>JASDDO010000018.1:216674004-217874004 GCA_030015575.1 Agapanthus africanus
AAACAGTTCTCGGTAATGAACACACCCGAAGAAGATGCATCAGCATGCACTTTCTTCGTTTGGGCGGCACGGGAATTTTGGTAATCCCCTATTTCCTACTCGGTCTTATAAAAATTATAAGTTGGAGTGGGACCAACGTTCCCCAGCTTAGTATAATAAGCGGGTTCGGTCAATACATCCGTATTATTATCTTGATTAAGGCGTGACATGGTCAACCAGGAGAGAGAGAGAAGAAAACCCTCAGCGTATGCTCTTGCAAGATTAGATTGGTTATTAATATATCTAATCAGGATGTCTCCCACTGTTTTAGTCAAATCTTTCTTCAAACCCTAAAAGGAATGACTAGCCGGGATTAATTACACTCTACAAGTTTGCCAATCTTTCAGCCAGGACAGTGCCGGTAGTTTGAGGGTGGTTTCCCGTGCTTTCGCACGGACCTAATTAAAATAAATCTCGTTTTCCCATAGGCATAACCCCGTTGACACCTTTCTAGACACCTACTTGATGGGCTAATGTAGGGTTCCTAGGCACGCTAATGAAGTCTCATAAGGCATCAACCATGCCAATTTCTAATTTTATGGGTGCCGAGAAACCCTAATACGGATCGTCGACTAGAATTTTAGGCGAAACAATAAACTAGTTAACATCTTAACTAAAAGAAGAAAGCTACAACCTGTGTAGATCCGGTTATCCACTTCCTCAGCTCCATGTAGTCGTTCCCTCGCTGTCCATCTCGAATCCCGAACTCTCTCATCGGCTTCATCGGAGAAATGAGCGGACTAGTCGTCGGCTTCGATGCCGAAGATGATCTACGTCGAGGCTACACTGGATCAAGCTCCGACTTCACCTAGTTGTGAAACTTGTGAAGAAAACACCCAAAACCACTTGGCAAGAGGTAGAGGATGAAGAAATAGGAGGTGGGTTCACTTTAGAATTGGATTTCTCACTTTAGAACTCAAGATGCCATTGATGGAGTCTAGTTTTTCTTTCTTGAAGAAGAAGGAGAAGATGAAGATAGAATATGATCAAAAGTATTTTCGTAATAGAAAAGAAATCAATACTTATCATATCCTAACTAAGGTCAAGTGTAGAGAATAGACCATGGTAAGTGGGAATGGTTAGGGTTAAGCATGAAGACAAAATGGTCTCTTTAGTCAAAGCTTCATGAAGCTTCAACAAGCTTCATGATAAAAAGAAACCATTTTGTTTTCTTTTATCTATTTAAATAAATAAAGAATGGATAAATAAATGAGTGAATAAACCAAAACCCTAACCATTATCATAACCATGGTACAATTCTTTACACAAAGCCAATATTCATGCATCATCAAACATAATACAATCAAGTGCACAAAAATATATCACATATACAACTTGTGAACTTCAAGTGAGAAAATCCATTTAAAGTGAACCAATACTAGTTAATGCAAAGTAATATATCAAATATATAATTATACATTAAATCATTAAATCAACATTTGATTCAATGATCCGGTCATGTCGCACATAACCGACTAGTATCCAATGTATCGATTTATCGAATCAATGATTCGATAGCTAGGTCATATCGCATACAACCAATCGAAACATTCATCGCGAGAATGAAATGCGGTATCACATACACGCATTATTCTCGGTCCCGCACATATCTCATATGCGCTCCTATTTCGTTTCGCTTGAGCCAGGAAACCTCTGTGTAGGACTCTAAAGACTCGTCAATACGCCGGTAGCAGATGATGATCATATCAATCACCCACAAGCCGCAAGCGGTCTGTTAAACGTAACGGCCACCCGGGTATTGAGCGATCAGAAGATCGACGAGCTAGTCCGCTCACACTCCTGTGAATCCAACCAGTAACACTTACCGTAGAGTCCGGTCTATTCGTCTAATATGTCGCAAATCAAGTCTAGGGTTGGTAAACGTCAGACCCCAATAACCGATAAGTCGTGCCGATATGAGGCTCATAACGGGTTGAGAAACTACTGGTAACACTTACCAGCAGATCTCTGATCAGCCCTGGCCAGGGACTTCCCTGTTACGGCCAATCGAGCACAGCGCAACATCAACCCCCAATACCGGGAGAGACGAAACCCCTCCTATCGCTCATTGCCTCCATATGACTCGGGACTGTACCCAAAGACCACCGTTTTGCACGCCCTCATGGACGTGGTAAGGTGGAGATCAAAGCACAGTGGGAATCACACAAGACTCTATGACGATCTCGGGTCTACAGACTAACCTGTACAAGTGTCACCTGAGAACTGCCATCTGACGTGAGGTATAATACCATCTGGGAGTTCTCGGCGAGTCCGTCCAGTGTACCCAGTCTCCACTGAGCACCCGTATACCATCTCTGATGTCAAACACCAATGGGTATGGGATCATCCATCGCCCATCTCATGGGTCGAGAAGCATATACGCTAGTCTACACTGGTATATCGATGCCCCGTCTCGATACACCCACGACTAGGGACCTTGAAGGATGTACTTATGGACTACCATGTCCCCACTAGTATGATCTGCATCATAGTCCAGGCAGTCAAGTACAGATCCTAAGGGCTTTATCAACATGTAACTATAAGACAGTTTAAAGAGACTAGTGTACATGTTAAGATAAAGAGAAACCAGATAGCATACTATCATATCGAGCAAGAAAGTCATCTCTATATATGTCCAAGCATCCAATATAATATACATCATCTGTACAATACTGGCCTCTAGGGCATACATACAACTAACAATCTCCCACTTGCACTAGGGCCAGCTGCTGTAGTATCGCATACCGAGCATCCCGAAGAGTCTCTCAAACTGTATCTGGGGAATGGCCTTCGTGAGTGGATCCGCCGTGTTGTTCTTCGTGTCAACCCTCCTGACCTCGATCTCTCGGCGATCAACTATCTCCCGGATCAGGTGATACCGCCTCAGAATATGCCTGGATCGCTGATGGGACCTGGGTTCCTTGGCCAAAGCCACCGCTCCATTGTTATCACAATACAAAGGTATTGGATGCTCAATGGATGGAACCACACCAAGTTCAGTAATGAACTTCTTGATCCAGAAAGCCTCTTTAGCAACATCGTTGGTAGCGATGTATTCAGCCTCCATCGTCGAGTCTACCACGGTTTCCTGCTTGGAACTCTTCCAGCTAACCGCCCTTCCGTAAAGGGTAAAGACAAATCCCGACTGCGGCTTAGAGTCGTCCTTATCACTCTGGAAGCTCGAATCGGTAAAGGACTCCACTTGGAGTTCTCCGTTACCATACACCAAGAACATCTCTTTAGTCCTTCGTAAGTACTTGAGAATGCTCTTCACAGCTGTCCAGTGACTCTCTCCAGGATCAGCTTGATACCTGCTCACTATACTTAGTGAGTATGCTACATCGGGTCTGGTACATAGCATCGCATACATGATAGAGCCTACAGCCGAAGCATAGGGTATCCCTTGCATGCGAGCTCTCTCCAAATCAGTCTTGGGAGACATCTCTTTGGAGAGAGTGACTCCAGAGATCGTGGGCAAGTTCCCACGCTTGGATTCTTCCATACTAAACCTCTTTAGTATGGTGTCAATGTACCTGGATTGGGACAATCCCAATATCCGTTTAGATCTATCTCTATAGATCCTTATTCCCAATATGCAGGAGGCATCACCACGATCTTTCATTGAGAATCTTTGTGATAAGAAGAGCTTGACCGATTGCAGCATAGGAATATCATTTCCTATCAAGAGTATGTCGTCCATGTACAATACGAGGAAGACCACCTTACTCTCTGCTACCTTCTTGTAGATACAAGGTTCATCTGGGTTTTTGACGAAATCAAACTCTTTGATAACGACATCAAAGCAGATGTTCCAACTCCGCGATGCTTGCTTTAATCCATAAATGGATTTAAGCAGCTTGCACACCTTCCCGCTGCTCCCACTGTCTACGAAGCCCTCTGGCTGAGTCATGTACACGCACTCTTCTAAATCACCGTTTAGAAAGGCGGTCTTAACATCCATTTGCCAGATTTCGTAGTCATGATATGCAGCGATGGCAAGCATGATCCGGATGGATTTAAGCATAGCCACTGGAGAAAAGGTTTCGTCATAGTCCACACCTGGTCTTTGACGAAAACCTTTTGCAACAAGTCTAGCTTTGAAAGTCTCCACTTTCCCATCTACACCAAGTTTTTTCTTGAAGATCCACTTGCTCCCGATGGGTTTAACCCCTTCAGGAGAAACATCCAAAGTCCATACTTTGTTGGTGTACATGGATTCCATCTCGGACCGCAAAGCATCCAGCCATTTCACTGAGTCCCTACTCGTGATGGCCTGCTCGGAACTAGTTGGGTCATCATCCTCCATGATGCAATCTTCGCTTCCACCGTCAATGAGAAAACCGTAGTATCTCTCAGGTGGATGAGAAACCCTGCTAGATCGGCGGAGAGGCTGGGGTTCGTCGGGTACTACTGAATCCTCTGGTTCTACTAAATCTTCAGTTTTAGTTTGTGTTGCTGGAAGCTCTTCCAGTTCTACCTCAATGCCACTAATCTGTTTCATAAGAAAACCTTTTTCTAAGAAAGTGGCATGTCGAGAAACAAACACCTTTTGTTCCTCGGGGTGGTAGAAGATATACCCTTGTGAATTTTTGGGATATCCTACAAACTTACATAAGATTGATCTTGCCTCGAGTTTGTCCGGATTTTGTCTTTTGACATAGGCTGGACAACCCCATATCTTAACATACATAAGAGATGGTCTCTTCCCTTTCCATATCTCATATGGAGTGGTAGGCACTGATTTGGTAGGAACCATATTCAATAGGTGTATGGCTTTCTCAAGCGCATACCCCCCGAAGGAAATAGGTAACTCAGCTGTACTCATCATTGAACGCACCATATCTAATAGGGTGCGATTCCTTCGTTCCGATACACCGTTGTGCTGTGGTATATAAGGTGGAGTAAGTTGAGAGAGAATCCCATTCTCTTTTAGATAATCTTGGAACTCATTGCTCAAGTATTCTCCTCCTCGATCAGATCGAAGGATCTTTATACTTTTGTCCGTTTGGTTCTCTACTTCTTGCTTATATTCTCTGAATTTCTCAAAAGCTTCAGACTTGTGTTTCAATAGGAACATATGCCCGTATATAGAGAGATCGTCAGTGAATGTAATGAACTAGGAAGAACCGTTCCTGGCATGGGTTGACATGGGACCGCATACATCACTATGTACCAGTCCTAAGAGTTCAGTAACCCTTTCTCCGTGTCCACTAAACGGAGCTTTGGTCATTTTTCCTTTGAGACATGAATGGCAAGTATCATAAGATGATAATTCGAACGGATTCAAATAACCATCCTTATGTAACTTAGCCAGTCATGTCGCATTGATATGACCAAGTCTACAATGCCACAAGTAGGATTCGTTCATTTCTGAATTTTTCCTCTTGTGTGTGTTTTGTATAATGAGGACTGTATTTTGATTTAGAATGAATATGCCATTATGCAACGAGCCTGATGCAATCAACTTTTGATCTAGGAATATGTTCATAACATTATCCTGTACTAAAAAATTATATCCTTCTTTACTCAATAAAGAAACTGATATAATGTTGCACATCATGTTCGGTATATAATAGCACTCATTCAGAATCATTGTATCACCACTTGGTAATACTAGGTGATATTCGCCAACTGCTTTGGCTGCAACATTTGCACCGTTCCCTATTTGAACGGAATGATCACCTTTACCCAGTTCTCTACCTTTCCGTAGTCCATGTAACTGCTTACATATGTGGGATCCTGATCCGGTATCTAATACCCAGGACGTAGGGTGAACTGAAAAACAGTTCTCAATAACTAACACACCCGAAGAAGATGCATCAACATGCATGTTCTTTTGGGCGGCTTGAGAATCTAGATATTCTCCTATTCCTTGTTCAGTCTTATAACTCTTATAAGAAAGAACGGGTCCAACGTTTCCCTGCACAATATAACATGCGGGTTCGGTCAATACATCCATATTATTATCTTTATTAGGGCATGACATGGTCGCTACCTGGAGAGAGAGAGAAGAAAACACTTTAGCGTATGCTCTTGCAAGATCAGATTGGTTATTATCTTATCTAATCAGGATGGCTCCCACTGGTTTTTATCAAATCTTCCTTCAAACCCTAAAAGGAAAGACTAGCCGGGATTAATTACACACTACAAGTTCGCCAATCTTTCAGCCAGGCCAGTATCGGTACTTTGAGGGAGGTCCCCCGTGCTTTCGCACGAACCTAATTAATGTAAACCTCGTTTTCCCAGAGGCGTAACCCCGTTAACACTTTTCTAGACACCTACTTGATTAGCTAATTGCAATGTGTAAAACTCTCCCAGGAGTAACTCTTACTCGCAGTGGGTATCGGGATCCAACTATCTCATAGAAGGTATGCAATCTCATTACAAATTTCAACACTTGAAATTCCCAATAATATTTTACCCCTAGTGTTCTATGACCTTGACGAATGCCAAACAACCCATAGTCCACTAGTCAAGTTCAACCCGTACATTTCTTGATTGAATTAAACCCACCCGCACGACCCTTGACGAATGCGAAACAACGCCGTACGAATACCCTAATCCAATCTGCATCATATGCATAAGCAGATAAATACTAGTTAGCTACCGTACACTACGCCTTGACGAATGCCAAACTACCGTAGCACGAATACTAAGTAGTACTTATCTGAAATGACGGAGGGCTACGCAGGTTTTCGGAAAACCTATTGCGTAATGAACTTGATATCGTTGTAGGATCAAATGAAGTTTTGAAATGGAGTGATTTTGAGGCTTTTCTAGTTTTGCTAAAGGGGTCACTCCTGGTGAAGGGATCGTCGGCCCTTTCCTCGTCGAATGAGGTGCAGGATATATCATATATATCACTGTGCAAAGCAGAAACTATAGAAGCAATCAAAAGCAGACCGAGTAAGTAGCATCTGCCAGTTATTGCTAAAGGAGTCACTACCGGTGAAGGGATCTCGGTCCTTTCCTCATTGAATAAGGTGCAGGGTATATCATATATACCGCTATGCAAAGCAAGAACTGTAGCCACCTGTTTTATTTAAAATTTGATTCTACAACATCATTTGGTTTCTTTTATTTCATTAATCACATTAATGAAGTCCCATCATTTAAGTCACCTAAACATCACAGATAAATACGACGTACACTTATGCCATCCGCATTCGCCTCGATGTCCCCTCGTGCACCGTTAGGTTAGGTAACTAACGACAGAGCAGGGCAGGGCTAGTGCGGGTGCAAAACATAAGTAACGTCTATATAATATATCATATATACTATATAAAGTATCTATCACAGAACATCACATGATCACATCACAGATATCGCAGCAGAAGAAACATATGAAACATTGGATATACTAGGACGTCCGTGTTTTCAATACGAGCCAGTATAAAACACGGATTCCACGGTCGTGATGAATAGCCAAACCCACACCCCTAGACCCCTACGAGAGCGGCAAGCAACCCTACCAATTCTAGAGTTAGGAGACCCGGACTCGACTCCTCGAGATGGTCTCCCACTGGACCTTAGAACCCGGTTACTTGTGCTCCCCTCCTTGGGTCTATCCTAGTGCAGAAAAGTAAATAATATACAAAAGGTGACAACTTCCGCAACCTGGAAGTGCCCCAATAAAAGAATATTACATACAAGTTTTTACATGAATGAAAATGAAAAACACTCATCTCACATAAAAAAACCCGGCTATTCAAACACGACAATCCAATATAACATATCCAGCAACACATAACATCACATGTCATCAACGTAAGTAAATATGCGCATCCTAATTGTCGTTGACATATAGCAACGAAACAGGCGATATCACATATTACACTTACGGTCACAGAAAAGAAAGCGTAAAACTACAACAGTTGGAATCCGCAACCTCTTTAGACATCGCATGCCTAATCAAATGAAATACTTAGACATCACATGCCTAACAATTATAAACCCCGCATTTTAGTCCCATTATCGAAAACTCTTTTCAATATCAAATGAGACTAAACCGCTAGATTTATAACATTCATTCAGTTATCTCATAACTGTTTGTGAATTCCATTTATTGTATCCCATTCTGGACAAATAGGAAATATTAAACTTTCCGATCGAACACTCGAACACCCAAGTTATCCCGAAACCGTTCAACACATGAAATAAGTTCAAAGACATTCACTTCATGCCTCAGTACCAACGGTCCAGCCGTAGAAGGGTCAAGCCAACGCCTCATATGTGGCACGCCGTACTGCCCCAAACCCGAAGGTTCAAAGGGCAGTTCAAGACGGTCACATAATCGAGTTAAGGTTTGTTGTCTTCTAGAGGGACCATCGCGTTACTTGCACTACTCAGAACGTCTTTAAACCACAGAAAAATCCAACACTTGGAAATTTTCCGGCAGGGGAAAAGTTGGGTATTTATATCCGGTCGAACTTTTTAACATATTCTTAAATTATCCGGAAAAACACATAGACAAAGCTTGATAATCCGATCGAATCATCGATTTCCAATGCAACCCCAGAACACTCAACTCTTGAGTCAATTTAAAAATTCGCAGAAAACTCAGCATATTAAAATAGGAATTACTGTGCAAACAAGGAAGGATGACGTCATGATCAGGCCGCGGAACAGCGGCAGAAGCCAGGCTTCTGCCGCGGTTCCGCCGCACTTTGGACTCTTCATTTTGAAAATTTTGCACCGTAATTCTTAGAATTTCCTGCTGAATTTTTTAAGCATTTTTAATCTGGAAAAAACCCAATTTTTGGAAAAAACCCAATTTTTGGAAAAAGTCCAGAGAGCTCTTAGGTTTTTGTGGTTTCGGTTCGATCGGGTTTCTAACGTCGTCTACACTTCGCCTAAGGCTCTAGCTAGGCTCTGATACCACTGTTGGGTTCCTAGGCACGCTAATGAAGTCTCACAAGGCATCAACCATGCCAATTTCTAATTTTATGGGTGCCGAGAAACCCTAATACGGATCGTCGACTAGAATTTTAGGCGAAACAATAAACTAGTTAACATCTTAACTAAAAGAAGAAAGCTACAACCTTTGTAGATCCGGTTATCCACTTCCTCAGCTCCATGTAGTCGTTCCCTCGCTGTCCATCTCGAATCCCGAACTCTCTCATCGGCTTCATCGGAGAAATGAGCGGACTAGTCGTCGGCTTCGATGCCGAAGAAGATCTATGTCGAGGCTACACTGGATCAAGCTCCGACTTCACCTAGTTGTGAAACTTGTGAAGAAAACACCCAAAACCACTTGGCAAGAGGTAGAGGATGAAGAAATAGGAGGTGGGTTCACTTTAGAATTGGATTTCTCACTTTAGAACTCAAGATGCCATTGATGGAGTCTAGTTTTCTTTCTTGAAGAAGAAGGAGAAGATGAAGATAGAATATGATCAAAAGTATTTTCATAATAGAAAAGAAATCAATACTTATCATATCCTAACTAAGGTCAAGTGTAGAGAATAGACCATGGTAACTGGGAATGGTTAGGGTTAAGCATGAAGACAAAATGGTCTCTTTAGTCAAAGCTTCATGAAGCTTCAACAAGCTTCATGATAAAAAGAAACCATTTTGTTTTCTTTTATCTATTTAAATAAATAAAGAATGGATAAATAAATGAGTGAATAAACCAAAACCCTAACCATTATCATAACCATGGTACAATTCTTTACACAAAGCCAATATTCATGCATCATCAAACACGATACAATCAAGTGCACAAAAATATATCATATATACAACTTGTTAACTTCAAGTGAGAAAATCCATTTAAAGTGAACCAATACTAGTTAATGCAAAGTAATATATCAAATATATAATTATACATTAAATCATTAAATCAACATTTGATTCAATGATCCGGTCATGTCGCACATAACCGACTAGTATCCAATGTATCGATTTATCGAATCAACGATTCAATAACTAGGTCATATCGCATACAACCAATCGAAACATTCATCGCGAGAATGAAATGCGGTATCACATACACACATTATTCTCGGTCCCGCACATATCTCATATGCGCTCCT
Organism: Agapanthus africanus; assembly: GCA_030015575.1. Taxonomy (NCBI): domain Eukaryota; kingdom Viridiplantae; phylum Streptophyta; class Magnoliopsida; order Asparagales; family Amaryllidaceae; genus Agapanthus; species Agapanthus africanus. Next base: position 216,684,075 of record JASDDO010000018.1, read on the forward strand.
ATTTCGTTTCGCTTGAGCCAGGAAACCTCTGTGTAGGACTCTAAAGACTCGTCAATACGCCGGTAGCAGATTATGATCATATCAATCACCCACAAGCCGCAAGCGGTCTGCTCAACGTAACGGCCACCCGGGTATTGAGCGATCAGAAGATCGGAGCTAGCCCGCTCACACTCCTGTGAATCCAACCAGTAACACTTACCGTAGAGTCCGGTCTGTTCGTCTAATATGTCGCAAATCAAGTCTAGGGGTGGTAAACGTCAGACCCCAATAACCGATAAGTCGTGCCGATATGAGGCTCATAACGGGTCGAGAAACTACTGGTAACACTTACCAGCAGATCTCTGATCAGCCCTGGCTAGGGACTTCCCTGTTACGGCCAATCGAGCACAGCGCAACATCAACCCCCAATACCGGGAGAGACGAAACCCCTCCTATCGCTCATTGCCTCCATATGACTTGGGACTGTACCCAAAGACCACCGTTTTGCACGCCCTCATGGACGTGGTAAGGTGGAGATCAAAGCACAGTGGGAATCACACAAGACTCTATGACGATCTCGGGTCTACAGACTAACCTGTACAAGTATCACCTGAGAACTGCCATCTGACGTGAGGTATAATACCATCTGGGAGTTCTCGGCGAGTCCGTCCAGTGTACCCAGTCTCCACTGAGCACCCGTATACCATCTCTGATGTCAAACACCAATTGATATGGGATCATCCATCGCCCATCTCATGGGTCGAGAAGCATATACGCTAGTCTACACTGGTATATCGATGCCCCGTCTCGATACATCCACGACTAGGGACCTTGAAGGATGTACTTATGGACTACCATGTCCCCACTAGTATGATCTGCATCATAGTCCAGGCAGTCAAGTACAGATCCTAAGGGCTTTATCAACATGTAACTATAAGACAGTTTAAAGAGACTAGTGTACATGTTAAGATAAAGAGCAACCAGATAGCATACTATCATATCGAGGAAGAAAGTCATCTCTATATATGTCCAAGCATCCAATATAATATACATCATCTGTACAATACTGGCCTCTAGGGCATACATACAACTAACAGCTAATTGTAATGTGTAAAACTCTTCCAGGAGTAACTCTTACTCGCAGCGGGTATCGAGATCCAACTATCTCATAGAAGGTATGCAATCTCATTGCAAATTTCAACTCTTGAAATTCCCAATAATATTTTGCCCCGAGCGATCTATGACCTTGACAAGGTCAACAAACCATAGACCGCAAGTCAAGTTCAACCTGTCATTTCCCAATTGAATTAAACCCACCCGCATGACCCTTGACAACGTCAACAAAGTCACATGACTACCCGAACTCAATCGCATCATATGCTTTTGCAGATAAGCATAAATAGCTACCGCACACTACGCCTTGACAAGGTCAACAAACGCAGCACGAATACTATGAAGTATTTATCTGAAATGACGGAGGGCTACGTCAGGTTTTTAAGATAACCCTTTGCGTAATGAACTTGATATCGTTGTAGAATCAAATGATTTAAATAGAGTGTTTTTTAGGCCTTTGCTAGTTTTGCTAAAGAGGTCACTCCCGGTGAAGGGATCTCGGCTCTTTCCTTATCGAATAAGGTGCAGGATATTTCACAAATACCACTATGCAAAGCAAAAACTAGAAAAGCAATCAAAAAAAAACAGAGGGTTGTAGCATCTGCCAGTTATTGCTAAATAGGTCACTCCCGGTGAAGGGATCTCGGCTCTTTTCTTATCGAATAAGGTTCTGGATGTTCTACAAGGAACACCTCTATGCAAAGTAAGAACTAAAGCTACCTGTTTTTGAAAACTCGATTCCACAACATCTTTAGGTTTCTTTTATTTCATTAATCTCATTAATGAAGTCCCATTTTATTATGCTTCACAAGAATCACATTTGAAACGAAATCAACAATATATAATATATATCTCATATATATAATATAAAGATTCGTCTCAGGCAGTAATATGATCTTATCACAGAACATTGCAGCAGAAGAACATATATGAAATATTGGATATACTAGGATTTCCGTATTTTATATCCAACCAGTTTAAAACACGGATTCCACGGTCGTGATGAATAGCCAAACCCACAACCCTAGACCCTACGAGAGCAGCAAGCAACCCTACCAATTCTACAGTTAGGACACCCGGTTTCGACTCCTCGAGATGGTCTCCCACTGGACCCTAGAACCCGGTTACTTGTGCTCCTCGCCTTGGCTCTATCCTAATGCGGAAAAGTAAATAATATATAATGGTGACATCATCCTCAACCCGGAAGTGCCCCAATAAAAGAATATTACATATAATGAATTTTACATGAATGAAAATGAAAAACTCTCATCTCACATAAAACCCCCGGCTATTAAGAACACGGCGATCCAATATAACATATCACAGCAACACATAACATCACATGTCATCAACGTAAGTAAATATGCGTCGTTGATGTATAGCAAACAAACCGACGATACACCACACATTACACATACGGTCGCAGAAAAGAAAATGTAAAACTACAACAGTTGGAATCCGCAACCTTCTTAGACATCTCATGCCTAATCAAATGAATTCCTTAAACATCGCATGCCTAACAATTATAAACCCCGCATTTTAGTCTCAATATCGAAAACTCTTTTCAATATCAAGTCGGGCAATTCAACAAGATTCCCGACATACTGATCGAATGCTCGTCGGAAACTTTAGTAGACGGCCGCACCCCCGATGCCGTCGACGAAGTGCTCTAAGGCGGAACACCACTGCCGCGAGCACCCGAACGGATGCATTTGGTGACGGGGTTCTCCTACAGTCACTTGGTCAGGGCTATGGGGCGTGGCTATTTATTATGTTTACTCGGCAAGTATCCGCGTACGCTACGTGATTGCGACGGACTCTTGATCACATCAAAATTCCATGGCAACCGATCAAATGAGACTAAAAACTGCTAGATTAATAACATTCAAATTAGTTATCTCATAACTACTTGTGGATTCCAAATATTGCATCACATTCCAGATAAATAGACAATATTAAACTTTCCGATCGAATAAACAAACACCTAAGATTTCCCTTTAGTTCTCAACACTTGAAATTAGTTTAAAAGCATCCATCACATGCCACAGTACCAATGGTCCAGCCGCAGAAGGGTCAAACCAACGCCTCACATGTGGCAACGCCGTACTGCCACAAACCCTAAGGTTTAGAGGCGGTTCAGACGATCACATAATCGAGTTAAGGTTTTAGTTTTTCTAGAGGGTCCACCGCGTTACTTGCACGACTTTGAATGTTCTTTAACTAAGGAAAAAATCTAACACTTGGAAATTTTCCGGCAGGGGAAAATGTGAGTTATTGATATCCGTTTGAACTTTTTAACAAGTTCTAAATTACCAGGAAAAACTAAACAATGTTAAACTTTCCGATCGAATCAACGAATTCTTAAGATCTCCAGAACACTCAACACTTGAGTAATATTAAAAATTCCCAGAAGCATGTAGTAATACCTACGGATAATACCTAGAAACATCTATCCCTAATACTCAAGTACGGCCGCAGAACCGCCGCGCAAAGCATGGTATTGCCGCGGTTCCGCGGCGACTTGAGGGAATTAGGAGTTCGTATTTCACAGTAATCCTTAGAATTCCCTGCTTAATTTTCTGAGTATTTTTAATACGGAAAAAACAAACTTTTTAGAAAATTTCCAGAGAGGGGGTCAAAAACGATGTTCCGGGGTTCGGTCGGACTTTTAACTTCGTCTAGACAATGCCTAAAGCTCTAGCTTGCTCTGATACCACTGTAGGGTTAGCTTAGCACTTTAGTAAGGTTTTGGCAAGCTTCAAACATGCTACTTTAAAATTTTTGGGGTGCTAAACAAACCCTTACCAAGATCTTAACTAGGGTATTAGGAATAACATAGCATGTAAACAACTTTACATCTAAGAGAATGGGATTACAACCTTTGTAGTCCGTTCCTTCGCTTCATAAGCTCCGTGTTGAGGTCCCTTCGCTGCGATCAACATGAACTCCGACTCTCGAGTGGCTCCATGAGGTAATGAGACACCTTGCTTGTATTCTTCATGATCTAAGATGATCTAGCTTGAAGAATCTCTAACCCAAGCTTACACTTCACTAAACAACTTATTAAAGAAGTGAACACCCTAATCTAAGTGGCTAGAATAGATGAGGATGATGAAGTAGGAATTTAGCACTCTTTTGTTTTCAATTTCTCACACTAATTCATCACATGCAAAAAGTTAGCAAGCTTTTTCTATCAAGAGAATGAAGAAGAAGAAAAAGATCATTTTGTGATGAATAATGAAAAATTGTTATTGTTACAATTGCAACCATGAGTAAAGAATGAAGGGCTTAACTCATGTAGAGAATAAACCATGGTAAAGGGTTTGGGTTGGGTTAATGAATATCAACACAAAATATCTAAGCAAAAAACAAAAGGAAGCTTCATCAAGCTTCAGGCAAAAGCTAACCCAAATGCTAACCCAAATCAAACCCTAACATGTTTAAGCTCCACAAATCATGTTGCATTTGTAATCATAACTTGTTACAATATTATATATCACATATATAATGTAGGGTTCCTAGGCACCCCAAGGAGGTCTCACAAGGCATCAACCATGCCAATTTCAAAAAATACGGTGCCGAGAAACCCTAGTGTACGGATCGTTTGCTAGAAATCTAGGCGAAAAGTAAACTAGTTAACACTTAACTACAAGATACGGAAATACAACCTTTGTAGATCCGGTTCTCCACCTCCATAGCTCCGCAATGAAGTCTCCTCGCTGTCCATAACAAGTCCCGGGCTCTAGCGTCGGCTTCATCGGAGAATGGACGGGCTAGGTCATCGATGTCCATGCCGAAGATGATCTACGTCGAGGCATCGCTAAATCAAGCTCCGACTTCACCAAGTCAAGAAACTTGTGAAGAAAACACACTCTACTACTTGGCAATAGGTAGAGGATGAAGAAATAGGAAGTGGGTTCAATTTAAAATTGGATTTCTCACTCTTTATCATCAATCACCATTGATGACCTCAAGGTTTTCTTCTTGAGTTCAAGGAAGAAGAAGAAGAAAATGATATATGATAAGTTAATCAAAAAAGAATAGAAAAACAATCCTTATCATAATTCTAACTATGGTAATGTGTAGAGAATTAACCAAGGTTAGTTTAATGGTTAGGGTTAAGAATGAGATAAGAATGGTTACAAAGTCAAAGCTTCATGAAGCTTCAACTAAACTCCAAAACTAGCAACCATTCTTTTCTCATCTATTCAAAATAAATAAATAAATAAGTAAGTAAGAAAAGAAAACCCTAATCATTAGTTTAACCATGGCTTAATTCATTACACTTAACTATAGTTAAACATGCATCATCAAACATGATACAATCAAGTGCACAAAATCATATCGCATATACAATGCGCACATCCGAGTGAGAAAATCCATTCAAAGTGAACCGATACTAGTTAATGCAAAGTAATATTTCAAATATATAATTATACATTAAATCATTAAATCAACACTTGATTTAACGATCCGGTCATATCGCATATAACTGACTAGTATCCAATGTATCGGCTTATCGAATCAATCCTTGATTCGATAACTAGGTTATATCGCATACAACCATTCGACACATTCATCGCGAGAATAGAATACGGTATCACATACATGCATTATTCTCGGTCCCGCACATATCTCATATGCGCTCCTATTTCGTTTCGCTTGAGCCAGGAAACCTCTGTGTAGGACTCTAAAGACTCGTCAATACGCCGGCAGCAGATGATGATCATATCAAACACCCACAAGCCGCAAGCGGTCTGCTAAACGTAACGGCCACCCGGGTATTGAGCGATCTGAAGATCGACGAGCAAGCCCGCTCACACTCCAGTGAATCCGACCAGTAACACTACCGTACAGTCCGGTCTGATCGTCTGATATGTCGCATATCTTGCCTAGGGGTGGTAAACGTCAGACCCCAATAGCTCGATAAGTCGTGTCGATATGAGGTCTATAACTTTTCGAGAAACTACTGGGAACACTTACCAGTAAATCTCAGCAACCCTGGCCAGGGATTTCCTGTTATAGCCAATCGAACACAGCGCAACATCAACTCCCTATACCGGGAGAGACGAATCCCCTCCTATCGCTCATTGCCTCCATGTGACTCGGGACTGTACCCAAAAACCACCGTTTTGCACGCCCTCTTGGACGTGGTTAGATGGAAATCAAAGCACAGTGGGAACCACACAAGACCCTATGACGATCTCGGGTCAACAGACTACTCTGTACCAGTGTCACCAGAGAACTGCCATCTGACGTGAGGTATAATACCATCTGGGAGTTCTCGGCGAGTCTGTCCAGTGTACCCAGTCTCTACTGAGCACCCGTATATCATCTCCGATGTCAAACACCAATGGATATGGGATCATCCATCGCCCATCTATATGGGTCGAGAAGGTACACGCTAGTCTACTCTGGTATATCGATGCCCCGTCTCGATACACCCTCGACTAGGGACTTTGAAGGATGTACTTATGGACTACCATGTCCCCACTAGTATGATCCGCATCATAGTCCAGGTAGTCAAGCACACATCCTAAGGGCTTTACCAACATGTAACAGAGAGACAATCAGTGTACACGTTAAGGTAAAGATCAACCAGATAGCATACTATCATGTCGAGCAAGAAAGTCCTCCCTATATATGTCCCAGCATCCACTACAATATACATCCTATGTATAGTAATGGCCTCTAGGGCATACATATAACTAACGATCTCCCACTTGCACTAGGGCCATCTGATAGCAGTGGTTGCAGTATCTCATACTCAACCATCCCATAAAAGTCTCTCTCTGGGAACAGGCCTTTGTGAGTGGATCCGCTGTGTTGTCCTCTGAGTCTACTCTCCTAACCTCGATCCCCTTGGAGATCAACCATCTCCATGATCAAGTGATACTGCCTTAGAATATGTCTGGATTACTGATGGGACCGGCGTTCCTTGGCATAAGCCACAACTCCATTGTCACACAATGGGAGGAACATAGTTCATCTCATGAACCAATATACAACCAAACAGCCTCTTTGGTAGCATCTTAAGTTGCGATGTATCCAGCCTTTATCGTCTAGTATGTCACGGTATCTAGCTTGGAACTCTTCCAACATACCGTCCCTTTACTGAGGGTAAAGACAATGCCTGTGACTGACATTCAGTCGTCTTTATCACCCTGGAACACTTCCAGTGATTCTCCCCAGGATCGATTGATACCATCTCACTTCGACAAGTGAGAATCCTAACATCCATTTAGATCTATCTCATAGATCCAAAATCCAGGAGTTAGTAGGTATCAATATGATCCTATATGGAGAATCATTGTGATAAACGGAGATTGACCGAGCGTAGCATAGGAAACTCCTTCCCTATCAAGAGTATGTCATCCACGTACTCTACGAGGATCACCACCATACTCCCTACTACCTTTTTATTTATACAAGGTTCATCTACCATTTTGATGATGTCAAACTCTTTGACTAATCCATCAAAACAGATGTTCCAACTCCGCGATGCCTGCTTTAATCCTATAAAGCATCTTGCACACGTTTCCGCTGCTCCCACTGTCTACGAAGCCCTCTGGTTGTGTACTTATAGACGCTCTCTTCTAAATCATCGTTTAGAAAAGCAGTCAAGACACCCAACCACCAGATATCGCAGTCATGGTATGTAGCCGTGACAAGTAGGATCTGGATGGACTTAAGCATAGCTACTTGAAAAAGGTTTCATCATTATCCACACCTGGTCAATGATGCACACTTTTAACAAGTCTAGCTTTGAAAGTCTCAACTTTTCGATGTACACCAAGTAATCTTCTCAAGATATACTTGCTCCTGATGGGGATTTAACCCTTCAGATATAGCAACCAAAGTCCACACTTTGTTGGTGTACATGGATTCCATCTCAGATCACTAAGCATCCAGCCATTCTTACAGAGTCACACTCCTGATGGCCAGCTCGAAACTAGTTGGGTCATCATCTCATGATGCAATCCTCGCTCCCACTGTCATAGAGGAACCGAAGTATCTCTCAGGTGGGTGAGGAACCCTACTAGATCGGCGGAGAGGCTGAGGTTCGTTGGAATCTACTGAATCCTTTGGTTCTACCAAATCATCTTCTGTTGTTTGTATAGCTGGAACCTTTCCTGTTGTACATAACAGATCTTGCCTCGAGCTTGTCCGGATTTTGCTTTTCAGACATAGGCCGGACAACCCTAAATCTTAACTAGCTTAAGACATGGGCTCTTCCATTTCCATGTCTCATATGGAGTGGTAGGCAACTGATTTGATTCGAACCCTATTCAATAGGTATGCAGCTTCTCAAGTGCATAACTCCCAATAAGGAAACAGGTAACTCAGTATTACTCATCATAGAGCACACCTTATCACATAGGGTGTAATTGCTCCACCCCGATATACCATCGTGCTATGGTGTATGCGGAGGAGTAATGCTGAGAGAGAATCTCATTCTCCTTTAGAAAAGTCCAGGATTTCCGTGCTCAAGTATTCTCCTCCTTGATCTCATCAAAGGACATAATACTTATACCCGTATTGGTTCTCTACTTCTAATTTATATTCTGTGAATATCTCAAAGGGCTCGGACTCATGTTTCAACAGGAACATATGTCTGAATCTTGAGAGATTATCAGAGAATGTAACGAAGTACAAAGAACCAGTCCTGGCATATGTAGACAGGGGACCTACATACATCAACATGTATCATCCCAAGAGTTCACTAACTCTTTCTCTGTTTCCAATAAACAGAGCTGTGGTCATCTTATCTCTGTGACATGACTGGCAAGTTTCACAAGATGTAAATTCAAACTGATTTAAATATGCATCTAAATGTAACTTCAGCTAGTCGGGTCACATTGATCTGACCTAGTCTACAATACCTCAAGAAGAGTCCGTTCATTTCTGAACTCTTCCTCTTGTGTGTGATCCGTATACTAAGAACTGTAGCTTGATTTAGAACGTCAATGCTTTTAGATAACGTGCCTGAACCGATCAACTTTTGATATAGGAAATGTTCAAAACATTATCCAACAATACAAAATTTTACCGTTTCTTTACTAATAAAGAGACTGATATGATTTTGTATATCAGGTTCGGTATCTAATAACATTCGTTCAGAATCAATGTATTGGTAATACAGGGTGACAGTGACCAACAGACTTGGCTGCAACTCTTGGTCCGTTTTCTGTCTCATGAAACTTATCACCCGTTCTCAGTTCTCTACCTATCTGTAGCCCTATGTAACAGATTACATATCTGGGATCCTGATCTGGTATCACATACCCAGGATGTAGAGGATACAGAGAAACAGTTCTTTGTAATGAACACACCCGAAGATGATGCATCAACATGCACTCTCTTCGTTTGGGCGGCACGGGAAATCTGGTATTCCCCAATTTCCTGCTCTGTCTTATAACAATTATAAGTTGGAGCGGGACCAACGTTCCCCAGCTCAGTATAACAAGCGGGTTCGGTCAATATTCCGTATTATTATCTTGATAAAGGCGTGATGTGGTCGCTACCTGGAGAGAGAGAGAAGAAAACACTCAGCGTGCGCTCTTGCAAGAATAGATTGGTTATTATTTTATCTAATCAGGATGGCTCCCACTGCTTTTTATCAAATCTTCCTTCAAACCCTAAAAGGAAAGACTAGCCGGGATTAATTACACACTACAAGTTCGCCAATCTTTCAGCCAGGCCAGTGTCGGTACTTTAAGGGAGGTCCCCCGTGCTTTCGCACGAACCTAATTAATGTAAACCTCGTTTTCCCAGAGGCGTAACCTCGTTAACACCTTTCTAGACACCTACTTGATCGGCTAATTGTAATGTATAAAACTCTCCCAGGAGTAACTCCTACTCGCAGCGGGTATCGGGATCCAACTATCTCATAGAAGGTATGCAATCTCATTACAAATTTCAACACTTGAAATTCCCGATAATATTTTACCCTTAGTGTTCTATGACCTTGACGAATGCCAAACAACCCATAGTCCACTAGTCAAGTTCAACCCGTACATTACTTGATCGAATTAAACCCACCCGCACGACCCTTGACGAATGCCAAACAACGCCGTACGAATACCCTAATCCAATCTGCATCATATGCATAAGCAGATAAATACTAGTTAGCTACCGCACACTACGCCTTGACGAATGCCAAACTACCGCAGCATGAATACTAACTAGTACTTATCTGTAATGACGGAGGGCTACGACAGGTTTTTCTGAAAACCTATTGCGTAATGAACTTGATATCGTTGTAGAATCAAATGATTTTGAAATGGAGTGCTTTTGAGGCTTTTCTTAGTTTTGCTAAAGGAGTCACTCCCGGTGAAGCGATCGTCGGTCCTTTCCTCGTCGAATGAGGTGCGGGATATATCATATATATCACTGTGCAAAGCAAAAACACTTAAAAGCAATCAAAAGACAAACCGAGTGTGTAGCATCTGCCAGTTATTGCTAAAGGAGTCACTCCCGGTGAAGGGATCTCGGTCCTTTCCTCATCGAATAAGGTGCAGGATATATCACATATACCGCTGTGCAAAGCAAGAACTGTAGCTACCTGTTTTATTTTGAAATTCGATTCTACAACATCTTAGGTTTCTTTTATTTCATTAATCACATTAATGAAGTCCCATCATTTAAATTACCTAAACATCACAGATAAATACGACGTACACTTATGCCATCCGCATTCGCCTCGATGTCCCCTCGTGCACCGTTAGGTTAGGTAACTAACGGCAGAGCGGGGCAGGGCTAGCGCGGGTGTAAAACATAAGTAACGTCTATATAATATATCATATATACTATATACTGTATCTATCACAGAACATCACATGATCACATCACAGATATCGCAGCAGAAGAATCATATGAAATATTGGATATACTAGGACGTCCGTGTTTTCAATACGAGCCAGTATAAAACACGGATTCCACGGTCGTGATGAATAGCCAAACCCACACCCCTAGACCCCTACGAGAGCGGCAAGCAACCCTACCAATTCTGGAGTTAGGAGACCCGGACTCGACTCCTCGAGTTGGTCTCCCACTGGACTCCAGAACCCGGTTACTTGTGCCCTCCTCCTTGGGTCTATCCTAGTGCGGAAAAGGAAATAATATACAAACGGTGACATCTTCCGCAACCTGGAAGTGCCCCAATAAAAGAATATTACATACAAGTTTTTACATGAATGAAAATGAAAAACACTCATCTCACATAAAAACCCCCGGCTATTCAAACACGACGATCTAATATAACATATCCAGCAACACATAACATCACATGTCATCAACGTAAGTAAATATGTCAATCCCAATTGTCGTTGACATATAGCAACGAAACCGGCGATATCACATATTACACTTACGGTCACAGAAAAAAAAGTGTAAAACTACAACAGTTGGAATCCGCAACCACCTCAGACATCGCATGCCTGACCAAATGAATTCCTTAGACATCGCATGCCTAACAATTATAAACCCCGCATTTTAGTCTCAAAATCGAAAACTCTTTTCAATATCAAGTCGGGCAATTCAACAAGATTCCCGACATCCTGATCGAATACTCGTCGCAAACTTCAGTAGGCGGCTGCACCCCCGACGCCGTCGACGAAGTGCACCAAGGCGGAACACCGCTACCGCGAGCACCCGAATGGATGCTTTCGGCGACGGGGTTCTCCTACAGTCACTTGGTCGGGGCTATGGGGTGTAGCTGTCTATTAAGTTTACCCGGCGAGTATCCGCGTACGCTACGTGATTGCGACGGACTTTTGATCACATCAAAATTCCGTGGCAACCGATCAAGTGAGACTAAATTGCTACGTTTATAACATTCATTCAGTTATCTCATAACTACTTGTGAATTCCAATTATTGTATCCCATTCCAGATAAACAGAAAATGTTAAACTTTTCGATCGAACAGTCGAACACCCAAGTTTTCCCGATACAGCTCAACACATGAAATAAGTCTAACAACATTCAGTTCGTGCCTCAGTACCAACGGTCCAGCCGTAGAAGGGTCAAGCCAACGCCTCACATGTGGCACGCCGTACTGCCCCAAACCCGAAGGTTCAAAGGGCAGTTCAAGACGGTCACATAATCGAGTTAAGGTTTGTTGTCTTCTAGAGGGTCCATCGAGTTACTTGCACTACTTAGAACGTCGTTAAACTACGGAAAAATCCAACACTTGGAAATTTCCCGACAGGGGAAAAATTGGGTATTTATATCCGGTCGAACCTTTTAACATATTCTAAAAATTATCCGAAAATACACAAAGACGAAATTTGATACCCCGATAGAAACACCGAATCCCCAAAACAACTCCAGAAAAATTCAACTCTTGAAAAAATATTAAAAATACCCAGGAAAACCAGCACTGTTAAATAGGAGTTACTGTGCAAACATCACCTCACAACACGACAAACAGGCCGCGGTTCCGCCGCACGAGCCATGCTCGTGCCGCGGAAGCACGGCGCTTTAATGGAAATAGGGCATCAAAATTTACAGTAACTCTTAGATATTCCTGCTGATATTTCTACATATTTTTAATACTGAAAAATCCCTGTTTTTAGAAAAAGTCCAGAGAGCCATTTTGTGATCGAGTTTCGGGTTCGTTCGTACTTCAAATTCCGTCTAGACTTCGTCTAAGGCTCTAGCTAGGCTCTGATACCACTGTAGGGTTCCTAGGCATCCCAAGGAGGTCTCACAAGGCATCAACCATGCCAATTTCAAAAAATACGGTGCCGAGAAACCCTAGTGTACGGATCGTTTGCTAGAAATCTAGGCGAAAAGTAAACTAGTTAACACTTAACTACAAGATACGGAAATATAACCTTTGTAGATCCGGTTCTCCACCTCCATAGCTCCGCAATGAAGTCTCCTCGCTGTCCATAACAATTCCCGGGCTCTAGCGTCGGCTTCATCGGAGAATGGACGGGCTAGGTCATCGATGTCCATACCGAAAATGATCTACGTCGAGGCATCGCTAAATCAAGCTCCGACTTTACCAAGTCAAGAAACTTGTGAAGAAAACACACTCTACTACTTGGCAAGAGGTAGAGGATGAAGAAATAGGAAGTGGGTTCAATTTAAAATTGGATTTCTCACTCTTTATCATCAATCACCATTGATGACCTCAAGGTTTTCTTCTTAAGTTCAAGGAAGAAGAAGAAGAAAATGATATATGATAAGTTAATCAAAAAAGAATAGAAAAACAATCCTTATCATAATTCTAACTATGGTAATGTGTAGATAATTAACCAAGGTTAGTTTAATGGTTAGGGTTAAGAATGAGATAAGAATGGTTACAAAGTCAAAGCTTCATGAAGCTTCAACTAAACTCCAAAACTAGCAACCATTCTTTTCTCATATATTCAAAATAAATAAATAAATAAATAAGTAAGAAAAGAAAACCCTAATCATTAGTTTAACCATGGCTTAATTCATTACACTTAACTATAGTTAAACATGCATCATCAAACATGATACAATCAAGTGCACAAAATCATATCGCATATAAAATGCGCACATCCAAGTGAGAAAATCCATTCAAAGTGAACCGATACTAGTTAATGCAAAGTAATATTTCAAATATATAATTATACATTAAATCATTAAATCAACACTTGATTTAACGATCCGGTCATATCGCATATAACCGACTAGTATCCAATGTATCGGCTTATCGAATAAATCCTTGATTCGATAACTAGGTTATATCGCATACAACCATTCGACACATTCATCGCGAGAATAGAATACGGTATCACATACACGCATTATTCTCGGTCCCGCACATATCTCATATGCGCTCCTATTTCGTTTCGGTTGAGCCAGGAAACCTCTGTGTAGGACTCTAAAGACTCGTCAATATGCCGGCAGCAGATGATGGTCATATCAAACACGCACAAGCCGCAAGCGGTCTGCTAAACGTAACGGCCACCCGGGTATTGAGCGATCTGAAGATCGACGAGCAAGCCCGCTCACACTCCAGTGAATCCGACCAGTAACACTACCGTACAGTCCGGTCTGATCGTCTGATATGTCGCATATCTCGCCTAGGGGTGGTAAACGTCAGACCCCAATAGCTCGATAAGTCGTGTCGATATGAGGTCTATAACTTTTCGAGAAACTACTGGTAACACTTACCAGTAAATCTCAGCAACCCTGGCCAGGGATTTCCTGTTATAGCCAATCGAACACAGCGCAACATCAACTCCCTATACCAAGAGAGACGAATCCCCTCCTATCGCTCATTGCCTCCATGTGACTCGGGACTGTACCCAAAAACCACTGTTTTGCACGCCCTCTTGGACGTGGTAAGATGGAAATCAAAGCACAGTGGGAACCACACAAGACTCTATGACGATCTCGGGTCAACAGACTACTCTGTACCAGTGTCACCAGAGAACTGCCATCTGACGTGAGGTATAATACCATCTAGGAGTTCTCGGCGAGTCCGTTCAGTGTACCCAGTCTCTACTGAGCACCCGTATATCATCTCCGATGTCAAACACCAATGGATATGGGATCATCCATCGCCCATCTATATGGGTCGAGAAGGTACACGCTAGTCTACTCTGGTATATCGATGCCCCGTCTCGATACACCCTCGACTAGGGACTTTGAAGGATGTACTTATGGACTACCATGTCCCCACTAGTATGATCCGCATCATAGTCCAGGTAGTCAAGCACACATCCTAAGGGCTTTACCAACATGTAACAGAGAGACAATCAGTGTACACGTTAAGGTAAAGATCAACCAGATAGCATACTATCATGTCGAGCAAGAAAGTCCTCCCTATATATGTCCCAGCATCCACTACAATATACATCCTTTGTATAGTAATGGCCTCTAGGGCATACATATAACTAACATATAATATATTTTTGTAACAAAAGAAAATAATACAATTAACATAGATCGCATATATATCAATGTATTATCCAGTGAGAAAATGAATCAATAAAGCGAGCTTATATTAGTTAATGTAATGTAATATTTCACATTTATAATTATACATTAAATTATCGAATAAACACTTGATTCGACAATCCGGCTATATCGCATATAACCGACTAATATAACATGTACTGATTCATCGAATCAACACTTGATCCGATGACCTGGCTATATCACATATACCCGGTCGATATCATATATCGTAAGAATAGAATACGGTATCTCATATCGTATTATTCTCGGTCCCGCACATATCACATATGTGCTCCTACTTCGTTTTGCCTGAGCCAGGAAACCTCTGTGTAGGACTCTAAAGAATCGTCAATACGCCGGCAGTAGGTGATGATCATATCAAACACCCACAAGCTGCAAGCGGTCAGCTAAATGCAACAGCCACCCAGGTATTGAGCGATCAGAAGACCAACAAGCAAGCCTGTAAATTCTCCTGTGAATCCAATCTGTAACTGTAAGTCTACGTTACCCGTCCCCGGTTCTTTGGGGTTGCGGAAATGATGAAAAACGATTTTTTCGGTGGAGGTAACATGGACTCTAAAAACGGATCTTTGCTAAACAAACTATCTAACAACCTAACTAAGAGTTTAGCTACTATGTTAAGGGTTATACCTAAACTTGAACTCCTTCTCTTCGCCTCCTTATGGTGGTCGGATCGGCCTCACCTCGTCGTCTCCTTGTGCCGAAGATGGATCCACCCGAAAGCTTCTACCTTTGGCTCCAACCTCAATCTAGAGGAAACTAAACTCCTTGGCTTGCTAGACCTTGAACTTTAGGTTGAGTAGAGAAGTGTTTTAGTGTTTTATCTCCAAGGAAAATGGTTCTCAACTCATGAGAGATTTTTGCCTTGAGCTAGAGGAAGAGCAAGAGGAAGAGGAGAGCTTTGATGAGAGAGAGAGAGCAAATGATAGAATGAGAGAAGAGTTTTACAACCATACTCTCAAAAGCCGAAATAATCATGATAATAATAATAATCAAGTATTTATGATGGTTCATGTCAATGGTATTATCATTTCATGCACTCATTTTGTAAAGAATAACAAGGAAGCAAAAGTCTTAGTCATGAAATGATAGCCATTGTAATGATGATGGTGAACAAGTCCAAGGTAGTCAACCGGTCAACAAAGTCAACAAGTCAACAAAGTCAAACTTTCAACCCAACCATGGCACACTAATAATTAATTAATATTATTATTAATCATATTTCTTATTCTCATTAGGGTTTAGAAAAAGTCAACAGTCAACAACCTTAATGAGAATCCTCTGCCTCTGTCTCTGTCAACTGTGCATACACACCCGCATCCGTGTTCCGAGGAATACGAATACAATGAGATCCTCAGCATCTGTCTCTGTCAACTGTGCATACACACCTGCATTCGTGTTCCGAGGAACACGAATTCAAAGAGATAATACCAATCCCAAAACGTATACTAGGATCTGGCTTAAACCAAAGCCCGCTAGTAATAACTGTCCGGACACCAAACGCGCACAAGTGCGCGGATGTGAACGAACCCTGTCGCAAAACCATGTGACCTCTACACTTTTTTCCCAAAGGCGAATAGCTCTCTGTGTGGGACTCTAAAGACTCGACACAACGCTGGCAGTTGGTTTAACCACAGACCGCAAGCGGCACTAGCTGTGCGTAACGGTCCCCAGGTAAATGCCGATAAGAATACTGACGAGGTGAACTCATCCGAACTCCTACTGAGCCTGAATGTGACAGTCTCCGTACAGTCCGGTCTGTTCGTCTGAGAATATCGCATGGCGGGCCTAAGGGGGCGGTAAACGTCAGTCCCCTAATAGCGATACAAGTCGTGTCGGAGTGTAGCACAGAACACCCTGAGATAACACTGGAAACCTATCAGTGTATCTCGCTTGCCCTGGCCAGGGACAACTGTGTGTAATGGCTCTCCTTGACACAGCGTGATATCAACTCCCAATACCGGGAGAGACGAATCCTGTCTAACCGTCACTGCCTCCAAGTGCTTCGGGACTGCACCCAACTACTACCTGTTTTCATGACTCCTTTGAGCCGTGGTAGGGTAGTAATCAAAGTACAGTGGGAACACACTCGAGGCGAAATGACAGTGTCAAGTCAGCGGACTAAGCTGTACTCATGTCACCTGGGAATTGATAACTGACGATAGGTATAGTACCAACCAATCAGTTCCCGACGAGTCATGTCCAGTGTACTCATAACCTAACGAGTACCCGCATACTATCTCAAGTACGACGTACTGACGGCTGTGGGACAGACCGTCTCCCCTGCTGGGATGTGAAGCGCATACGCTAGTCTACTCCGCAGTATCGATGACCTGTCTCGATAATCCTACGACTAGGGACCTGTATAAGGATGTGCTTGTAGATTACCCAGCCCCCACTAGTGTGACAGCCATCACAATGCTGGTAATCAAGCAAAGATCCTAAGGGCTCCACTAATGTGTATAGGCGATATGTTAAAAGAAACACATGTACACACATTGAAGTAGAAACAAACTAAGTAGCATACTACTATTTTGAGCAAGATTTTCTATGCAACGGTGAATATCCCAAGCTTCCATTAAGTAATATACAAACTAGTATGATACAGTAATAGCCTCAAGGGCATATACACTAACAATCTCCCACTTGCACTAAGGCCATGTACTGGCGTATCGAAGACCTATCATCTCGATCAGCCGCCCGAACTGAGTCTGGGGTAAGGCCTTCGTGAGTGGATCAGCAGTGTTATCTTCCGTATTTACACTCTTCACCTCGATCTCCCGGTGATCTACGATCTCCCTGATCAGGTGGTACCACCTCAAAATGTGCCTGGACTTCTGATGGGACCTGGGTTCCTTCGCTAAAGCTATAGCGCCGTTGTTGTCACAATACAACGGTATTGGACCAACACTGGTAGGAACCACCTGAAGCTCTGTGAGGAACTTCTTCATCTAGACAGCTTCCTTTGCGGCATCATAAGCAGCTTTGTACTCCGCTTCCATAGTTGAGTCAGCAACGGTTTCCTGCTTGGAGCTCTTCCAGCAAACCGCCCCTCCATTGAGGGTAAAGACATAACCCGACATGGATTTGGAGTCATCCTTGTCACTCTGGAAGATGGAGTCAGCAAAGGCCTCGATCTGGAGGTCTTTTCCGCCATACACCAAGAACATATCCTTAGTCCTTTTCAGGTACTTGAGAATGTTCTTTACCACTATCCAGTGCCTCTTCCCTGGGTCCGACTGATACCGGCTTACAACGCTCAATGCATATGCTACATCTGGTCTGGTACATAACATCGCATACATAATAGAGCCTACCGCAGATGCGTAGGGTATTGATGACATGCGAGCCCTTTCCAAATCAGTCTTGGGAGACATCTCTTTGGAGAGGGTGATTCCGTGACAAGCCGGTAGATTACCGCGTTTGGAATCTTCCATAGTGAATCGTTTCAGTATGGTGTCAATGTACCTGGACTGTGAAAGTCCCAACATCCTCTTAGATCTATCACGATAGATCTGGATCCCCAGAATGTAGTTGGCATCGCCCAAGTCCTTCATGGAGAACCTCTGTGACAAGAATCCTTTGACTGACTGTAGCATAGGAATATCATTTCCTATTAGGAGAATGTCATCCACGTATAAGACGAGAAATACCACAGTTCTCCCTACAATCTTATTGTAAATGCATGGTTCATCTGGGTTTTTGATAAAGTCGAATTCTTTGACAGTATCATCAAAGCAGATGTTCCAACTCCGCGATGCCTGCTTCAGTCCATAGATGGACTTGAGCAACTTGCACACTTTACCGCTGCTCCCACTCTGAATGAATCCCTCTGGCTGATCTATATAGACGCACTCTTCCAAATTTCTATTTAGGAAAGCCGTCTTTACGTCCATCTGCCAGATCTCATAATCGTGGAAGGCAGCAATGGCAAGAAGGATCCGAATGGATTTGAGCATAGCTACCGGAGAAAAGGTCTCGTCATAGTCCAAACCAGGTCTTTGACAAAAACCCTTTTGCAACAAGCCTAGCTTTATAGGTTTCAACCTGCCCATCTACACCAATCTTCTTTCTGAAGATCCATTTGCAGCCTACGGGTTTTACCCCTTCTGGAGCAAAGTCCAAAGTCCAAACTTTGTTGGTGTACATGGACTCCATCTCGGTTCGCATTGCATCCAGCCACTTTACTGAGTCACCGCTCTGAATGGCTTGCTGGAAGCTAATAGGCTCATCATAATCCATGGTGCAATCCTCTCTATCCCCGTCTATGAGAAAACCGTAGTATATCTCGGGCGGATGAGACTGCCTACTACTCCTGCGGAGTGGCGTAGGAATGTCCTGTTCTTTCGAACCCTCTGGTTCTACTAAGCTTTCAGTAATAGTTTGTGGTTCTGGAATTTCTTCCAGTTCTATTGCGCTCCTACTTATTTCTTTTTCTAAGAACTGATGTTCCAGAAAGTGGGCATTACAAAAGACAAAGACCTTTTGTTCTTCTGCGTAATAGAAAAGATACCCCCTGGAGTTCTTTGGGTATACCACAAACTTGCACTGTACTGAGCGTGCCTCGAGTTTGTCCGCATGCTGCTTTTTGATAAAAGCTGGACATCCCCAAATCTTCAAATATTGAAAATAGGGTTTCTTCCCACTCCATATCTGATATGGTGTGGTAGGCACAGTCTTAGTTGGAACTCGGTTCAAAAGATATGCAGCTGATTCTAGTGCATATCCCCAGAATGATTGCGGTAACTCAGCGTTACTCATTATGGAACACACTATAACCAATAGGGTTCGGTTCCGTCTCTCCGATACACCGTTATGTTGTGGAGTGTATGGAGTAGTAAGCTGAGAGAGAATTCCATTCTCTTTTAGGTAATCCAGGAACTCGGCACTCAAGTATTCACCACCTCGATTAGATCTCAGTGTCTTGATACTTTTGCCTGTTTTTTTTTCTACTTCATTCTTGTATTCCTGGAATTTTTCAATGGCTTCAGATTTATGCTTCATTAAGAAGACATGCCAGAACCTTGAAAAATCATCCGTAAAAGTAATGAAGTAAGAATAACCGCTTCGCGCATGTGTAGACATTGGACCGTACACATCACTGTGTACGAGTCCCAAGAGCTCGCTCGCTCTTACTCCGTGTCCAGTAAACGGAGTCTTTGTCATCTTTCCTTTGAGACAGGATTGACAAGTTGCATATGATTGATATTCGAACGGATCCAAATATCCTTCTGTATGTAAGTTCATCAACCTTCTCTCATTGATGTGACCCAGTCTACAATGCCATAAGAAAGCTTGATTTAATTCCGGAGACTTTCTTTTAAGTGTGTTCTGGACACTGAAAATCTGAACTTGATTCAATACGTATATCCCGTTATTTAATGTACCTGACCCAATCAGAACTTGATTTAGGTGGATGTGGACCACATCGCTTACAAAAGTAAAATCATATCCTTCCTTAGAAAGTAAGGATACAGATATGATATTACAAGTCGCACCTGGTACATACAAACAGTTACGCAAAATCAATATCTGCCCAGTTGTCAGTCCAAGATGATATTCACCTACGGATTCAGCGTTCATGCTCATTCCGTTAGCAACCCTGAGAGTCATATCACCTATCTTGATAACCCTACGGTTTCTCAGAGCCTGTAACGAATTACAGATGTGAGATCCTGATCCGGTATCCAATACCCAGGAAGCAGGGTTAACTGACATACAGTTCTCTATTACAAACACACCCGAAGCCGAAGCCACAACATACTTCGAATCCTGGCTACTGGCTTTGCTAGCCCTGCAATTCTTCTGCCAATGTTCATTCCCGTAATAACAGGAACGTCCCTCTTTTACTACATCCAGTCCTGAAACTTTTGCCCTTCTCTTTCCTTCTACCTCCGTGGTTTCTTTCAGGGTAGAGGGCAGAGACTTTAGAATCAAGTCAGTATTTGACCCGTTCTTCAACGTGGTCTTCAGGTCAATGAGCTCAAAATAGCTGGTCTCTGTAAGGACGTTGCCCCCTACAGGTGACCCGCTAGCCAACCTCGCTTGAAGCAATTCGTTCGAGGTCTCATATCTTACGATACGAGATTGCTCTCCATATAAATCCTTGTTATGGAGGAAGATAGAAACTAAGTCCATCTTTTCGTGCTGCCTCTGGTATCGACCATCAATTGAGGCTAACACGAGGCACTTGGCTTTCGCACAGTCTTTTTCTGATGTCTTACGGATATCACTATCCGTGACAGGGGAAACTGGTCCTGAGACGGCAGGGTTTTGATTAGTTAAGAAGTGTCCCAACTTGTCATGGGCAGTGGACATCTGGACAGACCTTTGCCAATCATAACAGACAGATTCAGTCATTTTATTATCTAGATGTAACCTACGTGTGGTCACTGGGTCGCTGCAATTAAGAGAGAGAGAGAAAAACACTCAGCATGATACTCTTGCAAGTTTAGATTGGTTTTTAATTTATCTAAACAGGATGGCTCCCACTGTTTCTCGAATCCCTCCTCAAACCAAAAAGGAAGAATTAGTCGGGATCAATCTCACCGTACAATACTTGCTTAACCGTTCAGCCAGGCCAGTGTTGGTACTTCGAGGGAGGTTTTCCAACGCTTTCGCGAAGTTCCTTAATTTAAGAACCTCTTTTCCCTGGGGGCGTAGCCTCGCTAACACCTTTCTAGATACCTACTTGGTTTATAGCATTGATCGTTAAGCGAGAAATTTCCCGAGGAGTAGCATATACTTACAGTAGGATCGGGATCCAAATATCATCGCGTGACAAAACTGAATGAATCCTACCAGAATCATCACACTCCAAATGGTATGCAGCGCTAGCAAGTTTCAGTTTCTTTAGAAACTCCCGATATGGATTTTTGCCCCATGCTCTTATAACCTTGACGTAGGCCAAAATATCATAAGTCACATGTCAAGTTCTACCCATCATTATCCAGGTTAATTTGAACCCACCAGTACATACCCTTAACGTAAGCCAAAATAGTAGTATGACTGTCCCAAACCAACGCATCTATCTATGCTACAGATAAATATTCGGCAGCTACCAATCACAATGCCTTGGCGTAGGTCAAAATACATAGCTTGAATACTACCGAATATTTAACTGAAATGATGAAGGGCTACGAATGGTTTTGGCAAAACCGTGAACGTAGTGAACTTGATATAATCGATGGAACCTTAATAGCTTTTAAAAGGAGTGGCTTAAGCTCCGCGTTTAAAAGTTGTTTTTGAAAAGAAACCGAGTGGTTTTGAATGTTTTCCAACGACTTAACTTTGGTTTATTTTCTTGCATTAATTTTAATGCGTCCCATCATTTAATCCTACCATTGCATAAAACAACGAAAATATGACGTATGCTTATGCCATCCGCATTCGTCACGGGGCCCCGTCATTCCCCGTTAGATTACTTAACTAATGACAGAGCGGGGCTGAACTAGCGCGGATGCAAAACATAAGCAACGCCTAAATAGATATCATATTTAGATATATACATTCGTCAGATGCAATGATAGCCATTCCAGATCACAGATGAACACATTGGATATACTAGGAATCCGCATTTCGTACGAGCCTGTAATGAAAAGCGGATTACACGGTCGCGATGAATAGCCAATACCCGACCCTAGACCCCTACGGGTGCGCAAACTACCCGCCAAATACCCGCAGTGAAGCAACCTCCCTCAATAACATGAGTAGGCCACTCAGCACTTCGAGGTACCCGGTAGTTTGTGCACCCCACCTTGGGTCTATCCTAGGAGCAAAAACAATAAAAGAAATTATACAATGGCGGCTACAACCTCATCCCGGATGTGCGACCATATAAATAATATTACAACAATTACAAATTACATGAATTGAAAGAAAAGAAAACTCTAATCTCATAACCCCCGGCTATTCATCCGCGATAATTCAACGAATTCATATACACATACCAGCAACATTACAGATCACAGATATGTATAACCCCCACTAATCGACGTATAGCGATTAGCAGACGTTCAATACATATATCACATCACAGATATAACCCATTAGCCAAAGTCTATTGAAGTTGGATCAAAATACGGATTTGTAACCACCCCAAAACACAAATTTTCTTTCTGGAAAATCTGGGCAGAAAAAACATATTGTAAAAATCCAAAAATCCCCCTATAAGAACACTGCAGGAAAATTGACCCACAGCCGATTCAATTCGGCCGCGGATCCGCGGCAGGAGCAAGCTCCTGCCGCGGGTCCGCGGCGCTTTGACCGAATTAGTGGACCAATTTTCTCCTGTGTTCTTTAAAAACCCTGAGCCGATTTTTAGTGTAAGATTAATTATTTTTTGAACAGAAATAAAAATCGGCAGAAAGTTAACATTTCGGGCATGTTTTGTGGTTTTTTTTCCGATCGAACTTCTAGTAACTTTTCTAACATGTTAGATAGTGTTTAGCTAGGCTCTGATACCACTGTAAGTCCACTTTACCCGTCCCCGGTTCTTTGGGGTTGCGGAAATGATGAAAAACGATTTTTTCGGTGGAGGTAACATGGACTCTAAAAACGGATCTTTGCAAAACAAACTATCTAACAACCTAACTAAGAGTTTAGCTACTATGTTACGGGTTATACCTAAACTTGAACTCCATCTCTTCGACTCCTTGTAGTGGTCGGATCGGCCTCACCTCGTCGTCTCCTTGTGCCGAAAATGGATCCACCCGAAAGCTTCTACCTTTGGCTCCAACCTCAATATAGAGGAAACTAAAGTCCTTGGCTTGCTAGACCTTGAACTTTAGGTTGAGTAGAGAAGTGTTTTAGTGTTTTGTCTCCAAGGCAAATGGTTCTCAACTCATAAGAGATTTTTGCCTTGAGCCAGAGGAAGAGCAAGAGGAAGAGCAAGAGGAAGAGGAGAGCTTTGATGAGAGAGAGAGCAAATGATAGAATGAGAGAAGAGTTTTACAACCATACTCTCAAAAGCCAAAATAATCATGATAATAATAATAATCAAGTATTTGTGATGGTTCATGTCAATGGAATTATCATTTCATGCACTCATTTTGTAAAGAATAACAAGCAAGCAAAAGTCTTAGCCATGAAATGATAGCCATTGTAATGATGATGGTCAACAAGTCCAAGCTAGTCAACCGGTCAATAAAGTCAACAAGTCAACAAAGTCAAACTTTCAACCCAACCATAGCACAGTAATACTTAATTAATATTATTATTAATCATATTTCTTATTCTCATTAGGGTTTAGAAAAAGTAAACAGTCAACAACCCTAATGAGAATCCTCTGCCTCTGTCTCTGTTAACTATGCATACACACCCGCATCCGTGTTCCGAGGAACACGAGTACAATGAGATCCTCAGCATCTGTCTCTGTCAACTGTGCATACACACCTGCATTCGTGTTCCGAGGAACACGAATACAAAGAGATAAAACCAATTCCAAAACGTATACAAGGATCTGGCTTAAACCAAAGCCCGTTAGTAATAACTGTGCGGACACCAAATGAGCACAAGTGCGCGGATGTGAACGAACTCTTTCGCAAAACCATGCGACCTCTACTCTTTTTGCCCAAAGGTGAATAGCTCTCTGTGTGGGACTCTAAAGACTCGACACTACGCTGGCAGAGGGTTTAACCATAGACCGCAAGTGGCACTAGCTGTGCGTAACGGCCCCCAGGTAGATGCCGATAAGAAGACTGACGAGGTGAACTCATCCGAACTCCTACTGAGCCTGAATGTGACAGTCTCCGTACAGTCCAGTCTGTTCGTCTGAGAATATCGCATGGTGGGCCTAGGGAGCGGTAAACGTCAGTCCCCTAATAGCGGTACAAGTCGTGTCGGAGTGTAGCATAGAACACCCTGAGATAACACTGGAAACCTACCAGTGTATCTTGCTTGCCCTGGCCAGGGACGACTGTGTGTAATGGCTTTCCTTGACACAGCGCGATATCAACTCCCAATACCGGGAGAGACAATTCCTGTCTAACCGTCACGGCCTCCAAGTGCTTCGGGACTGCACCCAACTACTACCTGTTTGCATGACTCCTTTGAGCCGTGGTAGGGTAGTAATCAAAGTACAGTGGAAACACACTCAAGGCGAAGTGACAGTGTCAAGTCAACGGACTAAGCTGTACTCATGTCACCTGGGAACTGATAACTGACGATAGGTATAGTACCAACCAATCAGTTCCCGACGAGTCCTATCCGGTGTACCCGTAACCTAATGAGCACCCGCATACTATCTTAAGTACGACGTACTGACGGCTGTGGGACAGACCGTCTCCCCTGCAGGGATGAGAAGCACATACGCTAGTCTACTCCGGAGTATCGATGCCCTGTCTCGATAATCCTATGACTAGGGACCTGTATAAGGATGTGCTTGTAGATTACCCAGCCCCCACTAGTGTGACTGCCATCACAACGCTGGTAATCAAGCAAAGATCCTAAGGGCTCCACTAATGTGTATAGGCGATATGTTAAAAGAAACACATGTACACACATTGAATTAGAAACAAACCAAGTAGCATACTACTATTTTGAGCAAGATTGTCTATACAACGGTGAATATCCCAAGCTTCCATTAAGTAATATACAAACTAGTATGATATAGTAATGGCTTCTAGGGCATATACACTAACAGTAACACTCCTGTACAGTCCGGTCTCTTCGTCTGATATGTCATATATCTTGCCTAGGGGTGGTAAACGTCAGACCACAATAGCTTGATAAGTCGTGTCGATATGAGATACATAACAGTTTGAGAAACTACTGATAACACTTACCAGTAAATCTCAGCAACCCTGGCCAGGGATTTCCAGTTATAGCCAATCGAACACAGCGCAACATCAACTCCCTATACCGGGAGAGACGAAACCCCTCCTATCGCTCATTGCCTCCATGTGATTCGGGACTGTACCCAAAAGCCACCGTTTTGCACGCCCTCTTGGACATGGTATGATGGAAATCAAAGCACAGTGGGAATCACACAAGACTCTATGACGATCTCTGGTCTACAGACTAACCTGTACCAGTGTCACCAGAGAACTGCCATCTGACGTGAGGTATAATACCATCTGGGAGTTCTCGGCGAGTCCGTACAGTGTACCCAATCTCCACTGAGCACCCGTATACCTTCTCTGATGTCAAACACCAATGGATATGGGATCATCCATCGCCCATCATATGGGTCAAGAAGCGCATACGCTAGTCTACTCTGGAGTATCGATGCCCTTTCTCGGTACTCCCACGACTAGGAACATTTGAAGGATGTACTTAGTGACTACACTGTCCCCACTAGTATGATCTGCATCATAGTCCTGGTAGTCAAGTACTCATCCTAAGGGCTTTATCAACATGTAACATAGAGACAATCAGATTACATGTTAAGATAAAGGGCAACCAGATAGCATACTATCATGTCGAGCAAGAAAGCCCTTCCTATATATGTCCAAGCATCTACTACAATATACATGGTATGTACAGTAATGGCCTCTAGGGCATACATATAACTAACATTTAGGAGGTGAAGAAAATTAGTGAGAAAATTATTTCTAAAGTAGGAAAAATTCCTACTTCATCAACCTCTTCTCTACTAGCCATTTAGATTGGATTGTTTCTTCAATAGTTCATCACTTAGTGAAGAGGTAGCTTGAGTTAGTGTCTTCTCGACGTAGATCATCTTCGGCTTCGAAGACTTCAAGCAAGCTTGTTCATTTCACCTTGTGGAGCCTCACTAGAGTCCGATAGATCGCTGCATGGAGCGAAGAGACTACTACACGGAGCTATTGAAGTGAAGGACCGGTCTACAAAGGTTGTATTCCTTGTTCACTTAGATGTAAAGGTGTTTATATTCTTGTTTCGTCTAATTCTCTAGTTAAGATTCTAGGTTATGGTTCTTTAGCACGCCAATTTTTTAAAAACGGCATGGTCGATGCCTCCCGAAACCCAGCGGCCACCTTAGGGAAACCAGCAGGGACAATCCCAACATCCG
Source organism: Agapanthus africanus (assembly GCA_030015575.1). NCBI lineage: Eukaryota > Viridiplantae > Streptophyta > Magnoliopsida > Asparagales > Amaryllidaceae > Agapanthus > Agapanthus africanus. The sequence continues at coordinate 216,711,122 of JASDDO010000018.1, forward strand.
CTGAGATCTATCTATATAGATCTTAATCCCTAAGATGTAGGAGGCATTATCTAGATCTTTCATGGAGAACTTTAGTAATAAGAAGAGGTTGACTGAGTGTAGCATAGGAACATCATTTCCTATCAAGAGTATGTCATCCACGTACAATAAAAGGAAGACAACCTTACTTTCTACTACCTTCTTGTATATATGTAACACTTTGAAAATTCGTTTAGGTTAATTTCGTGTTAATTAGCGATAATGCATGTTTTTCATAAAACCTCGTTTATAATTATTTTCCACGTCGACCGGAATAAATCTTTTTTAATTGTGAAAATATGTAATTATATGTATGGTTGTGTTTTATTAATTAACATTTAATTTATTGTTCACATATTTATCAAATTTTCCTAACTATTATTTTTCTAAGCTAAAATTTTAGTTTAGCATGCACTAGTCCTATAATTACCCTAGGTTAATATTGTAACATGCATTTCTTTTCTAAAATTCCTTATGGTTATATTATCCCCTTTTTAAAAACAAAACAAAAGAATAGAATAAGAAAAAGAAATGGGAATGTGAGGCATAGGGGTATTTATGAGGCATGGGGCTTTGACTTTGGCACAAACTCACACTCTCTCTCTCCCTCACTCCCCCTCCAAGCCCAGCAGCAGTCCCTCCCCTTCCTCTTCTCCTTCTTCTTCCTTCATTCCAAGCCTCCATCTCCATCAAAAATCCCTTAATACATCACAAAATCTCATGTTAAACACTTCAAAACAATTCCTTGTTGGTTTTTGAGGCAAGTCTTAGCTTTAGGAGGCAAGATCAGCAAGTTGAACCATCCTTAGACCAACTTGAGGTATAAAGCCAACCTTAATTCCCTTTTTGCTAAACTTTTAGTTTATTTAGCTTAAAGTAGTGTTTAAGTGAGATTTAATGCTAATTATGTGTTTTAAGAGGAGATTAGGTTAAGATAAGGTTTTTATGGCTTAAGTAGCTTAATTAAGTGTTGTTAGTGTTTGATAACCTAAGTCTTTTCTCTAGTTTTCACTAAAACCCATATTGTTTTAAATTAGTGTTTAATTAGAGTTTTAGTTAAGAATTGTGTTCGTGTTGGGATCTGCTTTTAAACCAGAGGTTTCAGACAAAAGTTGCATTTACTGGAGCATAGTTAATGGAGTAGGATCACACACCCGAAGCACGAAACCCCCGTCCTTCCTTGTGGCCACAAATTTATCTATTCTGGACGCAAATTGTGGTCAGAGTGTGGGTCTGGGTGTCAGTGTTTTAGGTGTAGGTGTCTGCTATATATTGTAGTCCTTTGGTCTGTGCAACTTTTCTTAATTCCACTTGTATCAAAATCTGGGACCATTTACCTTGTTTTTAGTACTTTTAGATTTGCGCGACATGTACGTTCTGAGGCTGGGTTTGGTGTTTGCTCTGTATCACAGCCAGTCGGGGTGGTTTCAGACATTAGCACACATGTTTTAGTCTTTCGAGTGCACACGCGTTTAGCTTGCGACGCTAGTTTTCTCGTATGGTCTTGATATCGCGTTTTGCAAGATATTATCCTTATGTGTGTTGCTTTGTGTAATTCTAGGATCGGTCATGAAGACATCGGACACGGCGCGGAAAGGAAAGGCGGTGATTGGATCAGACTAGCGGAGGCGTTCCGGTGAGTAGATGTACACATCTACGGGGAAATCGTTTGGATAGCGCAAGACACCCAATAGTTAGAATTTCGATTAGTACTTGCACTAAATTGCGTAGTTCCTAATTAATCATCCCGTTGCATTGCATCATCTATCATATATGTATTTACTGTGTTAGTACCTCATAGGTCACTCGCACTATTACTATTGGTTTATACTGCACGGGCACTATTCATGAGGACACACACGCCTTGGTAATTGCTATGCCACGAACACTTTATATCTTTGATTAAATCCGAATCTTATCAATTGCGCCAATTATGATTAATAAACCTGCATTTTATATATTTAAATCCATCAAGATGGATACGAAGGATTGCTAGTCATATGCACATATCTTATTGTATCATTGTTCATGCATAGTTTTCTAGTTCCGCATCATATTTCATATTGTTAATATCGTAGACATTCATGTATTATGATTTTCTCGAGGATTTCCGTATTTATGAGATTTATGGATTTGGAGAAACCGCAAGGATTTAAGAATGTATTACTATTTAAAAAAATGTATGTTGTGGTTTTCTCGTGATTGATTTATATATATAGTCTACCATGAGATTTCTCGGTTCTTGAGCGGTATCATATACCCGATTCGAGGAGGAGGAGGAACCGTTTGTGGGTGCATGGTGGACTCGGTGCAGTACCCCACGGCCAGATGGTCGCAGATGATGACGTTGAGCCCGGCAGGGGAGCACTACCGACCGGTTATTTGTGACGCGGCAGATATCCGGAGGATACCGACGTAGTCTTGAGTTATGATGATATAGGCCTGTCCGGATTACCCGAGCCCGAAATCAGATTTATGGGCCAGTCCGGATTGACGGAGCCCGGGATAAATGAGATATTCATATTTGGTGTCGATGCTTGACACAGATTTATATTGATTTCAATGATGAAACTACAACTAAATTACAGATGTTTTACTAAGATAAGAATACAGATTTCCCTTATTAATTATATTCAATTCTCGTGTTGTTTATTGCATTCATGTTGCATACATACTAGTGCATCCCATCATATAAGTAGATATAGGCTGTGCTGAAATTGTATACATGCTTACGATAGCCTTATTAGATGTTACTTATTACTTACGAGTTGGCAACTCACCCCCGCCGTGCCACAGTGTTTTGCAGGTCCGACCCGTCAGCACAGTAGCGGCGGGCGCACCTCCTCTTTTGCTCCTTTTGCTTGGACTCGCAGCATTGTTCGTTGGTGGGCTGCGGGTTTATTTTGTTTCCACTTTGTATAAGTATTGTATCTAGTGTACTCCATCTACCGTATCTATTACTTGTATTATTGTATTAGTGACTTAGAGATGAGACAGTGAAACTTGTACTTTTATGTTGTTTCTTTGGGTCGAGCTCACATGAACCGACATGATGTTTTATTATTTTGTGCCTTTATATGCTTATTGTGCACGGTAATGATCTATATTGCCTGTGATTTTGAGTCCGCCTTGGGCGATGAGCTAGCTCCTGCTTGGGGATGCCTTATTTCATGTTATACATATATTCTTGTTTTGTACCCGTTTGGGGACAATATTTACAAATAAGACTCTGCAGAAATTTTCGGAAAATGTGATGTTGCTTTTAAAGATTTGATGCGACTTATTTGGTTTTCCTTCACTCTACTAGTTTATTTGGTTTTGATTTCTGGGTTTTAGCTTACTTAGATTGCGCACATCTCGAGACGTTTCGTAATTTAAGTGCCGGTGACGCTCCGTACTTTTCGGGTCATGACAAAATTGGTATCAGAGTGTTAGGTTTTACCTTTCTGAGTGTAGGATGACCCTTGGTAGATGGAGTAGGTAACTTAAGCGGAGTGACGTAGCGTGTGTATGTTCCGCGGCATACTTACGATACGGTACTCCGCCTAAGTGACCTTAGGATATAATTGCTTTCAATTCCTTCTTCGATTCCTTATATCCTATGATACTATTGCATTGTTCTTATCCTGTTTCCTTTACTAGCCACTATGCCGTCGAAGGCTACATGGGCTCAGAGGGCTCCCGCCAGAGATGAGATTCAAGAGGGCTCGTCCGAGACAAGGACCGATCAGGATGGTATGCTTACCCCTCAGGGACAGATTGATCCGACTTCCCCAGGCCGCATTGACAGGTTAGAGTCAGGTATGCAGGAATTATGTCAGATGATGGGATCCTTGGTCGAGGCCAGTCAGGCACAGAGATCTTAGGATGTACCTTCCACTGCACAGACCCTGATTGTACCTGCTGCCCAGACAGTTGTTCCTGCTAGTACTGAGACTATTCCCTTATCATTATAGGAGTTTATGAGGCTGATACCTCCAGTCTTTACCGGCATAGATGCAGCAGAGGATCCGCAAACATTCCTCAACAGGTTGGCTAGGATTTTCCGTTCACTGAGATGTTCTGACGATAGATGGGTGGAGCTTGCGAGTTTTCGTCTGGAGGGCCTTCCTCAGACGTGGTGCGAGTCGGTCGAGAGATGTCGAGCTATAGGTCTACCTCCTATGATGTGGGACGAGTTCACGGCGGTGTTTCTTGCCCGTTTCCTTCCGGAGAGCGTCCGGGATGCTCGAGCCTGTAGTTTTAAGGTTTTGCGCAAGACTCCAGGGATGACAGTGACAGTGTATGATATCCAGTTTACTCAGTTGTCCAGATATGCTCCTTACCCGGTGGACACCGAAGAGAAACACATGAAGATGTTCGTACATGGGTTAGACACGCAGCTATTCCTTGCTATTGGCGCCCAGCACTTCGACACCTATGCAGCCGCGGTGGATGCAGCCTTACTTTTGGAGGAGCGAATTTCGGAGACTTCGGTCGTTTCAGGACCGAAGAGGATTCGTACGGAAATACTAGCTCCAGTACAGTTTGGTAGAGGCATGGCAGGCAGGGGTCATGGCGTATTCTTTCCAGGCCGTGATGGTGGTCGAGGCATGATGTGAGGCCAGTTGTTCAGTTCCTATTCACCAGGTCAGCGACCACCGCCAGTATGTTTTTGGTGTGGGAGTCCATGTCACCTTTTCTAGAATTGTACCGCGAGGCGCCAAGGCGAGCCGACAGTTTCTTATGTGACCCTTCCACCCTCACCTCCTACTCAGAGAGCTCTACTTTCTACCCCTAGTGGTGCTCTATGCCAGGCAGACGTTCCCAGAGGCCGTGGACGTGGCGGTCCTGTTCAGAGAGGACGAGGAGGCAGAGGCCGAGATAGAGGACAGCCGGCTAATGGTAGGGGACAGGCCCGAGTGTTAGCTTTGACTCCGCAGGATGCGCAGCCATCCAATGCCGTTGTGACAGGTACCTTGCCAGTATGTTCTTTCGACGCACAGGTATTATTCGACCGAGGTTCCATACATTCGTATGTATCTACACACTTCGCACCTGTTAGTTATATGTATGCCCTAGAGGCCATTACTATACATAGGATGTATATAGTAGTGGATGCTTGGACATATATAAGGAGGACTTTCTTGCTCGACATGATAGTATGCTATCTGGTTGCTCTTTACCTTAACGTGTACACTGATTGTCTCTCTGTTACATGTTGGTAAAGCCCTTAGGATGTGTACTTGACTACCTGGACTATGATGCGGATCATACTAGTGGGGACATGGTAGTCTATAAGTACATCCTTCAAGGTCCCTAGTCGTGGGTGTATCGAGACAGGGCATCGATATACCAGAGTAGACTAGCGTATACCTTCTCGACCCATATAGATGGGCGATGGATAATCCCATATCCATTGGTGTTTGACATCAGAGATGATATACGGGTGCTCAGTGGAGACTGGGTACACTGGACGGACTCGCCGAGAACTCCCAGATGGTATTATACCTTACGTCAGATGGCAGTTCTCTGGTGACACTAGTACAGGTTAGTATGTTGACCCGAGATCGTCATAGAGTCTTGTGTGATTCCCACTGTGCTTTGATTTCCACCTTACCACGTCCAAGAGGGCATGCAAAACGGTGGTTTTTGGGTATAGTCCCGAATCACATGGAGGCAATGAGCGATAGGAGGGGATTCGTCTCTCCCGGTATAGGGGGGTTGATATTGCGCTGTGTTCAATTGGCTATAACCGGAAATCCTTGGCCAGGGTTGCTGAGATTTACTGGTAAGTGTTACCAGTAGTTTCTCGAACAGCTATAGACCTTATATCGACACGACTTATCGAGCTATTAGGGTCTGACGTTTACCACCCCTAGGCGAGATATGCGACATATCAGACGACGAGACCGGACTGTACGGTAAGTGTTACTGGTTGGATTCACAGGGGTGTGAGCGGGCTTGCTCGTCGATCTTCTGATCGCTCAATACCCGGGTGGCCGTTACGTTTAGCAGACCTCTTGCGGCTTGTGGGTGTTTGATATGATCATCACCTGCTGCCGGCGTATTGACGAGTCTTTAGAGTCCTACACAGAGGTTTCCTGGCTCAAGCGAAACGAAATAGGAGCACATATGAGATATGTACGGGACCGAGAATAATGCGTGTATGTGATACCGCATTCTATTCTCGCGTTGAATGTATCGATTGGTTGTATGCGATATAACCTAGTTATCGAATCAAGGATTGATTCGATAAGTCGATACATTGGATATTAGTCGGTTATATGCGATATGACCGGATCATTAAATCAAGTTTTGATTTAATGATTTAATATATAATTATATATTTGATATATTACTTTACATTAACTAGTATTAGTTCACTTAAGATGGATTTTCTCACTTGATGTGCACATTGTATATATGATATAGTTTTGTGCACTAGTTTGTATCATGTTTGATGATACATGCAAACTTGGGTGTATGTTTGAGTTTAAACCTTGGTTAAGTAAATGGTTAGGGTTTTAATTTATTTATTCATTTATTTATTTATTTATTTTGCCAAAAAGAGAAATGGTGGCTTGCTTTGTTTTACATTGAAGCTTCATGAAGCTTTGAAAAAGTCTACCATTTTTGTTTCATGCCTAACCTAACCATTCACCTAACCTTAGTTTACTCTCTACACATAACCATGGTTGCAATATGATAAGTATCATATTATTTTCTATTTTGAAAAAAGATATCATATTCTTTTTCTTCTTCTTCTTCTTCTTCAAGAAGAAGAGAGCTTGCAACCTTCAATGGTGATTTCATGAAAAGAGTGAGAAATCCAATTCTAAAGTGAACCCACTTCCTATTTCTTCATCCTCTACCACTTGCCAAGTAGTATAGGGTGTTTTCTTCACAAGTTTCATGACTTGGTGAAGTTGGAGCTTGATCTTGAGTTGCCTCGACATAGATCATCTTCGGCATCGAAGTCGACGACCTAGCCCGATCATTTCTCCGATGAAGCCGACGCTAGAGCCCGGGATCCGATGATCGCAGCGAGGGGACATAATCACGGAGCTATAGAGGTGGAGGACCGGAACTACAAAGGTTGTATTTTCGTTCACTCATAGTTAAGTTGTTAACTAGTTGCATGTTTCGCTTAAACTCTAGTCAACGATCCGTATTAGGGTTTCTCGGCACTTGTAAAATTTGAAATTGGCATGGTTGATACCATATGAGACCTCATTAGTGTGCCTAGGAACCCTACAGTGGTATCAGAGCCTAGCTAGAGCATTAGGCGATGTGTTTCCGAAGTTAAAACCCCTATCGAAGCCGGTATCGACAAAATAAATCGCTCCCTGTACATTTTTCAAAATCTGGGATTTTTCCATATTAAAAATGCTTAAAAAATTCAGCAGGGTTTTATATGAATTACCATAAAAAAAACATGCCCCTAAATCCTCAAAATGGCCGCGGAACCGCGGCAATAACCCCCCATTTGCGGCGGTTCCGCGGCAAGAATAGGGAATTAGGGATGGGTTTCTGTACTGTAATATCAATAGTTATTCCTGCAGTTTTTTGGGTATTTTTAATACTGACTCAAGTGTTGACTATTTTGTGGTTTATTTTGTAGTCGTTGTTTCGATCGGAATTTTTAAATTCGTAATCTTTTCCGGATAATTTTAGAATATGTTAAAAAGTTCGACCGGATATAAATACCCACTTTTTCCCCTGTCGGGAAATTTCCAAGTGTTGGATCTTTCCGTGGTTTAATAACGTTCTAAGTAGTGTAAGTAACGCGATGGACCCTCTAGAAGACAACAAACCTTAACTCGATTATATGACCGTCTTGAACTGCCCTTTGAACCTTCGGGTTTGGGGCAGTACGGCGTGCCACATGTGAGGCGTTGGCTTGACCCTTCTACGGCTGGACCGTTGGTACTGAGGCATGAACTGGATGTTTTTAAAGTTGTTTCATGTGTTTATCTGTTTCGGGAAAACTTGGGTGTTTGAATGTTCGATCGGAAAGTTTAACATTTACTATTTTATCTGGAATGTGATACAATATTTGGAATTCACAAGTAGTTATGAGATAACTGAATGAATGTTATAAACATAGCGTTTTAGTCTCACTTGATCGGTTGCCACGGAATTTTGATGCGATCAAAAGTCCGTCGCAATCACGTAGCGTACGCGGATACTCGCCGGGTAAACTTAATAGACAGCTACACCCCATATCCCCGACCAAGTGACTGTAGGAGAACCCCATCGCCGAAAGCATCCGTTCGGGTGCTCGCGGCAGCGGTGTTCCGCCTTGGTGCACTTCGTCGACAGCATCGGAGGTGCGGCCGCCTACTAAAGTTTGCGACGAGCATTCGATCAGGATGTCGGGAATCTTGTTGAATTACCCGACTTGATATTGAAAAGTGTTTTCGATAATGAGACTAAAATGCGGGGTTTATAATTGTTAGGCATGCGATGTCTAAGGAATTCATTTGATTAGGCATGCGATGTCTATGCAGGTTGCGGATTCCAACTGTTGTAGTTTTACACTTTCTTTTCTGTGACTGTAAGTGTAATATGTGATATCGCCGGTTTCGTTGCTATATGTCAACGACAATTGGGATACGCATGTTTACTTACGTTGATGACATGTGATGTTATGTGTTGCTGGATATGTTATATTAGATCGTCGTGTTTGAATAGCCTGGGGTTTTTTTTGTGAGATGAGTGTTTTTCATTTTCATTTATGTAAAAACTTGTATGTAATATTCTTTTTTTGGGGGGCCCTTCCAGGTTGCGGAAGATGTCACCTTTTGTATATTATTTACTTTTCCGCACTAGGATAGACCCAAGGAGGGGAGCACAATTAACCGGGTTCTGGAGTCCAGTGGGAGACCAACTCGAGGAGTCGAGTCCGGGTCTCCTAACTCTAGAATTGGAAGGGTTGCTTGCCGCTCTCGTAGGGGTCTAGGGGTGTGGGTTTGGCTATTCATCGCGACCGTGGAATCCGTGTTTTATACTGGCTCGTATTGAAAACACGGACGTCCTAGTATATCCAATATTTCATATGTTTCTCCTGCTGCGATATCTGTGATGTGATCAAGTGATGTTCTGTGATAGATACAGTATATAGTATATATGATATATTATATAGGCGTTACATATGTTTTACACCCGCGCTAGCCCTGCCCCGCTCTGTCGTTAGTTACCTAACCTAACGGTGCACGAGGGGACATCGAGACGAATGCGGATGGCATAAGTGTACGTCGTATTTATCTGTGATGTTTAGGTACTTAAATGATGGGACCTCATTAATATGATTAATGAAAGTAAAAGAAACCTAAAGATGTTGTAGAATCGAATTTCAAAAATAAAACAGGTAGCTACAGTTCTTGCTTCGCACAGTGATGTATATGATATATCCCGCACCTCATTCGACGAGGAAAGGACCGAGATCCCTTCACCGGGAGTGACTCCTTTAGCAATAACGGGCAGATGCTACACCCCTCGGTTTGTCTTTTGATTGCTTCTATAGTTCTTGCTTTGCACAGTGATATATATGATATATCCCGCACCTCATTCGACGAGGAAAGGGCCGACGATCCCTTCACCGGGAGTGACCCCTTTAGCAAAACTAGAAAAGCATCAAAAACACTCCATTTCAAAATCATTTGATTCTACAACGATATCAAGTTCATTACGCAATAGGTTTTCAGAAAAACCTGTCGTAGCACTCCGTAATTTCAGATAAGTAGTAGTTAGTATTCGTGCTGCGTTTGTTGGCCTTTGTTAAGGCGTAGTGTGCGGTAGCTAATTGGTGCTTATCTGCTTATGCATATGATGCAGATTGGATTAGGGTAGTCGTGCAACCTTGTTGGCCTTTGTCAAGGGCTGTGCGGGTGGGTTTATTTCAATCAAGAAATGACGGGTTGAACTTGACTAGCAGCCTATGATTTGTTGGACTTTGTCAAGGTCATAGGAGGCTTGGGGCAAAATATTATCGGGAATTTCAAGTGTTGAAATTTGCAATGAGATTGCATACCTTCTATGAGATAGTTGGATCCTGATACCCGCTGCGAGTAAGAGTTACTCCTGCGAGAGTTTTACACATTACAATTAGCCGATCAAGTAGGTGTCTAGAAAGGTGTTAACGAGGTTACGCCTCTGGGAAAACAAGGCTTACATTAATTAGGTTCGTGCGAAAGCACGGGGAACCTCCCTCAAAGTACCGACACTGGCCTGGCTGAAAGATTGGCGAACTTGTAGCGTGTAATTAATCCTGGCTAGTCTTTCCTTTTAGGATTTGAAGGAAGATTTGATAAAAACAGTGGGAGCCATCCTGATTAGATAAAATAAATAACCAATCTGATCTTGCAAGAGCGCACGCTGAGTGTTTTCTTCTCTCTCTCTCTCCAGGTAGCGACCATATCATGCCTTAATCAAGATAATAATACGGATGTATTGACCGAACCCGCTTGTTATACTTAGCTGGGGAACGTTGGTCCCGCTCCAACTTATAATTGTTATAAGACAGAGCAGGAAATAGGGGATTACCAGAATTCCCGTGCCGCCCAAACGAAGAAAGTGCATATGATGCATCTCCTTCGGGTGTGTTCATTACAAAGAACTGTTTCTCAGTATCCTCTACGTCCTGGGTATTTGATACCGGATCAGGATCCCGCATATGTAATCTGTTTCATGGGCTACAAATAGGTAAAGAACTGAGAACGGGTGATAAGTTTCATGAGACAGAAAATGGGGCAAGTGTTGCAGCCAAGTCTGTTGGTCACTGTCACCTGTATTACCAATACATTGATTCTGAACGAATGTTATTAGATACCGAACCTGATATACAAAATCATATCAGTCTCTTTATTAGTAAAGAAATGATAAAATTTTGTATTGTTGGATAATGTTTTGAACATTTCCTATATCAAAAGTTGATCGGTCCAGGCACGTTATCTAAAAGCATTGTTGTTCTAAATCAAACTACAGTTCTTAGTATACAGAACACACACAAGAGGAAGAGTTCAGAAATGAACGAATCCTTCTTGAGGCATTGTAGACTAGGTCATATCAATGCGACCCGACTAGCTGAAGTTACGTTTAGATGCATATTTAAATTAGTTTGAATTTACATCTTGTGAAACTTGCCGGTCACGTCATAAAGATACGATGACACCAGCTCTGTTTATTGGAAACGGAGAAAGAGTTAGTGAACTCTTGGGATGATACATGTTGATGTATAAAGGTCCCCTGTCTACACATGCCAAGACCAGTTCTTTGTACTTCATTACATTCTCTCATGATCTCTCAAGATTCAGACATATGTTCCTGTTGAAACACAAGTCCGAACCTTTTGAGATATTCACGGAATATAAGTTAGAAGTAGAGAACCAAAATGAGGGTATAAGTATATGTCCTTTGATGTGATCAGGGAGGAGAATACTTGTGCATGGAATTCCTGAACTATTCTAAAGGAGAATGAGATTCTCTCTCAGCATTACTCCTCCGAATACACCACAGCACAACGTTATATCGGGGCGGAGCAATCGCACCCCATTCGATATAGTGCGCTCTATGATGAGTAATACTAAGTTACCTGTTTCCTTTTGGGAGTTATGCGCTTAAGAAGCTGCATCCCTAATGAATAGGGTTTGAATCAGATCACAGCCTACCACTCCATATGAGATATGGTATGGGAAGAGCCCATGTCTTAAGCTAGTTAAAATTTGGGGTTGTCCGGCCTATGTCTAAAAGCAAAATCCGGACAAGCTCGAGGCAAGGTTAGTTATGTAGAACTGGAAAGGTTCCAGCTATGCAAACTACAGCAGATAATTTGGTACAACCAAAGGATTCAGTAGATACCAACGAACCTCAGCCTCTCCGCCGATCTAGTAGGGTTTCTCACCCACCTGAGAGATACTTCATTTCTCTATGACAGTGGGAGCGAGGATTGCATCATGAGATGATGACCCAACTAGTTTCGAGCTGGCCATCAGGAGTGGACTCTGTAAGAATGGCTGGATGCTTAGTGATCTGAGATGGAATCCTTATACACCAACAAAGTATGGACTTTGGTTGCTATATCTGAAGGGTTAAATCCCCATCAAGAGCAAGTATATCTTGAGAAGATTACTTGGTGTAGATGGAAAAGTTGAGACTTTCAAAGCTAGACTTGTTAAAGGTTTTCGTCATCGACCAGGCGTGGATAATGATGAAACCTTTTCCAGTGGCTATGCTTAAGTCCATCCGGATCCTACTTGCCACGGCTACATACCATGACTACGATATCTGGTGGTTGGGTGTCATGACTACTTTTCTAAATGATGTTTTAGAAGAGAACGTCTGTAAGTACACAGCCAGAGGGCTTCGTAGACAGTGGGAGCAGCGGAAACGTGTACAAGATGCTTTATAGGATAAAGCAGGCATCGCGGAGTTGGAACATCTGTTTTGATGTAGTAGTCAAATAGTTTGACTTCATCAAAATGGTAGATGAACCTTGTATACATAAAAAGGTAGTAGGGAGTATGGTGGCGATCCTTGTAGAGTACGTGGATGACATACTCTTGATAGGGAAGGAGTTTCCTATGCTACGCTCGATCAATCTCCGCTTATCACAATGATTCTCCATATAGGATCAAAGTGATACCTCCTAAATCCTGGATTTTGGATCTATGAGATAGATCTAATTGGATGTTAGGATACTCACTAGTTGTAGTGAGATGGTATCAATTGGTCCAGGGGAGAATCACTGGAAGGGTTCCAGGGTGATAAGGACGACTCAAAGTCAGTCACAGGCATTGTCTTTATCCTCGGTGAAGGGACGGTATGTTGGAAGAGTTCCAAGCTAGATACCGTGGCATACTAGACGATAAAGGCTGGATACATCGCTACTTAAGATGCTACCAAAGAGGCAGTCTGGATGTATATTTGTTCATGAGATGAAATTAGTTCCTCCCATTGTGTGACAATGGAGTTGTGTCCTTTGCCAAGGAACGTCTGTCCCATCAGTGATCCAGACATATTCTAAGGCAGTATCACCTGATCATGGAGATGGTTGATCTCCAGGGTGATCGAGGTTAGGAGAGCAGACTCAGAGGATAACACGGCGGATCCACTCACGAAGGCCTTTTCCCAAAGAGAGACTATTATGGGATGGTTGAGTATGAGATACTACAACCACTGCTATCAGATGGCCCTAGTGCAAGTGGGAGATTGTTAGTTATATGTATGCCCTAGAGGCCATTACTATACATAGGATGTATATTGTAGTGGATGCTTGGACATATATAGGGAGGACTTTCTTGCTCGATATGATAGTATGCTATCTGGTTGCTCTTTACCTTAACGTGTACATTGATTGTCTCTCTGTTACATGTTGGTAAAGCCCTTATGATGTGTACTTGACTATCTGGACTATGATGCGGATCATACTAGTGGGGACATGGTAGTCCATAAGTACATCCTTCAAGGTCCCTAGTCATGGGTGTATCGAGACAGGGCATCGATATACCAGAGTAGACTAGCGTATACCTTCTCGAACCATACAGATGGGCGATGGATGGTCCCATATCCATTGGTGTTTGACATCAGAGATGATATACGGGTGCTCAGTGGAGACTGGGTACACTGGACGGACTCGCCGAGAACTCCCAGATGGTATTATACCTTACGTCAGATGGCAGTTCTCTGGTGACACTGGTACAGGTTAGTCTGTTGACCCGAGATCGTCATAGAGTCTTGTGTGATTCCCACTGTGCTTTGATTTCCATCTTACCACGTCCAAGAGGGCATGCAAAACGGTGGTTTTTGGGTACAGTCCCGAATCACATGGAGGCAATGAGCGATAGGAGGGGATTCGTCTCTCCCGGTATAGGGGGGTTGATGTTGCGCTGTGTTCGATTGGCTATAACCGGAAATCCCTGGCCAGGGTTGCTGAGATTTACTGGTAAGTATTACCAGTAGTTTCTCGAACTGTTATAGACCTCATATCGACACGACTTATCGAGCTATTGGGGTCTGACGTTTACCACCCCTAGGCGAGATATGCGACATATCAGACGATGAGACCGGACTGTACGGTAAGTGTTACTGGTTGGATTCACAGGGGTGTGAGCGGGCTTGCTCGTCGATCTTCTGATCGCTCAATACCCGGGTGGCCGTTACGTTTAGCAGACCGCTTGCGGCTTGTGGGTGTTTGATATGATCATCACCTGCTGCCGGCGTATTGACGAGTCTTTAGAGTCCTACACAGAGGTTTCCTGGCTCAAGCGAAACGAAATAGGAGCACATATGAGATATGTGCGGGACCGAGAATAATGCGTGTATGTGATACCGTATTCTATTCTCGCGATGAATGTATCGATTGGTTGTATGCGATATAACCTAGTTATCGAATCAAGGATTGATTCGATAAGTCGATACATTGGATATTAGTCGGTTATATGCGATATGACCGGATCATTAAATCAAGTGTTGATTTAATGATTTAATGTATAATTATATATTTGATATATTACTTTACATTAACTAGTATTAGTTCACTTAAGATGGATTTTCTCACTTGATGTGCACATTGTATATATGATATAGTTTTGTGCACTAGTTTGTATCATGTTTGATGATACATGCAAACTTGGGTGTATGTTTGAGTTTAAACCTTGGTAAGTAAATGGTTAGGGTTTTAATTTATTTATTCATTTATTTATTTATTTCTTTTGGCAAAAAGAGAAATGGTGGCTTTCTTTGTTTTACATTGAAGCTTCATGAAGCTTTGAAAAAGTCTACCATTTTTGTTTCATGCCTAACCTAACCATTCACCTAACCTTAGTTTACTCTCTACACATAACCATGGTTGCAATATGATAAGTATCATATTATTTTCTATTTTGAAAAAAGATATCATATTCTTTTTCTTCTTCTTCTTCTTCTTCTTCAAGAAGAAGAGAGCTTGCAACCTTCAATGGTGATTTCATGAAAAGAGTGAGAAATCCAATTCTAAAGTGAACCCACTTCCTATTTCTTCATCCTCTACCACTTGCCAAGTAGTATAGGGTGTTTTCTTCACAAGTTTCATGACTTGGTGAAGTTGGAGCTTGATCTTGAGTTGACTCGACGTAGATCATCTTCGGCATCGAAGTCGACGACCTAGCCCGATCATTTCTCCGATGAAGCGGACGCTAGAGCCCGGGATCCGATGATCGCAGCGAGGGGACATCATCACGGAGCTATGGAGGTGGAGGACCGGATCTACAAAGGTTGTATTTTCGTTCACTCATAGTTAAGTTGTTAACTAGTTGCATGTTTCGCTTAAACTCTAGTCAACGATCCGTATTAGGGTTTCTCGGCACTTGTAAAATTTGAAATTGGCATGCTTGATGCCATGTGAGACCTCATTAGTGTGCCTAGGAACCCAACAGCACTGAGGTTGGGCCGAGAGTCATCGTCGTTAGATCAGTCGCTTATTGTTGTTACTCCGGTAGGCGAGTCGTTTGTCGTGCCATTTGTGTTTCGATTGTGTTTTGTTCGTATCGGGGAGAGGGATTCTTCGGTTGATCTGATTCTCCTCGATATGTTAGACTTTGATGTTCTTCTGGGCTTGGACTGGCTAGCCACTTGTTATGATCTGTGGACTACCGTGAGAAGGCAGTCAGATTTAGTTTTCCGGGTGACCTGGTTCTTGTTATTCAGGGAGACTGTAGCGTCACCCTTCCCGGCTTGATTTCGTCTCTTCGCGTTGGTCAACTCTTGAGGAAAGGATGTAAGGGATTCTTAGTGTATGTTTGTGATACTAGAGCTGCAGAGGTCCCGTTGGACCAGGTCCCGATTGTGTGTGAATTTCTTGATGTCTTCCCTGACGAGCTTCTTAGTTTACCGCCAGAGCGTGATATTATGTTCTGCATCGACTTGATCTCCGGCACGGGGCCTATTTCCATACCGCCTTATCGGATGGCCCCGGTGGAGCTGAGAGAGCTGAAGGATCAGTTGCAGGATTTGCTAGATAAAGGGCTTATTCGACTGAGTGTGTCACCTTGGGGTGCTCCTGTTCTGTTTGTCAAGAAGAAGGACGATAATTTGCGTTTGTGTATTGATTACCGTCAGCTGAACCGGGTTACTGTGTGGAACATATATCCCTTACCTCGTATTGATGATTTGTTCGACCATCTCTAGGGCACGGGGCATTTCTCGAAGATTGACTTGCGATCAGGCTACCATCAGTTGCGGGTATGACATGACGATATTCCGAAGACCGCTTTTCGCACGCGTTACGGGCACTATGAGTTCTTGGTGATGTCGTTCGAGCTCACCAATGCCCCAGCAGCGTTTATGGACTTGATGAACCGCATTTTCAGGCCGTATCTTGATCAGTTCATCATTGTATTCATTGATGACATCTTAGTATATTCCCGGAGCCGAGAGGAGCACGAGCAGAACTTGCAGATCACATTGCAGACTTTGAGAGAGCACCAGCTGTTCACGAAATTCTCCAAGTGCGCATTCTGGCTTGACAGCACTGATTTCTTGGGTCACGTGGTTATGAGAGATGGCATGCGTGTGGACCCGAAGAAGATCGAGGCCGTTCAGCATTGGCCTAGACCGGCATCAGTTACAGAGATCCGCAGCTTTCTAGGCCTGGCCGGCTACTATCGACGTTTTGTACAGGACTTCTCCCGTATCGCTGCACAGTTGACCGGGTTGACCCGGAAGGGAGTTCCTTTTGTTTGGACCAAGGCATGTGAGCATAGCTTCCAGTAGTTACATACTCGTTTGACTACGGCGCCAGTTTTATCATTGCCTTCGGGGTCGGGCGGATTTGTGGTTTATTGTGATGCTTCTCGAGTGGGGCTAGGCTGTATGTTGATGCAGCATGATAAGGTCGTCGCTTATGCTTCTCGACAGCTGAAAAAACAAGAGCAGAATTATCCTACTCATGATTTAGATGTTAGTTATATGTATGCCCTAGAGGTCAATATTGTACATACGATGTATATTGTAGTGCATACTTGGACATATATAGGGAGGACTTTCTTGCTCGACATGATAGTACGCTATCTGGTTGCTCTTTATCTTAACATGTACTTTAATTGTCTCTATGTTACATGTTGTTAAAGCCCTTAGGATGAGTACTTGACTACCAGGACTATGATGCGGATCATACTAGAGGGGACAGTGTAGTCGACAAGTACATCCTTCAAATGTTCCTAGTCGTGGGAGTACCGAGACAGGGTATCGATACTCCAGAGTAGACTAGCGTATGCGCTTCTTGACCCATATGATGGGCGATGGATGATCTCATATCCATTGGTGTTTGACATCAGAGAAGGTATACGAGTGCTCAGTGGAGACTGGGTACACTGGACGGACTCGCCGAGAACTCCCAGATGGTATTATACCTCACGTCAGATGGCAGTTCTCTGGTGACACCAGTACAGGTTAGTCTGTAGACCCGAGATCGTTATAGAGTCTTGTGTGATTCCCACTGTGCTTTGATTACCATCATACGACGTCTAAGACAGCGTGCAAAAAGGTGGCTTTTGGGTACAGTCCCGAATCACATGGAGGCAATGAGCGATAGGAGGGGATTCGTCTCTCCCGATATAGGGAGTTGATGTTGTGCTGTGTTCGATTGGCTATAACTGGAAATCCCTGGCCAGGGTTGCTGAGATTTACTGGAAGGTGTTATCAGTAGTTTCTCGAACTGTTATAGACCTCATATCGACACGACTTATCAAGCTACTGCGGTCTGACGTTTACCACCCCTAGGCGAGATATGCGACATATCAGACGACGAGACCGGACTGTACGGGAGTGTTACTGATTGGATTCGCAGGAGAATGTACAGGCTTGCTTGTTGATCTTCTAATCGCTCAATACCTCGGTGGCTGTTACGTTTAGCTGACCGCTTGCAGCTTGTGGGCGTTTGATATGATCATCACCTACTGCCGGCGTATGGACGATTCTTTAGAGTCCTACACAGAGGTTTCTTGGCTCAGGCAAAACGGAGTAGGAGCACATATATGATATGTGCGGGACCGAGAACAATACGTGTATGAGATACCGTATTAGATTCTCACGATATGAGATATCGGCCGGGTATATGTGTTATAGCCGGGTCATCGGATCAAGTGTTGATTCGATGAACTGATACAGATTATATTAGTCGGTTATTTGTGAAATAGCCGGATTATCGGATCAAGTGTTGATTCGATAATTTAATGTATAATTATATATTTGATATATTAAATTACATTAACTGATATAAGCTCACTAAAAGATTCTTTTTCTCACTCGGGTAATACATTGATATATATGCGATATATGTTAATTGTATTATTTTATTTTGTTACAATAAATATTATATATGTGATATATAATATTGTATCATGATATGGTTATTAATGCAACATGTTTTTTGGAGTTTAATTGTTGTTAGGGTTTGGATTAGGGTTAAGCAAGCATGAAGCTTCTTGAAGCCTTGATTTTGACTTTAGATATTTTGTGTAGATATTTGCTTAACCCAACCCAACCCTTCACCATAGTTAACACTCTACATGGGTTAAGACTTCATTCTTAACCCATGGTTGCATTTCTAACCTCACCATGGTTTTCATTTTTCATCACAAAAGAAAATGATCTTCGTCTTCCTTCTCCTTCTTTCATGGGAAAGATTTCTAGCTTTTTCAAAGGTGATGAAAATGAGTGAGAAATAGAAAACAAATGAGAGCTAAATTCCTACTTCATCATCCTAATCTATCCTAGCCATTTAGATTAGGGTGTTCACTTCATTTAGTGAGTGAGAGCTTGTGTTAATGAAACTTCAAGGTAGATCATCTTTGTTATCAAAGATCGGAAGCAAGCTTGCATCTTTCTCTTCGTGGAGCCTCTTGAGAGTCCGGAACTTGATGATCGCAGCGAAGGGACCACAACACGGAGCTTATGAAGTGAAGGACCGGACTACAAAGGTTGTAATCCCAAACTCTTAGATGTTAAAGTGTTTAACATGCTTTGTTTCGCCTAATCTCTAGTCTAAGATCTTGGTTTAGGGTTGTTCGGCACGGCTAAATTTTAAATCGGGCATGGTTGATGCCTTATAGACCCTTGTGCAAGTTCCTAGTAAGCCTACTATGGTTTGAGAGCCAAGCTAGAGCTTTAGGCAAAGTCTAGGCGAAGTTTAAAGTCCGATCGAACTTCGAATACCCGTAAAACCCAAGTTTCTGGAAATTTTTCAAAAATGTTGATTTTTTCATATTAAAAATACTCAAAAAAATCAGCAGGGAATTATATGGACACCTGTGAAAAACGACCCCTTAAATCAATTAAAGCACCACGGAACCGCGTCCAAACCAGGGTATTGGCGGCGGTTCCGCGGCAGTTACTGTAGATTGAGTGATAGTTTTTACATAGTAATGTCCGTATCTAATTCCTGATTCTTCTGGGAAATTTTTATTTTACTCAAGTGTTGAGCTTTCTGGGTTGTATTGGGAGCTCATTGATTCGATCGAAAAGTTTAACTTCGTTTAATATTTCCCGGGTAATTTTAGAAACTGTTAAAAAGATTGAACGGATATCAATAACTCACTTTTTCCCCTGTCGGAAAATTTTTCAAAAGTTGGATTTTTTCTCGAGTTTGAAACTTCCGGAAAATCATGCAATTAACTCGGTGGACCCTATAGAAGAACACAAACCTTAACTCGATTATGTGACCGTCTGAACCGCCTCTGAACCTTAGGGTTTGGGGCAGTACGGCGTTGCTACTTGTGAGGCGTTGGCTTGACCCTTCTACGGATGGACCATCGGAACTGTTGCATGTGATGGATACTTTTTGAACTCCGCTCAAGTGTTGAGCTATTTGGGAAATCTTGGGTGTTTGTTTATTCGATCGGAAAGTTTAACACTGTCTATTTATCTGGAATGTGATACAATATTTAGAATCCACAAGTAGTTATGAGATAACTAATTTGAATGTTGTAAATCTAGCAGTTCATTCTCAGATGATCGGTTGCCACGAGATTTTGATGCGATCAAAAGTCCGTTGCAATCACGTAGCGTACGCGGATACTCGCCGGGTAAACTTAATAGACAGCCACGCCCCATAGCCCCGACCAAGTGACTGTAGGAGAACCCCGTCACCAAAAGCATCCGTTTGAGTGCTCGCGGTAGCGGTGTTCCGCCTTATTGCACTTCGTCGACAGCATCCGGGGGTGCGACCGTCTACTAAAGTTTGCGACGAGCATTCAATCAGGATGTCGGGAATCTTGTTGAATTGCCCGACTTGATATTAAAAAGAGTTTTCGATAAAGAGACTAAAATGCGGGGTTTATAATTGTTAGGCATGCGATGTCTAAGGAATTCATTTGGTTAGGCATGCGATGTCTAAGGAGGTTGCGGATTCCAACTGTTCTAGTTTTACACTTTCTTTTCTGCGACCGTAAGTGTAATATGTAGTGTATCGCCGGTTTCGTTGCTATACATCAACGACAATTGGGATACGCATATTTACTTACGTTAATGATATGTGATATTATGTGTTGCTGTGATATATTATATTGGATCGTCGTGTTTTGAATAGCCGGGGGTTTTATGTGAGATGAGAGTTTTTCCTTTTTCATTCATGTAAAATTCATTTGTATGTAATATTCTTTTATTGGGGCACTTCCGGACTGAGGATGATGTCACCATTATATATTATTTACTTTTCCGCATTAGGTAGACCCAAGGTGGGGAGCACAAGTAACCGGGTTCTAGAGTCCAGTGGGAGACCATCTCGAGGCGTCGAGACCGGGTCTCTTAACCCTACAATTGGCAGTGTTGCATGCCGCTCTCGTAGGGGTCTAGGAATGTGGGTTTGGCTATTCATCGCGACTGTGGAATCCGTATTTTATACAGGCTCGTATTAAAAACACGGACCTCCTGGTATATCCAATATTTCATATATGTTCTTCTGCTGCAATGTTCTGTGATGAGATCATATTACTGCCTGAGTCGAATGTTTATATTATATATATGAGATATATGTTATATTGCAGATTTCGTTTCAAATGTGATGCTTGTGGAGCATAATAAAATGGGACTTCATTAATGAGATTAATGAAATAAAAGAAACCTAAAGATGTTGTAGAAACTTGTTTAAAAACTGATAGCTCTAGTTCTTGTTTTGCATAGCGGTGTTCCTTGTAGAACATCCAGCGCCTTATTCGATAAGGAAAGAGCCGAGATTCCTTCACTGGGAGTGACCTCTTTAGTGAAACTAGTAGATGCTACAAACACGGTTTGTCTTTTGATTGCTTCTATAGTTTTACTTTGCATAGTGGTATTTGTGAAATATCCGGCACCTTATTCGATGAGGAAAGAGCCGACGATCCCTTCACCGGGAGTGACCTCTTTAGCAAAACTAGAAAAGGCCTAAAACACATTCCATTTAAAATCACTCGATTCTACAACGATATCAAGTTCATTACGCAAAAGGTTTTCTTAAAAACCTGTCGTAGCCCTCCGTCATTTCAGATAAGTCTTACTTAGTATTCGTGCTGCGTTTGTTAACCTCCGTCTAGGCATAGTGTGCGGTAGCTAACTAGTATTTTTCTGCTTATGCATATGATGCAGATTGTTTTAGGGTAGTCGTGCAGCCTTGTTGACCTCCGTTAAGGGTCGTGCGGGTGGGTTTAATTCAATCAGGAAATGACAGGTAGAACTTGACTAGCAGCCTATGGTTTGTTGACCTCCGTCAAGGTCATAGGACGCTAGGGGTAAAATATTATTGAGAATTTCAAGTGTTGAAATTTGCAATGAGATTGCATACCTTCTATGAGATAGTTGGAACCCGATACCCGCTGCGTGTAAGAGTTACTCCTGGGAGAGTTTTACACATTACAATTAGCCGATCAAGTAGGTGTCTAGAAAGGTGTCAACGGGGTTACACCCCTGGGAAAATGAGGTTTATTTTAATTAGGTCCGTGCGAAAGTGCGGGGAACCTCCCTCAAAGTATCGGCACTGGCCTGGCTGAAAGATTGGCGAACTTGTAGGGTGTAACTAATCCCGGCTAGTCTTTTCTTTTAGGGTTTGAAGGAAGATTTGATTAAAACAGTAGGAGACATCCTGATTAGATAAATTGATAACCAATCTAATCTTGTAAAAGCGCACGCTGAGTATTTTCATCTCTCTCCCTCTCCTGGTTGCGACTATGTCATGCCTTAATCAAGATAATAATACGGATGAATTGACCGAACCCGCTTGTTATACTGCGCTAGGGAATGTTGGTCCCGCTCCAACTTATAATTGTTATAAGACAGAGCAGGAAATTAGGTAATACCAGATTTCCCGTGCCGCCCAAACGAAGAAAGTGCATGCTGATGCATCTTCTTCGGGTGTGTTCATTACCGAGAACTGTTTCTCAGTATCTTTTACGTCCTGGGTATGAGATACCGGATCAGGATCCCACATATGTAATCTGTTACATGGGCTACAGATAGGTAGAGAACTGAGAACGGGTGATAAATTTCATGAGATAGAAACGGTGCAAGTGTTGCAGCCAACTCTGTTGGTAGTTATCACCCTGTATTACCAAAATACATTGATTATGAACGAATGTTAGTCTCTTTATTAGTAAAGAAGGATATATTTTGTATTGTTGGATAATGTTTTGAACATTTCCTATATCAAGAGTTGATCGGTTCAGGCACGTTATCTAAAAGTATAGACGTTCTAAATCAAACAACAGTTCTTCGCGTACAGAACACACACAAGAGGAAGAGTTCAGAAATGAACGAAATCCTTCTTGAGGTATTATAGACTAGGTCATATCAATATGACCCAACTAGCTGAAGTTACATTTAGATGCATATTAAAATTAGTTTGAATTTACATCTTGTGAAACTTGCCGGTCATGTCACAGAGATAAGATGACCACAGCTCCGTTTATTAGAAATAGAGAAAGAGTTAGTGAACTCTTAGGATTGATACATGCTGATGTATGAAGGTCCCCTGTCTACACATACCAAGACTGGTTCTTTGTACTTCATTACATTCACTGATGATATCTCAAGATTCATACATATGTTCCTGTTGAAACACAAGTCTGAAACTTTTGAGATAATCACAGAATATAAGTTAGAAGTAGAAAACCAAAAACGAGTATAAGTATTATGTGCTTTGATGAGATCAAGGAGGAGAATACTAGAGCACGAAATTCCTGGACTATTCTAAAGGAGATTGAGATTCTCTCTCAGCATTACTCCTCCGTATATACCATAGCACGATGGTATATCAGGGCGGAGCAATAGCACCCTATGTGATATGGTGTGCTCTATGATGAGTACTATTGAGTTGCTATTTCCTTTTGGGAGTTATGCACTTGTGAAGCTGCATACCTATTGAATAGGGTTCCAATCAAATCAGTTGCCTACCACTTCATATGTGATATGGAATGGGAAGAGCCCATATCTTAAGTTTGTTAAGATTTGGGGTTGTCCGGCCTATGTCAAAAAGCAAAATCCGGACAAACTCGAGGCAAAAGTCAGTTATGTGGAAGTTTATTGGATATCCCAAGCATTCGCAAAGGAATATCTTCTACCTAATCGAGAAACAAAAGATGTTTTGTTTCTCAGCATGCGACCTTTGTGAAAGGGAATTTCTTGTGAAGAAATTAGTGGACATGAGGTAGAACTGGAAAGAGGTCCAGCTATACAAACTGCAGCTGGTGATTTGGTAGAACCAAAGGATTCAATAGTAACCAACGAACCTGCCTCTCCGCCGATCTAGTAAGGTTCCTCACCCACCTGAGAGATACTTCGGTTTCTCTATAACAGTGGGAGCGAGGAATGCATCATGAGATAATGACCTAACTAGTTTTCGAGCTGGCCATCAGGAGTGGGACTCTATAAGAATGGCTGGATGCTTAGCGATCTGAGATGGAATCCTTATACACCAACAAAGTATGGACTTTGGTTGCTTTATCTAAATGGTTAAATCCCCATCAGGAGCAAGTATATCTTGAGAAGATTACTTGGTGTACATGGAAAAGTTGAGACTTTCAAAGCTATGCTTAAGTCCAACCAGATCCTACTTACCACGGCTACATACCATGACTACGATATCTGGCGGTTGGGTGTCATGACTGCTTTTCTAAATGATGATTTAGAAGAGAGCGTCTATAAGTACACATCCAGAGGGCTTCGTAGATAATGGGAGCAGCGGAAACGTATGCAAGATGTTTTATGTGATAAAGCAGGCATCGCGGAGTTGGAACGTCTATTTTGATGTGATAGTCAAAGAGTTTGACTTTATCAAAATGGTAGATGAACCTTGTATATACAAAAAGGTAGTAGGGAGTATGGTGGTGATCCTCGTAGAGTACGTACATGACATACTCTTGATAGGGAAGGAGTTTCCTTTGCTACGCTCGGTCAATCTCCTCTTATCACAATGATTCTCCATATAGGATCAAAGTGATACCTCCTAAATCCTGGGTTTTGGATATATGAGATAGATCTAATTGGATGTTAAGATTCTCACTAGTTGTAGTGAGATGGTATCAATCGCTCCTGGGGAGAATCACTGGAAAAATTCCAGCGTGATAAGAATGACTGAATGTCAGTCGCAGGCATTGTCTTTACCCTCAGTGGAGGGACGGTATGATTGGAAGAGTTCCAAGATAGATACCGTGACTTACTAGATGATTAAAGGAATGATACATCGTTACCAAGGATGCTACCAAAGAGGCAGTCTGGATATATATAAGTTCATGAGATGAACTTCGTTCCTACCATTGTGTGACAATGGAGTTGTGGCTTATGCCAAGGAACACCCATCCCATCAGAAATCCAGATATAATTCTTAGGCAGTATCACCTGATCATGGAGATGGTTGATCTCCAAGGAGATCGAGGTTAGGAGAGTAGACACAGAGGACAACAGCGCGGATCCACTCACAAAGGCCTATTTCCCAGAAGAGATTTTTATGGGATGGTTGAGTATAAGATACTTCAACCACAGCTGATTGTTGGGTATGCGATACCACAGATGGCCCTAGTGTAAGTGCATGGCGGCGCCCCGGCCGTCAATCCGACGCCGGAATGCGGAAGCGGTGAATAACTTAAAATTTGCGGACTTAGCAAACCGGCACCACCGCGCACTACCACCCGGATCGTTACCATTAACTAGTCTGAGCTAACTACAAGAATGGGAATAGAGATATACCGACGATCCAAGTCCTCCGGTCTTCTCGTCATGCTCCCGATCTCTTGCGGAAAAGTCCCGTCTCCTCCTCGTCGCCGGAAGTGCACCACATCGCCTACTTTGTTTACGGGCTCCCACCTCAATGCCGAGGCAACTCGGGGACGAAGCCGGCTACTCGACGTGCCCAAGATTCGTTGTAGAATTCGTAGTAGAAGAAGTCTCATTTGGGGTTCATGGAGATGCCTTTGTGGTGGAAGAAAATGAAGTGAACTTTTTGGAGAGGGTTCTTGTGTGATTTTTGGAGAATGAAGAGAACCTAAAATGCCACACCAAAAATCAATCAACCCCCATCCTCAAGAATGGCCGGCCCCTTGTAGCAAAGGGAGAGAGGGGAAAAGTCAAGGGGGAGTGGTGGAACCATCATACAAGGGAGTGTCAAGTTATGATGTGAAGAAATGATAGCTAGGAAAGTCCAACACTCAAAACAACCATCAACATAACCAAAGTCAATCCATCATGAGAAGGAGAAGTCCATGATGGTGCTCATCATGAAAACCATCATGATACAAAAATAAGCAAAGAACCCCCTCCACAAATGCCTATTTGCAACAATGCAAATAAACCCTCCTCCACCAATCATCGGCCAATGAACGGAACAATGGAAATTGGCCGAAACGGAAAGCAAACTGGCAACTCCAGAAAACTGATCCCGTAATAAATTACAGGAAAACCCCGATACTATTCATACACACCCGCATCTGTATTTCGACCGAAATACAAATGCAGTGAGACAAAATCTACACTGTACTATACTAGGATCCGGCTTATACCAAAGTCGGCTAGTAATATCTGTTCGATCCTGATCCGTACAATACCGCACGTATCTGATCGAACCCTGCCATATAACCATACGGCCTATAGTACAAACTGTCCGATCCTGATCCGTGCAATACCGCACGTATCTGATCGGACCTTGCCATATCTCCATACGGCCTCTACAACCTTTCGCCCGAAAGCTGAGTAACAGAATGTGGGGGACTCTAAAGACTCGTCAACACCTTGGTTGTGGATTTAACCACTAGCACGTCAGAGGTATAAGCCAATACGTAACGGGCTACCAGGTACTGACCAAAAGGGATGTCTGTGAGCGAACTCAGCCTGACAACCCTACTGAGCCTGTCAGTGACAATATCCGTGCAGTCCGGTCCGTTCGTCTATGAGCATCGCATGGCGGGCCTAGGGGGTTGGTAAAAGTCAGACCCCCAAAAGCGGTACAAGTCGTGTCGGAGTGTAGCCTAGAACACCCTGAGATACTACTGGAATACCTACCAGTAAATCTCATTGCCTTGGCCAAGGACTTTGTGTAATGGCTCTCCTAGACACAGCACGACCTCACCCCCAATACCGGGAGAGACGAACCCCTGAAGATACGCTCACTACCTCCATGTGGCTCAGGACTGTACCCAACTAAAACCTGTTTGCACGACTCCTTTGAGCCGTGGTAGGGTAGTAATCAAAGTACAGTGGGAACTCACACGAGACAAATGACGATCCCCAGGTCGATGAACTAACCTGCACACATGTCACCAGGGAACTGCCATCTGACGTCTGGTATATGACCAACTAGCATGTTCCCGGCGAGTCCTGTCCGGTGTACTCATAACCCAATGAGCACCTGTATACATCTTAGGTGATCCAACTGACACCAGTGGCTTGTGAGACCGGCCACCGCCCCTCGTCGGGGTCTCGACTGTATACACTAGTCTACTAATGGAGTATCGATGCCCAGTCTCGAAACTCCCACGACTAGGGACCTTTTAAGGATAAGCTTATAGACCCCCAGCTCCCACTTATATGATCGCCCTCATACTGCTGGTGGTCAAGCAAGAATCCTAGGGGCTCTATCAACGTGTAATAGCGACGTGTCAGGTCACCTCAAGCAGTACACGATGATAAAGGTAAACCAGATAGCATACTATCATCTCGAGTAAGACTGTCCTACCGGGATAGGTCCTCCCTCAATCATTACAATCACGTACCTGTGACCTAATAATTGACTCTGAGGGCACTATCTCCAACAATCTCCCACTTGCACTCAAGGCTAATTATTGCGATGTCGCATACTCACAGCCCGTGTGATACCGAACATCCAACTCCTCTACTAGTCAGTCTCACAAAGCTCGTTTGCGGAACTATTGCGTTCGAGGAATAGCCTTAGTGAGTGGATCCGCTCAGTTGTTTCTTTCTATGTCTCTCTATATCTCAAGTTCGCGGAGAAACCCATCTCCCGAAATGAGCAATACCTGTCTTAGAATGTGCCTGGATGTCTGATGGGACATAGCTCATAAATGAACTCCAAATCCAAACTTCTTAGACTGTATCGTCAACTGAACTTAATCAGTATCCTGCGCCAAGCCACCCTCAGTATTGCCTTGGATCACCTGTCCAAAATACTGCCCCTCAACAGAAGGAAAACTGTAACTCTGACAACCTCCTTGTCGTCCATGTCACCTTGGAAGCCTGGAATGATAACTGTCTCCCACATGAGGCTGTCGTTATCATCTCCCTAGAACATCCACTTATGTTCTAAAACTGCTTCCGACTGTTTCTCCAGGATTGGATTAATGTCAATTTATTGCATCTAGTGCAAGAACAACATCTGGTGTGGTACTTGACATCTCACGATTGACTCAATTGCCTGAGCAAGTGAGCTGCCAATCATGCCCGTCCCTCTCCCCTCTAGTCTGTAAGACACCTTTGGAGAGGGTGACTCCATTACCTGCAGGTACACTACCGTGCCAGGAGTCGTCCATCCTAAATACTCTTAGAATGCTGTCAAGTACCCTGATTGGGAAACCACCCAAATCTAGATCTAAAACAATAGATCTAGTAACCAGTATGTCTGATATAAAATCCATTTCCTTTGTGGAGAAACAACTGTGTGACGACCAAAGTATAACCGATCGTAGTGTAGGAGTTTCTTTTCCTACTCTGTGTATATCATCCAAATACCAGGATATCACACCCTACTACCTTCTCAACAGATCCATCCCCTATTCTGATGAAGTCAAACCCATGACTGTCACGTCAGAAATAGATGATCTATCTCCGCTACATCTGCTCTAGTCTATAAATAGACATAAGCAACCTGTCCACCAATGCTTCCGCTGCTCCCACTGACTACGACAACCCTCTGGCAGAGTCATATAGACGTGCACTTCTAAAACTAGTTTAGAACGACGCTATACTCATCCTCCCGCCGGGTCTCGCAGCCTGGAACAACAGCAATGGTAATTGTGGGTAAACAAGAACTTCCCTGTCACCGTCCTTGAGGCTACCGTAGTACCTCTCGGGTGCCTGAAGTTACCCACCTTATCTGCGGAGTGGCCAATGGAATGTCAAACCGGATTGAATCTTTAGGTTCCTTAACAAATCTTCAGTAATCGTTTGTGGTTCTGGAATCACTTCCAGTTCTACCATACTCCCACTACTGTTTTCTGAAAAAATCCATTTTTAATAAAACTGTGGCGAGTCTAGAACAATATTGCTATTGTTCATCCAGATGGTAGAAAGTCAACCCGCGTCATAGCCTGGGTCAACCCACAAACAGCCATTACAGAAACGTGCCTTGGGTTATCTAGAGTCTGGTTTTAAGCATAATCCGGACAACTCCCCGTACCTTAACATCGTTAAGATATGAACTGTTCTATATCCAATATAGAAACAGAGGCACTGATTTAATTGAACCAGATTCAAATCATGTAGCTGTCCCCAGCGCATGTCAACTAAATGGAAGGAGGCCGATCAGCGTTACTCAACTTAGGAATACTTCCAATTATGAGTAACCTGAAAGAGAAGCAAGATCTCTTTATCATTACTATCAACTGAATACCATACACAAGTATCTACATCTTCGATCACTTTGAAGAATCCCGATACTTGCTACACCTGGTTCTCTACTCTATTCAAATACCTATAACTCCTCAAAACTTAGACCCTGTGTTTCTACGAAACACATGTCTAAGAACTAGGGAAGTTAAAAGTAAACAGAATATAGTATGAGGACCAACCCCTTTGTCCTGATGGACCCTGGACAAAATACAATCCTTTGTATAAGTCCCTTGAGTCTGATAACTCATTCACTGTGTGTCGTAGGTTGAAAAACTGTACTTATGGTTAAGAAGAATTACACCGCTGTTTAATGCTCCTTATCTAACCATCCACTGATATAGGTAAATGTCGTAGACATAATTTCAGAAAGGTATATCTCACTC
The DNA here is from genome assembly GCA_030015575.1 of Agapanthus africanus. Lineage (NCBI taxonomy): Eukaryota > Viridiplantae > Streptophyta > Magnoliopsida > Asparagales > Amaryllidaceae > Agapanthus > Agapanthus africanus. The sequence continues at coordinate 216,740,563 of JASDDO010000018.1, forward strand.
TATGAAAGTAGACGTACAGATATATCAATTTGAAATTGGTGCATAACTGCGGATATTCAAAACCAAATATTTGCTGACTGGCAAACAACCCAGGTGACTTCCTCAAATATCACTGATTCCAACGAATCCCGATATAATGAGGATAATCACCCAATTCCCAATAACTTACTCCCACTCATCATCTGTAAAACCATACAGATGTGAGGATCGTACCTGGTAAATACATACCCTGGAGAAAGTATCTAATCGGGAAATCAGTTTTCCTTTAACATTACACAGTGAAACTGAAACATTGAAATGTTCCGATGGGGTATCCCGGTATTCCTAGTAATGCCTCTTCCAGATTCACGTCTGTAACCTTGTAGTTCTTTGCCACCTCTCCAAATCCCTTCATATGTCTTTAGTCTTTACCTTCTGTACACCCCTTAGGCCAAATGGTTTTCTTCCTTCCCTACCGTTCGGCACCAGCCTATGGTTTGGAAGAAGACTATCCAATAAGCATAATGGGTGTACTGTCCCAATCCTAGGAATACTCGCAATGCGAGAGAAGGTGAGGATAAAAGACAACCGAATAAACCTTATTCCTATTTCTCCTGAACCAGAATCCATCCCCGAACTGGAACAAGTTCCATTCGAGTTCGTATATAACCATACGATGGAGTATCCAAATAAACTGTGGATCTTCGTAGTGATACGGAGTGTCCTGGAGAAATACAAAGGTGATGTGGGAGTGGTAATGAAATATTTGGTTCGGTCGTGAATATCTGTTGCAATTTACTTTGCCCTCTTACTAATCCCTTGTTTTGTCTGAACTTAATACCTTCTGCACACCATCGTTATGCTAATTGGTTTTCTTCATTCCCTACCGGTCGGCACCAGCCTAAGGTTTGGAAGAAGACAATCCAATTTGCGTAATAGGTGTACTACCCCTAAACCAAGGAGTACTCGTAACCTGAGAGAGGGTAAAAGGAAAAGACAACTGAATAATCCTATCCGTTTTCTCCAGAACCGGAAACCATCCTCGAATAAATTCTTTCGAGTTCGTATCTAACTATACGATGGTTTTGTCCAATGGAAGTGGACGTTCGTAGTAATACGGGGTGTCCTGGAGAAAAAGGGTAAAAGTAGGAGTGGCAATGAGGTCTGCAACTCTGACAATCCAAAAGCCGGTGTTTAAGAAGGTTCGGTCAACTTGGTCACTGAGTCAAAGTCTTAGGGTCGGGTCAATGGTCGCTGCCAAAGAGAGAGAGAAAAGAAACACTCAGCGTGCACTCTAACCTAGATCAGAATGGTTACCAATTTATCTAATCTGGAATCCTCCCACTGTACCTCAAATTCTCCTCCAAACCTGAAAGAAGAATTAGTCGGGGTCACCCGAAGAGTAAACCAACTCATCAGTAGGAATCGGGATCCAACTCTCATCGCATGATAACGTGACGGAATCCGCTCACGGTATCACACTCCAGAAGGTATGCGCATATCTGGCAAGTTTCAGTTCTTTTGAAACTCCCGATGTGATTTCTGCCCCATGCTCTTATGACCTTGACTTTGGCCAACATATCATAAGTCACATGTCAAGTTCTACCCGTCATTCTCCAGGTTAATTTGAATCCACCCGTACATACCCTTGACTTTGGCCAAAATGGCAGCACGACTGTCCCAAACCAACGCATCTATCTATGCTGCATATAAATACCCCAATAGCTACCAATCACTGTGCCTTGACTTTGGCCAACATACACAGCTTGAATACTATTGACCACCCATATGAAACGACGGAGGGCTACGAATGGTTTCTGGCGAAAACCTTTAACGTAGTGAACTTGATATCGTTGAAGGAACGGATAGCTTTTTGAAAATATAGTGACGAAAACCGTTGCTAAAGAGGTCACTCCCGGTGAAGGGATCTCGGCTCTTTCCCCGTAGAATGGGGTGCAGGATATTCCAAATGAATACCGCGATGCAAAGCAAAAGCAATCGGCTATAGTGAAGTCATTGCCCTGACGCAAACTTTTGTCCAAGGGGTCACTCCCGGTGAAGGGATCTCGGCCCTTGCCTCGTCGACTGAGGAGCAGGATATTCCAACTGAATACCACGATGCAAAACAAAAGTAAACGTCCTTGCAATAACAGCTTTTAGAAAATTGTTCCAACAACATCAGATTAGGTTTGTTTTTAACTTTGCATTGATCCGAATCAATGCAGTCCCATCAATTGATCACACCAAAAAGAACGAAAATATACTGATGTACGTATATGCCATCCGCATTCGCCACTGGGTCCCGTCATTACCCGTTAGGTTAGCTAACTAACGACAGAGCGGGGACTAGACTAGCGCGGATGCAAAACATATACAACATCTACTAATATATATACCAATATATTATATTCGCTCAAGGCGTGAATAAAATGCAACATCACAGAAATGTACAGCATCACAGAAACAATACAGATATCTGGGATCCCCGGGTTTCACAGAGCCGCTGAAACCCGACGTTCCCCTGGTCGTGTGGATAGCCTGTGCAATGAAATCCTAGACCCCTACGGGCGCGGCAAGTCACCCGCCAAAACCTGAAGCGAGGCAGCCCCCTTCAGCGCCGTGAATGGACCACCCAGCACTTCACGGAATCCGGCAACTTGGGCACCCCTCCTGGGTCAACCTGTACCCCCTACGAGTGCGGCGAATAGCCCGCCAATCCTAGAGTGAAGCCCCCTCCGTCTCAATGCCATGAGATGCGGGCTTGTTGCCCTCCAGAACCCGGCTATCCGTGCACCCCTCCGCGGGACAATCCTAGTACAGAAAGTAAAATATACATACACTGGGTACATCGACCGCAACCAGGTCGTGCCCCAAAAGAATAATACAAACAGGCAGTGACGGCAGTCCACATGTCGGACGCTCGCCCCGCAATATCAAATGTACATAATACAACCACAACTGTACTAGCATTGCATCCAGGCTATCCCCCACGACCGATCCGCAACATCACAGCAAATACATAGAACATCAACGTGAAAGTCACGTTCGCAAATCCGTCTAACCGGGCTATAGCAGTTAGACCGGATTTACCGATCGAGTGACATTCACGGTCGCAGATATAATATAAATACTGTGAAAAATGTGTTTAAGATTTTCCGATTGACCAAAAATTAACAAGTGGGCCCCAAACTAATACTGTAGCACTCACAGAAATAATTGGCCCAATTTTAATATTCCAAAACCCCTAATACTAGCCCAGAAGCCCACTGGGAAATTTTGGCCCATTGATCTCTCTAAGTTGCGGCGGATCCGCGGCCCAATAGAAGGGTGAGGCCGCGGTTCCGCGCTCTGGAAGAGGGATCAGTGCGTCGAATTTTCCCAGAGTTCTTAGAATCTCCTGCACATCATTCTAAGACCACCAGAAAAATTTTTAGACACCAAAAATTCTTAACAGAAAACTGATGTGAGGTAAAAATGAGTTTTTGGAATTTTGGTCGATCGGAACCGCAAAACACATCAAACGAAGCTAGACGAAGTTAATGGCGAGGCTCTGATACCACTGTAAGTGCACGGCGGCGCCCCGGCCGTCAATCCGACGCCGGAATGCGGAAGCGGTGAATAACTTAAAATTTGCGGACTTAGCAAACCGGCACCACCGCGCACTACCACCCGGATCGTTACCATTAACTAGTCTAAGCTAACTACAAGAATGGGAATAGAGATACACCGACGATCCAAGTCCTCCGGTCTTCTCGTCATGTTCCCGATCTCTTGCGGAAAAGTCCCGTCTCCTCCTCGTCGCCGGAAGTGCACCACATCGCCTACTTTGTTTTCGGGCTCCCACCTCAATGCCGAGGCAACTCGGGGACGAAGCCGGCTACTCGACGTGCCCAAGATTCGTTGTAGAATTCGTAGTAGAAGAAGTCTCATTTGGGGTTCATGGAGATGCCTTTGTGGTGGAAGAAAATGAAGTGAACTTTTTGGAGAGGGTTCTTGTGTGATTTTTGGAGAATGAAGAGAACCAAAAATGCCACACCAAAAATCAATCAACCCCCATCCTCAAGAATGGCCGGCCCCTTGTAGCAAAGGGAGAGAGGGGAAAAGTCAAGGGGGAGTGGTGGAACCATCATACAAGGGAGTGTCAAGTTATGATGTGAAGAAATGATAGCTAGGAAAGTCCAGCACTCAAAACAACCATCAACATAACCAAAGTCAATCCATCATGAGAAGGAGAAGTCCATGATGGTGCTCATCATGAAAACCATCATGATACAAAAATAAGCAAAGAACCCCCTCCACAAATGCCTATTTGCAACAATGCAAATAAACCCTCCTCCACCAATCATCGGCCAATGAACGGAACAATGGAAATTGGCCGAAACGGAAAGCAAACTGGCAACTCCAGAAAACTGATCCCGTAATAAATTACAGGAAAACCCCGATACTGTGCATACACACCCGCATCTGTATTTCGACCGAAATACAAATGCTGTGAGACAAAATCTACACTGTACTATACTAGGATCCGGCTTATACCAAAGTCGGCTAGTAATATCTGTTCGATCCTGATCCGTACAATACCGCACGTATCTGATCGAACCCTGCCATATAACCATACGGCCTATAGTACAAACTGTCCGATCCTGATCCGTGCAATACCGCACGTATCTGATCGGACCTTGCCATATCTCCATACGGCCTCTACAACCTTTCGCCCGAAAGCTGAGTAACAGAATGTGGGGGACTCTAAAGACTCGTCAACACCTTGGTTGTGGATTTAACCACTAGCACGTCAGAGGTATAAGCCAATACGTAACGGGCTACCAGGTACTGACCAAAAGGGATGTCTGTGAGCGAACTCAGCCTGACAACCCTACTGAGCCTGTCAGTGACAATATCCGTGCAGTCCGGTCCGTTCGTCTATGAGCATCGCATGGCGGGCCTAGGGGGTTGGTAAAAGTCAGACCCCCAAAAGCGGTACAAGTCGTGTCGGAGTGTAGCCTAGAACACCCTGAGATACTACTGGAATACCTACCAGTAAATCTCCTTGCCTTGGCCAAGGACTTTGTGTAATGGCTCTCCTAGACACAGCACGACCTCACCCCCAATACCGGGAGAGACGAACCCCTGAAGATACGCTCACTGCCTCCATGTGGCTCGGGACTGTACCCAACTAAAACCTGTTTGCACGACTCCTTTGAGCCGTGGTAGGGTAGTAATCAAAGTACAGTGGGAACTCACACGAGACAAATGACGATCCCCAGGTCGATGAACTAACCTGCACACATGTCACCAGGGAACTGCCATCTGACGTCTGGTATATGACCAACTAGCATGTTCCCGGCGAGTCCTGTCCGGTGTACTCATAACCCAATGAGCACCTGTATACATCTTAGGTGATCCAACTGACACCAGTGGCTTGTGAGACCGGCCACCGCCCCTCGTCGGGGTCTCGACTGTATACACTAGTCTACTAATGGAGTATCGATGCCCAGTCTCGAAACTCCCACGACTAGGGACCTTTTAAGGATAAGCTTATAGACCCCCAGCTCCCACTTATATGATCGCCCTCATACTGCTGGTGGTCAAGCAAGAATCCTAGGGGCTCTATCAACGTGTAATAGCGACGTGTCAGGTCACCTCAAGCAGTACACGATGATAAAGGTAAACCAGATAGCATACTATCATCTCGAGTAAGACTTTCCTACCGGGATAGGTCCTCCCTCAATCATTACAATCACGTACCTGTGACCTAATAATTGACTCTGAGGGCACTATCTCCAACACCTAGTGCAAGTGGGAGATTGTTAGTTATATGTATGCCCTAGAGGCCATTACTGTACATACGATGTATATTGTAGTGGATGCTTGGACATATATAGGGAGGACTTTCTTGCTCAACATGATAGTACGCTATCTGGTTGCTCTATATCTTAACATGTACTCTGATTGTCTCTATGTTACATGTTGATAAAGCCCTTAGGATGAGTACTTGACTACCAGGACTATGATGCAGATCATACTAGTGGGGACAGTGTAGTCGACAAGTACATCCTTCAAATGTTCCTAGTCGTGGGAGTACTGAGACAGAGCATCGATACTCCAGAGTAGACTAGCGTATGCGCTTCTTGACCCATATGATGGGCGATGGATGATCTCATATCCATTGGTGTTTGACATCAGAGAAAGTATAGGGTGCTCAGTGGAGACTGGATACACTGGACGGACTCGCCGAGAACTCCCAGATGGTATTATACCTCACGTCAGATGGCAGTTCTCTGGTGACACCGGTACAGGTTAGTCTGTAGACCCGAGATCGTCATAGAGTCTTGTGTGATTCCCACTGTGCTTTGATTTCCATCATACAACGTCCAAGAGGTCGTGCAAAAAGGTGGCTTTTGGGTATAGTCCCGAATCACATGGAGGCAATGAGCGATAGGAGGGGATTCGTCTCTCCCGGTATAGAGAGTTGATGTTGTGCTGTGTTCGATTGGCTATAACTGGAAATCTCTGGCCAGGGTTGCTGAGATTTACTGGTAAGTGTTATCAGTAGTTTCTTGAACTGTTATAGACCTCATATCGACACGACTTATCAAGCTACTGGGGTCTGACGTTTACCACCCCTAGGCGAGATATGCGACATATCAGACGACGAGACCGGACTGTACGGGAGTGTTACTGATTGGATTCGCAGGAGAATGTACATGCTTGCTTGTTGATCTTCTGATCGCTCAATACCTGGGTGGCTGTTACGTTTAGCTGACCGCTTGCAGCTTGTGGGTGTTTGATATAATCATCACCTACTGCCAGCGTATTGACGATTCTTTAGAGTCCTACACAGAAGTTTCTTGGCTCAGGCAAAACGGAATAGGAGCACATATATGATATGTGCAGGACCGAGAACAATACGTGTATGAGATACCGTATTAGATTCTCACGATATGAGATATCGGCCGGATATATATGATATAGCCGGGTCATCGGATCAAGTGTTGATTCGATGAACTGATACAGATGATATTAGTCGGTTATTTGTGAAATAGCCGGATTATCGGATCAAGTGTTGATTCGATAATTTAATATATAATTATATATTTGATAAATTAAATTAAATTAACTGATATAAGCTCACTAAAAGATTCTTTTTCTCACTCGGGTAATACATTGATATATATGCGATATATGTTAATTGTATTATTTTATTTTGTTACAATAAATATTATATATGTGATATATAATATTGTAACATGATATGGTTATTAATGCAACATGTTTTGTGGAGTTTAATTGTGGTTAGGGTTTGGATTAGGGTTAAGCAAGCATGAAGCTTTCAAGAAGCTTCTTGAAGCTTTGACTTTGACTTTGGATATTTTGTGTAGATATTTGCTTAACTCAACCCAACCCTTCACCATAGTTAACTTTATACATGGGTTAAGACTTCATTCTTAACCTATGGTTTTATTTCTAACCTCACCATGGTTTTCATTATTCATCACAAAAGAAAATGATCTTCTTCTTCGTTCTTCTTCTTTCATGGGAAAGCTTTCTAGCTTTTTCAAAGGTGATGAAAATGAGTGAGAAATAGAAAACAAATGAGAGCTAAATTCCTACTTCATCATCCTAATCTATCCTAGCCATTTAGATTAGGGTGTTCACTTCATTTAGTGAGTAAGAGCTTGTGTTAATGAAACTTCAAGGTAGATCATCTTTGTTATCGAAGATCGGAAGCAAGCTTGCATCTTTCTCTTCGTGGAGCCTCTCGAGAGTCCGGGACTTGATGATCGCAGCAAAGGGACCACAACACGGAGCTTATGAAGTGAAGGACCGGACTACAAAGGTTGTAATCCTAAACTCTTAGATGTTAAAGTGTTTAACATGCTTTGTTTCGCCTAATCTCTATTCTAAGATCTTGGTTTAGGGTTGTTCGGCACGGCTAAATTTTAAATCGGGCATGGTTGATATCTTATAGATCCTTGTGCGTGTTCCTAGTAACCCTACATTAAAGATGGCGGCGGTGGTTTTTGCACTCAAGCTCTGGAGACATTACCTATACGGCGAGTCGTGCCAGGTATTCATAGACCATAAGAGCTTGAAGTATATATTTCAGCAGCGAGACCTGAATCTGAGACAACACCGTTGGATGGAGCTAGTGAATGACTACGATTGCGAGATTATGTATCATCCGGGCAAGGCGAATGTAGTGGTAGATGCCTTGAGTCAGAGACCCGGAGGTAGTTAAGCTTTTTTGAGCGCAGTTCAGAGGCAGTCGTCAGCAGATTGACAGATTCTATGTGACAGCCGAGTGCAGTTCGAGTTTACTCCGACCGGGGGACAGCTTGCGCATATCCGTACACGCCCACAGTTGCTTGATCGTATCCATGAGGCAAAGCATAGTGATGACCGTTGTTCAGAGATCATGGTTCAGGTTAGACAGGGCAAAGATTCCGAGTTCATGATCGATGATCAGGGGATACTACGATTTGCGACTCGACTGTGTGTACTAGATTCTGAGGGACTGAGGCGTGAGATTCTTGAGGAGGCACATTGACCGGTATACAGTGTTCATCCGGGTTCCTCCAAGATGTATCATGATTTGAGAGACATTTACTGGTGGGAAGGGATGAAGAGAAACGTCGCCGACTTCGTTTCGAGATGCTTGACTTGTCAGCAAGTCAAGGCCAAGCACCAAAGGCCAGCAGGAGAGTTACAGCCTTTGTCCATTCCGGAGTGGAAATAGGAGCATATTTCTATGGACTTCATTGTGGGTCTACCCAGGACCAGTCGAGGGTATGACTCTATTTGGGTGATCGTGGATCGATTGACGAAAGCGGCTCAATTTCTGCCAGTGAAGACCATTTTTGGATTTGCTCAGTATGCCCAGATATACATTGATGAGATTGTACGATTGCATGGCGTCCCGGCTTGTATTATGTCTGACCGAGGCACCCAGTTCACCAGCCGACTATGGTAGAGACTTCAGGAGGCTTTGGGCACCAGATTGAGTTTCAACACAGCATTCAATCCGCAGACCGACGACCAGTCTGAGTGGACTTTTCAGACTCTTGAGGATATGCTCCGAGCATACGTTTTAGATTTTGGTGGAAGCTGGGATCATCATTTGCCCTTGATAGAGTTCTCCTACAACAACAGCTTCTAGGAGACCATTCAGATGGCACCTTTCGAGGCTCTATATGGGAGGAAATGTCGATCACCCGTCTATTGGGCAGAGCTCAGCGAGAGCAGTATTTTGGGGCCGCAGATTGTATAGGAGACTACCGCAAAGATCCAGCTGATTCGTGATAGGATGAGAGCGGCCCAGAGCAGTCAGAGATCTTATGCGGACCGACGTCGGCGGAGACTTGAGTTTGCTATAGGCGATCATGTTTTCTTGAGGATCTCCCTAATGAAGAGCATGATGAGATTTGGAAGGAAAGGGAAACTTAGTCCCAGATATGTGGGCCCCTTCGAGATTCTCGAGCGTGTTGGCGCAGTTGCTTATCGGTTGGCTCTTCCGCCCAGTTTTCCGCAAGTACCTTCATGACCCTTCTCATGCGATTCAGCACCCAACGATTCAGCTGGAGCGTGACCTTTCTTTCACAGAGTAGCCGGTGGTCATCCTGGATCAGCAGGTGAAGAAATTGAGATCAAGAGTTATACCGTCCGTAAAGGTCCTTTGGCATAGCCCGAGTAGCGAAGAGGTCACCTGGGAGACCGAGGACGAGACGAGGAAGAAATATCCCCATCTCTTCGAAGGTACGCGTAGCTAGATTTTTAAATTCGGGGACCGAATTTCTTTAAAGGGGGAAGATTGTAACGTTTTGAAAATTCATTTAGTTTAATTTCGTGTTAATTAGCGATAATATGTGTTTTTCATAAAACCTCGTCAATAATTATTTTTCACGTCGACAGGAATAAATCTTTTTTAATTGTGAAAATATGTAATTATATGTATAATTGTGTTTTATTAATTAACATTTAATTTATTGTTCACATATTTATCTAATTTTCCTAACTAATATTTTTCTAAGCTAAAATTTTAGTTTAGCATGCCCTGGTCTTATAATTACCCTAGGTTAATATTGTAACATGCCTTTCTAATTTTCCTTATGCTTGATGATACATGCTACATGTGTGTATGAGACTTACACCAGGCTTATGATAATGTGGGGTTTATTTATTTAAAGTAAATCAAAAATTAGTTGGAAATTAGTCACATGGTTTAAATTTAGTGGAAGCTTGTAGAACCGTTGACTTAGTCCACTAGTTTTGTTTTATATTAGATATTTATTAACCCGACCATTAACTTAAGCCATGGTTAAGTCTCTACATGAGTTATATGAGATATTTCTGTTAGGAATATGTATGCCCTAGACACCATTATTTTACATGTGATTTATATTATAGTGGATGCTTGGATATATATATAGAGGACTTTCTTGCTCGACATGATAGTATGTTATCTGGTTACTCTTTATCTTAACATGTTGACTAGTATTCTTTACTGTCTTGCTCTAACATGTTGATAAAGCCCTTAGGATATGTACTTGACTACCAGGATTATGATGAGATCATATTAGTGGGGCCAGGGTGGTCCAAAAGTACATCCTTTAATCAGTTCCTAGTCGAGGGAATATCGAGACTAGGGCATCGATATTCCAGAGTAGTGTACGTTTCTTGTCCCCTAGAGGGCGATGGATGATCCCACAACCATTGGTGTGCAACATCAAATGTTGTACATAGGTGCTCATTAGAAATGGGTATACCGAACGGGACTCGCCAAGGACTCCTATATAGTAGTATACCTATTGTCAGATAGCAGTCCTCTGGTGACACTGGTACAGGTTAGTCAGTAGACCCAAGATCGTCACAGTGTTTTGTGTGGATCCCACAGTACTTTGATTTTCTTCCTACCACGGCTCAAAGGAGTCGTGCAAACAGGTAGATTTTGGGTACAGTCCCGAGTCACATGGAGGCAATGAGCGATAGGATGGGTTTCGTCTCTCCCGGTATTGGGGGTTGATATTGCGCTATGCTCGATTGGCTATAACTGAAAGTCCCTGGCCAGGGCTGCTGCTGAGATTTACTGATAAGAGTTATCAGTAGTTTCTCAACCCATTATAGGTCATACATCGGCATGACTTATCACATTACTGGGGTCTGGTGATTACCACCCCTAGACAGATATGCGACATATTAGACGAAAAGTACGGACTGTACGGTAGTGTTACTGATAGAATTCATGGAGACTATGGACAAGATTGCTTGTTGATCTTTATATCGCTCAATACCCCGGTAGACATTACATCCTGCTAGTACCACTGACGACTTGTGGGTGACTGATGTGATCATCACCTACTGCTGGCATATTGATGAGTCTTTAGAGTCCAATACAGAAGTTCGCTGGTTCAAGCGAAACGAAGTAGGACACATATGTGATATGTGTATGGGCCTGGTTAAATATGAGTATGTGATACCGTATTGTAATCTGGCTGCTATCTGTTATCGGTTCGGTTATATGTGATATAATCAGATTGTCGAATCAAGTGTTGATTTGATAATGTGATATACATATAAATGATATTAGTCGGTCATATGTGATATTACCGGATTATTAAATCAAGTGTTGATTTAATAATGTGATATACATTATATGTGATATAATTATATCTTAACTAATATCATTAGCTCACTAATTATTCTTCATAATATATATATATATATATATATATATTAATATATATGATATATATATATATAATGAAGCATGGCATAAAATTATATTTTGTGAAAATAGAAATGAGGTGGAAAATGAGAGCATGGTTGCAAGAATGGGAGTTATATTTGTTTCTTGATCTTGACTCACTATTCATGCATGGTTGCAATTTTATATTGCAAAATTCCATGCTTGAATGAATGGGGGTCAAGAGTTGCCATTCATTCTTTGCTCATTCACAACACTTAGCTATTTTTCTTGAGTTGCTCCCATGGTTGCTCTCTAGCTTCTTCTTCTTCCTTAATTGCTATAGTTCAAGCTTCAACCCTCACATGTGATGTGAACGATGAAGTTTGAACACAAACTTGTGAGCTTAAAACATCCCCTACTTCACCATCTTACACTTGACTAGTGATCGAGTGTAGCGTGTTTACTACGCTAAATAGTTTAGAGTATAGGTAGCTTGAGGTGGAGGGACTTCGCGTGGTTCATCTTCGGCACAAAGGTCATCGGAGGAAGCTCGTCAAATGCCTCAAGTAGAGCCTAGTGGAGTCGCGGGACTACTACACGGAGCATGTGAAGTGAAGGACTCGATCTATGAGGGTATAGCATTCTTTCCTTCTCTTTAGTTCATCACATCACAAAAGAAAACCTTAATAATCTAGTAAAGATCTTGTTAGTCTAACTTAGCACCTAATAAAATTTAAAATTTGGCAAGCTTGATGCCTCTAAAACCTCATGGTGGTGCTAGGGTCGACTTTCATGGTATCAGAGCCAAGCTAGAACATTAGGGTAACTTGTAGCGACGTTAGAAAACCACCGTTTTTGTCGCGCAAAAACTGCCGATAAAAACAGTTTCAAAAATGACGTTTTAAGTTGTTTGCACACCCCGCGGGCTCACGGTTTGAACCGAGAAACTGCGGGATGGAGCGTACACCCCACGGGGACACCCCGGAGGGGACCAGAGGACAGACCCACACCCCAAGACCACCACAAGGTGGCTTTGGCGGTGGGTGACCCGAGAGTACCCCAACTAGGTGCTCTCGGGTCTGCCAACACGAGGGGGCCACTTCGTGGTGGCCCCCGGGGGTGTCCCCGGGGGTGTCCCCGCAGAAGCCCCCCATTCGACAGTTAATTTTTTGATCTTCACCTCCGTGAAGATTCGGGCGGGTTTCGAGTTCGTTTCGACTCCCGGATTTGTTTAAAACTATCGGATTTGGAACTTTAGCTCACTGGATTTTTCAAGTCTTGGAAATATTGGTTAAATTTGCTAATTGCGTGCGGAATTCTAATGTCGTGGTTACTTTACAAGGTTTGTGATGTGTATGATACAATTACTAGAATCCGGATTAATTAGTTTTATGAAAACTAGTTAGTATATTCTAAACCTAGCCGTTTAGTCTCAATTGATCAATTGCCATGAAGTTTTGATTCGGATCAAAACTCCATCGCAATTGCGTATTGTACGCAATCACTAAGCCGGGAATCTTGTTGAATTATCTGACAACCAATTTAAAAGAGTTTTCAATTTGAGACTGAAATGCAAGTTTTATAAGTTAGGCATGAAATCCGGAATATGAGATATTCCGGGTTTATGATGTCTGAGGATATTGCGGATTCTAATTATTGTAGTTTTCCGTTTTCTTTTCTGTGACCCTAAGTGTAATATGTGGGGTATCCCAATCTCGTTGCTATATGTCAACAATTTTTAGGGATATGTATATTTGCTTTTGTTGATGATATGTGATATCATGTGTTGCTGTTGATATGATTTATTGGATCGTCGTGAAAGAATAGCAGGGGGTTTTATGTGAGATGAGAGTTTTTATTTTCATTCATGTAAAAATTTGTATGTAATATTCTTTTATTGGGGCACTTCTGGGCTGAGGATGATGTCACCACTATTGTATATTATTTATTTTTCCGCATTAGGATAGACCCAAGGCAGGGAGCATAAGTAACCGAGTTCTAGAGTCCAGTGGGAGACCCTCTTAAGGAGTTGAGACGGGTCTCCTAACTCTAGAATTGGCATGGTTACTTGCCTCTCTCGTAGGGGTCTAGAGATGTGGGTTTGGCTATTCATCATGACCGTGAAATCCGTGTTTTACATTACAGGCTAAATTTAAAACATGGACATCCTAGTATATCCAATATTTCATATGTTGCTTCTGCTGCTTGATTCTGTGATGTTGATCATATAACTGCGTGAGACGAATGTAATATTATATATATGATATATAATAAACGTTGCTTATGTTTTGCACCCGCACTAGTACATCCCCCGCTCTGCCGGTAGTTAAGTAACCTAACGGTGCATGACGGGGCCCCGTGGCGAATGCAGATGGCATAAACGTACGTTCTATTTTCTCTAATGTTTAGAAACATTAATTGATGGGACTTCATTAATAAGATTAATGAAAAGAAAGAAAGCTAAAGATGTTGAAGAATCAAATTTTCAAAAAGGGTAGCTCTGGTTTTTGCTTTGCATAGTGGTATTCCTTGATGAATATCCAACACCACATTCGATGAGGAAATAGCAGAGATCCCTTCACCAGGAGTGACCTCTTTAGCAAAACTAGCAAATGCAACAACCCACTCGGTTTTCTCTTTTGACTGCTTCTCTAGTTCTTACTTTGCATAGTGGTATTATTGAATATTCTGCACCTCATTCGATGAGGAAAGAGGCGAGATCCCTTCACCGGGAGTGACCTCTTTAGCGAAATGAGCAAAAGCCTCAAAAACACTCATTTTCAAAATCACTAGATTCTACAACGATATCAAGTTCATTACGCTCATGGTTTTATTAAAAACTTGCATAGCCCTCCGTCATTTCAGATAAGTACTATTTAGTATTCGTGCTGCGTTTGTTGATCTTGTTAAGGCATAGTGTGCGGTAGCTGATTAGTACTTATCTACAGCATGTGATGCGATTGGATTAGGGTAGTCGTACGGCTTTGTTGACCTTGTTAAGGGTCGTACGGGTGGGTTTAATTCAACCAAGAAATGACGGGTTGAACTTGGCTAGCGCTTATGATTTGTTGACCTTGTTAAGGTCATAAGTGGCTAAGGGTAAAAACATTATCTGGAATTTCAAGTGTTGAAATTTGCAATGAGATTTCATACCTTCTATATGATAGTTGGATCCCGATACCCACTGCGAGTAAGAGTTACTCCTGAGAGAGTTTTGCACTTTACAATTAGCAAATCTAGCAGGTTACTAGAAAGGTGTCAACGGGGTTATGCCTCTAGGGAAACGAGGTTTATTTTAATTAGGTACGTGCGAAAGCACGGGGAACCTTTCTCGGAGTACCGATACCTGCCTAGCCGAATGATTAGCAAACCTGTAGGGTGTAATTAATCCCGGCTAATCTTACCTTTTAGGGTTTGAAGGAAGATTGATAAAAACAGTGGGAGCCATCTTTATTAGATAAGATAATAACCAATCTAATCTTGCAAAGAGCGCACGCAAAGTGATTATCCTTCTCTCTCTCCTGGTAGCGACCAATGACATGCCTTAATAAGATATTGATATGGATGTTTTGACCGAACCTACTTATTATACTGGGCTTGGTTCCGCTCTATCTTATGATTGTAATAAGTCTAAGCAAGGAATAAGGAATATACGGATCCCCACTCCACCCAAACGAAGAATAAGCATGTTGATGCATTGTCTTCGGGTGTGTTCGTAACCAAGAACTGTTTCTCCGTTACCTCTACTTCCTAGGTATTGGATGTTGGATATAGTGCCCTCAAAATCAATTATTGGATCGCAGGTACGTGATTGCAATGATTGAGGGAAGACCTAAACCGATATGACAGTCTTGCTCGAGATGATAGTATGCTATCTGGTTTGTCTTTATCATCGTATACATACTTTAGTTCACTATTGCATTATGATAGAGCCCATAGGATTCTTGCTTGACTGCCAGCAGTATGATGGCGATCATATACATGCGAGCTGGGGTCTATAAGCATATCCTTAAAGTGTCCCTAGTCGTGGGAGTTTCGAGACAGGGCATCGATACACCAAAGTAGACTAGTGTATACAGTCGAGACCCCGACGAGGGGTGGTGGCCGGTCTCAGAAGCCACTGGTGTCAGTTGATACACCTAAGATGTATACAGGTGCTCATTGGGTTATGAGTACACCGGACAGGACTCACCGGGAACATGCTAGTTGGTATTATACATATCGTCAGATAGCAGTTCCCAGGTGACATGTGTACAGGTTAGTTTGTCGACCTGAGATCGTCATTTGTCTCGTGTGAGTTCCCACTATGCTTAGATTACTACCCTACCACGCTAAATGGAGACGTGCAAACAGGTTTTAGTTGGGTACAGTCCCGAGCCACTTGGAGGCAGTGTGCGGATCGTTGGGGATTCGTCTCTCCCGGTATTGGGGGTTGATGTCGCACAGTACACGGATGGCCATAACCTGAAATCCTCGGCCGGGGTAATAGAGAATTACTGATTTGAATCAGTAGTTTCTCAGGAGGTGATGAGCATCATACCGACACGAATTATCGCGTTATTAGGGGTCTGACTTTATCCACCCCCCTAAACTCGATATGCGATACTCTTTAGATGAATGGACCGGACTGTATGGATATTGTCACTGTCAGGATCAGTAGGGTATCAGGATGAGTTCACTCGTCAGCTTCCCTTCCAATCAATACATAGGCAACAGTTACGTACAGCTTGTACCTCTGACGTGCTAGTGGTTATACCCAGTGCCAGTGTGTTGATGAGTTATTAGAGTCCCCCACAGACAGTTTCCCAAGTTCGGGCGAAACGTTGTAGATGCCGTATGGTTTTATGGCAGGGTTCGGAAAATGCACGTGCGTTTACGCACGTGTCATATTTCGGGCAGATAATACTGGTGAGCTTTGGTTTAAGCCGGATCCGAGTATTATACTGTGTAGATATAATATCTTTGTCTCAGTTGCATTTGTATTCGGTCGTAATACAAATGCGGGTATGTTTATACTGTTACGGGGTTATCCAGAAATTCGTTTCGGGATCGCTTTTGGAAGTTGCCAGTTTCCAGTTTTCTATCACCCGTATTAAACATTCGGTTAAATGCGGATTTATCTTTTATTCACTTGGGTGAGTCATGAGGTGAGTCATGAGTGTGGAATGTTCTAGATTTGGTGACTAGGTTTTGATTCATTGTATGCATTAATGAATGGATGACTAGGTTAATTGAGTCACCATTTGCATTAAGGTGGTTTTGTTTTGCCTTGGATTTTTCTCTTGATCTTTATCTTATTGTAGCGTTTTGAAAATCGTTTCGGTGAAATTTCG
Organism: Agapanthus africanus; assembly: GCA_030015575.1. Taxonomy (NCBI): domain Eukaryota; kingdom Viridiplantae; phylum Streptophyta; class Magnoliopsida; order Asparagales; family Amaryllidaceae; genus Agapanthus; species Agapanthus africanus. The sequence continues at coordinate 216,757,558 of JASDDO010000018.1, forward strand.
AAAAATCGGTAAAATAAAGGGGTTTTCTGTAAAAAGTCAAAATACAAATATCTTATTATAAAAATTAAATATACATATTCTAGCTATGTAATTGCTATTATTTGGTGTTTATTGAGCCGCTGGTGAAATTTCAAATTTTCTGAAAAAAATATTATTTTATTATTATTTTTAGCCGTCACTAATACATTTAATTAGGAAAAATTACAAATTGGAATGAGTTGAAACAAATTTTGTGCATCATAAAACTTTAAATAAAAATTTATCATGTGGTTTTTGGAATGAAATCATTTGGCAAAACGGCTTAGAAATTATTGAAGAAAAAAGGCTTTTTTTTAGCGTAAATGGATGTTTGGGGTATTGTATTTATCATTTTTCATCACCCCACACCCGTGCCCACACCCACACACCCCCACTTACTTCTCCCCTTAGCTAAATTCAGCAGCCCCCATTTTTTTCCCTACTTGAATTTCAAAGGAAAAGAAATGAAAGAAAAGAAAAGAAAATGGATAAATTAGTTAGACTTTTGACCTTGAATTGACTTTGACTTTCTCCCCATTTTTCTCCACCTCCCTCTCTCTCCTCCCCCACTCATTTTCTGGCCAAAATCTGAACCCCAACAGCCCTTCATTCTTCATCTCCTTCTCTTTAAAAAAGTTCTTCAAACATGCTTGAAAAATCCACAAAAAATCAAGCAAAAATCCAAATCAAAATCCACCTCCTACCCATTTTCCCTCATCTCCTTTAGCATGGATCTTGGTGCAAGGATTTCAAAATGGAGGTCTAGAATTCAAGTTTGATCATGGTTTGTGAGGTATAACTTTTGACCCATTATTCATTTTTTTGATTTAAATTCCTTAATGAAGCTAATTAGGTGTTAAATTGTGGGTTTAATTGAATGTTTGGAAATTCAATTGGGAATTTTGAATTGAAGCTAGGGTTTGAATTAAATTAGGTTCTTTATCATTAGCTTATGATTGTAATGAGGGGATTAACATGTAATTAAATGCAAAATCTAATTTGGTTACTAGTTGCTAATTTGTTAGTTTAAAAATGGTGATAATTATGCTAAATTGCTAACTAGGTTTTAGAAATTAAATAAAAACGTGGGATTAAAATCTAGTTAGGATTTTTAGCACATCATTAAGGTTTCCATGAGTGGTTTAACCATTTAATATATGCAAAACCAAGTTTAATTGTAAAATTGTGAATTTTACAATAAAAAGTGTTAAAATTGATATTTTTGCAATCTAGGATTTTGGAAATTATGCAAATTTATGTGATTAAATTATGGAAATGGTTTTTATGACTTATTTAAGTTATTTAATAAGTATTATGGCCGCTAGAATTGTTTAAACATCGAGTTTTGCACTAAAACGGGTAATTTTGCTTGCTAGTTTTTCGGAAAAACGGCTTTTAAAGTGAATTTGGGGTTTTTGTGAGTTTTAACCAAGTTTATATTAAAATTAGTGTGCGGGAATGTGCAAATGAGTGTGATTGGATTTTTCTCGATGGTTTGACGTTTGTACATCGACATCGAGGGTTGGTTTGACTATTCTTGCATGCGTAGGCGATAGGTTTGGACCTATGCGTGATACGCGTGCCGATTTGATTTTCGTATGCCGTTTCGATTTCGAATTTAGTTTTAATGCGATACGGTGCGTTATGATATGTAGGTACCCCATGTAGACTTCAAGACGACCAGCAAGCGCGTGGCGACGTCGGCACCGGCGAGCGAGGACCAGGTGAGTAGATTTATATCTACGGGGAGAAGTCGGGTGGATGGCGTATAGCATCCCCGCAGTTCATGGTGATGTATACGGACACGTATACACACACATATATATATATATTGGTTATATATTGTTTGAGTTATTGATGATAAATATGGATATTTGGTGTTCTTGGATGATTGAGTGTCGCGAAACCCTAGAATAGCGGTCGCACCACACTTGCACACACCCACCCATACTTGCATACTTTCTTCTTTCTTTTGTGCTTATTCGGGAATATATAGTTATGTGTTCACATAGGTATGGGACTGTGTGTTCACATACGGATTTGAGGATAGTACTTGGGATTTATGATGAGTCGATGAGATTTGATTTGAGGCCGTGAGATCGGTGATATAGCGGGGTTCGTATTTGAGATACGACATGACGTTGTAGCGGGTCCTTGACGTAGTTTTTACACACGTGCATGCATACTTAGGCGATATCAGTATTGTACTAGACGTAGATCAGTACCAGATCGTAATATTGATAAAGAGGATACCAGGTGAATAGTATGATGAATGTGATTTTGACCCGTACCCAGAATTGGAGGATGCCGTACGACGGATTTACGTACGAGCTATATCTTGATGATTGATCCGCACTCTTGACTTGAGATGTCTGATTATAGATATGGTATCGGATATGATATTATTGAGGCGGGATCACCGACTAATATATATACAGGTATGTATATGTATCGACTCAGACGTTAGGCGGTTTCCTTACCTGTAGTCCAGCTTGTTAGCTTAGCCCTTTAGCTTAGTTTAGTTGTTAGATTAGATTCGATTCTTACCTATTTCAAAGCTTACGAATCATGCGTATTTTAAAAGACAGGTCAAGGGATTCTACGGATATTTCAAAAAACGTATCTTTTCTTAAAAACACCGTAGCCCCTATTTTCAAAACCCCATGATTCGTGTTATTTCAAAAGGCACCATTTGTAGGACTTATATTAGATTAGTGCAGATTAGTTATAGTTACGTCTAGTATTCAGCTCCCGCTCATTTTTACTGTTCGCTCCGCATCGCATACTTATATTATAATTTCTTATTGCATTATTAATATCATGCTGTTAGGACACCAGCACCATTACCGATGACGCGTATATACCACGTACACTTACTTGCCGGCTCACACACATCTTCATCGGTAATTGACATGTCACGAACACTTTAGAAAATACTATTTCATTTGACATAGGACGTTAGCTAATAGTTTAGACATGATATTAGTGTACTTGCCTTATATGCTAGTTAGACATTGTAGTTATTGCCTACTACTTCATGCATGTTATTATTCACTGTTGTGTCGCATTCATGGATTCTCATGCCTATATTCACTGTTTACATGCTATTGATGACTTGGATTCGGATTTCATGAGATTTCTTGGATTTGGAGGAAAACCGCAAAAACATAAATAAACCTTTTCTCCCTTTTAAAATAAAAAGTGCGGTTTTCCCATGATGTATGAGTCGTCCACCATGAGTTTGCTGATGGATTTCGAGACCCGATTCGAGGAGTGGAGGAACCATTTCGGGTACATGGTGGGCCCGGTATGGTACCCCGGGGCAAGAGGAATGTGGTGTTGACGTTGAGCCTGGATGAGGAGCACTACCTACCGGTGATATTACACGACACGTCGGATATCCGGAGGATACCGTCGTGGTCTTGAGATGGATGGTAGGGCCGGTCTGGACTGACGGCGCCCTAGATATTGAGATTGAGACATTGATATTTTGAGACATTGAGATTTATGTTTTATGTCGATGCTAGACACTGTTGATACTGATTTCATTTATGATACCTCAGTTTAAAAATACAAAGGAAATCTCACTAATTTATGAAAACAGTTCTTCATTTACATGTATTCTGTTTTCATGCATTCATATGATATATTGCTACCTGAGGCACTGACACGGGCACATGAGATTACACTCGGGTTAGATATTTACCCTAGCCTTGTTATAGGCTACGTGTTATTCCTATATTTGAGGACATATTATGATCATTGACCTAGGATTGCGTTATTTATGCGATTTCTTTGCGTAGATGTTTTTCTATTCACGAGTTGGCAACTCACCCCCGTTGTGCCCCAGTTTCTTGCAGGTTTTGCAGTACAGGTTTCATTACGGCTTTGCGGGCTCAGTTTCATTCGGGTGACTTGCTAGTAGGTGGGTTTTTCTTGTATCGTACCCATCATATTACCTTGTATAATATTATTCAGTTGTATCTAGTAAATTCCATCAACCAAACATGTATTTATTGAGATAGAGACCAGTGTTGTTTATTCTTTCGACCTTAGAGTCGCTCGTTATATATTTGGTGGTTTTGAGTTTCCTTTTGAGTTTTGATCCTCGCCGTTGGCGTTGTATATTATATTGCTTGTGTGGTTGTGACCGTCGATTGACGAAGAGCTAGCTCCCGCTTGGGGATGCCTTTTTCTTGATTTCGTATACTATTCATGTTGTCTCCCGTTTGGGGGCCAGTATTTACAAAGGAGACTCTGCCGAAATTTTCAGTAAATTTTTGATGTTTTTAAAAACCGCATAATTCGGCTTATGCTATTGAAACTACTTGCTTTAAGTTGGTTTTTCCTGCACTCTACTACTTTTTTTGGTTTGGATTTCTGGGTTTTCGGTTTACTTAGATTACGTACGCCTCGAGACGTTCGTAGTTTAAGTGCCGGTCATGTTCCATACTTTCGGATCGTGACAAAGTTGGCATTAGAGAGTTAGGTTTTACCTTCGGAGCGTAGGATGACCCTTGGTTGATGGAATAGGTGACTAAAGTAGAGTGACGTACCGTTGGTATGTTCCGCGGCATATTTACGATACGCTACTCCACTTATGAAGCCTTAGGATGTACATTTCCTTGTTCAGTATTATATTCCTTCCTGATCTAGCCTCATCGGTACCAGTTTGGTTTTGCTACTACGGTTACGGGCAGGGAGAGCTACGGCTAGAGTTGCGGTCAGCACAAGCTCGTCACGAACGAGGACTGACCAGGGCGAAATTCTGGCGACCCACGATTGCAGAGATGTGTCTTTTTACTGTGTTTCCGCGCCACGAGCGATTGGCGGATCGCCTTTATGAGGTTACTCGGAGGTGCTGATCGACACTAGAGGATTGAGCCAATGATAGAGGCCAGCCATATTTTGATGACCGTTGGTGTGTTGCTTACTCCTGATGATTGAGGCACCGTTCAGCATGCAGACGAGTGAGCCAGTTGTTGCTGCGAGCGACGAGATATCGCCCCATATATTGGAGCTATTGCAGTACAGATTGTACTAAGAGATGATAGAAGGTCGCAAGTCACCCGAGGATGAATGACTAGGACATGTGGTTCGTTCGCCTACCCGATGAGAGTTCATCAGATAGATTGATTCCAGCTAGAAACGACTTCATGCAGAGACGTGAGGGTCGACAGAGACGATCGAATGTCGGAAACCTATTATTCCAAGTTTAAAGTAGTCGGAAAGACATGCAGGCAATTCTATGGTCCCTCTAGAAGAATGAAACCCTAACTCGACTTAATGACCGTGTGAAAGCCTTTGAACCTTCGGGTTTGTGGCAGTTCTACGGCGCCATTTGTGAGGCTTGGGTTTGCCCTTCTACGGCTGGACCACCGATGCTGTGGTATGTATTCGATACTATTAAACTGTACCAAGATGTTGAGCTCTTGGGGGATTATGAGGTTTTGACGAATCGATCGAATGGTTCGACTTAATTCGGATGCTAGGTGGTGAGATGCATTTCTTGGGAGACTCCCGATACGAGGATAGCCGTTGGAGCTCAGTCCATGTAGCCATGATGAGACATTTCCGAAGCAGTCGACATTAGAGAAAGTGGAGTAAAGAGGTCCGTACAAGATCTGGATAAGACGACGTTCCACTCCGCCGACATCAGAGATGCGATACGCATGCCGAGGAAGAGTACTGGATATACCTTCCAGAAGGAGTCGCGATGGGTATGCAGCCGTTCTGGAGCAAGATGCAGATATAGGAAAGGACGATGACTTCCGGACAGTTGGCAGAGGCGAGACATGGAAGAGACCATGAGCAGGATTCCTTCCAGGACACTGCTGCAATGATACTTGCACCCAGAATCAGATGTGTCATGTATATTCAGAGAGCCAGAGGCCGACGCCAGTAATACGCTGTCTTACGAGTGGTCGCGATGATTGACCAAGAGATGACCAGAGAAGTGCCAGAACGGATTCGTCCCCGTTAGCACACCTGACAGGCCGATGAGCCGATGGACCGAAAGATTGGTAATTCACAGTGAAGACCTTGACCCAGGAGTGGTCATTGTTACGCACACCAGCAGGCCAGAATTCATGATCATCGACGAGACGTCCCACTAGTGACCGTGACAGTTGGCCGAGATTCTTAGAGGCGCTTGAGCAGTACTATTCCGCCATTATTGATTACGATGTTTTGGTTGATTTATTCGTATGATTTGATTTTGATGATTGAGGATTTACGAGCTTTGCACAGTGTTGCACTTGATATCGTTTTCGTGCTTTAGTTTCACATGTTTGTGATTTTACGGTTTTAAACAGTTGAGTTGGTTTTGTGCGTATGCATGCACACAATTTCGTTCCTACACTCGGTATAGTTTATATATGCTTGCAGTGCAGTGATACGCCTTTTGTGTACTTAGATGCACTGGACTTCGATTTTGATTGTGATACTTGATATTTGTTTTGTGCACCTTGTGCACCTGATTGATTTTGCGCACGTTCGGCGCTTGATATTGGATTTCATGATTTCGTGCACGATGGATGCACCTGATTTGGATTTTCGCGCATGTTGGGCGCATGTTTTGAAGGGTGATTTTGGTGCACACCCGAGGCACCAAATCGAGATTTTTTCGTGCATGTCAGATGCACTTGATTTTGCTGTCAGGCACACATGTTGCCTACGACAGATGTTTCGTGCACACCCGATGCACTTAGATATTGTTTCTGTGCGCATGTATGGTACATTCATGGATTTTGATTTCCGTACGCACCAGACGCACGTAGTATTCATGTGCATATTTTGGGATTGATTTCTTATAAAGCAGTACGTTTTTATGATATTGCTATATGTTTTCGTACTGAGCAGGACTAGTCAGAGGACAGTACCTGAATATATTTTGCATGCATTGATAGTTATTGAAGGGATTTCCAAAAAGCGAGCTATAGCCTCAGTATTTACCTACGTGTCTGATATGACACGAAATGTTTAAAACAAGGAGACCCTTCTAAATTGTTTCCAAAACGGCGGAACGTACATTTCAAACAAAGGTATATATGTATATAGCTATTTTTTTATGATAGACGTCCGCCACTGTGCAGTGTTATACGCGTTGCACAGCGACTTAAGAGATTTGGCATGCATTTCCTTCAGATACTTACAGATATAGATTCGATGTTTACATGTATAGTTTCGAGTTATATCATATTGGTTTGATTTGGATTTGGCATTGATGTCTTCTCCATGACTCCGATGATTGCGGGATGCTTGACGGAGTATTGATTTGAGTTATATACTCATTTTTTTTTTCAAGCGCATGCACTGCGCTACGATTTGTTTTATGTATTTACAGTTTCGGAGCCCCGACGACTTGATGGTTTTTCTTAGATGTTTTAGTATTTGGGGAAGTTTGAATTTAAATTCGGGGACCGAATTTCTTTAAGGGGGGAAGATTGTAGCGTTTTGAAAATCGTTTCGGTGAAATTTCGAAAAATCGGTAAAATAAAGGGGTTTTCTGTAAAAAGTCAAAATACAAATATCTTATTATAAAAATTAAATATACATATTCTAGCTATGTAATTGCTATTATTTGGTGTTTATTGAGCCGCTGGTGAAATTTCAAATTTTCTGAAAAAAATATTATTCTATTATTATTTTAAGCCGTCACTAATACATTTAATTAGGGAAAATTACAAATTGGAATGAGTTGAAACAAATTTTGTGCATCATAAAACTTTAAATAAAAATTTATCATGTGGTTTTTGGAACGAAATCATTTGCCAAAACGGCTTAGAAATTATTGAAGAAAAAAGGCTTTTTTTTAGCGTAAATGGATGTTTGGGGTATTGTATTTATCATTTTTCATCACCCCACACCCGTGCCCACACCCACACACCCCCACTTACTTCTCCCCTTAGCTAAATTCAGCAGCCCCCATTTTTTCCCCACTTGAATTTCAAAGGAAAAGAAATGAAAGAAAAGAAAAGAAAATGGATAAATTAGTTAGACTTTTGACCTTGAATTGACTTTGACTTTCTCACCATTTTTCTCCACCTCCCTCTCTCTCCTCCCCCACTCATTTTCTGGCCAAAATCTGAACCCCAACAGCCCTTCATTCTTCATCTCCTTCTCTTTAAAAAAGTTCTTCAAAAATGCTTGAAAAATCCACAAAAAATCAAGCAAAAATCCAAATCAAAATCCACCTCCTACCCATTTTCCCTCATCTCCTTTAGCATGGATCTTGGTGCAAGGATTTCAAAATGGAGGTCTAGAATTCAAGTTTGATCATGGTTTGTGAGGTATAACTTTTAACCCATTATTCATTTTTTTGATTTAAATTCCTTAATGAAGCTAATTAGGTGTTAAATTGTGGGTTTAATTGAATGTTTGGAAATTCAATTGGGAATTTTGAATTGAAGCTAGGATTTGAATTAAATTAGGTTCTTTATCATTAGCTTATGATTTTAATGAGGGGATTAACATGTAATTGAATGCAAAATCTAATTTGGTTACTAGTTGCTAATTTGTTAGTTTAAAAATGGTGATAATTATGCTAAATTGCTAACTAGGTTTTAGAAATTAAATAAAAACGTGGGATTAAAATCTAGTTAGGATTTTTAGCACATCATTAAGGTTTCCATGAGTGGTTTAACCATTTAATATATGCAAAACCAAGTTTAATTGTAAAATTGTGAATTTTACAATAAAAAGTGTTAAAATTGATATTTTTACAATCTAGGATTTTGGAAATTATGCAAATTTATGTGATTAAATTATGGAAATGGTTTTTATGACTTATTTAAGTTATTTAATAAGTATTATGGCCGCTAGAATTGTTTAAACATCGAGTTTTGCACTAAAACGGGTAATTTTGCTTGCTAGTTTTTCGGAAAAACGGCTTTTAAAGTGAATTTGGGGTTTTTGTGAGTTTTAACCTAGTTTATATTAAAATTAATGTGCGGGAATGTGCAAATGAGTGTGATTGGATTTTTCTCGATGGTTTGACGTTTGTACATCGACATCGAGGGTTGGTTTGACTATTCTTGCATGCGTAGGCGATAGGTTTGGACCTATGCGTGATACGCGTGCCGATTTGATTTTCGTATGCCGTTTCGATTTCGAATTTAGTTTTAATGCGATACGGTGCGTTATGATATGTAGGTACCCCATGTAGACTTCAAGACGACCAGCAAGCGCGTGGCGACGTCGGCACCGGCGAGCGAGGACCAGGTGAGTAGATTTATATCTACGGGGAGAAGTCGGGTGGATGGCGTATAGCACCCCCGCAGTTCATGGTGATGTATACGGACACGTATACACACATATATATATATATATTGGTTATATAATGTTTGAGTTATTGATGATAAATATGGATATTTGGTGTTCTTGGATGATTGAGTGTCGCGAAACCCTAGAATAGCGGTCGCACCACACTTGCACACACCCACCCATACTTGCATACTTTCTTCTTTCTTTTGTGCTTATTCGGGAATATATAGTTATGTGTTCACATAGGTATGGGACTGTGTGTGCACATACGGATTTGAGGATAGTACTTGGGATTTATGATGAGTCGATGAGATTTGATTTGAGGCCGTGAGATCGGTGATATAGCGGGGTTCGTATTTGAGATACGACATGACGTTGTAGCCGGTCCTTGACGTAGTTTTTACACACGTGCATGCATACTTAGGCGATATCAGTATTGTACTAGACGTAGATCAGTACCAGATCATAATATTGATAAAGAGGATACCAGGTGAATAGTATGATGAATGTGATTTTGACCCGTACCCAGAATTGGAGGATGCCGTACGACGGATTTACGTACGAGCTATATCTTGATGATTGATCCGCACTCTTGACTTGGGATGTCTGATTATAGATATGGTATCGGATATGATATTATTGAGGCGGGATCACCGACTAATATATATACAGGTATGTATATGTATCGACTCAGACGTTAGGCGGTTTCCTTACCTGTAGTCCAGCTTGTTAGCTTAGCCCTTTAGCTTAGTTTAGTTGTTAGATTAGATTCGATTCTTACCTATTTCAAAGCTTACGAATCATGCGTATTTTAAAAGACAGGTCAAGGGATTCTACGGATATTTCAAAAAACGTATCTTTTCTTAAAAACACCGTAGCCCCTATTTTCAAAACCCCATGATTCGTGTTATTTCAAAAGGCACCATTTGTAGGACTTATATTAGATTAGTGCAGATTAGTTATAGTTACGTCTAGTATTCAGCTCCCGCTCATTTTTACTGTTCGCTCCGCATCGCATACTTATATTATAATTTCTTATTGCATTATTAATATCATGCTGTTAGGACACCAGCACCATTACCGATGACGCGTATATACCACGTACACTTACTTGCCGGCTCACACACATCTTCATCGGTAATTGACATGTCACGAACACTTTAGAAAATACTATTTCATTTGACATAGGTCGTTAGCTAATAGTTTAGACATGATATTAGTGTACTTGCCTTATATGCTAGTTAGACATTGTAGTTATTGCCTACTACTTCATGCATGTTATTATTCACTGTTGTGTCGCATTCATGGATTCTCATGCCTATATTCACTGTTTACATGCTATTGATGACTTGGATTCGGATTTCATGAGATTTCTTGGATTTGGAGGAAAACCGCAAAAACATAAATAAACCTTTTCTCCCTTTTAAAATAAAAAGTGCGGTTTTCCCATGATGTATGAGTCGTCCACCATGAGTTTGCTGATGGATTTCGAGATCCGATTCGAGGAGTGGAGGAACCGTTTCGGGTACATGGTGGGCCCGGTATGGTGCCTCGGGGCAAGAGGAATGTGGTGTTGACGTTGAGCCTGGCTGGGGAGCACTACCTACCGGTGATATTACCCGACACGTCGGATATCCGGAGGATACCGTCGTGGTCTTGAGATGGATGGTAGGGCCGGTCTGGACTGACGGCGCCCTAGATATTGAGATTGAGACATTAATATTTCGAGACATTGAGATTTATGTTTTGTGTCGATGCTAGACACTGTTGATACTGATTTCATTTATGATACCTCAGTTTAAAAATACAAAGGAAATCTCACTAATTTATGAAAACTGTTCTTCATTTACATGTATTCTGTTTTCATGCATTCATATGATATATTGCTACCTGAGGCACTGACACGGGCACATGAGATTACACTCGGGTTAGATATTTACCCTAGCCTTGTTATAGGCTACGTGTTATTCCTATATTTGAGGACATATTATGATCATTGACCTAGGATTGCGTTATTTATGCGTTTTCTGTGCGTAGATGTTTTTCTATTCACGAGTTGGCAACTCACCCCCGTTGTGCCCCAGTTTCTTGCAGGTTTTGCAGTACAGGTTTCATTACGGCTTTGCGGGCTCAGTTTCATTCGGGTGACTTGCTAGTAGGTGGGTTTTTCTTGTATCGTACCCATCATATTACCTTGTATAATATTATTCAGTTGTATCTAGTAAATTCCATCAACCAAACATGTATTTATTGAGATAGAGACCAGTGTTGTTTATTCTTTCGACCTTAGAGTCGCTCGTTATATATTTGGTGGTTTTGAGTTTCCTTTTGAGTTTTGATCCTCGCCGTTGGCGTTGTATATTATATTGCTTGTGTGGTTGTGACCTTCGATTGACGAAGAGCTAGCTCCCGCTTGGGGATGCCTTTTTCTTGATTTCGTATACTATTCATGTTGTCTCCCGTTTGGGGGCCAGTATTTACAAAGGAGACTCTGCCGAAATTTTCAGTAAATTTTTGATGTTTTTAAAAACCGCATAATTCGTCTTATGCTATTGAAACTACTTGCTTTAAGTTGGTTTTTTCTGCACTCTACTACTTTTTTTGGTTTGGATTTCTGGGTTTTCGGTTTACTTAGATTACGTACGCCTCGAGACGTTCGTAGTTTAAGTGCCGGTCATGTTCCATACTTTCGGATCGTGACACTTATAGTCACCCTCTCCTATGCTCCTACACTCACCCCCCATCTCTAAATTGGCCGGCCCCTCATTTGCAAAGGATATGGTTGTGTTTGGAAAAAATGAGATGATAAATTTGTTCATGGAAATTTCATAGTTCATTTTCTTATCACCCGATTCAAAAGGCAACTTCATTAACCGTTCATCCATAACTTTGGATGAAGCGAGACAAAGTGTTCTACTCGTTCTTTACATCAATCTTGGTCATCTCTTTTAGCAAACTTGATGATCGAGTTGCCTCGGTTCAGAGGCGGGAGCCCTTTTAAAGATCCGTTGACGTGGTGCCACCTGGACGAGAAGACCGGAGATCGAGTGAGATCGGAGCAGCCGCAACAAAGCGTGGGATGATGGTTAATGACCGAACGACTCGGATCGTTCGGTATAACATTTCTACCCACTTTGCACTTTGTTAGTTTAGCTTTAATGGCAGATCCGGGTTATAGTATACGATAGCGCAAGTTAAAAAGTTTTTGTTCCGCATTTGGCGTCTGTTAGACGGCCGGGGCGCTACCGTAGACTTACAGTGGTATCAGAGCCTCACCATTAAGCTTTACTAACTTGTGCTAATGCGTTTAAAACATCGATCGAACGGATTTTCAAAAACTGCAATTTTCTGGGTTAAAGTTTCTGTCGGTTTTTAAAAGTGTCTAAAAATTATTTTGCATATCACAGAAAACAAAGCAGGCTTTTTTTAAGAAAACTGGGAAAATTTGATCACGTGATCCCACAAGATTGCCGCGGATCCGCGGTCAAAGCTAGGGTTTGACCACGGAACCGCGGCCAGTATGTGGGAACAGTGCACCAAATTTTTCCAGTGAGCTTTCCATGGTATATTGTGGTTTTTGGCATATTTCTTTTGGGGCCAGATTTTATTACTGTACACCAGATGTACATGGGGCCTACTTCGGGAAGTTTTGTCGATCGAAATTTTAAACTTGTTAGTATGCAGTAATTACATTATATCTCCGATCGGGAATGTCATTTGAGCGGTAAATTGCGTCTATTTGCTATAGTTCTTTTAGACGGGTTTGCGAACGTGACATTCGCGTTGATGTTTTGTGTTGTGCTGTGATGTTGCGGATTTGTTGTGGTGGATAGCACTGTGCCATGGTAGTGCAATTTGGATTTATTTGTACATTTGATATTGCGGGGCGAGCGTCCAACATGTGGACTGCCGTCACTGCCTGTTTGTATAATATTCTTTTAGGGCACGACCGGACTGAGGTCGATGTACCCGTTGTATATATTTTTTCTTTTCTGTACTAGGTTTACCCCGCGACGGAGTGCATAGATAGCCGGGTACTGGAGGGCAACGGGTCCGTATCTCATGGCTTTGAGAGGCAGAGGGGCCTCACTCTAGAATTAGCAGACTATTCGCCGCACTCGTAGGGGGTACAGGTTGACCCAAGGAGGGGTGCTCAATTTAGCGGATTCTATGAAGTGCCGGGTGGTCCATTCACTATGCTGTAGGGGGCTGCCTCGCTTCAGCTTTTGTCGGGTAACTTGCCGCACCCGTAGGGGTCTAGATTTTATTGCATAAGCTATCCACAAGACCAGGGGAACGTCGGGTTTCAGTAGCCGCTCTGTGAAACCCGGGGATCCCATATTATCTGTATTGTTTTGTGATGCTTATTACTTTTCTGTAATGTTGCATATTATTACGCCTGGAGCGATTACTGTATATTGGTATATATACTATTAGATGTTGTATATATTTTACACCCGCGCTAGTCCAGTCCCCGCTCTGTCGTTAGTTAAGTAACCTAACGGGTGATGACGAGACCCTGTGATAAATGCGGATGGCATATACGTACATTTTATTTTTGTTCTTTACTGGTGTGATTAATTGATGGGACTGCATTGATTCTTATCAATGCAAGGATAAAACAAACCAATATTTGATGTTGTTGGAACAATTTTAAAAAGTGTTATTACAAAGACGTTTCCTTTTGTTATGCATAGTGATATTCAGTTTAGAATATCCTGCACCTCATTCGACGAGGCAAGGGCTGATATCCCTTCACCGGGAGTGACCCCTTGGGCAGAAGTTTGCGTCAGGGTAATAACTTTACTATAGTCGATTATAAGTTGCTTTGCATCGTGGTATTCAGTTTGGAATATCCTGCACCTCATTCCACGAGGAAAGAGCCGAGATTCCTTCACCGGGAGTGACCTCTTTAGCAAAAGGTTTTCGCCACTATATTTTTATAAAAAGCTATCAGGTTCCTTCAGCGATATCAAGTTCATTACATTAAAGGGTTTTCGCCAAAAACCAGCCATAGCCCTCCGTCATTTCTTTTGGGTATTCAGTAGTATTCAAGCTATGTATTTTGGCCAAAATCAAGGCATAGTGTTGGTAGCTGCTGGGTATTCATTTGTTGCATAGATAGATGAGTTGGTTTGGGACAGTCGTTCTGCCATTTTGGCTAAAGTCAAGGGCATGTGCGGGTGGGTTCAAATTGACCTGGATAGTGACGGGTAGAACTTGGCATGTGACTTATGACATTTTGACCAAAGCCAAGGTCATAAGAGCATAGGGCAAAAATCATATCGGGAGTTTCTAAAGAAACTGAAACTTACCAAGCATGCGCATACCTTCTGGAGTATGATAATATGAGTGCATTCCGTCACATTATCATGCGATGATAGTTGGATCCCGATTCCCACTGATGAGTTGGTTTACTCTTCGGGTGATCCTAATTGATTCTTCTTTTAAAGGTTTAGAGGAGAATTTGACGGTACAGTGGGAGGTTTCCTGATTAGATAAATTGATAACCATTCTGATCTAGGTTAGAGTGCACGCAGAGTGTTTCTTTTCTCTCTCTCTCTTTGGCAGCGACCTTTGACCGACCCTAGACTATGACTCAGTGACCAAGTTGACCGAACCTTCTTAAAATACTGGCTTTTGGATTGTCCGAGTTGCATAAGTCATTGCCGCTCCTTCTTTTATCCTTTGTATTGCTCATAACACCCCGTATTACTACGGACATCCACTTCCATTGGATAGATCCATCGTATGGTTATATACGAACTCGAAGGGACTTCTTCGAGGATGGATCCAGGTTCAGGAGAAATAGAATTGGTTTATTCAGTTGGCTTTGATTATCACCTTCTCTCAGGTTGCAGGGCTCCTTAGTTTAGGAGAGTACACCTATTACGTTTATTGGATAGGCTTCTTCCAAACCATAGGCAGGTGTCGAAAGGTAGGGAATGAAGAAAACCAATTAGCTTAAGTAGGGTGTACAGAAAGTATTAACTAAAGACAAAATAAAGGGATTACAAAGAGGGCAAAGTAAATTGCGACTGCTAATATTCACGACCAAACCGCGTACTTCATCGCCACTCCTATTTCACCTTTGCATTTTTCCCAGTTCGGGAGAAATAGAATAAAGTATTATTCAGTTGTCTTTTATCATCACCTTCTCTCAAGTTGCGAGTACTCCTTGGTTTAGGAGGGTACACCTATTATGCTTACTGGATAGTCTTCTTCCAAACCTTAGGCTGGTGCCGAACGGTAGGGAAGGAAGAAAACCACTTAGCCTAACGATGGTATACAGAAGGTAATGAATAAAGACAAATAAAGGGATTTGGAGAGATGACAAAAAAATATACGGTTAAAGTCATGAATTGGATTACGGAAGAGGCATTACGAGGAATACCAGAATACTCCTACGAAACATTTTTATGTTTCAGTGCATTATTAATGAAAAACTGATTTCCCGATTAGATACTTACTCCAGGGTATGTATTTACCAGGTAAGATTCTCAAATCTGTATGGTTTTACAGATGATGAGTGGGAGTAAATTATTGAGAATTAGGTGATCATCCTCATTATATCGGAATTCGTTGTAATTGGTGATATTTGAGGAAATCACCTGGGTACAGTTCTCAACCTACGACGCACAGGTTTTGAGTTATTCAACTCAGCGGACTTATACAGAGTATTGTATGTTGTCCAGTGTCCATCAGGACAAAGGGGAGGTCCTCGTACTATGTTCTGTTTACTTGTGACTTCTCTAGGTTTTAGACAAGTGTTTCGTAGAAATACAATATCTAAGTTTTGAGAAGTTGTGGTTATAAGAATAAAGTAGAGAACCAAGTGTCGCAAGTATCGGGACTCTTCAAAAAGATCGAAGATGTAGATTCTTGTGATTGGTATTTAGATGACAGTAATGGTTATGAGAAACTTGTTTCTCTTTCAGGTTACTCATTATTGGATGGATTCCTAAGTTGAGTAATGCTGATTAGCCTTTCTCCATTAAGTTAACATGCACTGGAGACAGCTGCATGGTTTGAATCTGGTTCCAATTAAATAAGTGCCAAAGTTTCTATATTGGATATAGAATGCTTCATATCTTAACGATGTTAAGGTACGGTGAGTTTTCCATCTTATGCTTAAAACCAGACACTGGATAACTCAAGGCACGTTTCTGTAATGGCAGTTTGTGGGTTGACCCTGGCTTTGACGATGGTTAATTTTCTACCATCTGGAAGATCAATAGCGATATTGTTCTTGACTCGTCACAGTTTTAGTAAAATGGATTTTTTCAGAAAACAATAGTGGGAGTATGGTAGAACTGGAAGTGATTCCAGAACCGCAAACAATTATGGAAAATTTAATAGGACCTATATATTTAATCAGGTTTGACATTCCAATAGCCACTCCGCAGACATGGTAGGTAATCTCAGACATCTGAGAGGTACTCCGGTAGCCTCAAGGACGGTGACAGGGAGGTTCTCGTTTACCCTGACTTGACAATACTGTTGTTCCAGACTATAAGACCCGGCAGAAGGATATGTATAGCGTCGTTCTAAACTAGTTTTAGAAGTACACGTATATATTATTCTGCTAGAGGGTTGTTGTGGTCAGTGGGAGCAGCGGAAGCATAGTGGACAAGTAGCTTATGTCTATTTATAGGCTTGAGCAGATATAGCGGAGATAAGATCATCTAATTTTGATGTAACAGTCATGGCTTTGACTTCATCAGAATAGGGGATGGATCTGTTGAGAATGTAGTAGGGTGTGATGTCCTGGTATTTGGATGACATACACAAAGTAGGAAGTAAAATTCCAATACTACGATCGGTTGTACTTTGGTCGTCACACAGTTATTTCTCCACAAAGGATATGGATATAATATCAGACATTTTGGTTACCAGATCTATGGTTTTAGATCTAGAATTGGGTAGTTTTCCAATCTGGGTACTTTGACAGTATTCTAATGGTATTTTAAAATAGATGACTCCTGGCATGGTGGTGAACCTGCAGGTGATGGAGTCACCTTCTCTAAAGGTGTCTTATAGACTAAAGGGGAGAGGGATATGCTTGATTGGCAGATCATTTGCTTAGGCTATTGAGTCAATCGTGAGATGTCAAGTAACACACCAGATGTTGTTTTTGCACTAGATGAGATAAGTTTATATTAATCCAATCCTGAAGAAACATAAGGAAGCAGTTTTAGAACATAAGTGCATGTTCTACGTATTTGATGACGGCAGCCTCCTTCGGGAGACGGTTATCATTCCAGGCTTCAAAGGTGACATGGATGACAGAGTGATTGTCAGAGTTATAGTTTTCTCTCTGACGAGGGACAGTATTATGGACAGGTGGTCCAAGGGGATACTGTGGGAGGCATAGTGCTGGACACTGATTAGTTTCAGTGATCACTACAGTCTAAGAAGTTTGGATTTGGAGTTCATTTATGAAGTAAGTCCCATCAGACATCCAGACATATTCTAAGACAGGTATTGCTCAATTCGGGAGATGGCTTTCTCCGCGAACTTGAGATTAAGAGAGACATAGAAAGAAACATCAAGGCGGATCCACTCACTGAGGCTATTTCTCGAACACAAGAGTTTTACAAACTAGCTTTGTGAAACTGGTTAGTAGAGGAGTTGGGTGTTCGGTATCACACGGGCTGTGAGTACGCGACATCGCAATAATTAGCCTTAAGTGCAAGTGGGAGATTGTTGGATATAGTGCCCTCAAAGTCAATTATTGGATCGCAGGTACGTGATTGCAATTATTGAGGGAGGACCTATACCGATATGACAGTGTTGCTCGAGATGATAGTATGCTATCTGGTTTGTCTTTATCATCGTATACATGCTTTAGTTCACTATTGCATGATGATAGAGCCCATAGGATTCTTGCTTGACTGCCAGCAGTATGATGGCGATCATATACGTGGGAGCTGGGGTCTATAAGCATATCCTTAAAGTGTCCCTAGTTGTGGGAGTTTCGAGACAGGGCATCGATACTCCAGTGTAGACTAGTGTATACAGTCGAGACCCCGACGAGGGGCGGTGGCCAGTCTTACAAGCCACTGGTGTCAGTTGATACACCTAAGATGTATACAGGTGCTCATTGGATTATGAGTAAACCGGATAGGACTCGCCGGGAACATGCTAGTTGATATTATACATATCGTCATATAGCAGTTCCCAGCTGACATGTGTACAGGTTAGTTTATCGACCTGAGATCGTCATTTGTCTCGTGTGAGTTCCCACTGTGCTTAGATTACTATCCTACCACGCTCAAAGGAGACATGCAAACAGGTTTTAGTTGGGTACAGTCCCGAGCCACATGGAGGCAGTGAGCGGATCGTCGGGGATTCGTCTCTCCCGGTATTGGGGGTTGATGTCGCACAGTGCACGGATGGCCATCACCTGAAATCCTCAGCCGAAGTAATAGAGAATTACTGATTTGGATCAGTAGTTTCTCAGGAGGTGATGGGCTTCATACCGACACGAATTATCGCGTTATTAGGGGTCTGACTTTATCCACCCCCTAGACTCGATATGCGATACTCTTTAGACGAACGGACCGGACTGTACGGATATTGTCACTGTCAGGCTCAGTAGAGTATCAGGATGAGTTCGCTCATCAGCTTCCCTCCCAATCAATGCATAGGCAACCGTTACGTACAGCTTATACCTCTGACGTGCTAGTGGTTATACCCAGTGCTAGTGTGTTGATGAGTCATTAGAGTCCCCCACAGACAGTTTCCCAAGTTCGGGCAAAACGTTGTAGAGGCCGTATGGTTTTATGGCAGGGTTCGGAAAATGCACGTGCGTTTACGCACGTATCATATTTCGGGCAGATAATACTGGTGGGCTTTGGTTTAAGCCGGATCCGAGTATTATACTGGGTAGATATAATATCTTTGTCTCAGTTGCATTTGTATTCGGTCGTAATACCAATACGGATATGTTTATACTGTTACGGGGTTATCGTGAAATTCGTTTCGGGATCGCTTTTGGAAGTTGCCAGTTTCCAGTTTTCTATCACCCGTATTAAACATTCGGTTAAATGCGGATTTATCTTTTATTCACTTGGGTGAGTCATGAGGTGAGTCATGAGTGTGGAATGTTCTAGATTTGGTGACTAGGTTTTGATTCATTGTATGCATTAATGAATGGATGACTAGGTTAATTGAGTCACCATTTGCATTAATGTGGTTTTGTTTTGCCTTGGATTTTTCTCTTGATCTTTATCTTATGGTCACCCTCTCCCTTGCTCCTACACTCACCCCCCCACCTCTAAATTGGCCGGCCCCTCATTTGCAAAGGATATGGTTGTGTTTGGAAAAATGAGATGATAAATTTGTTCATGGAAATTTCATAGTTCATTTTCTTATCACCCGATTCAAAAGGCAACTTCATTAACCGTTCATCCATAGCTTTGGATGAAGCGAGACAAAGTGTTCTACTCATTCTCTACATCAATCTTGGTCATCTCTTTTAGCAAACTTGATGATCGGGTTGCCTCGGTTCAGAGGCGCGAGCCCGTTTAAAGATACGTTGACGTGGTGCCACCTGGACGAGAAGACCGGAGATCGAGTGAGATCGGAGCAGCCGCAACAAAGCGTGGGATGATGGTTAAAGACCGAAGGACTCGGATCGTTCGGTATAACATTTCTACCCACTTTGTAGTTTGTTAGTTTAGCTTTAATGGCAGATCCGGGTTATAGTATATGATAGCGCAAGTTAAAAAGTTTTTGTTCCGCATTTGGCGTCTGTTAGACGGCCGGGGTACTACCGTAGACTTACATTGGATACCGGATCAGGATCCCACATATGTAATTTGTTACATGGGCTATAGACAGGCAGAGAACTAGGAAAGGGTGATATATCTCTAGTAGTAGAGATGGTGCAATTGTTGCAGCCAAAGCAGTTGGCAAATATAACCTAGTGTTACCAACTGGTAATACATTGATTCTTAGCGACTGTTATTTCTTATCAAAAAATATTGTGAATATTTTCCTAAATCAAGTATTGATTGGGTAAAGTATGTTGTATAACAGTGTACACATTCTGAATCAAACTACAGTTCTAAACGTACAGAACACACACAAGAGGAACAGTTCAGAAATGAATGAAGTCTTCTTGTGGCATTGTAGACTGGGTCATATCGATGAGACAAGAATAGCTAAAGTTCCATAAGGATACATATTTGAATCCGTTCGAATTTACATCTTATGAAACTTTGCCAGTCATGTCTCAAAGACTAGGTGACCAAATCTCCGTTTACTGGAAACGAAGAAAGAGCTACTGAACTCTTGGACAAATACATGGTGATGTATGCGGTCCTATGTCTACACATGCCAGGTTGGTTCCGCGTACTTTATTATATTCACCGATGTTCTCTCAAGATATGGACATGTGTTCTTGTTGAAACACAAACTGAATCTTTTGAGAATTTCAAGGAATATAAGTATGAAGAAGAGAACCAGATGGGTAAAAGTATTCAAATCCTTCGATATGACCGGGGAGAAGAATACTGGAGCATGGAATTCCGAGACTACTTAAAAGAGAATGAGATTCTCTCTCAGTTTACTCCTACGTATAAACCATAACACAACGGTATATCGGGGTGGAGGAATCACACCATATGAGATATGGTGCGCTCTATGATGAGTACTGCGGAGTTGCCTATTTTCTTTCGGGGACATGCACTTGAGAAGCCGTATACCTATTGAATAGAGTTCCGATCAAATCTGTTACCTACCACTCCATATGAAATATGGAATGGGAAAAGACTATCTCTTAAACGAGTTAAGATATGGGGTTGTCCAGCCTATGTTGAAAAGCAAAATCCGGACAAGCTTGAGGTAAGGTCAGTTCTGTGCAAGTTTGTAGGATATCCCAAACATTCGCGAGGGAATATCTTCTACCACACCGAGAAACAAAAGATGTTTTGTTTCTCAACATGCCACCTTTTTAGAAAAAGAATTTCTTGTGCAAGAAATTAGTAGCGATGAGGTAGAGCTGGAAGTAGTTCTAGCAAACACAAACTATAACTGACGATTTGTTGGAATCGGAGGATTCAATAGTCCCCGACGAACCGCAGCCACTCCGCAGATCTAGTTGGGTTTCTCATCCACCTGAGAGATACTACAGTTTTCTCGTAGACAGTGGGATCGAGGATTGCATCATGTAGATGATGACCCAACTAGTTTCGAGCAGGCCATCACAAGTGCAGACTATGTGAAATGGCTAGATGCTATCCGAGCTGAGATGGAATTCATGTACACCAACAAAGTATCGACTTTGGATGTTGCTCCTGAAGGGGTAAAACCCATCGGGAGCAAGAGGATCTTTAAGAAAGATAATTTGGTGTAGATGGAAAAGTTGAGACTTTCAAAGCTAGACTTGTTGCTAATCTTAAGTCCATCAGGATCCTACTTGCCATTGCTGCATACCATGACTACGATATCTGGCAGACTGCACGTCAAAACCGCTTTTCTAAATGGTGATTTAGAAGATAGCGTGTATATGACACTGCCAGAGGGCTTCGTAGACAGTGGGAGCAGTGGAAGCATGTGCAAGCTGCTTAAATCCATCTATGGGTTAAAGCAAGTATCGCGGAGATGGAACATCTGTTTTATTGAAGCTGTCAAAGAGCTTGACTTCATCAAAAAGGTAGATGAACCATGTATAAATAAGAAGGCTGTAAAGAGTATGGCTGTCTTCCTCGTATTGTACGCAGATAGCATACTCTTAATAGGAAAGGGTGTTCCTATGCTACACTCGGTCAAGCTCCTCTTATCACAAAGGTTCTCCATGAAAGATCTAACTGATGTCTCCTAGATCCTGGGGATATGTTCAGTAAACAGAACTACACGAAGATCTACCCGCTTGTTAAGGAATCACCATCTCCAAAGAGATGTCTCTCGAGACTGATTTGGAGAGGACTCGCATATAAGGGATGCCCTATTCTTTGACAGACGGGTCAATCATGTATGCGATGTTATGTACCAGACCATATATAGCTTACTTACTAGGTGTAGTGAATAAGTATCGAAATGATATTTGGGAAAACCACTGGACAGCTGAAGAACATTCTTAAGTGCTTGAGAAGGACTAAAGAGATATTCTTGGTGTATGGTAACGGTGAACTCCAGATGGAGTCTCTTACCGATTAAAGCTTCCGGAGTAATAAGGATGACTGAAAGTCAGTCTCGGGTTTTGTCTTCACCCTCAGTGGAGGGACGGTATGTTGGAAAGGTTCCAAGCTATAGCAGACTCGTTGATAGAGGCTAATTACATCACTACCAACGATGCTGCCAAAGAGCTTGTCTGGATGAAAAAGTTCATATGATGAACTCGGTTCCTACCATTGGGCATCCGGTACCTGTTTATTGTGATGACAATGGAGCTGTGGCTCTGGCCAAGGAACCCCGGTCTTGTCAGCGATCCAGACATATTCTTAGACAGTATCACCTGATCAGGGAGATAGTTGATCTCCGGGAGATCAAAGTTAGGAGAGTTGACACAGAGGATAACACAACAGATCCACTAATTGAGGCTATCCCCTAGATGCTATTGGAGAGACTTTTGGGACGTTGGGTATGAGATACTACAAAAACTGGCCTTAGTGCAAGTGGAAGATTGTTAGGAATATGTATGCCCTAGAGGCTATTATTGTACATGCGCTGTATATTATAGTGGATGCTTTGACATATATGTAGAGGACTTTCTTTCTCGACATGATAGTATGCTATCAGGTTACTCTTTATCTTAACATGTTGACTGGAATTCTTTACTGTCTTGCTCTCACATGTTGATAAAGCCCTTACGATATGTACTTGACTACCAGGATTATGATGAGAACATACTAGTGGGGCCATGGTGGTCTAAAAGTAAATCCTTTAATCAGTTCCTAGTCGAGGGAATATCGAGAATAGGGCATCGATATTCCAGAGTAGACTAGTGTGTACGTGTTACGACCCGAAGGTACGGAACATGACCGGCACTTAAATTACGAAACGTCTAGAGGCGTAACGTAATCTAAGTAAGCCAAAGCCCAGAAATCTAAGCCATTTAAAGAAAATAGAGTGTAGGAAAACTTATTTAAAAGTTAACATATAAAATCACTTTGAAAGTCGTAGTAAGCATTTTAAAGCATCAAGTTTTTCTAAAAATTTCGGCAGAGTTTCCTTTGTAAATACTGGCCCCAAACGGGTACAAACAAGAATATACATAAGTAATGAATAAAGGCATCCCCAAGTGGGAGCTAGCTCTTCGCCAAATTGGCGGAAACAACAATGCAAGCAATACAAATATACAACGCCGAAGGCGAGCATCAAAACTCAGAAAGAAAACCAACATCCTCAAGAAAACCAGAAAAGAACCATAATAATACAAGCGTGCGGTTCTAAGGTCGAAAAAATAAACAACTGGTTTTCTAAGTCTATCAAATAATACAGGCCTGGTTGATGGAGCTTACTATACAACTGAAATAATTAAAAGTACAACGGTGGTCACGATGCAAGTGAACCCAACTACCCAATCAATCACCCTGAAGGAAGTGGTGTGCCAGCAAAGCCGCCAAGGAACCTGTACGGCAAAACCTGCAAGAAACTGTGGCACAACGGGGGTGAGTTGCCAACTCGTGAATAGAAGAGATCACTGAGAAAAAATCGTATGTATGACGCTCTCCTAGGTCATACAATAAAATACACAATACTACAACAAGGGTAAAAGTATATCATAAGCGTGATATCAAAGTACTCGTGTCCGTGTCATGAGCAATAATATATCGAAGCATGACATGTAAGAATGCACCATCCAACGTGTGTCCAGCAACGACACACAAATCATGATAAAACCCGAGTGCCCAGCACCGACACTCAAAACATCATGAAGTCCGTGTCCTACAGCGACACATAATCCTCAAATCTCGGGCTCCGTCAGTCCGGATCGGCCCATGGGCTCCGTCAGTCCGGATCGACCCATCACATCAAATCTCACGACTACGTCGGTATCCTCCGGATATCCACCATGCCCGACATCACCGGAAGGTAGTCTGGCCCTGCCAGGCTCATCTTCTACAACTTGAGCTTCTTGCTTCGAGATACCTTACCGGGCCCACCATGTACCCGAAAAGGTTCATTCAACTCCTCGAATCAGGTCTCGAAAACCAACAGAAATCAGGAAAACTCATGGTGGACAACATATACATCATATCACGAGAAAACCACAACTTGTATTTTAAAAAGATAATGAGTTTATAATGGTTTTTGCGGTTTTCCCCCAAATCCAGAAATCTCATGACATATCCAAAATCTCATAATCACGAATCAACAAGAGAGTAATGAATCCCGGTATAAAGCACCTCAACAGGGTATGAACAACATAAGTATGAATGCATGCAACATCTGAATATAGAGTGCAATATCCAAACTAGCATATGAAAACAAGCATACTAATAATGTAACGACTACCACTTAGCAAATTATACCAATGAAGTAATATTTTCTAATATGTACGTGACATAGAAATTACCGATGATAATGTGTTTGAGCCGGCAAGTAAGTGTACGTAGAGCATACGCATCATCGGTAATGGTGCTGGTGTCCTGACAACAGGGATTCATAATAACTAAAGAAAACACATGTATAAGCATGCAATGCGAAGAGAACAACATGAATATACAGAAAATGATGTAGTGACCGCAACATTGAAGAATATACATTTCTATATACGAGTTATACAGTTTTTGGTGTTTGAAATAGCACGAATTGTGGTTTTAGAAAAATAGGGGCTACATGGTCTTTGAGAAAATATACGTCGTTTGAAAAATCCGAAGTATCTCTCGGCCTGTCTTTAAAAATACTCATGATTCGTTAGTTTTGAAAGGCAAGTATGACTCGAGCCTAGTCTAACATCTACCAAATCAACTAAAAGCTAAACTAAGAAACTAGTCAAAAGGGTCAGAAAATCCACTTAAATTCTAAGTCGATATACCTAGTAGTCGGCGATCCGGCTTCATAGCGTCACGTACTGTATAATACATAGTACGGCATCCTCGAGTCAAGAGTACGGATCAATCATCATAGCTATACCTCATACGGTAAGAACCATCGTACGGCATCCCAAAATCGAGGTACGGGTCAAATATCACATATACCTCATTATTCATATGGTATCATTATCATAATATCATGAATTAGGGGTACCGTTCTAAAGTCTATACATTCCAATATCATCAAATATTTACCCTCGTGTATATGAAAACACATCGCCCAACAATCCATTATAATACCATGTCGTATATCATATCACGACTCAATCACATATCACAATCTCCCGGCATCATGTCCGATCATATCGACTCATCTCCAAGTATCATATACTGTGTTCATCATCCGTGAATACGTATACTCACACACACACACCTCAACGTATCCACACACACACATACACATATATATACATATATATATATACATATATATATATATATAAACATATACACCCAAAATCATATCACGTGTGTGTGTGTGTGTATGTCAACCTTTACTTTAGGGTTTCGCGACGAAGAAACTAAACTAAAAGCACTCTCTTCCAATTATGCTAAATTTAACCCATGGTCTCCTACAGCCTTTCTTGCTAAGTATTCACGTCTCACAATAACATATATGTGTGTGTGTGTGTAAGTGCACGGCGGCGCCCCGGCCGTCAATCCGACGGCCAAATGCGGAAACGGTGATAAACTTTAATTTTGCGAACTTAGCAAACCGGCACCACCGCGTACTAAACCTCGGATCGGGCCATTAAACTAGATCTAGCAAGGTAACAAGATAGGGAAGAGATATACCGAGTGATCCGAGTCCTCCGGTCTTCTCGTCATCGTCCCGATCTCCGGCGGAAACTCCGGTCGTCGCCTCCTTGCCGGAAGGGCACCACATCGTCTGTATCTTTTACGGGCTCCCACCTCAATGCCGAGGCAACTCGGGCATGAAGCTGGCAAGTCGACGTGCCCAAGATGTGTTGTATAATGTAGTGTAGATCATGCTAGTCTCATTTGGGGTTTGTAGTTGCCTTGATGGAGGAATGGAATTTTCAAGTGGAGCTAGAATGTGTGTAGCAAGAAAAAAAATGAGATGAACCAAATTATCCTCATCAAAATGAAACCCTCTCATTTTCTCCCCTCTCTCCAAAAATGTGGCCGGCCACTTCCTTGTGAGGAATGGTGGTGGAGTGGGAATAAAATGCAAGAGGGAGGTGAGTGTAGTAAAAGGAAGAGGTGACCACATCATAAAGCTAAGAAACATCAACCATGCTTATCACTCCATACCCTTTCACATCTCATTTAAAGCACCATCATGGATGAAAGATGCTAAACATATCATAATGAATATATTTGCAAGAAACCCCCTCCACAAATGTTATTTGCACAATTGCAAATAACCCCCTCCATCGGAAAAGTCCGGCCGGGAAGGAACAAAGGAAAACCGGCCGGAACGGAATGCAAACTGGCAACTCCAGAAAACTGGTCCCGTAATAAATTACAGGAAAACCCCCATACTTTGCATACACACACGCATCTGTATTCCGACCGGATACAAATGCAATGAGACAAAATCTACACTGTACTAAACTAGGATCCGGCTTAAACCAAAGCCGGCTAGTAATGTTCGTCCGATCCTGATCCGTGCAATACCGCACGTATCAGATCGAACCCTGCCATATATCCATACGGCCACTAGTACAAACCGTCCGATCCTGACCCGTGCAATACCGCACGTATCTGATCGGACCCTGCCATATCTCCATACGGCCTCTACAGCGTTTCGCCCGAAAGCTGAGTAACTGAATGTGTGGTGGACTCTAAGGACTCGTCAATACAATGGCTGTGGATTTAACCACTAGCACGTCAGAGGTATAAGCCAATACGTAACGAGCCACCAGCTATTGACCAAAAGGGACGTCGATGAGCGAGCTCATCCTTACACCCTACTGAGCCTGTCAGTGACAATATCCGTACAGTCCGGTCCGTTCGTCTATAAGCATCGCATGGTGGGCCTAGGGGGTTGGTAAAAGTCAGACCCCCAAAAGCGGTACAAGTCGTGTCGGAGTGTAGCCCAGAACACCATGAGATACTACTGGAATACCTACCAGTAAATCTCCTGCCTTGGCCAAGGACTTCGTGTAATGGCTCTCCTAGACACAGCGCGACCTCACCCCCAATACCGGGAGAGACGAACCCCTGAAGATTCGCTCACTGCCTCCATGTGGCTCGGGACTGTACCCAACTAAAACCTGTTTGCACGACTCCTTTGAGCCGTGGTAGGCTAGTAATCAAAGCACAGTGGGAACTCACACGAGACAAATGACGATCCCCAGGTCGATGAACTAACCTGTACACATGTCACCTGGGAACTACTATCTGACGTCAGGTATAAGACCAACTAGCATGTTCCCGGCGAGTCCTGTCCGGTGTACTCATAACCCAATGAGCACCTGTATACATCTTAGGTGAACCAACTGACACCAGTGGCTTGTGAGACCGGCCACCGCCCCTCGTCGGGGTCTCGACTGTATACACTAGTCTACTCTGGAGAATCGATGCCCTGTCTCGAAACTCCCACGACTAGGGACCTTTTAAGGATGTGCTTATAGACTCCAGCTCTCACTTATATGATCGCCCTCATACTGCTGGCAGTCAAGCATGAATCCTAGGGGCTCTATCAACGTGCAATAGCGACCTGTCTGGTCACCTAAAGCAGTACACGATGATAAAGGTAAACCAGATAGCATACTATCATCTCGAGTAAGACTGTCTTACCGGGATAGGTCCTCCCTCAATCATCGCAATCACGTGCCTGTGATCCAATAATTGACTCTGAGGGCACTATCTCCAACAATCTCCCACTTGCACTCAAGGCTAATTATTGCGATGTCGCATACTCACAGCCAGTGTGATACCGAACACCCAACTCCTCTACTAGTCAGTCTCATAAAGCCCGTTTGCGAAACTCTTGCGTTCGAGGATTAGCCTCAGTGAGTGGATCCGCCTAGATGTTTCTTTCTATGTCTCTCTATATCTCAAGTTCGCGGAGAAAGCCAACTCCCGAAATGAGCAATACCTGTCTTAGAATGTCTGGATGTCTGATGGGACCTAGCTCAAAAATGAACTCCAAATCCAAACTTCTTAGACTGTATCGTCTACTGAACTTAATCAGTATCCTGCGCCATGCCACCCTCAGTATTGCCTTGGACCACCTGTCCAAAATATTGCCCCTCGTCAGAAGGAAAACTATAACTCTGACAACCTCCTTGTCGTCCAGGTCACCTTGGAAGCCTGGAATGATAACCGTCTCCTAAAGGAGGCTGCCGTTATCAATTCCCTAGAACATTAACTTATGTTCTAAAACTGCGTCCGATTGTTTCTCCAGGATTGGATCAATATCATCTTATTGCATCTAGTGCAAGAACAACATCTGGTGTGGTACTTGACATCTCATGATTGACTCAATTGCCTAAGCAAGTGATCTGCCAATCATGCACATCCCTCTCTATTTTAGTCTATAAAACACCTTTAGAGAGGGTGACTCCATTACCTGCAGGTACACTACCGTTCCAGGAGTCGTTCATTCTAAATACTCTTAGAATGCTGTCTAAGTACCCTGATTGGGAAACCACCCAAATCTAGATCTAAAACCATAGACCTAGTAACCAGTATGTCTGATATAATATTCAAGTCCTTTGTGGAGAACCCACTATGTGACAACCAAAGAATAACCGATTGTAGTATAGGAGTTTCCTTTCCTACTTTGTGTATGTCATCCAAATACCATGACATCACACCCTACTACCTTCTCAA
This sequence comes from Agapanthus africanus, assembly GCA_030015575.1. NCBI lineage: Eukaryota > Viridiplantae > Streptophyta > Magnoliopsida > Asparagales > Amaryllidaceae > Agapanthus > Agapanthus africanus. Next base: position 216,786,690 of record JASDDO010000018.1, read on the forward strand.
CAGATCCATCCCCTATTCTGATGAAGTCAAGCCTATGACTGTCACATCAGAAATAGATGATCTATCTCCGCTACATCTGCTTTAGTCTATAAATAGACATAAGCCTGATGTCCACCAATGCTTTCGCTGCTCCCACTAACTACGACAACCCTCTGAACAGAGTCATATAGACGTGCACTTCTAAAGCTAGTTTAGAACGACGCTATACTCATCCTCCTGCCGGGTCTCGCAGCCTGGGATCAACAACAATGGCAAGTGTGAGTAAACAAGAACTTCCCTGTCACCGTCCTTGAGGCTACCGGAGTACCTCTAGGGTGCCTGAAGTTACCCACCTTATCTGCGGAGTGGCCAATGGAATGTCAAATCAGATTGAATCTTTAGGTTCCTTATCAAATCTTCAGTAATCGTTTGCGGTTCTGGAATCACTTCCAGTTCTACCATACTCCCACTACTGTTTTTGAAAAAATCCATTTTTAATAAAACTGTGGCGAGTCTAGAACAATATTACTATTGATCTCCCAGATGGTAGAAAAGCCAACCCTCGTCATAGCCTGGGTCAACCCACAAACAGCCATTACAGAAACGTGCCTTGAGTTATCCAGAGTCTGGTTTTAAGCATAAGCCGGACAACTCCCCGTACCTTAACAATGTTAAGATATGAACTGTACTATATCCAATATAGAACCAGAGGCACTGATTTAATTCAACCAGATTCAAATCATGCAGCTGTCTCCAGTGCATGTCAACTAAATGGAGAGAGGCCGATCAGCGTTACTCAACTTAGGAATGCTTCCAATTATGAGTAACATGAAAGAGAAGCAATTTCTCTTTATCATTACTATCAACTGAATACCATACACAAGTATCTACATCTTCGATTACCTTGAAAAATCCCGATACTTGCTACACCTGGTTCTCTACTCTATTCAAATACCTATAACTCCTCAAAACTTAGACCCTGTGTTTCTACGAAACACATGTCTAAGAACTAGAGAAGTTAAAAGTAAACAGAATATAGTATGAGGACCAACCCCTCTGTCCCAATGGACACTGGACAACATACAATACTCTGTATAAGTCCGCTGAGTCTAACAACTCTTTCACTGTGTGTCGTAGGTTGAAAACTGTACTTATGGTTAAGAAGAATTACACCGCTGTTTAATACTCCTTACCTAACCATCCACTGATATAGGTAAATGTCATCGACATAATATCAAAAGGTATATCTCACTCTATTAAAATAGACGTACAGATATATCAATTTGAAATTGGTGCACAACAGCGGATATTCAAAACCAAATATTTGCCGACCGGCAAACATCCCAGGTGATCTCCTCAAATATCACCGATTACAACGAATCCCGATAAAATGAGGATGATCACCCAATTCCCAATAACTTACCCCCACTCATCATCTGTAAAACCATACAGATGTGAGAATCAAACCTGGTAAATACATACCCTGGAGCAAGTGTCTAATCGGGAAATCAGTTTTCTTTTAACAGTACACAGTTGAACTGAAACATTGAAATGTTTCGATGGGGTATCCTGGTATTCCTAGTAATGCCTCTACCATTATCCAGATTCACAACTATAACCGTATAATTCTTTGCCACCTCTCCAAATCCCTTTATATGTCTTTAGTCATTACCTTCTGCACACCCCTTAGGCCAAATGGTTTTCTTCCTTCCCTACCGTTCGGCACCAGCCTATGGTTTGGAAGATGACTATCCAATAAGCATAATGGGTGTACTGTCCTAGTCCTAGGAGCACTCGCAATGCGAGAGAAGGTGAAGATAAAAGACAACCGAATAAACCTTATTCCTATTTCTCCTGGACCAGAATCCATCCCCGAACTGGAACAAGTTCCTTTCGAGTTCGTATATAACCATACGATGGAGTATCGAATAAACTGAGGATCTTCGTAGTGATACGGAGTGTCCTGAAGAAATACAAAGGTGATTTAGGATTGGCGAAGTAATACTTGGTTTGGTCGTGAATATCAGTCGCAATTTACTGTGCCCTCTTACTAATCCCTTGCTTTGTCTTAATCTTAATACCTTCTGCACACCATCGTTATGCTAATTGGTTTTCTTCATTCCCCACTGTTCGGCACCAGCCTAAGGTTTGGAAGAAGACTATCCAATTTGCGTAATAGGTGTACTATCTCCTAAACTAAGGAGTACTCGTAACTTGAGAGAAGGCAAAAAGGAAAAGACAACTGAATAATCCTATCCGTTTTCTCCAGAACCGGAAACCATCCTCGAATTCCTTCGAGTTCGTATCTAACCATACGATGGTTTTGTCCAATGGAAGTGGACGTTCGTAGTAATACGGGGTGTCCTGGAGAAAAGGGTAAAAGTAGGAGTGGCAATGAGGTCTGCAACTCTGACAATCCAAAATCCAGTGTAAAGAAGGTTCGGTTAACTTGGTCTCTGAGTCATAGTCTAGGGTCGGGTCAATGGTCGTTGCCAGAGAGAGAGAGAAAAGAAACACTCAGCGTGCACTTTAACCAAGATCAGAATGGTTACCAATTTATCTAATTTGGAAACCTCCCACTGTACCTCAAATTCTCCTCCAAACCTGAAAGAAGAATTAGTCGGGGTCACCCGAGGAGTAAACCAACTCATCAGTGGGAATCGGGATCCAACTCTCATCGCATGATAAAGTGACGGAATCCGCTCACGTTATCACACTCCAGAAGGTATGCGCATATCTGGCAAGTTTCAGTTCATTTGAAACTCCCGATGTGATTTTTACCCCATGCTCTTATGACCTTGACTTTGGCCAACATATCATAAGTCACATGTCAAGTTCAACCTGTCATTTTCCAGGTTAATTTGAATCCACCCGTACCTACCCTTGACTTTGGCCAAAATGGCAGTACGACTGTTCCAAACCAACGCATCTATCTATGCTGCATATGAATACCCAATAGCTACCAATCACTGTGCCTTGACTTTGGCCAACATACACAGCTTGAATACTATTGACTACCCATATGAAACGACAGAGGGCTACGAATGGTTTCTGGCGAAAACCTTTAACGTAATGAACTTGATATCGTTGAAGGAACGGATAGCTTTTTAGAAAATATTGTGACGAAAACCTTTACTAAAGAGGTCACTCCCGGTGAAGGGATCTCGGCTCTTTCCCCGTAGAATGGGGTGCTGGATATTCATAACCGAATATCACTGTGCAAAGCAAAAGTAATCGGCTACAGTGAAGTTAATGCCCTGACGCAAACTTCTGTCCAAGGGGTCACTCCCGGTGAAGGGATCTCGGCCCTTGCCTCGTCGACTGAGGAGCAGGATATTCCAAATGAATACCACGATGCAAAACAAAAGTGAACGTCCTTGCAATAACAGCTTTTTGAAAAGTGTTCCAACAACATCAGATTAGGTTTGTTTATCTTGCATTGATCCGAATCAATGCAGTCCCATCAATTGATCACACCACAAAGAACGAAAATATACTGACGTACGTATATGCCATCCGCATTCGCCACTGGGTCCCGTCATCACCCGTTAGGTTAGCTAACTAACGGCAGAGCGGGGACTGGACTAGCGCGGATAAAAAACATATACAACATCTACTAATATATATACCAATATATTATATTCGCTCAAGGCGTGATAAAAATGCAACATCACAGAAATGTACAGCATCATAGAACAATACAGATATTTGGGATCCCCGGGTTTCACAGAGCCACAACTGAAACCCGACGTTCCCCTGGTCGTGTGGATAGCCTGTGCAATGAAATCCTAGACCCCTACGGGCGCGGCAAGTCACCCGCCAAAACCTGAAGCGAGGCAGCCCCCTTCAGCACCGTGAATGGACCACCAAGCACTTCACGGAATCCGGTAACTTGGGCACCCCTCCTGGGTCAACCTGTACCCTCTACGAGTGCGGCGAATAGCCCGCCAATTCCAGACTGAAGCCCCCTCCGTCTCAATGCCCTGAGATGCGGGCCCGTTGCCCTCTAGAACCCGGCTATCCGTGCACCCCACCGCGGGGTAATCCTAGTACAGAAAGTAAAATATACATACAACGGGTACATCGACCGCAACCAGGTCGTGCCCCAAAAGAATAATACAAACAGGCAGTGACGGCAGTCCACATGTCGGACGCTCGCCCCGCAATATCAAAAGTACATAATACAACAGAACTGTACTAGCATTGCATCCAGGCTATCCCCCATGACCGATCCGCAACATCACAGCAAAATCACAAAATATCAACGTGAAAGTCACGTTCGCAAATCCGTCTAACCGGGCTATAGCAGTTAGACCGGATTTACCGATCGAGTGACATTCACGGTCGCAGATATAATGTCAATACTGTGAAATAATGTGTTTAAAATATCCGATCGATCAAAAATTAACAAGTGGGCCCCCAAGCAATACTGTAGCACTCACAAAAAATCTGGGCCCAACATTAATATTCCAAAACCCCTAAAATAAGCCCAGAAGCCCACTGGAAAAATATGATACAGTGACGACACCAATGTGCGGCGGAACCGCGGCCCAAGGGGGGTTTGGCCGCGGTTCCGCGCTTCAGTGGTCGACTGACTGTGTCGAATTTTTCCAGTAGTCTTAGAATTTCCAGTACATTAGTTTTTTACAACCTGAAAAATTTTTGGAGTTCAAAAAATTTCGACAGAAAACTGATGTAAGGAAAAACGTGGTTTTTTGGAATTTTGGTCGATCGGAAATGCAAACACATCAAACGAAGCTAGACGAAGTTAATGGCGAGGCTCTGATACCACTGTAAGTGCACGGCGGTGCCCCGGCCGTCAATCCGACGGCCAAATGCGGAAACGGTGATAAATTTTAATTTTGCGAACTTAGCAAACAGGCACCACTGCGCACTAAACCCCGGATCGGGCCATTAAACTAGATCTAGCAAGGTAACAAGATAGGGAAGAGATATACCGAGTGATCCGAGTCCTCCGGTCTTCTCGTCATCGTCCCGATCTCCCGCGGAAACTCCGGTCGTCGCCTCCTTGCCGGAAGGGCACCACATCGTCTGTATCTTTTACGGGCTCCCACCTCAATGCCGAGGCAACTCGGGCACGAAGCTGGCAAGTCGACGTGCCCAAGATGTGCTGTATAAAGTAGTGTAGATCATGCTAGTCTCATTTGGGGTTTGTAGTTGCCTTGATGGAGGAATGGAATTTTCAAGTGGAGCTAGAATGTGTGTAGCAAGAAAAAAAATGAGATGAACCAAATTATCCTCATTAAAATGAAACCCTCTCATTTTCTCCCCTCTCTACAAAAATGTGGCCGGCCACTTCCTTGTGAGGAATGGTGGTGGAGTGGGAACAAAATGCAAGAAGGTGGTGAGTGTAGTAAAAGGAAGAGGTGACCACATCATAAAGCTAAGAAACATCAACCATGCTTATCACTCCATACCCTTTCAAATCTCATTTAAAGCACCATCATGGATGAAAGATGCTAAACATATCATAATGAATATATTTGCAAGAAACCCCCTCCACAAATGTTATTTGCACAATTGCAAATAACCCCCTCCATCGGAAAAGTCCGGCCGGGAAAGAACAAAGGAAAACCGGCCGGAACGGAATGCAAACTGGCAACTCCAGAAAACTGGTCCCGTAATAAATTACAGGAAAACCCCTATACTGTGCATACACACCCGCATCTGTATTCCGACCGGATACAAATGCAATGAGACAAAATCTACACTGTACTAAACTAGGATCCGGCTTAAACCAAAGCCGGCTAGTAATGTTCGTCCAATCCTGATCCGTGCAATACCGCACGTATCAGATCGAACCCTGCCATATATCCATACGGCCACTAGTACAAACCGTCCGATCCTGACCCGTGCAATACCGCACGTATCTGATCGGACCCTGCCATATCTCCATACGGCCTCTACAGCGTTTCGCCCGAAAGCTGAGTAACTGAATGTGTGGTGGACTCTAAAGACTCATCAATACAATGGCTGTGGATTTAACCACTAGCACGTCAGAGGTATAAGCCAATACGTAACGGGCCACCAGCTATTGACCAAAAGGGGCGTCGATGAGCGTGCTCATCCTGACACCCTACTGAGCCTGTCAGTGACAATATCCGTACAGTCCGGTCCGTTCGTCTATGAGCATCGCATGGCGGGCCTAGGGGGTTGGTAAAAGTCAGACCCCCAAAAGCGGTACAAGTCGTGTCGGAGTGTAGCCCAGAACACCCTGAGACACTACTGGAATACCTACCAGTAAATCTCCTGCCTTGGCCAAGGACTTCGTGTAATGGCTCTCCTAGACACAGCGCGACCTCACCCCCAATACCGGGAGAGACGAACCCCTGAAGATTCGCTCACTGCCTCCATGTGGCTCGGGACTGTACCCAACTAAAACCTGTTTGCACGACTTCTTTGAGCCATGGTAGGGTAGTAATCAAAGCACAGTGGGAACTCACACGAGATAAATGACGATCCCCAGGTCGATGAACTAACCTGTACACATGTCACCTGGGAACTGCTATCTGACGTCAGGTATAAGACCAACTAGCATGTTCCCGGCGAGTCCTGTCCGGTGTACTCATAACCCAATGAGCACCTGTATACATCTTAGGTGAACCAACTGACACCAGTGGCTTGTGAGACCGGCCACCGCCCCTCGTCGGGGTCTCGACTGTATACACTAGTCTACTCTGGAGAATCGATGCCCTGTCTCGAAACTCCCACGACTAGGGACCTTTTAAAGATGTGCTTATAGACTCCAGCTCTCACTTATATGATCGCCCTCATACTGCTGGCAGTCAAGCATGAATCCTAGGGGCTCTATCAACGTGCAATAGCGACCTGTCAGGTCACCTAAAGCAGTACACGATGATAAAGGTAAACCAGATAGCATACTATCATCTCGAGTAAGACTGTCTTACCGGGATAGGTCCTCCCTCAATCATCGCAATCACGTGCCTGTGATCCAATAGTTGACTCTGAGGGCACTATCTCCAACAGTGTGTGTGTGTGTGTGTGTATGTGTATATAATATTCGCATCCTACCCTACGAAATTGCGGGGGTGCTATACGCCATCCACCCGACTTCCCCCGTAGATATACATCTACTCACCTTGATCCTTGCTTGCCGAAGTCAAAGATGCCATGCTTTTCCTTGTTGTTCGATGTCCACGTGAGGGTGCCTACATATCACAAAATACATCGTATCGCATTAAAGTCCGATTCAAAAACCGACACGACACGTGAAATGCTCATAGGTTAGAACCTATAGCCTACGAATGCAAAAACAATCATAGAACCCTCGTCGTTGACGTACAAACGTCCAACGACCAAATCCATAATTAAATGCCAAAATCCATGTTTTAGAAATCGGAAAACCGTTGCTATTATTAACTCAAACACTCCCAGATTTGGCCTCCGGTAATCTGGAACAAAACAAAAAATACAGTGGCTAAGTTATGAGGAGTGTGAGCTACAGGACAAAACCTAACATCAACAGCCAATTTCTGGCCGACCAATAGTGCTACAGTAACTGCCCCCGCCATCCCAATTTTTGAAGTTTGGTCTTGTCTTCTCGTGGTGGTCTCCTATTGATCTAACTAGGTTAATGTATATGTTCAATATTTTTCATAAAGGTCCCGGGTTGCTCCAGATTACCTGTAGACCTCCAGAAATATCACAAAACCGACACGGAAAGTTTCTAACTTCATGTCTTGGGGTTTCAAAATTCACTTAGTCCAGAATTTTTAACACTAGATCGGTTGTAGTCACCAGTTACACCTCCATACACCTTCACACATCAAAATATACCCTAAACCTCCTCTTGAAATTTTCAAAGTTCACTAAACTTCATTTGATCAACTCTAAACTACTATAGGATGTTAGGAAAATCAACAACTTAACTAATAGTGTATGATTTACCTTATGGAAGAAACTAGAGAAAATTCTAGGGTTGCCCAAGTGCCTCAAAGTCTCAACTTGCTTCCACCATAGGGTTTAGGATGGGGTTTAGGTCACTTTTTGTGAAGAGATTAAGGTGTTCTGATGAGGATTTTGGGGGTGGCCATGGAGTTTAGAGGAGGTGGAGGAAGAGGAGGAGGAGATGAAGAATGAGGATGAAGGAAGGAAAGAGTAAGAAATGGCTAGGGATTATTGTAGGAGCTTCTCCCATTCTCTCTCTCTCTCTCTCTCTCTCTCTCTCTCTCACCTCAACCATGTCACCAAACCCATCTCTCTCTCTCTTTCTCTCAATAATATCTTCTCCTTTTCTTTTCCATTTTTTTGTTTTGGAAACAAATCAAAAACCAATTGAATAAAATCATGTAGTCATGGTTCATAAAAAAATTGAAATGTAACGTGTATGTGTGATATGCCATGGTGCATGTCAATTGCATAAATCCGATTAATGCAAGTCTAGTGAAATGTTAATCAAATTTAGCAATCAACTCGTATACAATAATTGTATAATTATTTATGAAATCTCCAAATCACATCAACACCTTCAAAATCATTAATTATATTAATTTCCCCACAATAAATTTTTTTTTTGAAATGTTACAGACTTCCCCCTTAAATAAATTCGGTCCACGAATTTAAATTTAAAACTCCCCCAAATACTAAAACATTTCAGCAAAACAATCAAGTCGTCGGGGCTCCGAAATCATAAATACTTAAAACACATCTTAGCGCAAGAAAAACGAGTGTAGAACTCGCATCAAAACTCCGTCAAGCGTTACACAATCATCAGAGTTATGGTGAAAATACAAATGCAAAATCCAATACGATATACACAAAACTATAACATGTATATAGTACGCATCGTTCTAAAATCATCAAGGCATCCAAATGGTAATGCTTGCAAAACCTTTTTCCAAATCACCGTACGATGCGCGCGTCACGGCATAAGTAGCGGACGTTTATTATAAAGAAAATAACTATATATATATATATCCTCTGTTTAACATACACGTCCCGCCATTTTTGAAAATAATTTAGGAGGGTTTCCTTCGTAAAGTTTCGTGTGATCATGGACACGTAAGAAAATATTGAGACTATAGCTCCTGTTTGGAAATCCCTTCAGTAATTATCGATGCATGCAAAATACTTAGATACCGTTCTCAGAACAGTCCTGCCCGGTTACTAACCAAATAGTAAATATCATAAAACATACTGCTCCAAAAGAAATCAATCCCAAAATGTGTATAAGAATGCCACGTGCGTCTGGTGCGCACAGAAAACGAAATCAACACATGTGCCATACATGTGCACAGAAACAAAATCTAAGTGCAACGGTTGTGCACGAAAACATCTGTCAAGAGCAATGGGTGTGCCTGACAACAATATCAAGTGCATCTGATATGCACGAAGAATCCCGATTTAGTGCATCTGGTGTGCAAAAAATCGCATCTAGTGCACCAAGTGTGCACAAAAACCTCAGTCAAGTGCACATGGTGCACGAAAACAAATATCGAACTCTCAATCAAAATCGACGGTATACAACATACATCAATCCAACTCAAGTATACCGTGGCACAAACACTCGTAACCATGTGCATCAGTGTGCACAAAACCAAATCAAGGTGCTAAAAGTTCATGAAAACCATGCCGAAGCACAAGTCAAATAATATGAATGCCAATGTTAGTTATATATATGACCCAGAGGCCATTGTTGTACATATGATGTATATTATAATGGATGCTTGGATATATAGAGAGAGGACTTTCTTGCTCGTCATGATAGTATGCTATTTGGTTTCACTTTATCTTAACATGTTGACTTGTATTAGTTTACTGTCTTACTCTCACATGTTGATAAAGCCCTTAGGATCTGTACTCGACTACTGGGACTATGATGAGATCATAGTAGTGGGGCCATGGTAGTCGATGAGTACATCCTATAACTGTTCCTAGTCGAGGGTGTATGGAGACAGGGCGTCGATACACCAGAGTAGACTAGCGTATACGCATCTTGACCCATATGATGGGCGATGGATGATCCCATATCCATCGGAGTTATGACATCAGGGATGGTGTACGGGTGCTCAGTGGAGAATGGGTACACTGGACGGACTCGCCGAGAACTCCCAGATGGTGATATACCATACGTCAGATGGCAGTTCTCCGGTGACACTGGTACAGGGTAGTCTGTAGACCCGAGATCGTCATAGAGTCTTGTGTGATTCCCACTGTGCTTTGATTTCCACCTTACCACGTCCAAGAGGGCGTGCAAAACGGTGGCTTTTGAGAGCAGTCCCGAATCACATGGAGGCAATGAGCGATAGGAGGGGATTCGTCTCTCCCGGTATAGGGAGTTGATGTCGTGCTGTGTTCGATTGGCTATAACTGGAAGTCCCTGGCCAGGGCTGATATAGAGATTTACTGGTAAGTGTTATCAGTAGTTTCTTGACCTGTTATAAGCCTCACATCGACATGACTTATCGGTTACTGGGGTCTGACGTATACCACCCCTAGACTAGATATGCGACATATCAGACGAAGAGACCAGACTGTACGGGAGTGTTACTGATTGGATTCACAGGAGAATGTACAGGCTTGCTTGTTGATCTTCTGATCGTTCAATACCTGGGTGGTTGTTACGTTTAGCTGACCGCTTGCAGCTTGTGGGTGTTTGATATGATCATCACCTGCTACCGGCGTATTGACGATTCTTTAGAGTTCTACACAGAGGTTTCTTGACTCAGGCAAAACGGAGTAGGGGCACATATGTGATATGTGCACGACCGAGGATAATGCGATATGAGATACGTATTATATTCTTGCGATATTTAGATATGAGCCGGGTCATCGGATCAAGTGTTGATTCGATGAATCAGTACATGATATATTAGTCGGTTATATTCGATATAGCCGGATTGTCGGATCAAGTGTTGATTCGATAATTTAATATATAATAATATATATGATATATTGCATTACATTATCTAATATTGGCTCGCTTTATTATTTCATTTTCTCACCGGGTAATACATTGATATATATGCGATACATGTTAATTGTATTATTTTCTTTTGTTACAAAATATATTATATATGTGATATATAATATTGTAACATTGTATGATTACTAATGCAAAATGTTTAGTGGAGATTAAACAAGGTTAGGGTTTGATTTGGGTTAGTTCTTTCTTGATGCTTCTAGAAGGATTTATTTTGTTTTGAGCTAAGATATTATGGTTGATATTTTCTAGTGACTCATTCTTAACCCAACCCAAACCCTTAGCCTTAGTTAATTCTCTACATGAGTTAGCTTTGTCATAGATAACCATGGTTGTAATTATTAATCATATATCATTTCATTATTCATCACAAAAGGATTAATGCATTTTTCTTCTTCTTCTTCAACCTTGAGCTTTGAGAAAGCTTTCTAGGTTTTCATTTTGTGATGATTAAAAGTGAGAATTTGATATAAAAAGAAAGCATAAATACTACTCCATCATCCTCATCTAATCTAGCCAATTAGATTAGGGTGTTCACCTCATTAGAGAGAGAGAGAACTTGAGTTATAGAAATTTCGAGGTAGATCATCGGAGAAAAGGAAGACTGCAAGCTAGCATGGATCGTTCGAGTTATGGAGCCTCTCTTGAGTCCGGGAGATCATGGATCGCGGCGAAGGGACTTCTACTAGGAGCTTATGAAGCGAAGGAGCAGACTACAAAGATTGTAATCTCTCACTCTTAGTTGTAAAGATGTTTACTTGCATGTTAAACCCTAATAATCTAGCAAAGATCCCGGCTTTGGGTTGTTCGGCATGTCTAAATTTTTATTCGGGCATGGTTGATGCCTTATTAACCCTTGTAAGATTGCTTAGGAACCCTACAGTCATATTAGAGCCAAGCTAGAGCATTAGGCGACGTGTATACGAAGTTAATACTCCGATCGAACCCCGAAACATCGAAAATGACCCCTTCTCTGGAAATTTTGTAAAAATGTGATTTTTTCTGCATTAAAAATACTTTAAAAAATCAGCAGGGAATTCTAAGAATTACCATGAAACACGAGGCCAAAATACCATGAAGTCGCCGCGGAACCGCGGCAGGAACCTGCTTCCCGTGGCGGTTCCGCGGCCGTACTTTGGAATTATGGGCACGTGTATTCAGGGTACATCCGTAGGTGTTTCTTCATTGATCTGGGTATTTTTAATCTGACTCAAGTGTTGAGTGTTCTGGGGATTATTTTGAATTCGTTGATTCGATCGGAAAATTTAATTTCATTCTGTTATCCGGATAATTTAGAAACTGTTAAAATGTTCGAATGGATATCATTAACTTAGTTTTTTCCGGCACGAAAAACATTCAAGTGTTGAATTTTTCTTGAGTTTAAATCTTTCGGAAAAATGTGCAAGTAACGCGGTGGACCCTCTAGAAGAACACAAACCTTAACTCGATTATGTGACCGTCTGAACCGCCTCTAAACCTTAAGGTTTGGGGCAGTACGGCGTGCCGCATGTGAGGCGTTAGCTTGATCCTTCTACGGCTGGACCATTGGTACTGTGACATATTCTGGGATTATTTGAACTCCGCTCAAGTGTTGAGCTAAAATTTTGGGTATTTGATTATTCGATCGGAAAGTTTAATACTATCTATTTATCTGGAATGTGATACTATATATGGAATTCATATAGTTAGGCATGAAATGCGAAGTATATGATATTTTGGATTTACGATTTCTAAAGTGATTGTGGATTCCAAATGTTGTAGTTTTGCAATTTCTTTTCTGCGACCGTAAGTGTAGTATGTAGTTGTATTGCCGGTTTTCGTTGCTATACACCAACGACGATCGGTGTATGCATACTTACTTACGTTGATGATATGAGATATTATGTGTTGCTGTGATATGTTATATTGAATCGTCGTGTTCTGAATAGCCGGGGGTTTTATGTGAGATGAGGGTTTTTATTTTCATTCATGTAAAATTCATTTGTATGTAATATTCTTTTATTGGGGCACTTCCGGGATGAGGTTGATGTCACCAGTGTATTTTATTTACTTTTCCACATTAGGTAGACCCAAGGAGGGGAGCACAAGTAACCGGGTTCTAGCGTCCAGTGGGAGGCCATCTCGAGGAGTCGAGAACGGGTCTCCTAACCCTAGAATTGGCAGTGTTACTTGCCGCTCTCGTAGGGGTCTAGGGATGTGGTTTTGGCTATTCATCGCGACCGTGGAATCCGTGTTTTATACTGGCTCGTATTAATACACGGACATCCTAATATATCCAATATTTCATATATGTTCTTCTGCTGCAATGTTCTGTGATGAGATCATATTACTGCCTGAGACGAATTCTTATACTATATATATATATGCTGATATATAAATATTACTGCTTTCGTTTCTTCTGTGATGCTTAGAAAGCATAAGCTGATGGGATATATTAATGAGATTAATAAAAAGAAAAGAAACCTAAAAGATGTTGTAGAATCAAAACTTTATAAAAAGGGTAGCTATAGTTTTGCTTTGAACAGCGGCATATATGATATACCCTGCACCTTATTCGATGAAAAAAGAGCCGAGATCCCTTCACCGGGAGTGACCTCTTTAGCAAAACTGGGAGATGCTATAAACTCACGGTTCGGTTTTTGACAGCTTAAATAGTTCTTGCTTTGCACATCGGTATATATGATATATTCTGCACCTTATTCGATGGGGAAAGAGCCGAGATCCTTTCACCGGGAATGACCTCTTTAGCGAAACTAGAGCCTCAAAAACACTCCTTTTCAAAATCACTTGTTTCTACAACGATATCAAGTTCATTACGCTCATGGTTTTCTGAAAAACCTGCGTAGCCCTCCGTCATTTCAGATAGATATTACTTAGTATTCGTGCTACGTTTGTTGGCCTGCGTCAAGACGTAGTGTGCGGTAACTAACTAGTACTTATCTGCCAACATGAGATGTGATTGGATTAGGGTAGTCGTACGACTTTTTTGGCCTACGTCAAGGGTCGTGCGGGTAGGTTTAATTCAATCAAGAAATGTACGGGTTGAACTTGACTAGCGGACTGTGGTTTGTTGGTCTGCATCAAGGTCATAGGACGCTAGGGGTAAAAGTATTACCGGGAATTTCAAGTGTTGAAATTTGCAATGAGATTGCATACCTTCTATGAGATAGATGGATCCTGATACCCACTACGAGTAAGAGTTACTCCTGGGAGAGTTTTACACAGGACAATTAGCCGATCAAGTAGGTGTCTAGAAAGGTGTTAACGGGGTTATGCCTCTGGGAAGACGAGCTTTATTTTAATTAGGTCCGTACGAAAGCACTGGGAACCTCCCTCAAGTACCAACACTGATCTGGCTGAAAGATTGACGAAATTGTAGGGTGTGATTAATCCCGGCTAATCTTACCTTTTAGGGTTTGAAGGAAGATTTGATAAAAACAGTTGGAGACTGTTGCGCCACGGCAGCGCCCCGGCCGTCTATCCGAGGCCAAAATGCGGAATCAAAATTTTTCCTTACTTGGAAACCGGCGCTACCGCGGACAATGAAAACCCGGATCGTTAACCATTAACCTATACTAGCTAACAAGAGATGGGAAGAGAAGTATACCGAGTGATCCGAGTCCTCCGGTCTTCTCGTCATCGTCCCGATCTCCCGCGGAAAGTCTTGTCTCCACATCGTCGCCTCCTCGCCGGAAGGGCACCACATCGTCTGCGTCTTTTACGGGCTCCCGCCTCAATACCGAGGCAACTCGGGCATGAAGCCGGCAACTCGACATGCTCAAGATATGCTGTAGAATGTGTAGTGTAGAGGCTATGTCTCATTTGGGGTTTGTTGCCTTTGAAGATGATGGAGGAATCAAGATTAGAAAAATGGTGCTTGCATTTTTCTAGCATGAAAATGAGATCAAGAATGAAACTCTCAAGATGAAGCTCTCATCTTCTTCTTTTCTCCAAAAATGAAAAAACCTCATATAATAGAATGGTGGAGGAAAGAATATGAAAGCAAGAGGGAGGTGAGTGTAGGAAAAGAGAGAGGGTGACCATATCCAAACATCATCATAACAAATTCACATCAACCTCCAATCACCTCAAATCAACATAAAGAAAGTGATGATGATAGATAAGAATGGTATCAAAAAGATGCTTTCATAATATCTCATCTTACAAATAAACCCTCCACAAAATGTTATTTGCAAACTTGCAAATAACACCCTCCATCGGAAAAGTCCGGCCGGGAAAGAACAAAGGAAAACCGGCCGGGACGGAAAGCAAACAGGCAACTCCAGAAAACTGGTCCCGTAATAAATTACAGGAAAACCCCGATGCTGTGCATACACACCCGCATCTGTATTCATACCGGATACAAATGCAATGAGACAAAATCTACACTGTACTAAACTAGGATCCGGCTTAAACCAAAGCCGGCTAGTAAAATCCGTTCGATCCTGATCCGTGCAATACCGCACGTATCAGATCAAACCCTGCCATATATCCATACGGCCACTAGTACAAACTGTCCGATCCTGATCCGTGCAATACCGCATGTATCTGATCGGACCCTGCCATATCTCCATACGGCCTCTACAGCGTTTCGCCCGAAAGCTGAGTAACTGAAAGTGTGGTGGACTCTAAAGACTCGTCAATACAATGGCTGTGGATTTAACCACTAGCACGTCAGAGGTATAAGCCAATACGTAACGGGCCACCAGCTATTGACCAAAAGGGACGTCGATGAGCGAACTCATCCTGACACCCTACTGAGCCTGTCAGTGACAATATCCGTACAGTCCGGTCCGTTCGTCTATGAGGATCGCATGTCGGGCCTAGGGGGTTGGTAAAAGTCAGACCCCCAAAGGCGGTACAAGTCGTGTCGGAGTGTAGCCCAGAACGCCCTGAGATACTACTGGAATACCTACCAGTAAATCTCCTGCCTCGGCCGAGGGCTTTGCGTAATGGCTCTCCTAGACACAGCGCGACCTCACCCCCAATACCGGGAGAGACGAACCCCTGCAGATCCGCTCACTGCCTCCATGTGGCTCGGGACTGTACCCAACTAAAACCTGTTTGCACGACTCCTTTGAGCCGTGGTAGGGTAGTAATCAAAGCACAGTGGGAACTCACACGAGACAAATGACGATCTCAGGTCGATGAACTAACCTGTACACATGTCACCTGGGAACTGCTATCTGACGTCTGGTATAATCCCAACTAGCAGGTTCCCGGCGAGTCCTGTCCGGTGTACTCATAACCCAATGAGCACCTGTATACATCTTAGGTGAACCAACTGACACCAGTGGCTTGTGAGACCGGCTACCGCCCCTCGTCGGGGTCTCGACTGTATACACTAGTCTACTAATGGAGTATCGATGCCCAGTCTCGAAACTCCCACGACTAGGGACATTTTAAGGATGTGCTTATAGACCCCAGCTCCCACGTATATGATCGCCATCATACTGCTGGTCGTCAAGCAAGAATCCTAGGGGCTCTATCAACGTGTAATAGCGACCTGTAAGGTCACCTGAAACAGTACACGATGATAAAGGTAAACCAGATAGCATACTATCATCTCGAGTAAGACTGTTCTACCGGGATAGGTCCTCCCTCAATCATTGCAATCACGTGTCTGTGATCCAATAATTGACTCTGAGGGCACTATCTCTAACAATCTCCCACTTGTACTCAAGGCTAATTATTGCGATGTCGCATACTCACAGCCCGTGTGATACCGAACACCCAACTCCTCTACTAGTCAGTCGCACAAAGCTTGTTTGCGAAACTATTGCGTTCGAGGAAAAGCCTCAGTGAGTGGATCCGCTAAGATGTTTCTTTCTATATCTCTCTATATCTCAAGTTCACGGAGAAAACCATCTCCCGAAATGAGCAATACCTGTCTTGGAATGTCTGGATGTCTGATGGGACCTAGTTCATAAATGAACTCCAAATCCAAACTTCTTAGACTGTATCGATAACTGAACTTAATCAGTACCCAGCGCCATGCCTCCCTCAGTATTGCCTTGGACCACCTTTCCAAAATACTGCCCCTCGTCAGAAGGAAAAACTATAACTCTGACAGCCACTCTGCCATCCATGTCACCTTGGAAGCCTGGAGTGACAACCATCTCCTAAAAGAGGCTGTCGTTATCACATCCCTAGAACATCAACTTATGTTCTAAAACTGCTTCCGACTGTTTCTCCAGGATTGGATTAATATCAACTTATTGCACCTACTGCAAGAACAACATCTGGTGTGGTACTTGACATCTCATGATTGACTCAATTGCCTAAGCAAGTGATCTGTCAATCATGCGTATCCCTCTCCCCTTTAGTCTGTAAGACACCTTTAGAGAGGGTGACTCCATTACCTGCAGGTGTACTACCGTGCCAGGAGTCGACCATTCTAAATACTCTTAGAATACTGTCAAAGTACCCTGATTGGGAAACCACCCAAATCTAGATCTAAAACCATAAATCTAGTAACCAGTATGTCTGATATTGTGTCCAAGTCCCATGTGGAGAAAACACTGTGTGACGACCAAAGTATAACCGATCGTAGTATAGGAATATCACTTCCTACTACCTTCTCAACAGATCCATCCCCTATTCTGATGACGTCAAACCTATGACTGTCACATCAGAAACAGATGATCTATCTCCGCTATATCTGCTTTAGTCTATAAATAGACATAAGCCTGATGTCCACCAATGCTTCCGCTGCTCCCACTGACTACGACAACCCTCTGGTAGAGTCATATAGACGTGCACTTCTAAAGCTAGTTTAGAACGACGCTATACTCATCCTCCCACCAGGTCTCGCAGCCTGGAACAACAGCAATGGCAAGTGTGGGTAAACAAGAACTTCCCTGTCACCGTCCTTGAGGCTACCGGAGTACCTCTCGGGTGCCTGAAGTTACCCACCTTATCTGCGGAGTGGCCAATGGAATGTCAAATCAGATTGAATCTTTAGGTTCCTTATCAAATCTTCAGTAATCGTTTGCGGTTCTGGAATCACTTCCAGTTCTACCATACTCCCACTACTGTTTTCTGAAAAATAACCATTTCTTTTTAAAATGTGGCGAGTTAAGAACAATATCACTATTGATCTTCCAGATGGTAGAAAGTCAACCCTCGTCATAGCCTGGGTCAACCCACAAACAGCCATTACAGAAACGTGCCTTGAGTTGTCCAGTGTCTGGTTTTAATCATAAGCCGGACAACTCCCCGTACCTTAACAATGTTAAGATATGAACTGTACTATATCCAATATAGAACCAGAGGCACTGATTTAATTGAACCAGATTCAAATCATGCAGCTGTCTCCAGTGCATGTCAACTAAATGGAGAGAAGCCGATCAGCGTTACTCAACTTAGGAATGCTTCCAATTATGAGTAACCTGAAAGAGAAGCAATTTCTGTTTATCATTACTATCAACTGAACACCATACACAAGTATCTACATCTTCGATCATCTTGAAGAATCCCGATACTTGCTACACCTGGTTCTCTACTCTATTCAAATACCTATAACTCCTCAAAACTTAGACCCTGTGTTTCTACGAAACACATGTCTAAGAACTAGAGAAGTTAAAAGTAAACAGAATATAGTATGAGGACCAACCCCTCTGTCCCAATGGACACTGGACAACATACAATACTCTGTACAAGTCCGCTGAGTCTAACAACTCTTTCACTGTGCGTCGTAGGTTGAAAACTGTACTTATGGTTAAGAAGAATTACACCGCTGTTTGATGCTCCTTACCTAACCATCCACTGATATAGGTAAATGTCATCGACATAATATCAAAAGGTATATCTCACTCTATGAAAATAGACGTACAGATATATCAATTTGAAATTGGTGCACAACAGCGGATATTCAAAACCAAATATTTGCCGACCAGCAAACAGCCCAGGTGATCTCCTCAAATATCACCGATTACAACGAATCCCGATATAATGAGGATGATCACCCAATTCCCAATAACTTACTCCCACTCATCATCTGTAAAACCATACAGATGTGAGAATCAAACCTGGTAAATACATACCCTGGAGCAAGTGTCTAATCGGGAAATCAGTTTTCCTTTAACAGTACACAGTTGAAACTGAAACATTGAAATGTTTCGATGGGGTATCCTGGTATTCCTAGTAATGCCTCTACCATTATCCAGATTCACAACTGTAACCGTATATCTCTTTGCCATCTGTCCAAATCCCTTTATATGTCTTTAGTCATTACCGTCTGTACACCCCTTTAGGCCAAATGGTTTTCTTCTTTCCCTACCATTCGGCACCAGCCTATGGTTTGGAAGAAGACTATCCAAAAAGCATAAAGGGTGTACTGTCCCAATCCTAGGAGCACTCGCAACGCGAGAGAAGGTGAAGATAAAAGACACCTGAATGTACTTTATTCCTATTTCTCCTGAACTAGGATCCATCTCCGAACTGGAACAAGTTCCTTTCGAGTTCGTATACAACCATACGATGGATTATCCAATAAACTGGGATCTTCGTAGTAATACGGAGTGTCCTGGAGAAATACAAAGGTGATTTAGGATTGGCGAAGAAATACTTGGTTTGGTCGTGAATATCAGTCGCATTTTACTTTGCCCTCTTACTAATCCCTTGCTTTGTCTTAACTTAATACCTTCTGCACACCATCGTTATGCTAATTGGTTTTCTTCATTCCCCACCGTTCGGCACCAGCCTAAGGTTTGGAAGAAGACTATCCAATCTGCATAATAGGTGTACTATCTCCTAAACCAAGGAGTACTCGCAATGAGAGAAGGTGAAAAGAAAAGACAACTGAATAATCCTATTCGTTTTCTCCAGAACCAGAAACCATCCTCGAAGTCCTTCGAGTTCGTATATAACCATACGATGGTTTTGTCCAATGGAAGTGGACGTTCGTAGTAATACGGGGTGTCCTGGAGAAAAGGGTAAAAGTAGGAGTGGCAATGAGGTTTGCAACTCTGACAATCCAAAAGCCAGTGTTAAGAAGGTTCGGTCAACTTGGTCACTGAGTCATAGTCTAGGGTCGGGTCAAAGGTCGCTGCCAAAGAGAGAGAGAAAAGAAACACTCAGCGTGCACTCTAACCTAGATCAGAATGGTTATCACTTTATCTAATCTGGAAAGCTCCCACTGTACCTCAAATTCTCCTCCAAACCTGAAAGAAGAATTAGTCGGGATCACCCGAGGAGTAGACCAACTCATCAGTGGGAATCGGGATCCAACTATCATCGCATGATAACATGACGGAATCCACTCACGTCACCACACTCCAGAAGGTATGCGCATGTCTGGCAAGTTTCAGTTCTTTTGAAACTCCCGATGTGATTTTTACCCCTAGGACCCAAGTGACCTTGACGAATAATCAACAAATCAAAAGGTCCTAGTCAAGTTCAGCCCGTCATTATCTTGATTGCGTTAAACCCACCCGCACGACCCTTGACGAATAATCAACAAAGTCGTACGACTGTCCTAACCAATCCACATATCCATGCGACAGAATAGCACAACAAAGCTACCGCACACTACGCCTCGGCGAATAGCAACGACAAACGTAGCGCGAATACTAAGCAATACTAATCTGAAATGACGGAGGGCTACGACTGGTTTTTGGCGAAAAACCTTTAACGTAATGAACTTGATATCGTTGAAGGAACTGGATAACTTTTTATAAAAAATATAGTGACGAAAACCTTTGCTAAAGAGGTCACTCCCGGTGAAGGGATCTCGGCTCTTTCCCCGTAGAATGAGGTGCAGGATATTCCAACTGAATACCACGATGCAAAGCAAAAGTAATCGGCTATAGTGAAGTTAATGCCCTGACGCAAACTTCTGTCCAAGGGGTCACTCCCGGTGAAGGGATCTCGGCCCTTGCCTCGTCGACTGAGGAGCAGGATATTCCAAATGAATACCACGATGCAAAACAAAAGTGAACGTCCTTGCAATAACAGCTTTTTGAAAAATGTTCCAACAACATCAGAATTAGGTTTGTTTATCTTGCATTGATCCGAATCAATGCAGTCCCAACAATTGATCACACCACAAAGAACGAAAATATACTGACGTACGTATATGCCATCCGCATTCGCCACTGGGTCCCGTCATCACCCGTTAGGTTAGCTAACTAACGGCAGAGCGGGGACTGGACTAGCGCGGATGTAAAACATATACAACATCTACTAATATATATACCAATATATAATTTTCGCTCAAGGCGTGAATAAATGCAACATCACAGAAATATGCAGCATCACAGAACAATACAGATATCTGGAAGCCCCGGGTTTCACAGAGCCGCTGCTGAAACCCGACGTTCCCCTGGTCGTGTGGATAGCCTGTGCAATGAAAACCTAGACCCCTACGGGCGCGGCAAGTCACCCGCCAAAACCTGAAGCGAGGCAGCCCCCTTCAGCACCGTGAATGGACCACCCAGCACTTCACGGAATCCGGTAACTTGGGCACCCCTCCTGGGTCAACCTGTACCCCCTATGAGTGCGGCGAATAGCCCGCCAATCCTGGAGTGAAGCCCCCTCCGTCCCAATGCCATGAGATGCGGGCTTGTTGCCCTCCAGAACCCGGCTATCCGTGCACCCCTCCGCGGGGTAATCCTAGTACAGAAAGTAAAATATACATACAACGGGTACATCGACTGCAACCAGGTCGTGTCCCAAAAGAATAATACAAACAGGCAGTGACGGCAGTCCACATGTCGGACGCTCGCCCCGCAAAATCAAATGTACATAATACAACAAAACTGTACTAGCATTGCATCCAGACTATCCCCCATGACCGATCCGCAACAACACAGCATAAACATAGAACATCAACGTGAAAGTCACGTTCGCAAATCCGTCTAACCGGGCTATAGCAGTTAGACGGGATTTACCGATCAAGTGACATTCACGGTCGCAGATATAATATAAATACTGTGAAATAATGTGTTTAAAAATATCCGATCGATCAAACAATTAACAAGTGGGCCCCCAAGTAATACTGTAGCAGTCACAGAAGATCTGGGCCCAAATTTAATATCCCAAAAGCCATATTTTCTTCCCAGAAAGCAACTGAAGAAAAACGACCAAGTGAACTCACCATAGTGCGGCGGAATCGCGGCCCCAAGGGGGTTTTGGCCGCGGTTCCGCGCTCCAACTAGTGAATCACTCTATCGTTTTTCTACAGTAGCCTTATAGTTTCTAGCACATCATTTTTCTGCAACCTGAAAAATTTTTAGACTCCAAAAAATTCCAACAGAAAACTGATGTGAACAAAAATGAGGTTTTTGGAATTTCGGTCGATCGGATAAGCAAAACGCATTAGAACAAGCTAGGTAAGGTTAATGGCGTGGCTCTGATACCATGTTGCGCCACGGCAGCGCCCCGGCCGTCTATCCGAGGCCAAAATGCGGAATCAAAATTTTTCCTTACTTGGAAACCGGCGCTACCGCAGACAATGAAAACCCGGATCGTTAACCATTAACCTATACTAGCTAACAAGAGATGGGAAGAGAAGTATACCGAGTGATCCGAGTCCTCCGGACTTCTCGTCATCGTCCCGATCTCCCGCGGAAAGTCTTGTCTCCACATCATCGCCTCCTCGCCGGAAGGGCACCACATCGTCTGCGTCTTTTACGGGCTCCCGCCTCAATACCGAGGCAACTCGGGCATGAAGCCGGCAACTCGACATGCTCAAGATATGCTGTAGAATGTGTAGTGTAGAGGCTATGTCTCATTTGGGGTTTGTTGCCTTTGAAGATGATGGAGGAATCAAGATTAGAAAAATGGTGCTTGCATTTTTCTAGCATGAAAATGAGATCAAGAATGAAACTCTCAAGATGAAGCTCTCATCTTCTTCTTTTCTCCAAAAATGAAAAAACCTCACATAATAGAATGGTGGAGGAAAGAATATAAAAGCAAGAGGGAGGTGAGTGTAGGAAAAGAGAGAGGGTGACCATATCCAAACATCATCATAACAAATTCACATCAACCTCCAATCACCTCAAATCAACATAAAGCAAGTGATGATGATAGATAAGAATGGTATCAAAAAGATGCTTTCATAATATCTCATCTTACAAATAAACCCTCCACAAAATGTTATTTGCAAACTTGCAAATAACACCCTCCATCGGAAAAGTCCGGCCGGGAAAGAACAAAGGAAAACCGGCCGGGACGGAAAGCAAACAGGCAACTCCAGAAAACTGGTCCCGTAATAAATTACAGGAAAACCCCGATGCTGTGCATACACACCCGCATCTGTATTCATACCGGATACAAATGCAATGAGACAAAATCTACACTGTACTAAACTAGGATCCGGCTTAAACCAAAGCCGGCTAGTAAAATCCGTTCGATCCTGATCCGTGCAATACCGCACGTATCAGATCAAACCCTGCCATATATCCATACGGCCACTAGTACAAACTGTCCGATCCTGATCCGTGCAATACCGCATGTATCTAATCGGACCCTGCCATATCTCCATACGGCCTCTACAGCGTTTCGCCCGAAAGCTGAGTAATTGAAAGTGTGGTGGACTCTAAAGACTCGTCAATACAATGGCTGTGGATTTAACCACTAGCACGTCAGAGGTATAAGCCAATACGTAACGGGCCACCAGCTATTGACCAAAAGGGACGTCGATGAGCGAACTCATCCGGACACCCTACTGAGCCTGTCAGTGACAATATCCGTACAGTCCGGTCCGTTCGTCTATGAGGATCGCATGTCGGGCCTAGGGGGTTGGTAAAAGTCAGACCCCCAAAGGCGGTACAAGTCGTGTCGGAGTGTAGCCCAGAACGCCCTGAGATACTACTGGAATACCTACCAGTAAATCTCCTGCCTCGGCCGAGGGCTTTGCGTAATGGCTCTCCTAGACACAGCGCGACCTCACCCCCAATACCGGGAGAGACGAACCCCTGCAGATCCGCTCACTGCCTCAATGTGGCTCGGGACTGTACCCAACTAAAACCTGTTTGCACGACTCCTTTGAGCCGTAGTAGGGTAGTAATCAAAGCACAGTGGGAACTCACACGAGACAAATGACGATCTCAGGTCGATAAACTAACCTGTACACATGTCACCTGGGAACTGCTATCTGACGTCTGGTATAATCCCAACTAGCAGGTTCCCGGCGAGTCCTGTCCGGTGTACTCATAACCCAATGAGCACCTGTATACATCTTAGGTGAACCAACTGACACCAGTGGCTTGTGAGACCGGCCACCGCCCCTCGTCGGGGTCTCGACTGTATACACTAGTCTACTAATGGAGTATCGATGCCCAGTCTCGAAACTCCCACGACTAGGGACTTTTTAAGGATGTGCTTATAGACCCCAGCTCCCACGTATATGATCGCCATCATACTGCTGGTCGTCAAGCAAGAATCCTAGGGGCTCTATCAACGTGTAATAGCGACCTGTAAGGTCACCTGAAACAGTACACGATGATAAAGGTAAACCAGATAGCATACTATCATCTCGAGTAAGACTGTTCTACCGGATAGGTCCTCCCTCAATCATTGCAATCACGTGTCTGTGATCCAATAATTGACTCTGAGGGCACTATCTCCAACAGAGACATCTTGATTAGATAAGATAATAACCAATCTAATCTTGCAAGTGCATAAGCTAAAGTGTTTCCTTCTCTCTCTCTCCAGGTAGCGACCATGTCAGAACTTAATCAAGATAATAATATGGATTTATTGACTAAACCCGCTTATTATACTGAGCAGGGAATCGTTGGTCCCGTTCTTTCTTATAAGAGTTATAAGACTGAGCAGGAAACAGAAGAAAATCTGGATTCTCACGCCGCCCAAACGAAGAACAGGCATGCTGATGCATCTTCTTCGGGTGTGTTAGTTATTGAGAACTGTTTCTCAGTTCACCCTACGTCCTGGGTATTAGATACCGGATCAGGATCCTACATATGTAAATTGTTACGTGGGCTACGTAAAGGTAGAGAACTGGGAAAGGGTGATCATTCCGTACAAGTAGGGAATGGTGCAAGTATTGCAGCCAAAGCAGTTGGCGAATATCACTTTGTATTAACAAGCAATAATACAATGATTCTGAACGGGTGCTATTATATACCGAACATGATGTGCAACATTATATCAGTTTCTGTATTAAGTAAAGAAGGATATAATTTTGTAGTACAGGATAATGTTATGAACATCTTCCTAAATCAAAAGTTGATTGGATCAGGCTCGTTACATAATGGCATATTCATTCTCAATCAAAATACAGTCCTTAATATACAAAACCCACACAAGAGGAAGAGTTCAGAAATGAACGAATCCTTCTTATGGCATTGTAGACTTGGTCATATCAATACGACACGGCTAGCTAAGTTACATAAGGATGGATATTTGAATCCGTTCGAATTATCGTCTTATGATACTTGCCATTCATGTCTCAAAGGTAAAATGACCAAAACTCCGTTTAGTGGACACGGAGAAAGAGTTAAAGAACTCTTAGGGCTGGTACATAGTGATGTATGCGGTCCTATGTCTACACATGCCAGGAACGGTTCTTCCTACTTTATTACATTCACTGACAATCTCTCTAGATACGGACATGTGTTCCTGATGAAACACAAGTCTGAAGCTTTTGAGAAATTCAGAGAATATAAGCACGAAGTAGAGAACCAAACGGGCAAAAGTATTAAGATCCTTCGATCTGATCGAGGAGGAGAATACTTAAGCAATGAGTTCCTAAATTATTTAAAAGAGAATGGGATTCTCTCTCAGCTTACTCCTTCTTATACACCACAGCACAACGGTGTATCGGAGCGGAGGAATCGCACCCTATTAGATATGGTACGCTCTATGATGAGTACAGCTGGGTTACCTATTTCCTTCTGGGGATATGCACTAGAGACAGCTGCAGACCTATTGAATATGGTTCCCACCAAATCTGTGCGAACCACTCCATATGATATATGGAAAGGAAAGAGACCATATCTTAATTATGTTAGAATATGGGGTTGTTCGGCATATGTGAAAACACAAAATCCGGACAAGCTCGGGGTAAGATCTATTCTGTGTAAATTTATTGGATATCCCAAACATTCGCGAGGGTTTATCTTCTACCACTCCGAGGAACAAAAGGTGTTTGTTTCTCGGCACGCCACCTTTTTAGAAAAGGAATTTCTTGCAAAAGAGATTAGTGGCTCTGAGGTAGAACTGGAAGAAGTTCCAGCAGAACATACTACGACAGATGAGTTGATGGAACCAGAGGATTCAGTAGTACCCGACGAACCCCAGCCTCTCTACCGATCTAGCAGGGTTTCTCATCCACCTGAGAGATACTACGGTTTTCTCATTGATGGTGGGAGCGAGGATTGCATCATGGAAGATGATGGCCCGACTAGTTTCGAGCAGGCCATCATGAGTGGTGACTCTGTGAAATGGCTGGATGCAATGCGATCTGAGATGGAATCCATGTACACCAACAATGTATGGACTTTGGAAGTTGCTCCTGAAGGGATAAAACCCATTGGGAGAAAATGGATCTTTAAGAAGAAACTTGGTGTAGATGGAAAAGTTGAGACTTTCAAAGCTAGACTTGTTGCAAAGGGTTTTTGTCAACGATCAGGTGTGGATTATGACGAAACCTTTTCTCCAGTGGCTATGCTTAAGTCCATCCGGATCTTACTTGCCATTGCTGCATACCATGACTACGAAATCTGGCAAATGGATGTTAAGACCGCCTTTCTAAACGGTGATTTAGAAGAGTGCGTGTACATGACTCAGCCAAAAGGCTTCGTAGATAGTGGGAGCAGCGGAAAGGTGTGCAAACTGCTTAAATCCATCTATGGGTTAAAGCAAGCATCGCGGAGTTGGAACATCTGCTTTGATGTTGTAGTCAAAGAGTTTGACTTCATCAAAAACGCAGATGAACCTTGTATTTATAAGAAGGCTGCAGAGAGTAAGGTTGTATTCCTCGTATTGTACGTGGATGACATACTCTTGATAGAAAATGATGTTCCTATGCTGCAATCAGTCAAGCTCTTCTTATCACAAAGATTTTCAATGAAAGATCTAGGTGATGCATCCTGCATATTGGGAATCATGATCTATAGAGATAGATCTAAACGGATACTGGGATTGTCCCAATCCAGGTGCATTTACACCATACTAAAGAAGTTTAGTATGGAAGAATCCAAGCATGGGAATCTACCCACAATCTCTGGACTCACTCTCTCCAAAGAGATGTCTTCCAAGACTGATTTGGAGAGAGCTCGCATGCAAGAGATACCCTATGCTTCGGCAGTAGGCTCTATCATATATGCGATGCTATGTACCAGACCCGATGTAGCATACTCACTAAGTGTAGTGAGTCGGTATCAAGCAGATCCTAGAGAGAGTCACTGGACAGCTGTGAAGAACATTCTCAAGTACTTACGAAGGACTAAAGAGATGTTCTTGGTGTATGGTAACGGAGAACTCCAAGTGGAGTCCTTTACCGATTCGAGCTTCTAAAGTGATAAGGACGACTCTAAGTCGCACTCGGGATTTGTCTTTACCCTCAATGGAGGGGCGGTGTGTTGGAAGAGTTCCAAACAGGATACCGTTGCAGACTCGACGATGGAGGCTGAATACATCGCTGCCAACGATGCTGCCAAAGAGGCTGTCTGGATAAAGAAGTTCATTAGTGAACTAGGTGTGGTTCCGTCCATTGAGCATCCAATACCTTTCTATTGCGATAATAATGGAGCTGTGGCTTTGGCTAAGGAACCCAGGTCCCATCAGAAGTCCAGACATATTCTGAGGCGGTATCACCTAATCAGGGAGATAGTTGATCGCCGGGAGATCAAGGTCAGGAGAGTTGATACGAAGGAAAACACTGCGGATCCACTCATGAAGGCCATTCCCCAGATACAGTTTGAGAGATTATTCGGGATGCTAGGTATGAGATACTACAATAGCTGGCCTTAGTGCAAGTGGGAGATTGTTAGTTATATATATGCCCTAGAGGCCATTGTTGTACATATGATGTATATTATAATGGATGCTTGGATATATATAGAGAGGACTTTCTTACTCGTCATGATAGTATGCTATTTGGTTTCACTTTATCTTAACATGTTGACTTGTATTAGTTTACTGTCTTACTCTCACATGTTGATAAAGCCCTTAGGATCTGTACTCGACTACTGGGACTATGATGAGATCATACTATTGGGGCCACGGTAGTCGATGAGTACATCCTATAACTATTCCTAGTCGAGGGTGTATCGAGACAGGGCATCGATACACCAGAGTAGACTAGCGTATACGCATCTTGACCCATATGATGGGCGATGCATGATCTCATATCAATCGGTGTTATGACATCAGGGATGGTGTACGGGTGCTCAGTGGAGACTGGGTATACTGGACGGACTCGCCGAGAACTCCCAGATGGTGATATACCACAAGTCAGATGGCAGTTCTCCGGTGACACTGGTACAGGGTAATCTGTAGACCCGAGATCGTCATAGAGTCTTGTGTGATTCCCACTGTGCTTTGATTTCCACCTTACCACGTCCAAGAGGGCATGCAAAACGTGGGCTTTTGGGTGCAGCCCCGAATCATATGGAGGCAATGAGCGATAGGAGGGGATTCGTCTCTCCCGGTATAGGGAGTTGATGTTGTGCTGTGTTCGATTGGCTATAACTGGAAGGCCCTGGCCAGGGCTGATATAGATATTTACTGATAAGTGTTATCAGCAGTTTCTCGACCCGTTATGAGCCTCACATCGACACGACTTATCGGTTTCTGGGGTCTGACATATACCACCCCTAGACTTGATATGCGACATATCAGACGAAGAGACCGAACTGTACGGTAGTGTTACTGATTGGATTCACAGGAGAATGTACAGACTTGCTTGTTGATCTTCTGATCGTTCAATACCTGGGTGGCTGTTACATTTAGCTGACAGCTTGCAGCTTGTGGGTGTTTGATATGATAATCACCTGCTACCGGCGTATTGACGATTCTTTAGAGTCCTACACAGAGGTTTCTTGACTCAGGCAAAACGGAGTAGGGGCACATATGTGATATGTGCACGACCGAGGATAATACAATATGAGATACCGTATTATATTCTCGTGATATTTAGATATGAGCCGGGTAATCGGATCAAGTGTTGATTCGATGAATCGGTACATGATATATTAGTCAGTTATATTCGATATAGCCGGATTGTCGGATCAAGTGTTGATTCGATAATTTAATGTATAATAATATATATGATATATTGCATTACATTATCTAATATTGGCTGCCTTTATTATTTCATTTTCTTACCGGGTAATACATTGATATATATGCGATATATGTTAATTGTATTATTTTCTTTTGTTACAAAATATATTATATATGTGATATATAATATTGTAACATGATATGATTACTAATGCAACATGTTTAGTGGAGATTAAATAAGGTTAGGGTTTGATTTGGGTTAGTTCTTTCTTGATGTTTCTAGAAGGATTTATTTTGTTTTGAGCTAAATATTATGGTTGATATTTTCTAGTGACTCATTCTTAACCCAACCCAAACCCTTAGCCTTAGTTAATTCTCTACATGAGTTAGCCTTATCATAGTTAACCAAGGTTGTATTATTAATCATATATCATTTCATTATTCATCACAAAAGGATTAATGCATTTTTCTTCTTCTTCTTCAACCTTGAACTTTGAGAAAGCTTTCTAGGTTTTCATTTTGTGATGATTAAGAGTGAGAATTTAATATAAAAAGAAAGCATAAATACTACTCCATCATCCTCACCTAATCTAGCCAATTAGATTAGGGTGTTCACCTCATTAGAGAGAGAGAGCTTGAGTTATAGAAATTTCGAGGTAGATCATCGGAGAAAAGGAAGACTACAAGCTAACATGGATCGTTCGAGTTGTGGAGCCTCACTTAAGTCCGGGAGATCATGGATCGCGGTGAAGGGACTTCTACTCGGAGCTTATGAAGCGAAGGAGCGGACTACAAAGGTTGTAATCCCTCACTCTTAGTTGTAAAGATATTTACTTGCATGTTAAACCCTAATAATCTAGCAAAGATCCCGGCTTTGGGTTGTTCGGCACGTCTAAATTTTTATTTGGGCATGGTTGATGCCTTATTAACCCTTGTAAGAGTGCCTAGGAACCCTATAGCCAATACGTATGAAATCCAAATCCT
Organism: Agapanthus africanus; assembly: GCA_030015575.1. Taxonomy (NCBI): domain Eukaryota; kingdom Viridiplantae; phylum Streptophyta; class Magnoliopsida; order Asparagales; family Amaryllidaceae; genus Agapanthus; species Agapanthus africanus. Next base: position 216,816,811 of record JASDDO010000018.1, read on the forward strand.
CATCTCGGAAGGCATAAAATCGAAATCGAGTGCAATGAATGTGCGCAAAACAAAAAGATCAGCATAACTGATACATGGAAATGAGAAACATGTGCAACTGTGGTGCACGCAGGAATTATCAATCATAAAAAAACGAAATCCTCACAATACCAGAATCTAAAACAACGGAAACGTCAAATCCGATACACCAAATCACAAATTATAAATGACCATCGTCGATATGTCCTTCCTTCAAAGTCGAGAAGGTGTCGGTGCATCCAAAGCTAGCAGAGCTCTTATCTACTTGCCTCCTGTTTATGGTCTGGCGCCTTGTACCCTTAGGCTCTCGTCTCTCACTGCGGATTGCTAGTTACATAACTCCTCAGCTCAACAGCCCAATATGGAATGATGGCGGAAACAGTTCCGCTCTGGCACATCCTCTGAAGATCTCTGGCCAATTATCATGGTCACTCTTAACATGTCTCGTCGATAATGCCGAAATCTGGCCCACTAGGTGTGCGTGATACGACCGATCGTGGGTCTAACTCTTCTCGTGTAGTATTCCAGAAAGATTCTATCGGGGTCTCTCCCAAATCTCGTCTCTGCCGAACTTCCCGGAAGTTATCACCCTTTACTAAATCTATTTCTTGTTCCGGAACAACTGCATACTCATCACGACTTCTTATGAAAGATATATCCATATTCAACGCCTCGGCATGAGTATTACATCTCTGATGTCAACGGAGTGGAACGTCATCTCGTCAAAATCTCGTACGAACCTCTTACTTCACTTTTCTGTCTAATGTGGATGGATTCGGACTCGTCTCTTCGTAGTTGTGTGAAATGCGCTCCAAACGGCTACACTCGTCTAAAGTCTCCTTCCCAAGCTACGTACTCGGCATCTCAAATATCATGTAGTAGGCATCTTGTCAATTACATCCTCAGGGACCCGTTCAAATTATCGGAGTGATGCGCTTATGCTCGTCCTTCATCGATCGACTCACATTGTGCCTGTGTGAGGTCCTCATCTAGCTGAAGTTAATCCATCTGATGACCTCGCATCGGGGTATGCAAACAATCCACATGTCCTAGTCATTCATCCATAGATGAATAGCGATCTTCTATCATATCCCTAAGAATAAACTCGTGTTGCAATAGCTTCAAACATCTGGGGCGATATCTTGTCAGTCGCAGCAGCAGCTGGCTCATTCGTCCGCATGCTAAACAATGCCTCAATCCTCAAGAATAGACGGTACATTAACGGTCTTCACATTCTATCCGGCCTCTAGCAGTGGCCCAATCCTCTGGTGCTGATCTAAACGTTTGAAAAATCTTAGTAAAAATAATCCATCAAAACGCCCATGTCATGAAAAACACAATAAAAAGACATTTCTATGCAATCGTGTGTCACCGGAATTACACCCTGGTCAGTCCTCGTCCAAGAAGAGCTCATGCTGACCGCACCTCTAGCCGTAGCTCTCACTGCCCGTGTCACGACCCGAAATGGCACGTGACTGGCACTTGAATCATATGAAGTCTATAGGACCCTATCTAATTCAAGTAAGCCATTAATCCCAGAAATCTAAACCATTTTAAGGAATAAGTGAAGAAAACTAGTTTTAAAACAAGTGGTTTTAAAGACAAAAGCCGAAGTATGCATTTTTAAAATCCCAAGTCTTTTCTGAAAATTTCGGCAGAGTTTCCCTTGTAAATACTAGCCCCAAACGGGGTACAACATGAATAATATATGCACAATGATAAAAGGCATCCCCAAACGGGAGCTAGCTCTTCGTCAATTGACGGTCACTACCACGCAAGCAATATAATATACAACGCCGAAGGGCGAGGATCAAAACTCAAAAGGAACCCAAAATATCAAAAAAACCATAATAATACAACGCGCGACTCTAAGGTCGAAAGAATAAACAACTGGTTTTCCAAGCCTGAAATAATATACAAGTCTGGTTGATGGAGTTTACTAGATACTACTGAATAAAAATAGAGTACAATGGTGGTCACGATGAACCCACCTACCGAAGCAATCACCCGAAAAAGGACAGTGTGCCAGCAAAGCAGCAACGAACCTGTACGGCAAAACCCGTAAGAAACTGTGGCACAACGGGGGTGAGTTGCCAACTCATGAGTAGAAAATATCACAGAGCAGAAATCGTATGTATGACTCAATCCTAGGTCAAAGAATCAGTAATATATATATATATATATGATAAAGTCTGAAGCATGAAAAGGTGGCAAGGGTAAACATCTATACTAAGTGTAATACTAAGTGCTCGTGTCAGCGCCTGAGGTAGCAACATATCATAAACATAAGGTGTGAACAATGTAATCATCATGAAATCAGTGTCAACTATATCATGAAGTCTATAAGTATGTAGATATCATCCAACTATGTAATCAATGCCTGTATGCATGTGGATCTCGTCCACGTATCAACCAATGACATAACAACATCATGCATGTAAAAGTCATAAAAGCGTAAGCATGAAAGTATGAAGATGTAAGTCAACGTGTGTCCCTTGCGACACATCAAAATCGTGGAAACTGAGTGTCCAGCATCGACACTCAAGACATCATGAAAACCGTGCCCAGCATCGATACATAAATCCTCATCTCTTGGGCTCCGTCAGTCCGGATCGGCCCATACCATCTCTCGACTCCGGTCGGTATCATCCGGATATTCACCGAGCCTAAATACTATCACCGGTAGTTAGTGGTCCCTCTGGCAGGCTTATCGTCATCCCCACGAAATCTCTTTCTCGCCCCGGGGTACCATACCGGGTCCACCATGAACCCGCAATCGGATCATCCTCCTCCTCGAATCGAGTTTTTATCATACGTCTCAGAACTGAGAAAACGGTGGACGTACTGAAATATCATATCAAGAGAAACCTGGTTTTTAAAACAGTACTTACTTTCTTTTGAAATAGCCACAGTTTCTCAAATCCAGAAATCTCATGAAACAGCATATCTCGATGCAAAAAATCATAAAGCATAATGTATGCGACATATAATAGATATGTAAGCATATCCGTATATCATGCAACATGGAACAGGGATATGACATATTAAGGGAAAACCGCTCTTTTAAATGATTCCAGTTTTTAAAATATAACATGCGGTCCCTAATTCTGCATAATCAAAGCCATCATCATCTATGTATGTATAAATGTGAATGTACGTGGTCATGGAGGCACAAAATATATATATATGCACACAAGTATGGATGTACAATATGTATGTACGCCAATATGGATGTACAAGTGGGTATATACACAAATATGAGTGTACAATATACATGTGCGCCAATTTGGATGTACAAGTAGGTATATACGCAAGTATGAGTGTACAATATACATGTGCGCCAATATGGATGTACAAGTAGGTATTTACGCGAGTATGAGTGTACAATAGGCATGTGCGCCTATATGGATGTACAAGTGGGTATATATGCAAATATGAGTGTATAATATACATGTGCGCCAGTATGGGTGTACAATATGTATGTATGCCAGTATGTCATACAAGGAGTCATATCCTGATGCAACAATCCTACTGTGTAGTGAGCCGGCAATTATCGATGATGAAATGTGTGAGCCGGCAAGCAGGCGTACGTGGAATATACGCATCATCGATAATGGTGCTGCTGTCCTGACAGCATGGGTTTAATATGACAATAAACACATTTAAACATACAATGCGATGCGAACAGCAAGAATATGCGGAAAATGAATAATAAACGCAACAGTGAAGAATCTACATCAATATATATATATATATATGTCATACAATTTTGCCATTTGAAATAACACGTATCGTGGTGTTTAGAAAAATAAGGGCTACGGTGTTTTTAAGAAAAGTTGCTTCTTTTGAAAATATCCGTAGAATCCCTTGGCCTGTCTTTAAAATACTCACGATTCGTTAGTTTTGAAATAGGTATGACTCGAGTCTAATTTAACATCTATAAGTAAACTAAGGACTAATCGAAAGGAAAGGAAACCACCTAAATCTGAGTCGATACATATAAATATAATAGTCGTTGATCCCGCCTCAATAGTATCACATACGATACAATATATATTATGACATCCTCGAGTCAAGAGTGCGGATCTATCATCAATATATAGCTCGTACGTAAATCCGTCGTACGGCATCCCAAATTTTGGTACGGGTCAAATATCACATTCATCTTATTATTCATCTGGTATCCATTATCATCACATCCTGTATTAGGGGTACTGATCTAAGTCTAGTACATACTGATACCATCTATATATATGTGTGTGTGTGTGTGTGTGTGTGTGTGTATGAAAACACACGCCTAAAGGCCCGCTATAATCTCATGTCGTATCTCATACTTCGAACCAAAACATATCATCGATCTCACGGCATCATGCCTAATCTCATCGACTCATCTCCAAGTACCATCTAAAATCCTCATCATCCATGTATATATATATATATATATATAGTCCCATACCTATGTGTGCATATATATATATATATATACATATATATATATACATACATATCCCCATAAACGCATAAGTAAAACAATGTAAACATGTGTGAGTGTGTGCGTGTGGGTGTAAACCTTATTCTAAGGTCCGCGACTAAACTAACTAATGACGCTATCATCCAATTATACTAAAATTATCCATGACTTCCCAAAGTCTATCTAGATACTCATAATCTCAAAATAAACATATGAATATATCCATATAATATGTACCATACACTACACTACGAACTGCGGGGGTGCTATACGCCATCCACCCGACTTCCCCCTTAGATATATATCTACTCACCTTGATCTTCGCTTGCTGGAGTCGATGACGCCATGCTCATCCTCGTCATCTCGAAGTCCACGTGAGGGTACCTGCAATTTCCAATGCGTCATATAGTATCAAGAATCGAACATGAAAGCCAAAACGGCATGCGAATCGCTTATAGGTTAGAACCTATAACCTACGCCTGCAAAACCATCAAACAACCCCCGTCGCTGACGTACAAACACCAGACGACGGAACACAAAAACAAACACCATATCCCAAATTAAAACAAAGTTGTGAAACAATGCAGTAACTCAAGAAAATGGTCCCAGATTTTACCCTAGGTGAAATTAGCCAATTTTGCACATATGGAGGGCCTAATTTACTGAATATAAAGCCCTGGACCAAGAAAGAACCAATTTGGAAGTACCAAGGCCGCAATTTGCGGCCCAAATGATTAAATTTCCGTCCAGAACTTAGAGTGGGGGTCTCAGGTTTTGGGTATAGGTTCTAGGTTGCCTGCACATCTCTCAGTCTTCGCTAAATATTTTTCAGGTGCCCCGGGTGTTGGCAGATATCAAAATACTATCACAATTTCCACAAAATCTAATATCGGTAGAATTTCAAAGTTCGTATTTAGGGTTTGAGTCTACGGTCTAGGTCTTTAATCAATCACCATAGGGGTTGAAGTCCCTAATTACACCTCAATTGCACCTTTGGAATCAATAATTTCACAAATCCTAACTTGAAATTTTCAAAGTTCACTAAACGACACTAAATCGGTTCTAAACTAATATAGGTGCTAAAGTGAATGAAAAAATACACAAATAGTGAAGGGATTATCTCATTTGTCAACTCAAGAATTTTCTTGAGTTGAACCATGTGTCCAAAATCCTTGCTTTCTTGGTCCAAAGTGTAGCTAGAGGGCTTGTGCACATTTTTAATGAAGTGAGAATGGAGTTTTAAGGTATTTTTGATGATGAAATGAGGTGTTTAGAGGGAGGAGGGAGATGGTTGCTGCCATGAGAGAAGAGAGGGGAGAGAAATGAAGAAGAAATAATGAAGGGACAAAGAGCCATGGTCTTGGGTTGACCCCTCACCTCTCTCTCTCTTACCTATCCCTTTTTCTTTATTATTTTCTTTTGTTTTGTTTTGTTTTCTTTTATTTTTAAACCCAAATGAAAATCCAAAAGAAAAATGTCATGGTTAACAAAATGCACAAGTATAAAAATATGATATGGTGCATGTCATGTGTACAAAACCGGCTTAATGCGCGATTAGCGATATTTAATCGCGATTAGCTTTAAAAATGAATATGATTAATTATAAAAGGTTATAATTTTCTTAAATCTCTTAAAACATCCTCATTTCAGTAATTTCTATAATTTTCCAAATATTTTCCGATTTATCGGTATTTAATTATACCGCATTAATAAAATATTCAGTATATTTATTATATAATTATAAAAATTCCCAAAAATAATATTTTATTTTTCTGAAATGTTACAGCCCATGCAACCGTAGTAACAGAAACCACAATCCGACATCGATGAAAATAGATCAAAGGAACGAATAGAATACGGTGCAAAGAAATGTGCATCCTAAGGATTCTTAACCGGAGTAGCGTATCGTAAGTATGCCGCGGAACATACATACGGTACGTCACTCTACTTAAATTACCTACTCCATCAACCAAGGTTAATCAATGCGACAAAAGTTCGGGTCTAATACCCATTCGGCCAAGTCTATGTTCCGTAAGGTCAAGCCTAGGTTCCGAATAAATATATATGCCCTAGACTCCGCATAGTCAAACCTAGATTCGAACCAAGGTTAAACCTAACGCTCTGATACCAAATTTGTCACGACCCAAAGGTACGGAACGTGACCGGCACTTAAATTACGAAACGTCTAGAGGCGTAACGTAATCTAAGTAAGCCAAAACCCAGAAATCTAAACCATTTAAAGAAAATAGAGTGAAGGAAAAATTATTTAAAAGTTAACATATAAAATCACTTTGGAAGTCCTAGTAAGCATTTTTAAAGCATCAAGTTTTTTCAAAAATTTCGGCAGAGTTTCCTTTGTAAATACTGGCCCCAAACGGGTACAAACAAGAATATATATAAGTAATGATTAAAGGCATCCCCAAGTGGGAACTATCTCTTCGCCAAATTGGCGAAAACAACCATGAAATCTATAGGGTTAGCTTAGCACCGTAGCAAGGTTTTGGCAAGTATCAAACATGCTATATTAAAATGTTTGGGGTGCTAAACAAACCAACCAAGTAATCGAACTAGAGAATTAAGGTTAACTTTGCATGTAAACAACTTTACATCTAAGAGAGAGAGATTACAACCTTTGTAGTCCATTCCATCGCTTCATAAGCTCCGAGTTGTGGTCCCTTCGCTGCGATCATCAAGCTCCCGGACTCTGGAGAGGCTCCATGAGGTGAATGATGCATCTTCCTTGAAGTCTTCGAAATCCAAGACGATCTACTTCGAGGAAACATGAACTCAAGCTATCTCTTCACTAATGTAGAATTAGTGAAGCTAACGCACTAATCTATATGGCTACTATAGAAGAGGATGATGAAGTAGGAATTTTGCTCGCTTTAGTTTTCTTTTTCTCACTTTATTTCATCACAATTGAAAAAGCTAGCAAGCTTTTTGAGGAAGAAGAAGATGAAGTGATGAGAATAAATGTTGTGTGTGGTTAGAAATGCAACCCAAGGTCAAGTATATCATCTTTAACCCATATAGAGACTTAACCATTAGCTATGGTTAAAGGTATGGTTGATAAATATCTTAAGCAAGACAAAAAGAGTGGACAAAGTCAAAGAAACTACAAGCTTCTACAAGCTTCATCCATGAACATTATCCACAATATTTTAATTACTTAATGATAAATATAAACCCTAATATTAACCCTAGTATGGTTTAACTCTAATAAACCCTAGTTGCATTTATAACCAAGCATGTTACAATTATAAATATCACATATATATAATTAAGTAACAAAAGAATACATTTAACATATATCACATATATATTAATGTATCCAAAATGAGAAAAAGAATTACTTAAGTGAGCATATATTAGTTAATGTAATATAATATATCACATATATAATTATACATTAAATCATCGAATCTTACTTGATCCGATATTCCGGCTATATCACATATAACCGACTAATATATAATATGTATCATTTCATCGAATCAACACTTGATCTGATGACCCGGCTATATCTCATATACCTGGCCGATATCACATATCGTGAGAATAGAATACGGTATCACATATCGTATTTTTCTCGGTCCCGCACATATCGCATATGTGCTCCTACTCCGTTTTGCCTGAGCCAGGAAACCTCTGTGTATGACTCTAAAGACTCGTCAATACGCCGGCAGTAGGTGATGATCATATCAAACACCTACAAGCTGCAAGCGGTCAGCTAAACGTAACAGCCACCCGGGTATTGAGCGACCAGAAGATCAACAAGCAAGCCTGTACATACTCCTACGAATCCAGTCAGTAACACTGCCATACAGTCCGGTCTTTTCGTCTGATATGTCGCATATCCAGTCTAGGGGTGGTAAACGTCAGACTCCAATAACCGATAAACCGTGTCGATGTAAGGCTCATAACGGGTTAAGAAACTACTGATAACACTTACCAGTATATCTCCATATCAGCCCAGGCCAGGGACTTCCAGTTATGGCCAATCGAACACAGCGCAATATCGATCCCCAATACCGGGAGAGATGAAACCCCTCCTATCGCTCATTGCCTCTATGTGATTCGGGACTTTACCAAAAAGCCACCGTTTTGCACGTCCTCTTGAACGTGGTAAGGTGGAAATCAAAGCACAGTGGGAATCACACAAGACTCTATGACGATCTCGGGTCTATAGACTAACCTGTACCAGTGTCACCGGAGAACTGCTATCTGACGATAGGTATAATACCATCTAGGAGTTCTCGGCGAGTCCGTTCAGTGTACCCAGTCTCCACTGAGCACCCGTACACCATCTTTGATGTCCAATACCTATGGATATGGGATCATCGATCGCCCATCATATGGGTCAAGATGCGTATACGTTAGTCTACTCTAGAGTATCGATGCCCTATTTCGATACACCCTCGACTAGGAACAGTTATAGGATGTACGTGGACTACCCTGGCCCCACTAGTATGATCTCATCATAGTCCTAGTAGTCGAGTACATATCCTAAGGGATTTATCAACATGTGAGAGCAAGACAGTAAACTAATGCAAGTCAACATGTTAAGACAAAGTGAAACCAGATAGCAACTATCATGTCGGGCAAGAAAGTCCTCTCTCTATATATCCAAGCATCCATTATAATGTACATCATATCTACAACAATGGCCTCTAGGGCATATACATAACTAACAATCTCCCACTTGTACTAAGGCCAGCTGTTGTAGTATCTCATACCCAACATCCCGAAGAGTCTTTCAAAATGTATCTGGGGTATGGCCTTCGTGAGTGGATCCGCAGTGTTGTCTTTCGTATCAACTCTCCTGACCTCGATCTCCCGGCGATCAACTATCTCCCGGATCAGGTGATACCGCCTCAGAATATGCCTGGATCTTTGATGGGACCTGTGTTCCTTGGCCAAAGCTACGGCTCTATTGTTATCACAATACAGAGGTATTGGATGCTCAATGGACGGAACCACACCAAGTTTAGTGATGAACTTCTTTATCCAGACAGCCTCTTTGGCAGCATCGTTGGTAGCGATGTATTCAGCCTCCATCGTCGAGTCTGCCACGATTTCCTGTTTAGAACTCTTCCAACACACTGTCCCTCCATTGAGGGTAAAGACAAAACCCGAGTGCGACTTAGAGTCTTCTTTATCACTCTGGAAGCTCGAATCGGTAAAGGACTCCACCTGGAGTTCTCCGTTACCATACACCAAGAACATCTCCTTAATCCTTCTCAAGTACTTGAGAATGTTCTTCACAGTTGTCCAGTGATCCTCTCCAGGATCTTCTTGATACCTACTCACTACACTTAGTGAGTATGCTACATCGGGTCTGGTACATAGCATCGCGTACTTGATAGAGCCTACTGCCGAAGCATTGGGTATCCCTTGCATGCGAGCTCTCTCCAAATCAGTCTTAGGAGACATCTTTTTGGAGAGAGTGAGTTCAGAGATCGTGGGTAAATTCCCATGCTTGGATTCTTCCATACTAAACCTCTTTAGTATGGTGTCAATGTACCTGGATTGGGACAATCCCAGTATCCGTCTAGCTCTATCTCTATAGATCTTAATCCCCAAGATGCAGAAGGCATCACCTAGATCTTTCATTGAGAATCTGTGTGATAAGAAGAGCTTGACCGAGTGCATCATAGGAATATCATTTCCTATCAAGAGTATGTCATCCACGTACAATACGAGGAAGACAACCTTACTCTCTGCCACCTTCTTGTATATACAAGGTTCATCTATGTTTTTGATGAAGTCAAACTCTTTGACTACCACATCAAAACAGATGTTCCAACTCCGCGATGCCTGCTTCAACCCATAGATAGATTTAAGCAGCTTGCACACCTTTCCGCTGCTCCCACTGTCAACGAAGCCCTCTGGCTGAGTCATGTACACGCACTCCTCTAAATCACCATTTAGAAAGGCGGTCTTAACATCCATTTGCCAGATTTCGTAGTCATGGTATGCAGCAATGGCAAGTAGGATCCTGATGGACTTAAGCATAGCCACTAGAGAAAATGTTTCATCATAATCCACACCTGGTCGTTGATGAAAACCCTTTGCAAAAAGTCTAGCTTTGAAAGTCTCAACTTTTCCATCTACACCAAGTTTCTTCTTAAAGATCCATTTGCTCCCAATGGGTTTTACCCCTTCAAGAGCAACTTCTAAAGTCCATACTTTGTTGGTGTACATGGATTCCATCTCAGATCGCATTGCATCCAGCCACTTCACAGAGTCACCACTCATGATGGCCTTCTCGAAATTAGTCAGGTCATCATCTTCCATGATGCAATCCTCACTCCCACCATCGATGAGAAAACCGTTGTGTCTCTCAGGTGGATGAGGAACCCTACTAGATCGGCGGAGGGGCCGAGGTTCGTCGAAAACTACTGAATCCTCTGGTTCCACTAAATCTTCAGTTGCAGTTTGTGCTGCTGGAACTTCTTCCAGCTCTACCTCTTCGCCACTAATTTCTTTTGTAAGAAATTCCTTTTCCAAAAAGGTGGCATGTTGAGCAATAAACACCTTTTGCTCCTCAGCCTGGTAGAAAAAATATCCTTGAGAATTCTTTGGATATCCCACAAACTTGCAAAGAACTTATCGTGCCTCGAGCTTGTCCGGATTTTGCCTTTTGACATAGGCCGGACAACCCCATATTTTAACTCTTTTAAAATATGGTCTCTTCCCACTTCATATCTTATATGGTGTGGTGGGTACATATTTAGATGGAACTAGATTCAATAGGTATATGGTTGTCTCAAGCGCATACCCCCAAAAGGAAATAGGCAACTCAGCAGTGCCCATCATAAAGCGCACCATATCTAATAGGGTGCGATTCCTTCGTTCCGATACACCGTTGTGCTGTGGTATATATGGTGGAGTAAGCTGAGAGAGAATCCCATTCTCTTTTAGGCAATCCCGGAACTCATTACTCAAGTATTCTCCTCCTCGATCAGATCGAAGGATTTTAATACTTTTACCCATTTGGTTCTCTACTTCGTGCTTATATTCTTTGAATTTCTCAAAAGCTTCAGACTTGTATTTCAACAGGAACACATGTCCATATCTTGAGAGATCGTCAGTGAATTTAATGAAGTACGAGGAACCATTCCTGGCATGTGTAGACATGGGACTATATACATCACTATGAATCAGTCCCAAGAGTTCTGTAACTCTTTCTCCGTGTCCACTAAACGGAGTTTTGGTCATCTTGCCTTTGAGACATGAATGGAAAGTTTCATAAGATGATAATTCGAAAGTATTCAAATATCTTTCTTTATGTAACTTAGCTAGTCGTGTCGCATTGATATGACCTAGTCTACAATGACACAAGAAGGATTCGTTCATTTCTGAATTCTTCCTCTTGTGTGTGTTTTGAACATTAAGAACCGTGGTTTGATTTAGAACGTATATGCTATTATTTAACGAGTCTGATCCAATCAACTTTTGATTCAGGAAGATGTTCATAACATTCTCCTGTACTACAAAATTATATCCTTCTTTACTCAATAAAGAAACTGATATAACATTGCATATCAGGGTCGGTATGTAATAGCATTCGTTCAGAATCAATGTATTGCCATTTGGTAATACAAGGTGATATTCGCCAACTGCTTTGGTTGCAACATCTGCACCATTCCCTACTCTTACGGAATGATCACTCATTCCCAGTTCTCTACCTTTCCGTAGCCCATGCAACATATTACATATGTGGGATCCTGATGCGGTATCTAATACCTAGGACGTAGAGTGAACTAAGAAACAGTTCTCGATTACTAACACACCCGAAGAAGATGTATCAACATACTTTTTCTTCCTTTGGGCGGCGTGAGTATCCGGATATGTTACTATTCCCTGCTCAGTCTTATAACATTTATAAGAAAAAAACGGGACCAACGTTCCCCTGCTCAGTATAACAAGCGGGGTCGATCAATACATCAATGTTATTATCTTGATTAAGGCCTGACATGGTCGCTACCTGGAGAGAGAGAGAAGAAAACACTTTAGCATATGCTCTTGGAAGATTGATTGGTTATTATCTTATCTAATCAGGATGCCTCCCACTATTTTTATCAAATTATCCTTCAAACCCAAAAAGGTAAGACTAGCCGGGATTAATTACACCTTACAAGTTTGCCAATCCTTTAGCCAGGTCAGTGTTGGTACTTTGAGAGAGGTTCCCCGTGCTTTCACACGGACCTAATTAAAATAAACCTCATTTTCCCAGAGGCATAACCCCGTTAACACCTTTCTAGACACCTACTTGATTGTCTAATTGTCATGTGTAAAACTCTCCCAGGAGTAACTCTTACTCGCAGTGGGTATCGGGATCCAACTATCTCATAGAAGGTATGCAATCTCATTGCAAATTTCAACACTTGAAATTCCCGATAATACTTTTACCCCTAGCGATCTATGACCTTGACTAAGTCAACAAACAATAAATCGCAAGTCAAGTTCAACCCGTACATTTCCCGATTGAATTAAACCCACCCGTACGTCCCTTGACTAAGTCAACAAGGCTGTACGACTATCCTAATCCAATCGCATCTTATGCTATAGCAGATAAACACTATTTAGCTACTGTACACCACGCCATGACTAAGTCAACAAACGTAGCACGAATACTAAATATTACTTATCTAAAATGACAGTGGGTTACGACAGGTTTTTCAGAAAACCTTTCGCGTAATTAACTTGATATCGTTGTAGAAACAAGTGATTTTGAAAAGGAGTGTTTTTGAGGCTTTTACTAGTTTCGCTAAAGAGGTCACTCCCGGTGAAGGGATATCGGCTCTTTCCTTATCGAATAAGGTGCTGGATATTCTACAAGGAATACCGCTATGCAAAGCAAGAACTATAGAAGCAATCAAAAAATATAACCGAGTGTTTGTAGCATCTGCTAGTTTCGCTAAAGAGGTCACTCCCGGTGAAGGGATCTTGGATCTTTCCTTATCGAATAAGGTGCTGGATATTCTATAAGGAATACCGCTATGTAAAGCAAAAACTAGAGCTACCCCTTTTGAAAATTTGATTCTACAACATCTTTTAGATTTCTTTTCTTTTCATTAATCTCATTAATGAAATCCCATCATTTAAGCTTCCTAAGCATCACAGAAGAAACGAAAGCAGTAATATTTATATATCATATATATATAGTATAAGCATTCGTCTCACGCATATAAAATGATCACATCACAGTATATCAGCAGCAGAAGATAACATATGAAATATTGGATATACTACGAGTTCCGTGTTTTATTTTGAGCCTATATAAAACACGGATTCCACGGTCGCGATGAATAGCCAAACCCGCATCCCTAGACCCCTACAAGAGTGTCAAGTAACCCTCCCAATTCTAGGGTTAGGAGACCCGGTCTCGACTCCTCGAGATGGTCTCCTACTGGACCCTAGAACCCGGTTACTTGTGCTCCCCAGCTTGTGTCTATCCTAATGCGGAAAAGTAAATAATATACAATGGTGACATCATCCTCAACCCGAAAGTGCCCTAATAAAAGAATATTACATACAATTAATTTTACATGAATGAAAATAAAAACCCTCATCTCACATAAAAATCCCGGCTATTCAATACACGACGATCCAATATAACATATCACAACAACACATAATTATCACAGATAACTAGGCGAAGTTAGATAATTCGATAGATTCAACGAATTCCCAAAAATTCCCAGAGAGCTCAACACTTGAACACAGTTAAAATTAACCAGAGACATACCACAGTACCTACGGACCAACAGCTGAAGGCCGACCCAAGCCTCTCAAGTGGCGCCGCGGATCCGCCGCCAAAACCAGGTTTTGGCCGCGGATCCGCGGTCACTTAGACGAGTTAGGGTTTCCTTTTTCAGGTGTGTCAATAGAATTCCCTGCATGATTTTCTGAATATTTTTAACATGGAAAAATCCAACTTTTTGAAAAATTTCTAGTGAGGGGGTCCAAAATGGGTTTTTGGGGTTCGATTGGAGTTCTAACTTCATCTAGACAACGCCTAATGCTCTAGCTTGGCTCTGATACCACTGTAGGGTTAGCTTAGCACCTTAGAAAGGTTTTGGCAAGCATTAAACATGCTATATTAAAATTTTTGGGGTGCTAAACAAACCAACTAAGTAATCGAACTAAAGAATTAGGGTTAACTTTGCATGTAAACAAGTTTACATCTAAAAGAGAGGGATTATAGCCCTTGTAGTCCGTTCCATCGCTTCATAAGCTCCCAGTTGTGGTCCCTTCGCTGCGATCATCAAGCTCCCGGACTCTGGAGAGGCTCCATGAGGTGAATGATGCATCTTGCTTGATGTCTTCGAAATCCAAGACGATCAACTTCGAGGAAAAACGAACTCAATCTATCTCTTCACTAATGTAGAATTAGTGAAGCTAACGCACTAATCTATATGGCTAGTATAGAAGAGGATAATGAAGTAGGAATTTTGCTCTCTTTAGTTTTCTTTTTCTCACTTTATTTCATCACCATTGAAAAAGCTAGCAAGCTTTTTGAGGAAGAAGAAGATGAAGTGATGAGAATAAATGTTGTGTGTGGTTAGAAATACAACCCAAGGTCAAGTATATCATCCTTAACCCATGTAGAGACTTAACCATTAACTATGGTTAAAGGTATGGTTGATAAATATCTTAAGCAAGACAAAAAGAGTGGACAAAGTCAAAGAAACTACAAGCTTCTACAAGCTTCATACATGAACATTATCCACAATATTTGAATTATTTAATGATAAATATAAACCCTAATATTAACCCTAGTACAGTTTAACTCTAATAAACCCTAGTTGCATTTATAACCAAGCATGTTACAATTATACATATCACATATATATAATTAAGTAACAAAAGATTACATTTAACATATATCACATATATATTAATGTATCCAAAATGAGAAAAAGAATTACTTAAGTGAGCATATATTAGTTAATATAATATAATATATCATATATATAATTATACATTAAATCATCGAATCTTACTTGATCCGATAATCCGGCAATATCACATATAACCGACTAATATATAATATGTATCATTTCATCGAATCAACACTTAATCCGATGACCCGGCTATATCTCATATATCTGGCCGATATCACATATCGCGAGAATAGAATACGGTATCAGATATCGTATTTTTCTCGGTCCCGCACATATCGCATATGTGCTCCTACTCCGTTTTGCCTGAGCCAGGAAACCTCTGTGTAGGATTCTAAAGACTCGTCAATACGCCGGCAGTAGGTGATGATCATATCAAACACCTACAAGCTGCAAGCGGTCAGCTAAACGTAACAGCCACCGGGTATTGAGCGACCAGAAGATCAACAAGCAAGCCTGTACATACTCCTGCGAATCCAGTCAGTAACATTACCATACAATCCGGTCTCTTCGTCTGATATGTCGCATATCTAGTCTAGGGGTGGTAAACGTCAGACCCCAATAACCGATAAGTCGTGTCGATGTATAACTGGTCGAGAAACTACTGATAACACTTACCAGTATATCTCCATATCAACCCTGGCCAGGGACTTCCAGTTATGGCCAATCGAACATAGCGCATCATCAACCCCCAATACCGGGAGAGACAAAACCCCTCCTATCGCTCATTGCCTCCATGTGATTCGGGACTTTACCCAAAAGCCACCGTTTTGCACATTCTCTTGAACGTGGTATGGTGGAAATCAAAGCACAGTCGGAATCACACAAGACTTTATGACGATCTTGGGTCTACAGACTAATCTGTACCAGTGTCACCGGAGAACTGCTATCTAACGATAGGTATAATACCATCTAGGAGTTCTCGGCAAGTCCATTAAGTGTACCCAGTCTCTACAGAGCACCCGTACACCATCTTTGATGTCCAACACCTATAGATATGGGATCATCCTGTAGGGTTCCTAGGCACGCTAATGAGGTCTCACAAGGCATCAACCATGCCAATTTCAAATTTTATGGGTGCCGGGAAACCCTAATACGGATCGTTAACTAGAATTTTAGGCGAAAAACGAATCTAGTTAACAACTTAACTAAAGATAAGAAGCTACAACCTTTGTAGATCTGGTTATCCACTTCCTTAGCTCCACGTAGACGTCCTCTCGCTGTTCGTCTCGAATCCCGAACTCAAGCATCGGTTTCATCGGAGAAATGGGCGGGCAAGGTCGTCGGCTTCGTGCCGAAGATGATCTACGTCGAGGCTTCACAAGATCAAGCTTCGACTTCACCAAGTTGTGAAACTTATGAAGAAAACACCCTATACTACTTGGCAAGAGGTAGAGGGTGAAGAAATAGGAGGTGGGTTCACTTTAGATTTGGATTTCTTTCACTTTTGCTCAAGTTGCCATTGATGGACTTAAACTTTTTCTTGAAGAAGAAGATGATGATCAAAATAGAATATGATAAGTGTTAAAGAAAAAATAGAAAAGAAAATGGATACTTATCATATACTAACTATGGTAGAGTGTAGAGAATAGACCATGGTTACTTGGAATGGTTAGGGTTAAGCATGAAGACAGGAATGGTTACAAAGTCAACGCTTCATGAAGCTTCAACTAGAAACAAAGAAAGCCACCATTCTCTCCAAAATCTTTTCCAAATAAATGAATAAATAAATAAATGAATAAGCAAAACCCTAATCATCTTTTTAACCATGGTTTGATTTTTTACACTTAACCAATTAAACATGCATCATCAAACATGATACAAACATGTGCACAAAAGTATATCACATATACAACTTGCACATCAAGTGAGAAAATCCATTTAAAGTGAACCAATACTAGTTAATGCAAAGTAATATATCAAATATATAATTGTACATTAAATCATTAAATCAACACTTGATTTAACGATCCGGTCATATCGCATATAACCGACTAGTATCCTATGTATCGATTTATCGAATCAATGATTCGATAACTAGGTCATATCGTATACAACCATTCGAAACATTCATCGCGAGAATGAAATGCGGTATCGCATACACGCATTATTCTCGGTCCCGCACATATCTCATATGCGCTCCTATTTCGTTTCGCTTGAGCCAGGAAACCTCTGTGTAGGACTCTAAAGACTCGTCAATACGCCGGCAGCAGATGATGATCATATCAATCACCCACAAGCCGCAAGCGGTCTGCTAAACGTAACGGCCACCCGGGTATTGAGCGATCAGAAGATCGACGAGCTAGCCCGCTCACACTCCTGTGAATCCAACCAGTAACACTTACCGTACAGTCCGGTCTGTTCGTCTGATATGTCGCATATCAAGTCTAGGGGTGGTATACGTCAGACCCCAATAACCGATAAGTCGTGCCGATGTGAGGCTCATAACGGGTCGAGAAACTACTGGTAACACTTACCAGCAAATCTCTGATCAGCCCTGGCCAGGGACTTCCCTGTTACGGCCAATCGAGCACAGCGCAACATCAACCCCCAATACCGGGAGAGACGAAACCCCTCCTATCGCTCATTGCCTCCATGTGACTCGGGACTGTACCCAAAGACCACCGTTTTGCATGCCCTCATGGACGTGGTAAGGTGGAGATCAAAGCACAGTGGGAATCACACAAGACTCTATGACGATCTCGGGTCTACAGACTAACCTGCACAAATGTCACCTGAGAACTGCCATCTGACGTGAGGTATAATACCATCTGGGAGTTCACGGCGAGTCCGTCCAGTGTACCCAGTCTCCACAGAGCACCCGTATACCATCTCTGATGTCAAACACCAATGGATATGGGATCATCCATCGCCCATCTCATGGGTCGAGAAGCGTATACGCTAGTCTACTATGGTATATCGATGCCCCGTCTCGATACACCCACGACTAGGGACCTTGAAGGATGTACTTATGGACTACCATGTCCCCACTAGTATGATCTTCATCACAGTCCAGGTAGTCAAGTACACATCCTAAGGGCTTTACCAACATGTAACTATAAGACAGTTTAAAGAGATAAGTGTACATGTTAAGATAAAGAGCAACCAGATAGCATACTATCATATCGAGCAAGAAAGTCATCTCTATATATGTCCAAGCATCCAATATAATATACATCATCTGTACAATACTGGCCTCTAGGGCATACATACAACTAACAATCTCCTACTTGCACTAGGGCCAGCTGCTGTAGTATCGCATACCGAGCATCTCGAAGAGTCTCTCAAACTGTATCTGGGGAATGGCCTTCGTGAGTGGATCCGCCGTGTTGTTCTTCATGTCAACCCTCCTGACCTCGATCTCTCGGCGATCAACTATCTCCCGGATCCGGTGATACCGCCTCAGAATATGCCTGGATCGCTGATGGGACCTGGGTTCCTTGGCCAAAGCCACCGCTCTATTGTTATCGCAATACAAAGGTATTGGATGCTCAATGGATGGAACCACTCCAAGTTCAGTAATGAACTTCTTGATCCAGACAGCCTATTTGGCAGCATCGTTGGCAGCGATGTATTTAGCCTCCATCGTCGAGTCTGCCACGGTTTCCTTCTTGGAACTCTTCCAGCTAACTGCCCCTCCGTAAAGGGTAAAGACAAATCCCGACTGCGACTTAGAGTCGTCCTTATCACTCTGGAAGCTCGAATCGGTAAAGGACTCCACTTAGAGTTCTCCGTTACCATACACCAAGAGCATCTCTTTAGTCCTTCGTAAGTACTTGAGAATGCTCTTCACAGCTGTCCAGTGACTCTCTCTAGGATCAGCTTGATACCTGCTCACTACACTTAGTGAGTATGCTACATCGGGTCTGGTACATAGCATCGCGTACATGATAGAGCCTACAGCCGAAGCATAGGGTATCCCTTGCATGCGAGCTCTCTCCAAATCAGTCTTGGGAGACATCTCTTTGGAGAGAGTGACTCCAGAGATCGTGGGTAAGTTCCCACGCTTGGATTCTTCCATACTAAACCTCTTTAGTATGGTGTCAATGTACCTGGATTGGGATAATCCCAATATCCGTTTGGATCTATCTCTATAGATCCTAATTCCCAATATGCAGGAGGCATCACCAAGATCTTTCATTGAGAATCTTTGTGATAAGAAGAGCTTGACCGATTGCAGCATAGGAATATCATTTCCTATCAAGAGTATGTCGTCCACGTACAATACGAGGAAGACAACCATACTCTCTGCTACCTTCTTGTAGATACAAGGTTCATCTGGGTTTTTGACGAAATCAAACTCTTTGATAACGACGTCAAAGCAGATGTTCCAACTCCGCGATGCTTGCTTTAATCCATAAATGGATTTAAGCAGCTTGCACACCTTCCCGCTGCTCCCACTGTCTACGAAGCCCTCTGGCTGAGTCATGTACACGCACTCTTCTAAATCACCATTTAGAAAGGCGGTCTTAACATCCATTGGCCAGATTTCGTAATCATGATATGCAGCGATAGCAAGCATGATCCGGATGGATTTAAGCATAGCCACTGGAGAAAAGGTTTCGTCATAGTCCACACCTGGTCTTTGACGAAAACCCTTTGCTACAAGTCTAGCTTTGAAAGTCTCCACTTTCCCATCTACACCAAGTTTTTTCTTGAAGATCCACTTGCTCCCGATGGGTTTTACCCCTTCAGGAGCAACATCCAAAGTCCATACTTTGTTGGTGTACATGGATTCCATCTCGGACCGCATAGCATCCAGCCATTTCACTGAGTCCCTACTCGTGATGGCCTGCTCGAAGCTAGTTGGGTCATCATCCTCCATGATGCAATCTTCGCTTCCACCGTCAATGAGAAAACCGTAGTATCTCTCAGGTGGACGAGAAACCCTACTAGATCGGCGGAGAGGCTGGGGTTCGTCGGGTACTACTGAATCCTCTGGTTCTACTAAATCATTAGTTGTAGTTTGTGGTGCTGGAACCTCTTCCAGCTCTACCTCTTTGCCACTAATTTCTTTTGCGAGAAATTCCCTTTCCAAAAAGGTGGCATGTTGAGCAACAAACACTCTTTGTTCCTCTGCTTGGTAGAAAAAATATCCTTGAGAATTCTTTGGATATCCCACAAACTTGCAAAGAACTGATCGTGCCTCGAGTTTGTCCGGATTTTGCTTTTTGACATAGGCCGGACAACCCCATATCTTAATTCTTTTAAAATATGGTCTCTTCCCACTCCATATCTCATATGGTGTGGTAGGTACAGCTTTAGACGGAACCAGATTCAATTGGTATATGGCTGTCTCAAGCGCATACCCCTAAAAAGAAATAGGTAACTCAGCATTGCTCATCATTGAGCGCACCATATCTAATAGGGTGCGATTCCTTCGTTCTGATACACCGTTGTGCTGTGGTGTATAAGGAGGAGTAAGCTGAGAGAGAATCCCATTCTCTTTTAGATAATCCAGGAATTCAATGCTTAAGTACTCACCTCCTCGATCAGATCGAAGAATCTTAATACTTTTGCCCGTTTGGTTCTCTACCTCGTGCTTATATTCTTTGAATTTCTCAAAAGCTTCAGACTTGTGTTTCAACAGGAACACATGCTCGTATCTAGAGAGATCGTCAGTGAATGTAATGAAGTAGGAAGAACCATTTCTGGCATGTGTAGACATAGGACCGCATACATTACTATGTATCAGTCCCAAGAGTTCGGTAACTCTTTCTCCGTGTCCTGTGAACGGAGTTTTGGTCATCTTTCCTTTGAGACATGAATGGCAAGTGTCATAAGATGATAATTCGAATGAATTCAAATATCCATTCTTATGTAACTTAGCTAGTCGTGTCTCATTGATATGACCAAGTCTACAGTGCCACAAGAAGGATTCGTTCATTTCTGAGCTTTTCCTCTTATGTGTGTTTTGTACATTGAGGACTGTATTTTGATTGAGAATGAATATGCCATTATGTAACGAGCCTGATGCAATCAACTTTTGATCTAGGAATATGTTCATAACATTATCCTTTACTACAAAATTATATCCTTTACTTAATAAAGAGACTGATATAATGTTGCACATCATGTTCGGTATATAATAGCACTCATTCAGAACTAGTGTATCACCATTTGGTAATACCAGGTGATATATGCCAACAGCTTTGGCTGCAACATTTGCCCCATTCCCTACTTGAACGGAATGATCACCTTTACCCAGTTCTCTACCTTTCCGTAGCCCATGTAACTGCTTACATATGTGGGATCCTGATCCGGTATCTAATACACAGGACGTAGGGTGAACTGAAAAACAGTTCTCAATAACTAACACACCCGAAGAAGATGCATCAACATGCATGTTCTTTTGGGCGGCTTGAGAATCTAGATATTCTCCTATTCCCTGTTCAGTCTTATAACTCTTATAAGAAAGAACGGGTCCAACGTTCCCCTGCACAGTATAACATGCGGGTTCGGTCAATACATCCATATTATTATCTTTATTAGGGCATGACATGGTCGCTACCTGGAGAGAGAGAGAGAAGAAAACACTTTAGCGTAAGCTCGTGCAAGATCAGATTGGTTATTATCTTATCTAATCAGGATGGCTCCCACTGGTTTTTATCAAATCTTCCTTCAAACCCTAAAAGGAAAGACTAGCCGGGATTAATTACACACTACAAGTTCGCCAATCTTTCAGCCAGGCCAGTGTCGGTACTTTGAGGGAGGTCCCCCGTGCTTTCGCACGAACCTAATTAATGTAAACCTCGTTTTCCCAGAGGCGTTACCCCGTTGACACCTTTCTAGAC
The DNA here is from genome assembly GCA_030015575.1 of Agapanthus africanus. Classification (NCBI taxonomy): domain Eukaryota; kingdom Viridiplantae; phylum Streptophyta; class Magnoliopsida; order Asparagales; family Amaryllidaceae; genus Agapanthus; species Agapanthus africanus. Next base: position 216,839,004 of record JASDDO010000018.1, read on the forward strand.
ACCTACTTGATCGGCTAATTGTAATGTGTAAAACTCTCCCAGGAGTAACTCTTACTCGCAGTGGGTATCGGGATCCAACTATCTCATAGAAGGTATGCAATCTCATTGCAAATTTCAACACTTGAAATTCCCAATAATGCTTTTGCCCCTAGCGACCTATGACCTTGACTAAGTCAACAAACCATAAATCGCTAGTCAAGTTCAACCCGTGCATTTATCGATTGAATTAAACCCACCCGTACGACCCTTGACTGAGTCAACAAGGCTGTGCGAATGCCCTAATCCAATCACATCTCATGTTGTAACAGATAAACATTATTTAGCTACCGTACACTATGCCTTGACTAAGTCAACAAACATAGTACGAATACTAAATAACATCTATCTGAAATGACGGAGGGCTACGCAGGTTTTTCAGAAAAACCATGAGCGTAATGAACTTGATATCGTTGTAGAATCAAAATGATGTTTTCAAATGGAGTGATTTTGAGGCTTTTCTAGTTTTGCTAAAGGGGTCACTCCCGGTGAAGGGATCGTCAGCCCTTTTCTCGTCGAATGAGGTGCGGGATATATCATATATATCACTGTGCAAAGCAGAAACTATAGAAGCAATCAAAAGCAAACCAAGTGTGTAGCGTCTGTCAGTTATTGCTAAAGGAGTCACTCCCGGTGAAGGGATCTCGGTCCTTTCCTCATCTAATAAGGTGCAGGGTATATCATATATACCGCTATGCAAAGCAAGAACTGTAGCTACCTGTTTTGTTTAAAATTTGATTCTACAACATCTTAGGTTTCTTTTCTTTCATTAATCACATTAATGAAGTCCTATCATTTAAGTCACCTAAACATCACAGATAAATACGACGTACACTTATGCCATCCGCATTCGCCTGGATGTCCCCTCATGCACCGTTAGGTTAGGTAACTAACGACAGAGCAGGGCAGGGCTAGTGCGGGTGAAAAACATAAGTAACGTCTATACAATATATCATATATACTATATACTGAATCTATCACAGAACATCACATGATCACATCACAGATATCGCAGCAGAAGAAACATATGAAACATTGGATATACTAGGACGTCCGTGTTTTCAGTACGAGCCAGTATAAAACACGGATTCCGCGGTCGTGATGAATAGCCAATCCCACACCCTTAGACCCCTACGAGAGCGGCAAGCAACCCTACCAATTCTAGGGTTAGGAGACCCGGACTCGACTCCTCGAGATGGTCTCCCACTAGACCCTAGAACCCGGTTACTTGTGCTCCCCTCCTTGGGTCTATCCTAGTGCAGAAAAGTAAATAATATATAAAGGGTGACAACTTCCGCAACCTGGAAGTGCCCCAAATAAAAAGAATATTACATACAAGTTTTTACATGAATGAAAATGAAAAACACTCATCTCACATAAAAACCCCCGGCTATTCAAACACGACAATCCAATATAACATATCCAGCAACACATAACATCACATGTCATCAACGTAAGTAAATATGCGCATCCCAATTGTCGTTGACATATAACAACGAAACCGGCGATATCACATATTACACTTACGGTCACAGAAAAGAAAGTGTAAAACTACAACAGTTGGAATCCGCAACCTCTTTAGACATCGCATGCCTAACACTTATAAACCCCGCATTTTAGTCCCATTATCGAAAACTCTTTTCAATATCAAATGAGACTAAACCGCTTGATTTATAACGATCATTCAGCTATCTCATAACTGTTTGCGAATTCCAATTATTGTATCCCATTCCGGATAAATAGAGAATATTAAACTTTCCGATCGAACATTCGAACACCCAAGTTTTCCCGAAACAGACCAACACATGAAATAAGTTCAAAGACATTCACTTCATGGCTCAGTACCAACGGTCCAGCCGTAGAAGGGTCAAGCCAACGCCTCACATGTGGTACGCCGTACTGCCCCAAACCCGAAGGTTCAAAGGGCAGTTCAAGACGGTCACATAATCGAGTTAAGGTTTGTTGTCTTCTAGAGGGACCATCGCGTTACTTGCACTACTTAGAACGTCATTAAACTACGGAAAAGTCCAACAATTGGAAATTTCCCGGCAGGGGAAAGATTGGGTATTTACATCCGGTCGAACTTTTTAACATATTCTAAAATATCCGGAAAAACACATAGACGAAGTCTGATAATCCGATCGAATCTACGAACTCCCAATACACCCAGAAAATTCAACTCTTGAATAAATTTTAAAAATTCCCAGAAAATCCAACACCTGAAGAAATCAGTTACTGTGCAAAAATTATATGATAATTCAATAAATTGGCCGCGGAACCGCCGCAGAAGCAAGGCTTATGCCGCGGTTCCGCCGCACAGTAGACACTTCATTAATTAATTTTTGCACCGTAATTCATAGATTTCCCTGCTGAATTTTTTAGCAATTTTTAATCTGGAAAAAACCCAGTTTTTGAAAAAAGTCCAGAGAGCATGGAAAAATTAGGGTTTCGGGTTCGATCGGGTTTTAAACGTCGTCTACTCTTCGCCTAAGGCTCTAGCTAGGCTCTGATACCACTGTAGGGTTCCTAGGCACGCTAATGAGGTCTCACAAGGCATCAACCATGCCAATTTCAAATTTTATGGGTGCCGAGAAACCCTAATACGGATCGTTAACTAGAATTTTAGGCGAAAAACGAATCTAGTTAACAACTTATCTAAAGATAAGAAGCTACAACCTTTGTAGATCCGGTTATCCACTTCCTTAGCTCCACGTAGACGTCATCTCGCTGTTCGTCTCGAATCCCGAACTCAAGCATCGGCTTCATCGGAGAAATGGGCGGGCAAGGTCGTCGGCTTCGTGCCGAAGATGATCTACGTCGAGGCTTCACAAGATCAAGCTCCGACTTCACCAAGTTGTGAAACTTGTGAAGAAAACACCCTATACAACTTGGCAAGAGGTAGAGGGTGAAGAAATAGGAGGTGGGTTCACTTTAGATTTGGATTTCTCTCACTTTTGCTCAAGTTGCCATTGATGGACTTAAGCTTTTTCTTGAAGAAGAAGATGATGATCAAAATAGAATATGATAAGTGTTAAAGAAAAAATAGAAAAGAAAATGGATACTTATCATATACTAACTATGGTAGAGTGTAGAGAATAGACCATGGTTACTTGGAATGGTTAGGGTTAAGCATGAAGACAAGAATGGTTACAAAGTCAAAGCTTCATGAAGCTTCAACTAGAAACAAAGAAAGCCACCATTCTCTCCAAAATCTTTTCCAAATAAATGAATAAATAAATAAATGAATAAGCAAAACCCTAATCACCTTTTTAACCATGGTTTGATTCTTTACACTTAACCAATTAAACATGCATCATCAAACATGATACAAACATGTGCACAAAAGTATATCACATATACAACTTGCACATCAAGTGAGAAAATCCATTTAAAGTGAACCAATACTAGTTAATGCAAAGTAATATATCAAATATATAATTATACATTAAATCATTAAATCAACACTTGATTTAACGATCCGGTCATATCGCATATAACCGACTAGTATCCTATGTATCGATTTATCGAATCAATGATTCGATAACTAGGTCATATCGTATACAACCATTCGAAACATTCATCGCGAGAATGAAATGCGGTATCATATACACGCATTATTCTCGGTCCCGCACATATCTCATATGCGCTCCTATTTCGTTTCGCTTGAGCCAGGAAACCTCTGTGTAGTACTCTAAAGACTCGTCAATACGCCGGCAGCAGATGATGATCATATCAATCACCTACAAGCCGCAAGCGATCTGCTAAACGTAACGGCCACCCGGGTATTGAGCAATCAGAAGATCGACGAGCTAGCCCGCTCACACTCCTGTGAATCCAACCAGTAACACGTACCGTACAGTCCGGTCTGTTCGTCTGATATGTCGCATATCAAGTCTAGGGGTGGTATACGTCAGACCCCAATAACCGATAAGTCGTGCCGATGTGAGGCTCATAACGGTTCGAGAAACTACTAGTAACACTTACCAGCAAATCTCTGATCAGCCCTGGCCAGGGACTTCCCTGTTACGGCCAATCGAGCACAGCGCAACATCAACCCCTAATACCGGGAGAGACGAAACCCCTCCTATCGCTCATTGCCTCCATGTGACTCGGGACTGTACCCAAAGACCACCGTTTTGCACGCCCTCATGGACGTGGTAAGGTGGAGATCAAAGCACAGTGGGAATCACACAAGACTCTATGAAGATCTCGGGTCTACAGACTAACCTGCACAAGTGTTACCTGAGAACTGCCATCTGACGTGAGTTATAATACCATCTGGGAGTTCTCGGCGAGTCCGTCCAGTGTACCTAGTCTCCACTGAGCACCCGTATACCATCTCTGATGTCAAACACCAATGGATATGGGATCATCCATCGCCCATCTCATGGGTCGAGAAGCGTATACGCTAGTCTACTATGGTATATCGATGCCCCGTCTCGATACACCCACGACTAAGGACCTTGAAGGATGTACTTATGGACTACCATGTCCCCACTAGTATGATCTTCATCACAGTCTAGGTAGTCAAGTACACATCCTAAGGGCTTTACCAACATGTAACTATAAGACAGTTTAAAGAGACAAGTGTACATGTTAAGATAAAGAGCAACCAGATAGCATACTATCATATCGAGCAAGAAAGTCATCTCTATATATGTCCAAGCATCCAATATAATATACATCATCTGTACAATACTGGCCTCTAGGGCATACATACAACTAACACATCCATCGCCCATCATATGGGTCAAGATGCGTATACGCTAGTCTACTCTGGAGTATCGATGCCCCGTCTCGATACACACTCGACTAGGAACAGTTATAGGATGTACTCGTGGACTACCCTGGCCTATGATCTCATCAAAGTCCTAGTAGTCGAGTACATATCCTAAGGGTTTTATCAACATGTGAGAGCAAGACAGTAAACTAATACAAGTCAACATGTTAAGACAAACTGAAAGCAGATATCATACTATCATGTCGAGCAAGAAAGTCCTCTTTATATATATCCAAGTATCCACTATAATATACATCATATCTACAACAATGGCCTCTAGGGCATATACATAACTAACACAAGCAATACAAATATACAACGGCGAAGGCGAGGATCAAAACTCAGAATGAAAACCAACATCCTAAAAAAAACCATAGAAGAACCATAATAATACAAGCGCGTGACTCTAAGGTCGAAAGAATAAAAAACTGGTTTTCTAAGTCTATCAAATAATACAAATCTGGTTGATGGAGCTTACTGGATACAACTGAAATAAATAAAAGTACAACGGCGGTCACGATACAAGTGAACCCACCTACCCAAGCAATCACCCGGAAGGAAGTGGTGTGCCAGCAAAGCCGTCAAGGAACCTGTATGGCAAAACCTGCAAGAAACTGTGGCACAACGGGGGTGAGTTGCCAACTCGTGAGTATAAGACATCACCAAGAAGAAATCTCATGTATGACGCTCTTCTAGGTCATACAATAAAATACTCAATACTACAACAAGGGTAACAGTATATCATAAGTGTGATATCAAAATACTCATGTCCGTGTCATGAGCAATAATATATCGATGCGTGACATGTATGAATGCACCATCCAATGTGTGTCTAGCAACGACACCAAAATCATGATAAAACCCGAGTGCCCAGCATCGACACTCAAAACATCATGAAGTCCGTGTCCGACAGCGACACATAATCCTCAAATCTCGGGCTTCGTCAGTCCGGATCGGCCCATGGGCTCCGTCAGTCCGGATCGGCCGATCACATCAAATCTCACGACTACGTCGGTATCCTCCGGATATCCTCCACGACCGACATCACCGGTAGGTAGTCTGCCCCTGCCAGGCTCATCGTCTATAACTCGAGCTTCTTGCCCCGAGGTACATTACCGGGCCCACCATGTATCCGAGACGGTTCATCCAACTCCTCGAATCGGGTCTTGAAAACTAACAAAAATCTGGAAAACTCATAGTGGACAACATATACGTCATATCACGAGAAAACCGTAACTTGTATTTTAAAAAGATAATGAGTTTATAAAGGTTTTTGCGGTTTTTCCCCAAATCCAGAAATCTCAAGAAATATCCGAAATATCATAATCACAAATCAACAAGAGAGTAATGAATCCCGGTATAAAGCACCTCAACAGGGTATGAACAGCATAAGTATGAATGCATGCAACATCTAAATATAGAGTGCAATATCTAAACTAACATATGAAAACAAGCATACTAATAATGTAACAACTACTACCCAGCAAATTATACCAAAGAAGTAATGTTTTCTAATGTGTACGTGATATGTAAATTACCGATGATGATGTGTGTGAGCCGGCAGGTAAGTGTACGTAGAGCATACGCATCATCGGTAATGGTGTTAGTGTCCTGACAGCAGGGGTTCATAATAACTAAAGAAAACACATGTATAAGCATGCAATGCGATGAGAACAACATGAATATACGGAAAATGATGTAGTAACCACAACATTGAAGAATATACATTTCTATATACGAGTCATACAGTTTTTGGTGTTTGAAATAGCATGAATCATGGTTTTAGAAAAATAGGGCTACGGGATTTTTGAGAAAAGATACGTCTTTTGAAAAATCCGTAGTATCTCTCGGCCTGTCTTTAAAAATACTCACGATTCGTTAGTTTTGAAAGGTAAGTATGACTCGAGCCTAGTCTAACAACTACCAAATCAACGAAAAGCTAAACTAAGAAACTAGTCGAAAGGGTCAGAAAATCCACATAAATTCCGAGTTGATATACTTAGTAGTCGGTGATCCAGCCTCATAGCGTCACGTACTGTATAATACATAGTACGACATTCTTGAGTCAAGATTGCGGATCAATCATCATAGCTATACCTCGTACGGTAAGATCCATCGTACGGCATCCCAAAATCGGGGTACGGTTCAAATATCACATATACCTCATTATTCATATGGTATCATTATCGTAATATCATGAATTAGGGGTACCGTTCTAAAGTCTAATACATTCCAATATTATCAAACATATACCCTCGTTCCATTATAATATCATGTCGTATATCATATCACGACTCAATCACATATCACAATCTCCCGGCATCATGTCCATTTATATCGACTCATCTCCAAGTATCATCTACTGTGCTCATCATCCGTGTATACGTATACACACACACACACACACATACACACACACCCCAACGCATCCACACACATATATATACATATAAACATATACACCCAAAATCATATCACATGTGTGTGCGCGCGTGTGTTTGTCAACCTTTACTCTAGAGTTTCGCGACTAAGAAACTAAACTTAAAGCTGTTAGGTCCACGTTACCTCTCCCGGTCCTTTCGGGGTAGCGGAAACAGTGAAAAACAATTTTTAGGGTTTAGGGTAACATGGACTAGAAAACCCGGATCTTTGCTAAACAACACGCTAGCAATAACTATGAGCTTTACCTACTCAGTTAGGAGGTTATACCTAGTCTTGAACACCTTCTCTTCTTCTCCTTGGAGTTAGTTGGATGGTTCTCCTCGTCGCCTTCTTTTGCCGAAGAAAGATCCACCCGAGGGCCTCTACCTTGAGCTCCTTCCTCGAACTTGAGGTAACTAAAGTATTAGGCTTGCTAGACCTTCAACCTTAGGATGAGTAGAGATGAGATTTGGTGTTTTATCTTGAAGGAAAATGGTTCTCAACTCATGAGAGGGATTTTGCCTTGAGAGGGAGGAAGAGGATGAGAGCTAAGGATGAGAGAGAAGATGCAAGTAAGAATCATCAATTTTTTACAACAATGCTCTCTTATTTTAGAAAATGATAACAATAATAATAATTAACAATTTGTGATGGTGAGTTGATGAATGACCATTATCATTTCATTCATTAAATGCTTTGTGCAAAAAATAAGAAGCAACTTTGAAAACAAATGATGATGGTCAACAAGTCTACTTTGGTCAACCGGTCAACTGAAGTCAACAAGTCAACAAAAGTCAAGAATTCAACTCAACCATGGCACAATAATTGTTAACTAATATTATTAATCATATTTCCTATTCTTATTAGGGTTTGGAAAAAGACAACAGTCAACTGTGCATACACACCCGTACCATAACCCTAATGAGAATCCTCTGCCTCTGTCTCAGTCAACTGTGCATACACACCCGCATCCGTGTTCCGAGGAACACGAATACAATGAGATAAAACCAATCCCAAAAGATATACTAGGATCTAGCTTAAAACAAAGCCCGCTAGTACTAACAGTCCGGACACCAAACGTGCACAAGTGCGCGGATGTGAACGAACCCCATAACAAAACCATGCGACCTCTACTCTATTTTGCCCAAAGGCGAATAACCCTCTGTGTGGGACTCTAAAGACTCGACACTACGCTGGCAGTGGGGTTAACCACAGACCGCAAGCGGCACTAGCTGTACGTAACGGTCCCCAGGTAGATGCCGATAAGAAGATCGATGAGGTGAACCCATCCGAACTCCTACTGATCCTGTATTTGACAATCTCCGTACAGTCCGGTCTGTTCGTCTGAGAATATCACATGGCGGGCCTAGTAGGGTGGCAAACGATAGTCCCCTAATAGCGGTACAAGTCATGTCGGAGTGTAGCCTAGAACACCCTGAGATAACACTGGAAACCAACTAGTATATCTCGCTTGCCCTGGCCAGGGACGACTATGTGTAATGGCTCTCCTAGACATAGCGCGATATCAACCCCCAATACCGGGAGAGACGAATCCTGTCTAACCGTCACTGCCTCCAAGTGCTTCGGGACTGCACCCAACTACTACCTGTTTGCACGACTCAGTAGAGCCGTGGTAGGGTAGTAATCAAAGAACAGTGGGAACACACTCGAGGCGAAGTGACAGTGTCAAGTCAGCGGACTAAGCTGTACTCATGTCACCTGGGAACTGTTAACTGACGATAGGTATAATACCAACCAACAGTTCCCGACGAGTCCTGTCCAGTGTACTCGTAACCTAACAAGCACCCGCATACTATCCCCAGTACGACGTACTGATGGCTGTGGGACAGACCATCTCCCGAACCGGGAAGAGAAGCGTATGCACTGTTTTTCCCAATCAGAGCAAAGCTCTGTTGAAATTCAAAATTCAAAATTTTGAAGCAACGCTTCAAATCTCGGGCGCAACGCGCCACATGTCAGGCGCTGATACGTCAGCGCAGCGCCCAAGAAGGCGCGCCCAATCAGAGCAAAGCTCTATTTTAAACAAAATTAAAGGAAGTAACGCTTCAGTTACGCAGGCACTGCGCTGCGCGACACGTATCAGCGCAGATGCGCTAGCGCAGTCGCGCTGCACACTGCGCCGCGCGACACGTGTCAGCGCAGATGCGCTAGCGCAGTCGCGCTGCGCACTGCGCCGCGCGACACGTGTCACGCGCTGGGGCATTTGCGCCAAACAGAATTAAAATTCTAAAGAAATCTTTTCTGTTCTTGTTAAAACAAGAATATTTTCTTCTGTAAAACAGAAGCCCTTGGATCAAAGATCCAACGGTGGAGAAAATTCCCCAAATCACTCAGAGAAGATCTCTTCAACAAAATTAACTAATTTATAGACACTATAAAAGAGACCCCAGACCTCAATTCAAAAAAAAGGGAGGAACTTTTTCTTGAAAAAGGTCAAGAGTTTCAAACAGAGAGAAAATCCTGAGAAAATTTCAAAGAAAAAGTTAAAAACCTTCACGAGAGAGAAGAAATCTCTTTTAATAAATCATTGATCTAAAAACCAGATCGATGTTCCTCACATAATAAACAGTGCTTTGCACTTCTTATGAACCACTGGTTCTTTAAAAACAAGAAAGCAAGAAAAATAAAAATTAGTGCTTTGCACTTTTTTGAACCTCTGGTTCTTGAAACAAAAAGAAAAACTTATTTTTCTTTGATCTAAATTAGATCAAGAAATCAAATAGTGCTCTGCACTTCTGTTCTTGAATCTAAAAGATTCTTAGTGCTCTGCACATCCAAACTGCGCTGTTGCGCTCTTGGGAAAGCGCCACGTGTCAGCATCTGAATCACTTGCGTTATGAGTTTTGAGATAGAGTTTTGCTCTCTGTAATTGGCGCAACTTACCAAGGTGCGCCACGTGTCAGCAGCGCAAGCGCAGCGCCCTAGCGTAGCGCACTGCGCTTGCATGACACGTGTCATCATCACAAGCGCTTGCGCTCTCTGGTTGGCGCAAAGCGCCTGAAAATGCAATGCATTTCCTAAAGGGCCAGGCCCAAATCAAAAAGACCAAGCAGGCCTAATTAAATTGATGCTCTGCATCATTTATAAATGGGCAGAGCCCAGACAAAATAACAAAAATGCTATGCATTATTTAAAAGGGGAGAGTCCAATTGAGAGGTCCAATGGACCAAAACAAATGCTCTGCATTATAATAAAAAGGGCAGAGCCCAGTCAAAATAGGCATAAATGGCCTAAAGTAATGCTATGCATTATTCTAAAAAGGGGAAAGCCAAGACAAAGGCCAAAAGCAAATAAAATATTGAATATTTTCAACTGGACTTAGCCCAATTTTGGCCGTAAGTCCTTAAATTAAATTGACTGAGCAAAATTGCTCTCTTAAATCAATTTACATCCGGTTCGAGGGTACATCTACGAACTCCTCTGACACTTCTCGTTGTAATCCTTCAATGACGTCAGAGAGGCGACGGGTCCCGACGACCACACATCGATACGGACTGCGAGGTCCTTAAACTCGTGGACCACTACATTCTTAAACTGGTATTGGACCGAAATGTCCTTAAACTAATATCTGTCCCAAAAATGGGAATGTTGGACCATTACGTCTTTAAACTGGTATTGGACCGAAACGTCCTTAAACTAATGTCGGACCACCACGTCCATAAACTGGAACATGGACCACCACGTCCCTAAACTCGAACATGGTCCACCACGTCCCTAAACTGAAGTATGGACCGCAACGTCCCTAAACTACCGATGGACCACTACGTCCCTAAACTGGAACAATAGAGCCTCCAAATGCTCTTTTGTCGGATCTAAACGTTCCCGTTTAAGTTGATCTTAGCCTCAAATAAGGCTAACGCATCCTTAAACATTTAAACAGACTTTAGTCCCAAATTGGACTATAAGACCCCCGATCAACTTTGGTTCAAGGGTACATCTCCGAACTCCTCTGACACCTATCGTTGTAATCCTTCAACATCGTCAGAGAGGTGACGGGTCCCGACAGCCATATATCAAATGGACCACCATGTCCCTAAACTGGAAATGGATCTAGACGATCCCGTTAAGTTGATCTTAGTCTCAAACAGGACTGTCGTATCCTTAACGAACGTTTAAGTTGATCTTAGCCGCAAGCGACTAATGCATCCTTAAACAAAAAACACCAAACCCGAATCTATGTAAATACGGATTTAGACTAATCCACGTCCTACGGGCGACGGCATTATTCAGTCTCCGTATACAATCCACGGGCAACCACAAACAAAACAAACACACACGACACGAAGTAAAATTCTGGAGAAGGAGAAAGTTGTTACCGCGATGCGGTAGCGTAATTAACTGCAGGGGCTTGCGCCTGCAGGGAAGAGCGTCCCCACAATCAAAAACCCCTCAAGCGAGGGGAAATCTGACAAAGTCTGCTACATCGGCCGCATCCGTCTAAACCTCCGATACACGGTGCCATAAATCAACTTGGCATCTTCGGAGAGGTGGACGGATAAAACCATATAGCATCTGCCCCGAATCTCAGCGTCAGGACTTCGCAGTCCTGTGCGCCGTCTTTCGGAGGGGAACAGATTCTGGCACGCCCGGTGGGACCTCTTCCTCTTTCCACTCCACACTTCGTATGTTGTCCTCGTGAACCAGTCGCGGTTTGTTAAATGGTTGCCTACGGATTTCAAGTTACTAAGATTTGGTCTTTTGCCTGGCGCAGAAATCAAGATTCAATGGCCTTTAACTGCACCAACTGCTCGAAGTACCACTGCAACGGACGCTCCACCTCACCGGGAGGTGTAGCATATGGGACCCAAGCGGCTTCTTTCCTCGCTCTGCCGGTAGACCAGGTGACCCAAGCCACTACTGGCCTGTTCTTCGGGATCATGATCCCACCTACAAGCTTCTCTGCGCCAATACCTGCACCAGAAGTGAACAAGAAGTCGGTCTTCGACCGGCTCACTGCTACGACGACCCCTGTCAGCGGGTCGCCCACTGTCAAACCAACAGCCTCTGTTTTCATCAGGCTAAATCAGAACTCTAAACTGGATGTCCCAAGGAAAGCAATAACTGCTGCTCCAGAATTCGTCAAGGCGGCTTCCCCTGTCAATGAATCAGTCTTTTCAAGAATGACGATTCCTGCTCCTGCCGTTGCTCGAGGATCCGTCTTCGATAGGTTGAACATCACCCCTCAAAAGACAACTTCAGTCTTTAAGAGGTTAACACCAGCGGCGCCTCATTCAGACAGGGGGCAAAAAGAAGCTATCTCAATCTCCGAGCCAGTCCCAATGGCTCGTTGTGCTCGACGTCGCCATTGGCAACAAGTGAGAAAGGCAGGGGGCAGCTCCCCCTCAGGGCTAACTCCACCGGCTCCAGTGGTGGAATTCAACGCTGCTGTTCCAACTGAGAACAGCTTTGAACTGCTGAGGAGGGTACGTAAGAACTCTCCAACCGCTACACTGAAAAGATCTCCTCCGCCTGCGGAGAGAGTTCGGGAAACAAAACAAGAACAGCCCTCTCAACGGCTGTCCTCAAGAATTTATAAAGTTTGGCTGAGGGTTCAAGACTCTGTGATCAACCCAGATCACTCTCATCAACGAAAGAAGACGAAGGTGCAAAAAGGAAAAGACCGTTCTATTGAACAGCAAGGGATGACAATCGCTAGGGTGCCCACTGCAACGGCCCCTTCAACTTCAACGGCCCACAAAAGAAGAAGGCCGGAGAAAACCCCCGCGTCGGCGACAGATATCAGAGGTGATGAACCCAAACGCCCTAAGTCAGGGGACATGATAGTTCATACCGTCTACGTGGCATTTGGTAAAGAAGATAGCCGCATATCTATGGGTCATCAACCGCTCTCCCGATCAGTGACCAAGGCACAGGAGCAACAGCAAAAGATCCAAGAAATGATGAATGCTATGGCTGCACTTACCGGACCAAAAGAGAGCCCTGAAACGTCCTCGGACGACCGTCAGGAGGAAGAAACCGACGCTGAATTCCTTCGTCGGATATTGGAGAAGAAGGACAAAGAGGCTGCTGAACAAGCAGCCAACATACAGCGTATGGGCCTCCTCTTCCAAGACATGATAGGGATGATGATACAACAAGATCCTCCGGCTGAAGAGCCCCAGACCGTCCTTGGTGACGATAGGGGAGAAACATCAAATCCACCACCAGCTCTGTCGATGGCTAAGGAGGATACAATCTCCAAAGCTGATTTGGATGAGTACATCGCCCAGCAAATACGGGTTCATCATGCGACCGAAGCGGCGGGCAGGTCGTAAAAATGGGGCGGCCATATCCAAGTTGGTACGATCAAATAAACTACCCACCCGATTACATAATTCCCAAGTTCCATGTCTACAAAGGGACGGGCAATCCTCATCAGCATGTTGCCCAGTTCAGGGCACTCTGCGGCAATACCGGCGGTGATGACAAGCTGTTGCTTCACCAGTTTGTTGGAAGCTTATCAGATACGGCGTTTGAATGGTACTCTGAGCTCCCGAACGACTCTATTAAAACCTTCGCGGAGATGGAGCTGCTGTTTACTCAGCGTTTTGCAAGCGCCAGTGAACGTACCCCGATGACGACACTGATTAACGCCAGGATAAAACCCGGCGTGACGTGGGTTCAGTACGCTATACGATGGCGGAACTTGTGGTCGAAGTGTGAGCAGCGCATTGAAGAAGCTTCTGCGGTGGGTATGTTTGTCGGAACCCTTGATCCGCAAGCAACCATCTCACAATTTATGATGTTTTTCAAGCCAACTACCTTCCAGGCCTTGATTGACAAACTAGCGCAAATGGATCAAATAAGCCATAAACCCCCTCTTCCAAGGCCGGACTCCCGAAATGACAAAGGGAAAGGAAAAGCGATCGTCGTCGCTAATGCTCAACAACAACCGAGCGACTCGAAGCCAGTTGCTCGTCAAAATAATATACGCCCCTACGTGCCCCTTGAGGATAGGATGGGACGTCCTTATTCCTTTCCCCGCGATAAAATGAGGAGGTTATTCGAGCTGGCGTTGCGCAACAGACTCATAAATCTGCCGGATCCAAAACGTCCGTTGCAACCAAATGACGTCAACGAGCCCAACTACTGTCCTTATCATCGAGTACTAGGCCATCTGATCGAAGATTGCTACGTTTTCAAGAATTGGCTTGAAAACCAATACCGACAGGGCAAGTTCGCGTTATCTGACAAATGGAAGGTGAATCCCCCACAACCCCACACCTCTAAGGGGACGAATACGCCGGGGGCAACATGCTCCTTCATTGAAGAAGCTCTTTGGGTGGTTGTATTATCAGCCAAGACAAAGAGGATGCTAAACGATCTTCAGACATGTCTAGCGATCAAGTGGAAGAATCCGTTGGAACCGCAGGTCATTGAAGGGATGCTGAAGCCACGTCCAACTCCAAAGACCGATGGTGGTGGTTCAAGCACTTGCAGCCAGCCGTCAAAACCTTCGAAAAAGAAGAAGAAGAAATCTAAGAAGCCCGTGAAACCTGGCGACAAGCGCACGGACCTGCAAAAACAAATTGACGCGCTGGAGGAATACAATCAAAAGGCACGGACTCCCATTACGCTCCAAGAATTCCTCAATCACGTTTTTCAAGAAGAAGATGAGGAAGGAAGTTCATCGGATGAATCCAAGGAATATGTAGCAAGCTGTCATATGATTTCCCATTCGGCCACAAACGAGGAGGATACTCCTTGCACTGAAAAGCTGGGGGCAGATCCTGAACCAAAAGTCCTGGGGCCATCAGATGAAGAAATTGACGCATTCCTCAACGAAGCTCGATTGAAAAGTAAAGCTGATCGAGAACGCGAGACGGCTATATTGGAAAGGGCCAAGCGCCAGCGACTTGATGAAAGAGCTGAGACGATCCCGCTGGAGCTAAACACTTCCGCTACCAACAAAAGCCAATTCAAGACGAGGAAAAAGTTTGCTAAGGCCATATCAATGGGCATGAAGCTACCATCCTCTGAAGGAAACATCACTGGTGAAATGGAAACGCACCCCTCCTATTGCTTATATCATCAAAAGATTTCGCACCCTATTCAAGAGTGCAAACATTTCGATAGATGGTGGCAAGTATATGTTGCTCATCGACAACACTTTAAGCGGGAAAAGCGTAAAACTCGTCGAGAGCAAAGAAATATGACCGAAGGGCTTAAAAGAACTGCTGGCGATTGTTGCATGGTTAACACCGGTAGATCACAAGTGCCCACATTCGGGAGTGATTCTGATGAAGAACTAGAACTTGCCCCCCTCTTTAAAGAGTCCGCCTCGAGAAAACAAGAAGAACCGAAAGTTTGCGAAAATATCCGGCAACATAATCGCACGCTGCCCGAAAAGAACCTCGGACCCTCGAACAAAAAAGATAAAGGGAAAGAAAAGGCCACTGAAGATATCGTCTTAGATGACCAAGTGGTGGAAGAGCTAGCTGCCAAAGACCCACCAAAGAAGAATAAGGTGGATTACAACGTCTTAGCACATCTGAGGAAGCTGCCCTCACAGCTCAGCATTCTTGACGCCCTTTTGCTATCAAAAGAGGCGAGAGATTCGTTAATTAAGGCGCTCCAAGACCCAGAACAATTCCAAGCATGCCTGGCCGAGGAAAAGATGAAGGATGATGTGGAGGAAGTGTACACGGCCGATGTTACTTTTAGCGATGAAGACCTCCTACTTGGGACGTGCGAACACAATCGCCCTCTCTATGTCTCGGGATAATGCCATGATATAAAGATAGGCAAAATCCTGATCGATAACGGGTCGTCTGTTAACCTACTCAACGTGCGGGTGTTGAAGAAAATCTGCATGAGCGTCCAGCACCTTGCTCGGGACAAGATCACCATCTCCGGGTTTGACTCCCAATCGTCAAAAACTCTTGGATCTGTGATACTGACACTATGCTTCGGGCTACTCATCACGGACATTAAGTTCCACGTCATAGACGCCATGACATGCTATAATGCTTTGCTCGGCCGACCATGGTTACACGAGTACAACATCATCCCTTCTACAAAACATCAGTGTATGAAGTATTTTAAGGACGGTTTCGAGTATACCGTGACGGGAGAACTGAACCCGTTCTCTATGAACGAGGTCCGCAAATACGAAGATGCCAAATACTTCTTACCGGATTTCGAAGACACAGAGAAGTGTCACAAGCCGGAGGATAAAACTAACGCTACCATCCCTGTCTTCGGCAGTGATACTGAGGAGGAAGAGGAGAGAGTTTATTCAGGTCCGCCCCAATACACCAAGCCGGGACCATCGGCTCCTGCATTGATCTTTGGTAGTGATTCGGAAGATGAAGTCCATGCTGTATTCTCTGCTCGACCTCCAATACAAACGTCCGCTGACGAAGAGCAAAGTCTACAAGTCGCCATGGTGCCGCCTAAACATCATAAAGAACTGGATGCACTTAATATCTACAGTGTAGAAGAGCTGCGGACATTCTATATCCCTCCCAGGCGAGAAGGCGAAAAAGCAATTCTATTCTACCGCTCTGAAGAAAACAAAGTGGAGAGAGAAATCTGGCACGGGGCGGATCCTACGTTGGACAGGCTTCAACCCATCCGTCTACCCAGATATTATACAGAAGGCTTGAAGAGGCTGTTGAAGCGCCAAGGGATACCCTTCAAACAGACCGTTAGAAAGGTCAAATTCTATGACAGGGTCTGGAACATCCTTGGAACTCAGCACAAGCTGCCTAATGGGAGAATGGAGACAATCGGGCTCGGATACATTCGCTCCAAGAAATGAGAGCTGCTTCACGACTGTTACGCCGTGCACAACTTCAATGAAGAAGCGGGTGCTCAATGGGAGGACGCCAATCCTGAACCAGTAAAAGTTCCAGATGCAAAAGTGCCCGGTCCGTCGTTTGAAGAACAAATGGACAGGCTTTAAGGGAAGCAGGTCAAAAAGTTCGAGATGATCATAACCGCGAGATGACCATCTACGAGAAGGCCAAAACGCAACGCCTCCTTCAGCAGGCCGTCAAAGATGAAAGTGCCGCCCCCTGCCAACCTTTTATAAAAAAGGCTCGACGCAGAGGCGGAAACAAATCGAAAGGCCAAAAAGACTCTCAACAGCAACAAAGCGGGGCTAAGAAGCCACGCAAGCGGGAGTCGAGCGTTATTGATCTGTCCCTCATGAAGAAAATGGGTCGAGCATACTCGTTTCCTCGGGACAAGACGAAGAAGATACTTGAGCTTGCTCTAAAACATCAGATGCTCACACTGCCGGAGTCCAAGCACCCCGAACAAGCAAGCGAAGCCTCTGACCCAAACTATTGCTCTTACCATCGAGTAATAGGGCACCCGCTCGAAGACTGCTTCACCTTTATGAATTGGGTCGAAGATCAGTACCAGCTCGGCAAGTTCGCTCTGTCTGACAACTGGAAGGTAACGCCGCCGCAGAAGCACGAACCCAAAGCTAAAAAAACAGAACCAACTCCACATTGGGATTGGAAGCGGATTCGCACTTGTCACATGATAACAATATCAAAAGAAGAGCCCGAGAACATGGACAGCCTTCCCTGGTGCTTCGAAAACAGCAATGAGGAGATGATCTCAGAATTTCCGCCAGCTCCGAAAGAATTGGAGGATGGAATACATACCACCGCAGATAACCTCAAGAAAATCGAGTTGGGGACAGCTGATGACCCACGGCCGACGTTTGTCAGTGAGCTGCTATCTGAAGAAAGGGTGACTGCGTTAAAAGACGTCCTTGTACAGCACAAAGATTGCTTCGCATGGAACTATTCCGAAATGCCGGGACTAAATCCAGAAATTGCTGTGCATAGGTTGGAAATATCTCCGGACGTCAAACCGGTAAAACAGGCACCGAGAAGAATGCGACTCGAGCTTGAGATGAGCATCAATGCTGAGGTCAAAAAGTTAATCGACTCTGGCTTTATTCAGGAGGTTCAATATCCTGAATGGATCGCTAACATCGTCCCAGTGATAAAGAAAAATGGGACGGTGCGCATATGTGTGGACTTCTGGGATCTCAACAAAGCCTGCCCGAAGGATGATTTCCCGATGCCAGTCACCGAACTGATGATAGACAACACGTCCACTCATGAGGTTTTCTCCTTTATGGACGGCTCGTCAGGGTATAATCAGATAAAGATGCACCCCGAAGACCAGAAGCACACCGCCTTCAGAACCCCTTTGGGTATATTCTGCTACAAGGTGATGCCCTTCGGTTTAAAGAACGCCGGCGCCACCTATCAGAGGGCCATGACGAAGATCTTCGATGACCTCATACACGAAATCGTCGAATGTTATATCGACGATCTCGTGGTTAAAAGCAAATCATACGAGGAACATCTCGAGCATCTGAAGACCGTATTTCAGCGCCTTCGACAATACAACTTGAAGATGAACCCTCTCAAGTGTGCATTCGGAGTTTCTTCTGGTAAATTCCTGGGATTCATCGTCCGACACCGAGGCGTCGAAATAGATCCGTCTAAGATCAAGGCGATCATGGAAATGCCTCTGTCGAGGACTCTCAAACAGTTACGGTCTCTCCAAGGAAAGCTCGCATATATTCGGCGATTTATAGCCAACCTCTCTGGCAAGTGCCGCCCTTACAGTCACCTGATGAAGAAGGGAACTCTATTCGTCTGGGATCAAAAATGCCAGCGCGCGCTGGACGAAATTAAACGGTACCTGCAGAACCCGCCGGTGTTGGCTGCTCCGGTCAAGGGAAAACCCCTCATTCTTTATACAACCGCCCTCGAAGGTTCCTTGGGCGCATTATGGGCACAAGAGGACGATCAAGGGAAAGAAAGAGCACTCTACTACTTAAGTCGAGTTCTACTGGGGGCAGAAAGCAACTACTCTCCCATTGAAAAACACTGCATAGCGTTGATCTTCGCAATAACAAAGCTCAAGCACTATGCGTTGGCGCATGAGGTCCGTCTCATTTCGAAGGTGGACCCTCTTAAGTATTTAATGTCAAAGGCCATACTGACAGGTCGACTTGCTAAATGGGCTCTGCACTTGATGGAGTTCTCGATAACGTATCAACCTCTCAAGGCAGTGAAAGTCCAGGCCATTGCCGACTTCCTTGCTGAGCATCCGATACCCGCCGATTCTCCTCTGAGCTGCGATTTACCAGAAGAACATGCGTTTGACACGATTGACGGTGGTGATACCCAATGGGATCTTTATTTCGATGGCGCATCTTCCATGAAGAAGCGCAAACAAAGCGCCCCTATAATCAAATCGGGCGTAGTGCTCATCTTTGTAACTCCACAAGGAGGGATAATGCGCTTTTCTTTCTCCCTAACAGAGCCGAGGACAAACAATGAAGCTGAATACGAAGCACTGATAGCAGGCCTCGAGATCGCCATCGACATGGGAATTGAAAACCTCCTCATATACGGAGACTCCCAGCTGGTCGTTAGTCAAGTAAACGGCGACTACCAAACGTGCAAACCGGAGTTGGTAAGGTACGGCGAAAAGGTACAACAACTGTTGACCCAAATTCCCTCTTATACTTTAGAGAACATACCGCGCGCGGAAAACAGCAAAGCAGACGCATTGGCCAAACTTGCTAAAGAACCGGCTGACGAGAATCTCGATGACGTTAGAATCATGGTACAAAGCCGTCAAGTGCTTGCCCCAGCAGAAATATCTCCAGAATCATCCGAAGAGAAGGGAGCGACTGAGCAAATGACCCTGCAAATAAAATACCGGGAAAAGGCTGAGGATTGGAGAGAAGTCTTCATAGACTACTTTAGGTCCCACCGAATGCCTGAAGAAGCGTCCACAAGACATCAACTTATGAAACGAGCTCTATTTTTCGCCTTTGTGAATGATACTCTGTACAAGAGGTCGTTTGATTCTCTGTGGCTGAGATGTTTAGGACCTGACGAAGCGAAAAAAGTCATCCAGGAAATTCACGACGGACTCTGCGGTTCTCACCAAGCGGGCCCAAAGATGAAGTTGAAGATCAAACGGATGGGCTACTACTGGCCCACGATGATTCAGGATTACCTTGAATATGCGAAGCAGTGTCACTCATGTCAAATTCATGGGGATTTGATCCATCAGCATCCAAATCCATTACATCCGACGGTGGCTAGCTGGCCGTTCGAGATGTGGGGAACTGACATAGTCGGTCCCATCGAACCGGCAACGTCTAGGGGACATCGTTTCATCCTAGCAACGACTGACTACTTCTCTAAATGGGCTGAAGCAGTACCGTTAAGAGAAGTTAAGACGGATAATATCCTCCATTTCTTCAAGACGCATGTCATATATCGATTTAGAACTCCGCGACGGATCATCTCCGATAACGGGCCAGCCTACAGAAGTCACAAGATCAGCCGCTTTGCGCAGCAGCACAATATAGATTGGAGATATTCCTCGATTTATAATCCGTGAGCTAACGGTCTAGCTGAGGCCTTCAACAAGACCTTGACAAAGATCATAAAGAAAACGGTGTCCCGAAATAAGAGAGACTGGCACGAGAGACTGCAAGAGGCTCTTTGGGCGTATCGAACTACGTTCAAGACGGCCACGAACACAACGCCGTATGCGTTGGTATTTGGGACGGAAGCAGTGCTCCCCCTCGAGATAGAGTTACCCTCTCTACGAGTGGCAGTCCACTACGAGCTGACTGACGAAGAAAATGCTCACATTCGGCTTGAGGAGCTTGACGCCCTTGATGAAACCCGGCTCATAGCACAGCAAAATCTGGAAGCTTATAAAGCAAAGATGACGCGCTCATATGAAAGGTTGACCCGACCGAGGACATTTCACCAAGGCGAACTCGTGCTAGTGGTCAAAAGGCCTATGATCCCCAATCGCGCCAAGTGAGGAAAATTCGAGCAAAACTATGAAGGCCCGTACATCATAGATAAGGTCTACCAGGGTGGGGCCTATCTACTCATGGACATGCACGGTGAAAGGCCTTTCAGGCCAATAAACGGTCGCTTCCTAAAGAGATACTACACTTAATGATCCATGGCCTAGGTCAATGATAGATGACGACGACTATATCCACTCGCTATCTTCCTAAGCTCAAGCTTTATAAGTAGTAGCGGGCCTTCTCCATGACGGACCGAAATGTCCTTAAACTAATAGCAGACCGAAACGTCTTTAAACTACTACCGCAGCATCTTTAGGCTGACGAGATATAAAAAAATATATAAAAATAAAATAAAACAAACGGTATGTCCATAAGCAAAAAGGGCACGGATGAAAACCCGAAAGGGCTCCGTGAGTAAAAACAGCAGGGCTACCGGCGAATGTTCGTGAAAAGCCGAAAGGGCGCGACCTCGTAAAAAAAAATATATATATAAAAATAAAAAGAATAAAAAAAAACGGTATGTCCATAAGCAAAATGGGCGCGGATGAAAACCCGAAAGGGCTCCGTGAGTAAAAACAGCAGGGCTACCGGCGAGTGTTTATGAAAACCTGAAAGGGCGCAACCTCGTTAAAGGACACTTATAGGGTCCTCTCGACCTTAGAAAGAGAAACCACCCACGTGAGATCCTTACGACTCACAAGGGAGCAGCACACTTAGGGATCCCTACGATTCCTAAGGAGAAAATACACTTGCGAGATCCACACGACTCGTAAGGAGAACTCTCTTATGGGACCCTCACGGCTCATAAGAGTTGAAAGTCTTAAGTTATAGAGACCTAAACCTGTGCTTAAGCAACCCCCACAACTTCCGATATTGCCCTACAAGTGGCTCAATACTGACCCTTGTATACAATCCATGGGCGCGAATAAACATTTCCCTAACCAAGTCTCATCCGTGACTGGGGATATGTTCGCATGGTAAACAACCCTTGTAAATCCTCTCGATTTATGAGGAGAAAACCCTCCTGTAGGATCCTTACGACTTACAGAGGAAACGAACACTTAGGAATCCTCACGAGTCCTAAGGAGAAAATACACCTACAAGATCCTCACGACTTGTAGGGAGAAATAACTTCGTGAAACCCTTACGGCTCATGAAGTCAAAAGCCTTAGCCGACAGGACCCTAACCCTAGTCGCTAAGCCACCTTTGTTCGACATCGACAGAGGCAAATGATGATTCGCTCCTGGCAATATCCCAGTTGTAGCGGTGCTGATGCCGAAATTGGTTTACAACAAAAAGCCAATAGGTCGCACATGCATACGAAATAGCCGAAATGATAGGGCAACTTGCAATAAAAAGCTGCAAGTAAAAATGTATGCATGCAAAATAGCCGAAATGATTGGGCACCGCGAAAAATAGCCAAAATGATTGGGCACGGCGAAAAATAGCCGAAATGATTGGGCAATCGCGACCTTCGCGATATAATAGCTGAAATGATAGAGCATCGCGGAGATAAAACAAAAAAAAATGATGATAAAACTTTGGCCCTACAGTTAAGATTACATCGATCCCTGTATACAATCCAAGGGCGTAAATAAAGAGGGAACCGTACTTTCCCAACAGGCTCCGCCAGAAGACGAAGCCAAATCTCGATGGTTCAGTCCAACTCCGAAGAAACCAGTGTCTTCAGCAAATTCCTCGACTCACGGATACAAACACTCCTTGACGAGAGCCTCCTGATCCGCGTCGACTCGCAGAGCCACCAGTGCCTCCGTGGGAAATTCTCGACTCATTTCAAACCCTAAGGAAACAAATAATCCTTAGCGCTTGGGAAACAAATAATCCCTAGCAAATTCCTCGACTCACGGATACAAACACTCCTTGACGAGAGCCTCGTGATCCGCGTCGACTCGCAGAGCCACCAGTGCCTCCGTGGGAAATTCTCGACTCGTTTCAAACCCCAAGGAAACAAATAATCCTCGGCGCTTGGGAAACAAATAATCCCTAGCAAATTCCTCAACTCACGGATACAAACACTCCTTGACGAGAGCCTCTTGATCCGCGTCGACTCGCAGAGCCACCATTGCCTCCGTGGGAAATTCTCGACTCGTTTCAAACTCCAAGGAAAAAAATAATTCTTGGCGCTTGGGAAACAAATAATCCCTAGCAAATTCCTCGACTCACGGATACAAACACTCCTTGACGAGAGCCTCCTGAGCCGCGTCGACTCGCAGAGCCACCAGTGCCTCCGTGGGAAATCCTCGACTCGTTTCAAACCCCAAGGAAACAAATAATCCTTGGCGCTTGGGAAACAAATAATCCCTAGCAAACTCCTCGACTCACGGATACAAACACTCCTTGACGAGAGCCTCCTGATTCGCGTCGGCTCGCAGAGAAACCAGTGTCTCCGCGGGAAAATTCCCGATTCGTCTCAAACTGCAAATGAAGTCTCAGGCAGCAGGGACTAAAAAAAAAAAGCTTGCTCCCTGAACAATGGGACCCTGCAAGTCGATCCAAAAAGGTCTCTTGCATACTATTCACGGGTCTCACTCTCCAAAATCGAATCTCGGTAAGGGGGGAAACAACCGCTTACGGGTCCTCTCGACTCGTAAGAGGGAAAAATTCTCTTATAGGATCCTTACGACTTACAAGAGAAAATCACACTTAGGAATCCTCACGATTCCTAAGGAGAAAAACCCACCTACGAGATCCTCTCGATCCGTAGGGAGAAAAATCTCTACGAGACCCTCACGGCTCATAGAGTTGAAAAGTCTTAGGCAGCAGATCTGAACCTGCGGCCTAAGCCATCGCTGATTCTTAAGAAAGTCAAGATGTATGCTCTATTATCTATTGACCATATTTACTAAGGCGGCATGCTGATGATAAAATAAAGAAAAAGCAAGAAAATAGCACAAGAAATTACAAAAAAATGTGTATCTTTTATTCACAAACTTGGTTGAGTACAGGATACATTGTGCTAAAGAATAAAAAATATATATATACTTTTTTTATTTACAATTACAAACGATATAAAGAGGGATAGCTACTGAGGAGGAAGTGTCTTTAACAAATCCGCAAGCCGCTCTCGCACTTCCTTCAACGCCTCCTCCTGAGTGGCTGCCGCGGCCACCTCTGCTTCCACCTGGGCTCGCTGCTGCAAGAAGGATGAAAGTTGCTCCTCCGCCGCCTTTTGGGCTGCTTCCTGGCTGGGCGCATCTCACTCGACGACGTCAAGCTGTTGCCTCAATGATAACCCTTCGGAAAGACATTGCAGAAGGCCCTCAAAAACAACCTTCAGCCGTACAGCATTGGCCTCCACCCGAGCATGCAGTTGGGCAGACTTGCTCGAAGTCTCACCGCGCTCCTTACGCCTTGAAATGACTTCTTGTTCGAGATGGCGGAACTAAGAAACGCTCTTCTCAATCCACGCTGCTCTTTGATTGCTGGCGGCCAAGGTCTCGGGAGCGGGACACAGCAACTCCAACTGATGCAGGCGGGCCTCGATCTCCCTGCAATGGTTAACCCAAGATGCGATGATACCCTCGTCATGAAAGTTCACGAGTATCACCAGCATCGGGTTAACCGCTGTAGCAAAATCCGCAGTAGAAGTAGGGGTCTCGACGTCGAGCTCCTCAATGTAATCGCTCAACATACGCAAGCTGTTCGCGACGCCTTTCGAAGATGGACGTCTCAGGTAAGGACCTGCTGGCATTATGATGCGAGATTCGAAGGGCGCCGAGACCGGAACGACAGCTGAAAAGAAACAAGATGTGATCAGATAACAGTTCAGAAAATAAAAAATGGGGGATTTATCAATGTGATAGTCGCTGTACCAGCTGAGGCAGGTGGCAGGGCCGGAAGGGTCGGCGGCGCAGCCCATCTTTCATCCCCTCCTTCGATTTGTAACACTGCCGTCGAGATGAGAAAAAAGGGTTTAGAAGTAATTCCATCAATGAAGAAAGAAGGATATCATTGGAAATCATACTCACCAACGCCACCAGAGGAAGAAGCGAGTTCGGATGGGAAGGAGAAGTGTGGGAGCAACATCTGGTAAAGATGGTCAAAAAGCACTCCTGAAAGACACAATAGTGTGGCTTTAGTACATAAATTATGCGTCTGGAAGATAAGATTAATAAATTGCAAACCCATACCTTCCAACATCTTCGAGGATATGAGAGAGGGTTGAGAGGTGACCACCGCCAAGGCAGTCGTTGAAGGCGCTCCCTCGAACAGTGGGGCATCGGCGCTGGCTGCACCTGAGTTACAAAAAAGGTAAATTTGTCAGAAAGATTGTAAAGCAAAGTAACGAAAAACAGCAACTTGGGGTTTACCTGAGGAACTCCTGGCTGAAACGGAGGCGATTCCCTCCTCTATCGACATGAGACCACCGCCCGTGGCCTCATCGCCGGACTCAATGGGGGCCGTCGTCGTGCTAGCGCGACCAGGAGACGGCAGGAGATCGTAAGCAGGGAGGGCAATGATTGGAGCGTTGCCGGATTCTTGGAAGGAAGCGGCTGACTCTTCCCTAAGAGTCGTGCCCATCTCATCCGCTACTTCTTCGGGCTCCGTCGTCTCCATCGGCTCATCCACCATCACTACGAGGTCGCCAGCCTCAAGCGCCTCGTCCGCCACTACCCTGGGCTCAGTTACGACGATCATTTCATCTGCCGCCGTTTCAGGCTCGGCAGCAATGACCTTCTCGGCTATAGACCCCTCCACCCCCATCTCAAGCTCCGAAGCCTCGGCGACGTTGCCCACCGTCGGCTCAGGTCCGGCACGCGCCGCCCCCTCTGTTTCTTTGGGTACAACGGTTTCCGCCTCCCCCTCGATCGGACTTGGCCCTGCAAGATAAGGGATATAAGGACCAATGGCATTAAAATCCTTATAACAAAAACTCTGAAAGAAATATTACCTGAAGCGGATTTACCGTTTGCGCTCCGAACTGCACGCCACCTCTTTGCGGGCAGTGGATAGGACGACAGGGGCCTCTTCGGATGGAGTATCAGCGCGAGGGATGGTGCTGGGGCCCGCTCCCACAGCCAAGGCAGCCCTGCGCGCCTTCGCCTCACGCCTCTTCCTTTCCTCCCGGGCTGTCACGATGGACCTTCGTGACGCTTCTTTCAAGGCGTCGTCATCCTCGTTCAGGGATGCCTCCAGAGCCTTTAGGGCATCTTTCATCGGCTCTTCAAGACGAACCTCCTGCGGTGGCCTAGAGGAAGCGGGAACATCGGCGGCTGGCGGAACATTTGCGTCGCTTCGTGGGAACGACATTGAGGTTTCTAAAATGAAAAGGGAGAGGTTAGATCGACCATAACACGAGGGAGATGAAAACTTGATGAATAGAGACTTACTAAGGCCTAAAGACGCTCTAAGGCGTTCTTCCTCCTGGAAGGTCTTGAGTGAAGCGGCAATTGCTTCCTCATCAGTGATGCCTGTTGGAAGAAAGGAAAGAAAAGCGTTAGTCAAAGGCAATAAGGAAGGTACGTTACAATAAAGAAAATGTGACTAATAGTTACTTGATTGCGCAAGCTTAGCCAGCCACGCGTCACGCTTTGCCAACCACGCTGAAGTTTCGAGAGCGGCTTCCAAGTCTGTGTCGTCCGGCGGCGGCATGATTAACCTCTCGTTAGTCCCATATTCGATTAGGCCCTCGGCGTAGGGAGCATGGGGTTCCTGGCCGAACACGACATCTGCAGTGAAGAGCGATTTCTTTTTCTTCTGCCCTCCGCCCATAGGCTCACGTGAAATCGACTTCCGTTTACCAGCTACCTTGGGACGACGGGTCCCGATGTCCGCACCCACGCCAGACTCAGGCAAGGATATAACCACTGTCTCCACTGGAGCACGAGGCGCTGCAGGTGCATCTGTGACATCAGGAAGCGACAAGCCACGTGGAGGACTTTGCACACGCGGTGGCCCGGTTCTAACCTCTTTTAGAGGAGCGACTACTGGAGTCCTAGGACCCAAAGGAGCGTTGCGATCGGTACCTAGAGGCACACCCTTATGACCGACCAACAGTCGCCTCTCCTCCTTTTTACTGCTCCTGTTGCATGATTGTACCAGTCTTTGTACACATTGAGGAGTCTCGGAGCGTAAGCCGGCGCATTGATAAAAAAATGAGAGCTCGTATTCAGGCGCATGAAATGGTGCAGTGCGTTCTCCATCCTTTCTTCAGTGGCAGTGGGTTCCAGCAAGAAGGCTTCCAAGGGGACTCCTTGATCGTAGCCCAGTTGTTGAGCAAAACGATGCGGGTTGTACCTCATAAAAATTGCCACGCCATTCTGCCTAAAAACTAGGAAACCCGGTCTAATGGAATATAAGTAAAGGGTCTCCCGAGCCGTCAAAACTGAGGCTCCATCCTTAAAGACATCTTGTAATGTCCACGTCACAGTGGTAGACACCTTTCCAATGGTCAATACCTTATCGACAAAGGACATCCCGGCTCCAATGGTATGAGGGCGAAGGAGTAAGCCCCTGGCGTTCCGCGGTGATGGGGTTACAATTGATGCGCCGATCAGCTGTATAATGCGAGGAAAACCGCACTTGTCAAAGAACGAGGGCCTTTTATGCATGCCGAAGACACCCGCTGTGTGTAGCTCGAGCCACGATGCAAAGTAATGCATCGGGAAGACCACGTGCAGTACCCCGGGCTCATTAGCATCCACTGCTCGACTGAGGCCATGGTATAAGTGCGAAAAACCAGCAATCCCAACAGCCACCTTTACCCCGATGACCATCTGGTGGGCTGGGTAAAAGACAGAGGGTCGCATCCGATGAGAGTGCATTGGGATCGCAAACCAGCTCAGCCACAACCCAAGAAATCCTAAGAAAAAGGCCTCCTCATCCATTCCAGGGGCCGCAATTTCTGAAAATGACATAGTAGGAAAGTCCGGAAGAAAAAAACCCTTTTGATCTATATCCTTCTCCGGTAGGTTGTCCACACCTAGACCGAAAGGGTCATCCAGGGTGGCAAACTTGGCAGCTTCTGATGAGATGACGCTTGGACGAAGGAAACTAGAAATGAAGTCCTCAAAGTTAACTCCCCGACTCCCATGTTCGACGAAGAGGGACTCATATATGTTCAACACTTTAATCAAGCTTAGGAATTGATGTTGAACGGCATTCTCCGGTGTGACCCCCCTTACCATCGGCCTAGCACCAAAGACGTACACATCTGTCGGGAGCAGCTCCTCATAATATTCCCCCATCACTGGTAAACCGGATACCTCCGCGAACTCCTCCAAGGAGATTGACACTTCCTGATCCATGGCAAGGAAAGTGTGGGTAGGAATATTCCATTGCTCCAAGAAAGCCTTAAACCACCAGGTGGGGAGCGTGGGATACTGGAAAAGAGAGACGTAGACCGCGGTGTACAGTCCTAATCTTATCAACTGCGACTTCTTCGTCGACAGGATGTACCGGGCCCACGGCAGATAGCCAATCGGGTGGCGGGGGATCAGACCAAGGTTATTCGATTGCCCCCAAGGTCGTGCTTCACCTTGACAGATACGGCGTCCTAGGATGTCCAAAACCATAGGACGTTGAACCGGTATCGCATCTATGGAGGGATGTAGAAAGCCCTTCGATGTCCAATCCACCAACTCCACGGCATACTGCACCAAGGGTGGGGTAGCATAATGAATCGCCGTGATGGGCTCAGACGGCACTGCGCATGTGAAGCTGCGTCGACCCATAATGATCTGGTTATACCAGGACCCCCAAAGGTGAAGATTCTTGTACTCCGTGTCGTATTCTCTAATCATGGTCAGGACTTCACGGTCCGAGGGCGCCTCGGGAAATCCCTCCTCCGAGCGGACGAACGGGAATGAAGTGTCTAGAGACATGATCGCTGCAAAAAGAATAATTTAGCCGTTAGTGTTGTAATTCCAACGTTTGGCGTCTAAAAAAGAAAATGCATTAATTAAATTAAAATTAATTAATTACACCACACAACAGTGCAGTGAGTAGGAGACCAAAGGGGGACCCACAAAATCTGGATGACAATACGTCAGTTAATAAGACAACCTCATCATTGGATGAGATTGTCAGTTGGTCCCCAGGAAAACTTTCCCATTTTAAAAAAAGGAGGGGGAAGAATCCCTAGAGACAAGGAGAAAATCTTCTCTTTCAGAGCAAAGCTCTATCACAGAGTGACACTTGTCAAACTCTGGTCCCAGGGAAATAAGATTCCTTAAAGAAGCATGGCTCTGTGGTATTAATGGAAAAGGTCCATCAGAAAATTTTTTACACTTAAAAGAATTAAAAATTTTGGAATCTTGAAAGATTCATGAAAAATTTATAAAAAGACTCTTCATTTTTCAAATCTAATAGAGCTATTTTTAGATCTATGAGCAAAGCTCTGTTCATGGGTTAAAACCCATGAACAAGATCCCTATAGATCTATAAGTTTTGAGAGCAAAGCTCTGTTTATGAAACCCCAATGGGGATCTCTTTAGATCAAAAGATCTATGAGAGCAAAGCTCTTTGGTTGAAATTAAGTTAAATTAATTTGATTTAAATTAATTTTTACCTAAAGTTTCTGACTTTAGAAATGAGCAAAGCTCTGAAGTTCTTGAGTGAGAGCAAAGCTCTGGAAAATAAAAATCTTAAAACGGTAAGATTTTTCTAAGGGCCAGAGGTCCTATTTATAAGGCGCTTACGCCCCTTGAGCTCACCCCTTGATCCAACGATCAGGAGTTTGCCACCGCTGCACTCACATGTGCGCCACGTGAGCGCAACGGTGGGGGGCATTTATTTCGCTCAATCAGAGCAAAGCTCTATTGAAATTCAAAATTCAAAATTTTGAAGCAACGCTTCAAATCTCAGGCGCAACGCGCCACATGTCAGGCGCTGATACGTCAGCGCAGCGTCCAAGAAGGCGCGTCCAATCAGAGAAAAGCTCTATTTTAAGCAAAATTAAAGAAAGCAACGCTTCAGTTGCGCAGGCACTGCGCTGCACGACACGTGTCAGCACAGATGCGCTAGCGCAGTCGCGCTGCGCTGTGCGCTGCGCGACACGTGTCAGCGCAGTCGCGCTGCGCTGTGCGCTGCGCGACACGTGTCAGCGCAGATGCGCTCGCGCAGTCGCGCTGCGCTTTGCGCTGCGCGACACCTGTCAGCGCAGATGCGCTAGCGCACAGCGCGACTCGTGTCACGCGCAGATGCGCTAGCGCAGGTGTGCTGCGCGACACGTGTCACGCGCAGATGCGCTAGCGCAGTTGCGCTGCGCTGTGCGCCGCGCGACACGTTTCACGCGCTGGGGCATTTGCGCCAAACAGAATTAAAATTCTAAAGAAATCTTTTCTGTTCTTGTTAAAACAAGAAGATTTTCTTCTGTAAAACAGAAGCCCTTGGATCAAAGATCCAACGGTGGAGAAAATTCCCCAAATCACTCAGAGAAAGATCTCTTCAACAAAATTAACTAATTTATGGACACTATAAAAGAGACCCCAGACCTTAATTCAAAAAAAAGGGAGGAACTTTTTCTTGAAAAAGGTCAAGAGTTTCAAACAGAGAGAAAATCCTGAGAAAATTTCAAAGAAAAAGGTAAAAACCTTCACGAGAGAGAAGAAATCTCTTTTAATAAATCATTGATCTAAAAACCAGATCGATGTTCCTCACATAATAAACAGTGCTTTGCACTTCTTATGAACCACTGGTTCTCTAAAAACAAGAAAGCAACAAAAATAAAAATTAGTGCTTTGCACTTTTTTGAACCTCTGGTTCTTGAAACAAAAAGAAAAACTTATTTTTCTTTGATCTAAATTAGATCAAGAAATCAAATAGTGCTCTGCACTTCTGTTCTTGAATCTAAAAGATTTTTAGTGCTCTGCACTTCCAAACTGCGCTGTTTCGCTCTTGGGAAAGCGCCACGTGCCAGCATCTGAATCACTTGCGCTATGAGCTTTGAGATAGAGCTTTGCTCTCTGTAATTGGCACAACTTACCAAGGTGCGCCACGTGTCAGCAGCGCAAGCGCAGCGCACTAGCGCAGCGCACTGCGCTTGCATGACACGTGTCATCATCACAAGCGCTTGCGCTCTCTTGTTGGCGCAAAGTGCCTGAAAATGCAATGCATTTCCTAAAGGGCCAGGCCCAAATCAAAAAGACCAAGCAGGCCTAATTAAATTGATGCTCTGCATCATTTATAAATGGGCAGAGCCCAAACAAAATAACAAAAATTCTATGCATTATTTAAAAGGGGAGAGCCCAATTGAGAGGTCCAATGGACCAAAACAAATGCTCTGCATTATAATAAAAAGGGCAGAGCCGAGTCAAAATGGGCATAAATGGCCTAAAGTAATGCTATGCATTATTCTAAAAAGGGGAAAGCCCAGACAAAGGCCAAAAGCAAATAAAATGTTGAATATTTTCAACTGGACTTAGCCCAATTTTGGCCGTAAGTCCTTAAATTAAATTGACTGAGCAAAATTGCTCTCTTAAATCAATTTACATCCGGTTCGAGGGTACATCTCCGAACTCCTCTGACACTTCTTGTTGTAATCCTTCAACGACGTCAGAGAGGCGACGGGTCCCGACGACCACACATAGATACGGACTGCGGGGTCCTTAAACTCGTGGACCACTACGTCCTTAAACTGGTATTGGACCAAAATGTCCTTAAACTAATATCTGTCCCAAACACGGGAATGTTGGACCATTACGTCCTTAAACTGGTATTGGACCGAAACGTCCTTAAACTAATGTCGGACCACCACGTCCCTAAACTGGAACATGGACCACCACGTCCCTAAACTACCGATGGACCACTACGTCCCTAAACTGGAACAATAGAGCCTCCAAATGCTCTTTTGTCGGATCTAAACGGTCCCGTTTAAGTTCATCTTAGCCTCAAATAAGGCTAACGCATCCTTAAACATTTAAACAGACTTTAGTCCCAAATTGGACTATAAGACCCCCGATCAACTTTGGTTCAAGGGTACATCTCCTAACTCCTCTAACACCTATCGTTGTAATCCTTCAACGTCGTCAGAGAGGTGACGGGTCCCGACAGCCATATATCAAATGGACCACCATGTCCCTAAACTGGAAATGGATCTAGAAGATCCCGTTAAGTTGATCTTAGTCTCAAACTGGACTATCGTATCCTTAACGAACGTTTAAGTTGATCTTAGCCGCAACGCGACTAATGCATCCTTAAACTAAAAACACCAAACCCGAATCTAAGTAAATATGGATTTGGACTAATCCACGTTCTACGGGCGACGGCATTATTCAGTCTCCGTATACAATCCACGGGCAACCACAAACAAAACAAACACACACGACACGAAGTAAAATTCTGGAGAAGGAGAAAGTTGTTACCGCGATGCGGTAGCGTAATTAACTGCAGGGGCTTGCGCCTGCAGGGAAGAGCATCCCCACAATCAAAAACCCCTCAAGCGAGGGGGAATCTGACAAAGTCTGCTACATCGGCCGCATCCGTCTAAACCTCCGATACACGGTTCCATAAATCAACTTGGCATCTTCGGAGATGTAGACGAATAAAACCATATAGCATCTGCCCCGAATCTCAGCGTCAGGACTTCGCAGTCCTGTGCGCCATCTTTCGGAGGGGAACATGCACCAGTCTACTCTGGAGTATCGATGCCCTGTCGCGATAATCCTACAACTGAGGACCAAGAATAAGGATGTGCTTATAGACTGCCCAGCCCTACTAGTGTGATCGCCATCACAACGCCGGTAGTCAAGCAATGATCCTAAGGGCTCCATCAATATGTTTCAGCGATATGTTAAACGAAACATATACACATATTAAGATAGAAATAAACCAAGTAGCATACTACTATATCGAGCAAGACTGTCGTAAAACCGTATATATATATCCCAAGCCTCCAAAATGTATTATACAAACTAGTACTATACAATAATGGCCTCTAGGGCATACATATCTAACAATCTCCCACTTGCACTAAAGGACAGTAATTGGTGTACCGCATACCCAACGTCTGCACTAGGGCCAGCTGCTTGCGTACCGCATACCCAATAGCTTAAAATGTCGCTCGAACTGTGTTTGAGGGAGGGTCTTTATGAATGGATCCGCCGTGTTGTCTTTTGTTTCCACTCTCCGTACCTCGATCTCCTGGCGATCAATGATCTCCCTGATCAGGTGATACCGCCTTAAGATGTGTCTGGATTTCTGATGGGACCTTGGTTCCTTCGCTAAAGCTATAGCCCCATTGTTATCGCAATACAAAGGTATCGGGTCAACAATGGACGGAACCACCTGAAGTTCACTAATGAACTTCTTCATCCAGACAGCTTCTTTTGCGGCATCGCTTACAGCAATGTATTCAGCCTCCATCGTCGAGTCTGCGACGGTATCCTGTTTGGAACTCCTCCAACATACCGCCCCTCCGTTGAGGGTAAACACAAAACCCGAGACAGATTTGCTGTCATCTTTTTCACTCTGGAAGCTTGAATCGGTAAAGGACTCGACCCTGAGGTCTCCATTACCGTAAACCAGGAACATCTCCTTAGTCTTTCTTAGGTACTTGAGAATGTTCTTCACTGCCATCGAGTGGTCCTCACCTGGGTCTGACTGATACCGGCTCACCACGCTCAGCGCATAAGCTACATCTGGTCTTGTACATAGCATCGTATACATTATAGATCCTACCGCCGAAGCGTAGGGTATAGTGCTCATGCGAACCCTCTCCTCGTCAGTCTTAGGAGACATCTTCTTGGAGAGGGTAATTCCGTGCAATGCGGGTATGTTACCGCTCTTGGAATCCACCATACTAAATCTCTTTAGTACGGTCTCTATGTACCTTGACTGTGAAAGTCCCAGTAGTCTCTTGGATCTATCTCTGTAGATCTTGATCCCCAGAATGTACGAGGCATCACCCAGGTCCTTCATGGAGAACCGTTGTCACAAAAATAGCTTGACCGATTGTAGCATCGGAATGTCATTTCCTATCAAAAGAATGTTATCCACGTACAAGACTAGGCACACGACAGTTCGTCCGACAATCTTCTTATAGACACAAGGTTCATCTTCGTTCTTGATGAAATCAAATTCCTTGTTTGCCTCATCAAAACAGATGTTCCAGCTCCGCGATGCTTGCTTTAATCCATAAATGGATTTAAGCAACTTGCACACCTTCCCGCTGCTCCCACTGTCTACGAAACCTTCTGGCTGATCCATGTAAATGCACTCTTCCAAACAGCCGTTTAGAAAAGCCGTTTTAACGTCCATCTGCCAGATTTCATAGTCATGGAAGGCAGCAATAGCAAGTAGGATCCGAATGGATTAGAGCATAACCACTGGAGAAAAAGTTTCGTCATAGTCCATACAGGTCTTTGACGAAAACCTTTTGCAACGAGTCTAGCCTTTTAGGTTTCTACCTGCCCATCTACACCAAGTTTTCTTTTGTAGATCCATTTGCATCCAACGGGTTTTACCCCAGGTGGAGCAATATCCAAGGTCCACACTGTTGGAGATAGTGCCCTCAGAGTCAATTATTGGATCACAGGCACGTGATTGCAATGATTGAGGGAGGACCTATCCCAGTAGGACAGTCTTACTCAAGATGATAGTATGCTATCTGGTTTACCTTTATCATCGTGTACTGCTTTAGGTGACCTGACAGGTCGCTATTACACGTTGATAGATCCCCTAGGATTCTTGCTTGACTACCAGCAGTATGAGGGCGATCATATACATGAGAGCTGGAGTCTATAAGCACATCCTTAAAAGGTCCCTAGTCGTGGGAGTTTCGAGACAGGGCATCGATACTCCAGAGTAGACTAGTGTATACAGTCGAGACCCCGACGAAGGGCGGTGGCCGGTCTCATAAGCCACTGGTGTCAGTTGGTTCAGCTAAGATATATACAGGTGCTCATTGGGTTATGAGTACACCGGACAGGACTCGCCGGGAACATGCTAGTTGGTCTTATACCTGATGTCAGATAGCAGTTCCCTGGTGACATGTGTACAGGTTAGTTCATCGACCTGAGGATCGTCATTTGTCTCGTGTGAGTTCCCACTGTACTTTGATTACTACCCTACCACGCTCAAAGGAGACGTGCAAACAGGTTTTAGTTGGGTACAGTCCCGAGCTACATGGAGGCAGTGAGCGGATCTTCAGGGGTTCGTCTCTCCCGGTATTAGGGGTGAGGTCGCGCTGTGTCTAGGAAAGCCAGTACATGAAAGTCCTTGGCCAAGGCAGGAGATTTACTGGTAGGTATTCCAGTAGTATCTCAGGGTGTTCTGGGCTACACTCCGACACGACTTGTACCGCTTTTAGGGGTCTGACTTTTACCAACCCCCTAGGCCCGCCATGCGATGCTCATAGACGAACGGACCGGACTGTACGGATATTGTCACTGACAGGCTCAGTAGGGTGTCAGGCTGAGTTCGCTCACAGACGTCCCTTTTGGTCAATACCTGGTAGCCCGTTACGTATAGGCTAATACCTCTGACGTGCTAGTGGTTAAATCCACAACCAATGTATTGACGAGTCTTTAGAGTCCCCCACAGTTCAGTTGCTCAAGTTTTCGGGCGAAACGCTGTAGAGGCCGTATGGAGATATGGCAGGGTTCGATCAGATACGTGCGGTATTGCACGGATCAGGATCGGACGGTTAATACTAGCAGGCTTTGGTTTAAGCCGGATTCTAGTATTGTACAGTGTAGATTTTGTCTCATTGCATTTGTATTCGGTCGGAATACAAATGCGGGTGTGTATACACAGTAGCGGGGTTTTCCTGTAATTTATTACGGGATCAGTCTTTTGGAGTTGCCAGTTTGCTTTCCGTGTCGGCCATTTTTCTTTGTATCTTTCATTGGCCGAAGATTGGTGGAGGAGGGCTTATTTGCATTTTCGCAAATAAGCATTGTGGAGAGTGGTCTTTGCATATGGTTACTTCATGATAGATCTTGTTTGACCTTGACTTCTATCATCATCATGGCTTGACTTTTGTGGGAGATGGTTTTCATGATGGATGGTGGAGTGTGGGTTTTAGTGGGTGATCATTTCTTTTCATGATAACCCTTTTTCTCTCTCTTGCATTATGAGACTCTCACTCTCTTTTGATACACACACTCCTCTATTTTGCTCTCCCATTTCCTTCATGGCCGGCCATTCCTATAGAGGGGCTGTCCCAATATTTTGTGGGGGGATTTTTGGTCTTTTAGCTTCACAAAAATCCCATAGTTCCACCTCCAAAGTATACTTCATTTTCCTCTACCAAATGGCAAACTCCATGAACCCCTTGAGACACATAATTTTCTACACAATTCTACAGCAAACCTTGGGCACGTCGACTCGCCAACTTCGTGCCCGAGTTGCCTCGGTCCAGAGGCGGGAGCCCGTAAAAGAAGCCGGTGACGTGGTGCCCTTCCGGCGATGAGGTGGAGACCGGACATTCCGCGGGAGATCGGGACGACGACGAGAAGACCGGAGGACACGGATCGCTCGGTATATCTCTCTTCCCATCTTGTAGTTTGCTAGGACTAGTTTAATGGCCCGATCCGGGGTTTTAGTGCGCTGTGGTGCCGGTTCGAAAAGTTAAAGAAAATCATCGCTTCCGCATTCCGGCGTCGGATTGACGGCCGGGGGGCCGCCGTGCACTACAGTGGTATCAGAGCCTCGCCATTAACCTAGTCTAGCTTTGTCTAATGTGTTTACATTTCCGATCGAACAAAATTCCAAAACCGCAATTTCGAATAGCATCAGTTTCTGTCGAAATTTTTTTAGCTCGAAATTTTTTTCAGTATGTTGCAGAATGATGTGCAGGGAATTCTAAGCTTTCTGTGAAATTTTGGTTGCATGATCCCACCATTCCACCGCGAAACCGCGGCCAAACCCATGATTAGGCCGCGGTTCCGCCGCAATCTAGACTGTTCATGGCACCAAACTTTTACAGAGAGCTCCTGAGTGTAAAATAGGGTTTTTGGAATATTATTTTTTGGGCCCAGATTTCTTTGAGTGCTACAGTAGTGCTTGGGGCCCACTTGGTAAAATTTGATCGATCGAAAATTTTAAACACATTAGTTCACAGTATTTACATTATATCTGCGACCGTGAATGTCACTTGATCGATAAATCCTGTCTAACTGCTATAGCCCGGTTAGACGGATTTGCGAACGTGACATTCACGTTGATGTTCTGTGATTGTGCTGTGATGTTGCGGATTGGTCATGGGGATAGCCTGGATGCAATGCTAGTACAGTTTTTTGTTGTATTATGTACATTTGATATTGCGGGGCGAGCGTCCGACATGTGGACTGCCGTCACTGCCTGTTTGTATTATTCTTTTGGGGCACGACCAGGTTGCGGTCGATGTACCCGTTGTATGTATATTTTACTTTCTTTACTAGGATTACCCCGCGGAGGGGTGCACGGATAGCCGGATTCTAGAGGGCAACGAGCCCGCATCTCATAGCATTGAGACGGAGGGGGCTTCACTCTAGAATTGCGGGCTATTCGCCGCACTCGTAGGGGGTATAGGTTGACCCAGGAGGCGTGCCCAAGTTACCGGATTCCGTGAAGTGCTGGGTGGTCCATTCACGTTGCTGAAGGGGGCTTCCTCGCTTCAGGTTTTGGCGGGTAACTTGCCGCGACCGTAGGGGTCTAGGATTTCATTGCACAGGCTATCCACACGACCAGGGGAACGTCGGGTTTCAGTAGCGGCTCTGTGAAACCCGGGGATCCCAGATATCTGTATTGTTCTGTGATGCTGTACATTTCTGTGATGTTGCATTTTTATCACGCCTTGAGCGAAATATTATATATTGATATATATACTAGTAGATATTGTATATGTTTTGCATCCGCGCTAGTCCAGTCCCCGCTCTGTCGTTAGTTAGCTAACCTAACGGGTAATGACGGGACCCAGTGGCGAATGCAGATGGCATATACGTACGTCATTATTTTCTTTCTTTATTGGTGTGATCAATTGATGAGATTGCGTTGATTCGGCTCAATGCAAGTTAAACAAACCTATTCTGATGTTGTTGGAACAACTTTTCAAAAATCTGTTATTGCAAGGACGTTCACTTTTGTTTTGCACAGTGGTATTCAGTTGGAATATCCTGCTCCTCAGTCGACGAGGCAAGGGCCGAGATCCCTTCACCGGGAGTGACCCCTTGGACAAAAGTTTGCGTCAGGGCAATAACTTCACTATAGCCGATTAGTTTTGCTTTGCATCGTGGTATTCAGTTGGAATATCCTGCACCTCATTCTACGGGGAAAGAGCCGAGATCCCTTCACCGGGAGAGAGCTCTTTAGCAAAGGTTTTCGTCACAATATTTTTAAAAGCTATCCGGTTCCTTCAACGATATCAAGTTCATTACATTAATGGTTTTCGCCAGAAACCATTCGTAGCCCTCCATCATTTCGGTTAAATATTCGGTAGTATTCAAGCTATGTATTTTGACCTCACGCCAAGGCATAGTGATTGGTAGCTGCCGGATATTTAGCTGTTGCATAGATAGATGCGTTGGTTTGGGACAGTCGTACTACTATTTTGGCCTACGTCAAGGGTATGTACGGGTGGGTTCAAATTAACCTGGACAATGATGGGTAGAAACACTCAGCGTGCACTCTAATCTAGATCAGAATGGTTAATCACTTTATCTAATCAGGATATCTCCCACTGTATCCTCAAATTTTCCTCTAAACCTAAAAGAAGAATTAGTCGGGATCATCTAAAATCACCCGAGGAGTAAACCAACTCATTAGTGGTTATCGGGATCCAACTATCATCGCATGATAATCTGATGGAATCCAATCACGTTATCACACTCCAGAAGGTATGCGCATGCCTGGCAAGTTTCCTGTATGTTTGAAACTCCCGATGTGATTTTTACCCCATGTTCTTATGACCTTGACTAAGGCCAAGAAATCATAAGTCATATGTCAAGTTCTACCCATCATTGTCCAGGTTAATTTGAACCCATCGGTACTCGCCCTTGAATAGGGCCAACAAGGCTGTACGACTGTCCCAAACCAACACATCTATCTTTGCAAAAGAAAAGTAACAAGTAGCTACCATACACTGTGCCTTGACTAAGGCCAACAAACATAACATAAATACTAACTGCTACCCGTCTGAAATGACGGAGAGCTACGAATGGTTTTTGGCGAAAAACCTTTAACGTAATGAACTTGATATCGTTGAAGGAACCAGATCGGTTTTTATAAATATATATTGGAGAAAACCTTTGCTAAATAGGTCACTCCCGGCGAAGGTGTCAGGACCCAAAGTTTGGATGTGACCGGCACTTAGATTATATAATATCTAAAGATATCTACACAACCGGAGTAAGCCAAAAACCAAGATCAAAACCCTTTTTGCGGAATTTTTAGGAAAATTTAGTTTTTAAGTAAAAATCACAGTTTTAATTATTTAAGATCTTAACAGTAACTCCCTATTGAATTCATAATAAAAACAGTTATAAAGTGTTTAATTTGGTTGCATCCCTAGTTGGGATCAACAATGCCAAGAAAGGAAATAAATATAAAACTTTATACGACATCAATAAGAATCTCAGACATAAGTAAAAGAAATATCATTTAATATAACTAAACGATCTCATCTGTCAAATAATATACATACAACCACCTATCGTTCTAAGTCATAATACATGGTCTGATGGAGATATTCTAGATTCAATATACAATACAAAAGGAGAAGGTTACTATATATGTAAACCATCTAGCAAAAGATGCGATAAAATATGATAAGTGGATCTGCCCTGCTGCTAACCATCCACTTGACTCCTGCAAGGAACTGTGGCACAACGGGGGTGAGTTGCCAACTCAGTGAATAAGACTAACATCTATCAGCTGATAATGTAAGGATGACGAACTAGAACTACTAACAACAGCAATGAATGTGATGCATGATAACAGGTGGAAGAATGAATATGTACCATTCAATGTATAAATCAAAACTGAAATCCCATCAATTATTTTCCAAATCAGGTTCATTTTTCCGTGTCTAACAGCGACACAAATCTTCGGTGTTTCATCAGGCATCGTTCCCTGAACGATCCTGTTTCTCAATAACACCGGACGGTATCATCTATATAACCGCCGTGTTCACAACTGTCTCCGGTATCGAGTATTCTCGTTAGGCTCCCCGCCAAAAATGCGGCTATCCTGCCCCTCGGTCACGACTGACTCCACCATGTATCCAACTGTATGCCCCCAACTCAGTCTGGATAAAATTGTAAATCCCCAGCCGTATGACCCCCAACTCGGATTGGAATAAAAACAACATCTCATGGTGGACGTGACACATAATCAAGAAAATCACTGATTTTACGCAATAGTATATGAAAACTTAAAACCACAAATCCTCGAAAATACAAATGCCACTTATATCAACTCCTAACACTTGAATATGAAACATGATGTCATTTGTTCAAAGTATTAATAATTTTGATGTTTAAGGTATGTAGGAATCATATTTAACAGGATAAATACTAAGTGTGAAAGTGACATGTAATATCGACGAAGTGTAGTGTAACATGTAGATATGTGCATGTGCAGCATAACTCGTCGATAATGGTGCAGTGTTCTAACAAGTATTAATCAT
Source organism: Agapanthus africanus (assembly GCA_030015575.1). Lineage (NCBI taxonomy): Eukaryota > Viridiplantae > Streptophyta > Magnoliopsida > Asparagales > Amaryllidaceae > Agapanthus > Agapanthus africanus. The sequence continues at coordinate 216,879,655 of JASDDO010000018.1, forward strand.
GCAGGTATATATATATATATATATATATATATATATATTTAAGAATGCATATGATCAATTTAACATACAAAAGCAAAACTTTTATTTAAACTTAACTACGGGCGTATCACGCCATCTATACAAAATCCCCCAATAGGTGTTTAGTCTACTCACCGGAATACGTCGTAAACTACTCAGAAATCGCCAATCCTTTTCCTTTCCTTGCGGCCTCTGAAGTTCCCATATTTGAATCTAACATCGCAATTAACTTGTATGAGGAAACGGCTAACTTTGATACGGCGAAATATGGAAATACGAGTTTCACGTACTAACTATACTACGTACGACTAATTTAAACTATCTAATACCTATACTAACTGAGTTTTAACCCCCTCGCTTTTTGCAACAGAAAAGTTAAACGCGTTACATATTTACCGTGTCGTATTTTAGAACTTTGATCCCTTTTCCGATATTAGTTCTCACATTTTATATACTGTTAAATTAACTTAAATAAACAATACCAAAATATCCCTACACCTATACAGAGACAAACCCAAAAACCCAAAACACCAAACTTCACTAAAAGTCCGACGACGCCGGAAATTTCCTATATCTCTCCGGCTAAACTCCGAGCCCCTTGGTTCGTACTACTAGGATTTGTTCTAGGTCAAGTTTATAAGATTTAGACACTGTTTGGTTAAGTTGATTTTTCTCTAAATTATAGCAGATTAATACAGAGCTAAGTTTTTACCTAAAATACGATATTCGATTTCTAAATTTTACAATTACAGAACTAAATTTACTGAGTTAGGAGTTAAACCCACTAAGGATGGTTGAGAGCTTCCTCCAAGACACTCAAGTCCTTAGCCCCTAGCTTGATGGTGGAAATCCTTAGCCTAGTTCTTCTTCTTCACTTCTCTTTTCTTTTATTTCTCTTTTGTGAGTTCTAACTGTTTTCTTTCTCTTTGTTTTGAAATTTCAGAATTTTAATTTGGTTATAATGATCTGAACACATAATATATGGTCAAGAGAAAGAGTGAGGTGTAGGAGGAGGTGTCACCAAGTAAGTGGTGTCATTCTCATGTAAGGAGGAGGTGTTGTGCATGAAGTGTGTATGGAAGTAGGTGGGGCTATGCATTATCACTCCAATTTGTTTTATCTTGATATAATTTCTGAGCTAAATATTATCTAACCCTTTTTTCACTTACACCCTCAAAAATTCCAAGTTTGCATAATTTCCTAAATTTTTTACAATGACCCTTCACTACCTATGTTATTATATAATACCATTTTAATTAAAATGAAGCTAAATTTCACACTAAAACCCTTGTAATTTATAAATGTTACACACTAAAATTTCTATTTAATTTGTTTTACATACTACTTAAGAAAATGTCCTAATTTGATTTAATAACTTTTTAAATTAACATTTTATTATTTAATTAATTAATTTTATTTATTTTCAAATTTTCAAAATATTACAATATTCCCCCCTTAAGAAAATTTGGTCTCCGAATTTAAAATTTAACTAGACATACCTTCAAAAAGATGTGGAAATTTCCTTCGCATCGCATCCTCGGTCTCTCAAGTAATCTCCTCGCGATTCTTTCCTCGCCAAAGAACCTTTATAGATGGAAATACCCTTGACCTCCATTTCTTTGCCTGCCGGTCAAGAATAGCTACTGGCTGCACTGTGTAGGATAAATCCGGTTCAAGCTATAAGGTCTGATGCTGGATCGCGTGAGAAGAATCGTGAAGATACTTGCGAAGCATAGAAACGTGAAACACCGGATGCACATCGGGAAAACTCGATGGAAGTGCTAAACGATAAGCGACAACACCTACTCTCTCTAGCATCTCATAGGGTCCGACATATCTGGGGCTGGACTTCCCCTTTTTCCCAAATCGCATCACACCGTTCATCAGAGATACTCGAAGGAACACCTGATCTCCCACATCAAACTCGAGTCTACGACTGCGTCGATCGGCATAAGATTTCTTCCTGCACTGTGCCGCTCTCATTCTGTCCCGTATCAACTGGATCTTTTCTGTAGTCTCCTATACTAGCTGTGGTCCAAAAATGCTACTCTCGCTGAGTTCAGTCCAGCAAACGGGTGATCGACATTTCCTCCCATACAAAGCTCCAAAGGGTGCCATCTGGATCGTCTCCTGAAAACTGTTGTTGTACGAGAATTCTATCAAAGGTAAGTGACGATTCCAACTACCATCAAAATCAAGGCTGCAAGCTCGAAGCATATCCTCTAGAGTCTGAATGGTCCGCTCTGACTGACCATCTGTCTGTGGGTGAAAAGTTGTACTAAAACTCAATCGTGTACCAAGAGCTTCTTGAAGTTTCTGCCATAGCCTGCTGGTAAACTGGGTACCCCTATCGGATACTAGGCACGTCAGAACTCTACGCAAACGTACAATCTCGTCGATATAAATCTGAGCATACTGCGCAAACCCATACGTCGTCTTCACCGGAAGAAAGTGAGCTGCCTTTGTCAATCTATCTACAATCACCCAGATGGAATCATACCCTCTGCTAGTCGTGGGTAGACCCACAATGAAATCCATGGAAATCTGTTCCCATTTTCACACCGGAATGGGCAAGGGCTGCAACTCTCCTGCCGGTCTCTGGTGTTCGGCCTTGACTTGCTGACAAGTCAAACATCTCGAAATGAATTCCACGATAACTCTCTTCATTCCTTCCTACCAATAGACATCCTTCTAGTCATGATACATCTTGGTGGAACCAGGATGAATACCATTTGCTGACCTAAGGCCTCCTCTAAGATCTCATGTCTCGGTCCCTACTAATCCGGCACACAAGGACGAGTCCCAAATCATAATATTTGACATCATTTATCACGAACTCAGATTCTCTACTCTATTCTAACTTGATCTATGATCTCCAAAAGTGAGCGTCGGCTAGCTGTTTCTCTCGAATAAGATCCAATAACTGAGGGCGGTTACGAATATGAGCTAACTGTCCCCCTGTCGATATGAACTCAAACTGTACACAGCTATTATATAGAATCTGCCAGTCTGCAGAAGATCATCTCTGTATTGATCTCAAAATACGATAACCTACCTCCGGGCCTCCGACTCAAAGCCTCTACCAACTTTGTCACAACATTCGCGTTTCCCGGATGATAAAGAGTCTCAGAATCATAATCCTTCATGAGTTCTATCCATCTATGCTGCTTCCGATTGAGCTCTCACTGCTGAAAGATATACCTTAAGCTTCTGTGATCTGTGAATAATTTGGCACGACTCTCCGTACAAGTAATGCCTCCAAATCTTCAGTGCGAATACTACAGCAGCCATATCTAAGTCATGAGTGGGATAGTCCTACTCATGCTTCTTCAACTGCCAAGAAGCATATGCGATAACCCTGCCGTGCTGCATTAATACACAGCCTGGCCCTACTCAAGAAGCATCTCAATAACCCACAAAATCGCCCGATCCCGAAGGAAAAGATAATACGGGTGTAGTTATCAAGCGAGTCTTCAACTGCTGAAAGCTCTTCTCACACGCCTCAATCCAAAGAAATGGAACCTCCTCTTGGGTCAACATGGTCAGCGGTGCGGCGATACGAGATAACCCCGCACAAAGCGTTGATAATAACCGGACAAACTCAAGAAGTTGCGAATCTCCGTAACTGACACAGGTTTCGGCCGATGCTGGACTGCCTTGATCCTCTTTGGGTTCACACATATTTCTTCTTTCATAGCCACATGACCCAAGAAATCCACACTATCCAGCCAGAAAGCACCCTTGGAAATTTTAGCGAACAACTGATGGTCCCTTAAGGTTCGCCATGTGATACGCAATGGCTTCTCGTGCTCTTCTCTCCTACGGGAGTATACAAGGATGTTATCCATGAATACAATAATGAACTAGTCAAGAAATGGCCTGGAAATCCAGTTCATCACCTCCATGAAAACTGCTGGGGCATTGGTGAGCCCGAACTACCTCACTAGAAATTCATAATGCCCACATCGTGTGTGAAAAGCCGTCTTCGGAATGTCTTTCTTCCAAACTCTCAACTGATGATACCCTGACCGCAAATCAATCTTCAAGAAATAGCCAGCTCCCCGCAGCTGATCGAATGAGTCATTGATACGAGGTAGTGGATACTTATTTCGCACAGTAACTCGATTCAGCTGCCTGTAGTCGATGCACAGTCTCATGTTGTCGTCCTTTCTTTTAACGAACAAGACAGGAGTCCCCCACGGTGATACGCTCGGATGAACAAGTCCTCTATCCAACAAATCTTGCAACTGGCTTTTGAGTTCCTTCAACTCCGTCGGGGCCATCCGGTAAGGTGGTATAGAATTAGGCCCCGCACCCGGAATCAAATCAATGCAAAATTCGATATTGCGATTGGGTGGTAATCTTAGTAATTCAGCAGGAAACACATCCGGAAATTCTCGTGCAATCGGAACCTGGTCCAACGGAACTTCAGCGGCTCCTAAGTCCTGAACAAATGCTAAGAACCCATGCCATGACAACCTTTCTTCAAGAGCCGTCCCGCACAAAGAGCAGAAGTCATGTTGGCAGGAGTTATACTACAGTCTCCCTGCCTAACACTATCGGTCCGCCTGGAAAACAGAATCTGACCGCTTTCCTCTGACAATCTACTACAAATGACAAGCGTCCAACCAATCCGTACCAAGAAGTATATCAAGAACTAACAAATCTAGGAGAATCAAATCCACTAATAAATCCCTATCACCAAAACGTACTGAACATGACCTGAATACGTGTCGAGCAACACAAGAATCTCCTATAGGAGTAATCACAACTTGCGGTAACTCTAAAAACGATGACTCTCTTCCCAAAGAAAGTGCAAAGTGTGCAAATACGTATAAATGCATAGAACCGTGATCAATTGGAATATGCGTGTTTAAGGAACATACTGAAAGAATACCTGTTACGACTGCATTGGATGCCTGGGCATCCCATGGAGTCTAAGTAAAGACCCGAGCCTGGCCCCTACCAGCATCCTGACGTCCTTCCTTAGAGTCTACAATTCCTAGCAAAATACCCTGGACGTCCAAAACTAAAACAGGTAGATGGGGGCCTCTACTCAACGGGGTACGAACTGAACATCTGGCCCTGAGTCCTATCTCGACCAAAACTGCGGCCTGGAATAAATCTGCCTCGACCTCCTCGTCTTTTCGAATTACGACCGTCATGACCACGGCCTCTATGGGCGTTGATCTGGCATGAAACAACAACAGGTGTAGGAGGCAATGTGCTCGGGGGAGGTGGTGAAGGTGGTGAAGTCAAATGTGAGACCGATGACTCACCCTGTCGCATCACGGGACAATTCCGGATAAAGTGATACGGACACCCACACCCGAAACATCTTTGCAAGGGCTGTTGATTATATGGGTATAAGTAACATAACCGGTCCATCAAGAATCCGCCACAGCCTCTGCGAACATGTCTAAGAGCTGATATATTAGTACGAATTTGCCTTGGTCTCTGAACAACCGTACGTGGAGTAATGGCCGATCTCCGTGCTCGACTAATTTCTATCAATGATCTGATCATTCAGCGCATCTCCTGAACACTCGCCTCTATCCTAGCTATACGATCAATAGAGGGTGGATCACTCTGTTCAGGAAAGATAGGCATAGTGCCTAGGTCTGTCCTCGTCTCAGATGAGCCCGCTCCAATCTCAACTCTAACAGCGGCCCCTGAGTCCTCGTAGTCATTGGGGACTTAGTGACTGGAGTAAGAAACATGATTGATAAGGACATTGTTATCGAATAACAGGGAACATGGAATCAAGAAAGGAAATACGAATCATTATGTCCTAAGGTCACTTAGGCTGAGTATCGTAGCGTAAATATACCGCGGAACATATGTATGGTACTCTACTCATCCTAAATCAGCTACTCCATCAACCAAAGGTCAACCTACCTAACGACATTAAAGCCTACTATACTCAATTCACTACTCGGTTCCGTAAGGTTAATCCTAAGCTCTGATACCAACTTTTTCAGAACCCAAAATTTGGATGTGACCGGCACTTAGATTGTATAATATCTAAAGATGTCTACACAACCCGAGTAAGCAAAAAACCAAGATCAAAACCCTTTTTGCGGAATTTTCAGGAAAATTTAGTTTTTAAGTAAAAATCACAGTTTTAAATAATTAAGATCTTAACAGTAACTCCCTCTTGAATTCATAATAAAAACAGTTATAAAGTGTTTAATTTGGTTGCATCCCTAGTTGGGATCAACAATGTCAACAGCGGAAATAAATATACAACTTTATACGACATCATTAAGAATCTCAGACATAAGTAAAAGAAATATCATTTAATATAACTAAACGATCTCATCTGTCAAATAATATACATACAACCACCTCTCGTTCTAAGTCATAATACAGGGTCTGATGGAGATATTCTAGATTCAATATACAATACCAAAAGAGAGGGTTCCTATATATGTAACCCACCTAGCAAAAGATGGGATAAAATCTGATAAGTGGATCTGCCTTGCTGCTAACCGTCCACTCGACTCTTGCAAGGAACTGTGGCACAACGGGGGTGAGTTGCCAACTCAGTGAATAAGACTAACATCTATCGGCTGCTAATGTAAGGATGACGAACTAGAACTACTATCAACAGTAATTAATGTGATGCATGATAACAGGTGGAAGAATGAATATGTACCATTAAATGTCTAAATAAAAACTGAAATCTCATCAATTATTTTCCAAATCAGGTTCATTTTTCCGTGTCTAACAGCGACACAAATCTTCGGTGTTTCATCAGGCATCGTTCTCCGAACGATCCTGTTTCTCAATAACACCGGTCAGTATCATTTAGATATCCACTGTGTTCACAACTGTCTCCGGTATCGAGTATTCTCGTTAGGCTCCCCGCCTAAAATGCGGCTATCCTGTCCCTCGGTCTCAACCGGGTCTACCATGTATCCAACTGTATCCCCTCGACTCAGTCTGGATAAAATTGTAAATCCGCAGCCGTATGACCCCAACTCGGTTCGGAATAAAACCAAATCAGAAAAACGACATCTCATGGTGGACGTAACACATAATCATGAAAATCACTGATTTTACGCAATAGTATATGAAAACTTAAAACCACAAATCCTCGAAAATACAAATGCCACTTATATCTACTCCTAACACTTGAATATGAAATATGATGTCATTTGTGCAAAGTACTAATAATTTTGATGTTTAAGGTATGATAGAATCAAATTTAACAGGATAAATACTAAGTGTGAAAGTGACATGTAATATCAACGAGGTGTAGTGTAACATGTAGATATGTGCATGTGCGGCATAACTCGTCGATAATGGTGCAATGTTCTAATAAGTATTAATCATGGAGGTATATATATTTAAGAATGCATATGATCAGTTTAACATACAAAAGCAAAACTTTTATTTAAACTTAACTACGGGCGTATCACGCCATCTATACAAAATCCCCCGGTAGATGTTTATTATACTCACCGGAATACGTCGCAAACTACTCAGAAATCGCCAATCCTTTTCCTTTCCTTGCGGCCTCCAAAATTCCCGCATTTGAATCTAATATCGAAATTAACTTGTACAAGGAAACGGCTAATTTCGATACGGGGAAATATAGAAATACTAGTTTCACGTACTAACTATACTACGTACGACTAATTTAAACTATCTAATACCTATACTAACTGAGTTTTAACCCCCTCGCTTTTTGCAACAGAAAAGTTAAACGCGTTACATATTTACCGTGTCGTATTTTAGAACTTTGATCCCTTTTCCGATATTAGTTCTCACATTTTATATACTGTTAAATTAACTTAAATAAACAATACCAAAATATCCCAACACCTATACAGAGACAAACCCAAAAACCCAAAACACCAAACTTCACTAAAAGTCCGGCGACGCCGGAAATTTCCTATATCTCTCCGGCCAAACTCCGAGCCCCTTGGTTCGTACTACTAGGATTTGTTCTAGGTCAAGTTTATAAGATTTAGACACTGTTTGGTTAAGTTGATTTTTCTCTAAATTATAGCAGATTAATACAGAGCTAAGTTTTTACCTAAAATACGATATTCGATTTCTAAATTTTACAATTACAGAACTAAATTTACTGAGTTAGGAGTTAAACCCACTAAGGATGGTTGAGAGCTTCCTCCAAGACACTCAAGTCCTTAGCCCCTAGCTTGATGGTGGAAATCCTTAGCCTAGTTCTTCTTCTTCACTTCTCTTTTCTTTTATTTCTTTTTTGTGAGTTCTAAGGTGTTTTCTTTCTCTTTGTTTTGAAATTTCAGAATTTTAATTTGGTTATAATGATCTGAACACATAATATATGGTCAAGGGAAAGAATGAGGTGTAGGAGGAGGTGTCACTAAGCAAGGGATGTCATTCTCATGCAAGGAGGAGGTGTTGTGCATGAAGTGTGCATGCAAGTAGGTGGTGGCTATGCATTATCACTCCAATTTGTTTTATCTTGATATAATTTCTGAGCTAAACATTATCTAACTCCTTTTTCACTTACACCCTCAAAAATTCCAAGTTTGCATAATTTTCTAAATTTTTCACAAAGACCCTTCACTACCTATGTTATTATATAATACCATTTTAATTAAAATGAAGTTAAATTTCACACTAAAACCCTTGTAATTTATAAATGTCACACACTAAAATTTCAATTTAATTTGTTTTACATACTACTTGAGAAAATGTCCTAATTTGATTTAATAACTTTTTAAATTGACATTTTATTATTTAATTAATTAATTTTATTTATTTCCAAAATTTTAAAATATTACATGGATCTCGGCTCTTTCCTCGTGGAATGAGGTGCAGGATATTCTCACTGAATACCGCGATGCAAAGCGAAAAGTAATCGACTATAGTGAAGTTATTACCCTCACGCAAACTCCTGCACAAGGGGTCACTCCCGATGAAGGGAACTCGGCCCTTGCCTCGTCGAATGAGATGCTGGATTTTCATAACCGAATACTGCTATGCAAAACAAAAGAGAACGTCCTTGTAATAACAGCTTTTTAAAAATTGTTCCAACAACATCGAATAGGTCTGTTTTCCTTACATTGATCTGAATCAACGCAGTCCCATCAATTAATCACACCAGAAAAGAACGAAAATATGATGTACGTATATGCCATCCGCATTCGCCACTGGGTCTCGTCATCACCCGTTAGGTTACTTAACTAACGACAGAGCGGGGACTGGACTAGCGCGGGTGTAAAACATATACAACATCTACTAATATATGTATAACAATATATAATAATCGCTCCAGAAGTGATAAATGCAAAATCACAGAACAGTAATAAGTATCACAGAACAATACAGATAATCTTGGAGCCTCGGGTTTCCTTTGAGCCTCAAGTGAAACCCGACGTTCCTCTGGTCGTGTGGATAGCCTGTGCAATGAAAACCTAGACCCCTACGAGCGCGGAAAGATACCCGCCAAAACCAGAAGCGAGGAAGCCCCCTTCATCAAGGTGAATGGGCCACCCGGCACTTCATGGAATCTGGTAACTTGAGCACCCCACCTTGGGTCAACCTGTACCCCCTACGAGTGCGGCGAATAGCCCGCCAATTCTAGAGTGAGGCCCCCTCCTTCTCAACGCCATGAGATGCGAACCCGTTGCCCTCTAGAACCCGGCTATCCGTGCACTCCATCGCGGGGTAATCCTAAGACAGAAAAGGAAAATATGTACAACGGTGACATCGACCTCAACCCGGTCATGCCCCAAAAGAATAATATACAAATAGGCAGTGATAGCTGTCCACATGTCGGACGCTCGCCCCGTGATATCAAATGTATAAATAAAACTAAACAGTACTATCATTACATGCAAGCTATCCACCACGACGAATTCGCAACAACCATAACCAGATTTATCCACAGAAACAAGTAACCGAATCAAGTGTGTAACCCCGTCTAATTGAGCATATAGCAATTAGACAATGTTACCAACACATCCACGCATGCAAATGAAGTCACGACATTAGAATTCCAAAACACAATTAGCGTACATCCCAAATATACTTAGGATCAAAAACCAAGTGCACTAAACATCCAAAAAAGTCGAGTTTTGAGCCAATTCGGAGGTTCGAATCAAAACGAAATGCGCCCGAACCTTCGCGGGGAGTTAGAGCACAAAATTAACTTCGAGTCGGGGGGCCTAAAGGGGTACCCCACCACCGAGGCTGTTAGTTATATATATGCCCTAGAGGCCATTGTTGTACATATGATGTATATTATAGTGAATGCTTAGATATATATATAGAGGACTTTCTTGCTCGACATGATAGTATGATATTTGGTTTCACTTTGTCTTAACATGTTGACTTGTATTAGTTTACTGTCTTGCTATCACATGTTGATAAAGCCTTTAGGATATGTACTTGACTACTGGGACTATGATGAGATCATACTAGTGGGGCCAGGATAGTCAACGAGTACATCCTATAATTGTTCCTAATCGAGGGTGTATCGAGACATGGCATCGATGAACTAGTGTAGACTAGCGTATACGCATCTTGACCCATATGATGGGCGATTGATGATCCCATATCCGTTGGTGTTTGACATCAGAGATGGTGTACGGGTGCTCAGTGGAGACTAGGTACACTGGACGTACTCGCCGAGAACTCCCAGATAGTATTATACCTCACGTCAGATGGCAGTTCTCTGGTGACACTGGTACAGGTTAGTCTGTAGACCCGAGATCGTCATAGTGTCTTGTGTGATTCCCACTGTGCTTTGATTTCCATCATACAACGTCCAAGAGGGCGTGCAAAACGGTGGCTTTTGGGTACAGTCCCGAATCATATGGAAGCAATGAGCGATAGGAGGGGTTTCGTCTCTCCCGGTATAGGGAGATGATGTTGTGCTGTGTTCGATTGGCTATAACTTGAAGTCCCTAGCCAGGGCTGATATAGAGTGCTACTGGTAAGTGTTATCAGTAGTTTCTGGACCTGTTATGAGCCTCACATCGACACGACTTATCGGTTACTGGGGTCTGACGTTTACCACCCCTAGACTAGATATGCGACATATTAGACGAAGAGACCGGACTGTACGGTAGTGTTACTGATAGCATTCAGAGGAGAATGTATAGGATTGCTTGTTGATCTTCTGATCGCTCAATACCTGGGTGGCTGTTACGTTTAGCTGACCGCTTGCAGCTTGTGGGTGTTTGATATGATCATCACCTACTGCCGGCGTATTGATGATTCTTTAGAGTCCTACAAAGAGGTTCCTTGACTCAGGAAAAATGGAGTAGGAGCACATATGTGATATGTGCTGGATCGAGAATAATACGATATGAGATACCGTATTCTATTCTCGCGATATATGATATAGCCGGGTCATCGGATCAAGTGTTGATTCGATGGATCGGTACATGTTATATTAGTCGGTTATATGCGGTATAGCCGGATTGTCGAATCAAGTGTTCATTCGATAATTTAATGTATAATTATATATGTGATATATTACATTACATTAACTAATATTGGCTCGCTTTATTGATTCATTTTCTCACCGGATAATACATTGATATATATGCGATATATGTTAAATGTATTATTTTCTTTTGTTACAAAAATATATTATATATGTGATATATAATATTGTAACAAGTTATGATTACAAATGCAACATGATTTGTGGAGATTAAACATAGTTAGGGTTTGATTTGGGTTAGCTTTTTCATTAAGCTTCTAGAAACTTTGTTTTGTTTTGATGCAAAGATATTTTGTTGATATTTTGTGGAGATATTTCCTAACCCAACCCAAACCCTTTAACCTAGTTAAATCTCTACAATGGTTAAAGCCTTTCTTTATTAACCAAGGGTTGCAATTGTAACCTTGAGCAATAATTCATTATTCATCACAAAAGGAATTATTCATCATCTTCTTCCTTGAGCTCTTGAAAAACCTTTACTAGGTTTTTCTTTTGTGATGATATTGAGTGAGATTTTGAAAACAAATGAGAGCCAAATTCCTACTTCATCATCCTCATCTAATCTACCCACTTAGATTAGGGTGTTCACTTCATTAATACTTGATTAGAGAAGTGAGAGCTTGAGTTAAAGATTCTTCAAGGTAGATCATCTTCGAAAAAGAAGACTTCAAGCAAGCATGGATCGTTCAGCTTGTGGAGCCTCTCTAGAGTCCGGAAGTTCATGGATCGCGGCGAAGGGACTACTACTTGGAGCTTATGAAGGAACGGACTACAAAGATTGTAATCCCTTTGTCTTAGATGTAAAGATCTTTACATGCTTTGTTAACCCTAATTATCTAGCAAAGATCCTCGCTTTAGGTTGTTTGGCACTTCTAAATTTTAAATTTGGCATGGTTGATCCCTTATAGACCTTTGTGATAGTGCCTAGTAACCCTACAGTGGTATCAAAGCCTAACTAGAGCATTAGGCGAAGCGTATACGAAGTTAAAAGTCCGATCGAACCCCGAAACGTCGATTTTGACCCCCTCTCTGGAAATTTTCTAAAAAGTTGGTTTTTTCCGTATTAAAAATTCTCAGAAAATTAAGCAGGGAATTCTAAGGATTACTGTGAAGTACGAGCTCCTAATTTCCTTATGTCGCCGCGGAACCGCGGCAATACCATGCTTTGCGCGCCGGTTCCGCGGCCGTACTTGGGTATCAGGGACAAATACTTCTAGGTTACATCCGTAGGTATTACTACATGCTGCAGGGAATTTTAAATATTACTCAAGTGTTGATTTTTCTCGAGATCTTTGGAATTCGTTGATTCGATCGGAAAGTTTAACTTTGTTTAGTTTTTCCGGATAATTTAGAACGTGTTAAAATGTTCGATCGGATATCAATAACTCACTTTTTCCCGACACAAAAAACTTTCAAGTGTTGAATTTTTCTTGAGTTTGAATCTTTCGGAAAAACATGCAAGCATATCTGTGGACCCTCTAGAAGAACGTAACCTTAACTCGATTATGTGACCGTCAAAACTGCCATTGAACCCTAGGGTTTGTGGTAGTTTAGCGTTGCCACATGTGAGGCGTTGGTTTGACCCTTCTACGGCTGGTTCATTAGGGCTGTGACATGTTCTGGGATTTTTGAACTCCGCTCAGGTGTTGAGCTATTTGGGAAATCTTGGGTGTTTGATTATTCGATCGGAAAGTTTAACTTTGTCTATTTATCTGGAATGTGATACAATATGTGGAATTCATATAGTTAGGCATGAAATGCGAAGTATGTGATATTTCGGATTTATGATGTCTAAAGTGATTGTGGATTCCAAATGTTGTAGTTTTACACTTTCTTTTCTGTGACCGTAAGCGTAGTATGTGGTGTATCACTGGCTTCGTTACTATACATCAACGACAATCGGGATATGCATACTTTCTTATGTTGATGATATGAGATATTATGTTTCGCTGTGATATGTTATATTGGATCGTCGTGTTCTGAATAGCCGGGGGTTTTATGTGAGATGAGGGTTTTTATTTTCATTCATGTAAAATTCATTGTATGTAATATTCTTTTATTGGGGCACTTCCGAGTTGAGGTTGATGTCACCATTGTATATTATTTACTTTTCCGCATTAGGAAGACCCGAGGAGGGGAGCACAAATAACCAGGTTCTAGGGTCCAGTGGGAGGCCATCTCGAGGAGTCGATACCGGGTCTCGTAACCCTGGAATTGGCAGTGTTACTTGCCGCTCTCGTAGGGGTCTAGGGATGTGTGTTAGGCTATTCATCGCGACCGTGGAATCCGTGTTTTGTACAGGCTCGAAATAAAACACGGACGTCCTAGTATATCCAATATTTCATATGTTATCTTCTGCTGCAATATTCTGTGATGAGATCATATTACTGCCTGAGACGAATGCTTATACTATATATATATATATGTTGATATATAAATATTACAGCTTTCGTTTCATCTGTGATGCTTAGGAAGCATAACTGATGGGATTTATTAATGAGATTAATAAAAGAAAAGAAACCTAAAAGATGTTGTGGAATCAAAACTTTATAAAAAGGGTAGCTACAGTTTTGCTTTTCATAGCGGTATATATGATATACCCTGCACCTTATTCGATGAGGAAAGAGCCGAGATCACTTCACCGGGAGTGACCTCTTTTGCAAAACTGGCAGATGCTACAAACTCACGGTTTAGTTTTTGATTGCTTCTATAGTTCTTGCTGTTAGTTGTATGTATGCCCTAGAGGCCAGTATTGTACAGATGATGTATATTATATTGGATGCTTGGACATATATAGAGATGACTTTCTTGCTCGATATGATAGTATGCTATCTGGTTGCACTTTATCTTAACATGTATACTTGTCTCTTTATACTGTCTTAGAGTTACATGTTGGTAAAGCCCTTAGGATGTGTACTTGACTACCTGGACTATGATGCGGATCATACTAGTGGGACATGGTAGTCCATAAGTACATCCTTCAAGGTCCCTAGTCGTGGGTGTATCGAGACGGGGCATCGATATACCAGTGTAGACTAGCGTATACACTTCTCGACCCATGAGATGGGCGATGGATGATCCCATATCCATTGGTGTTTGACATCAGAGATGGTATACGGGTGCTCAGTGGAGACTGGGTACACTGGACGGACTCGCCAAGAACTCCCAGATGGTATTATACCTCACGTCAGATGGCAGTTCTCAGGTGACACTAGTGCAGGTTAGTCTGTAGACCCGAGATCGCCATAGAGTCTTGTGTGATTCCCACTGTGCTTTGATTTCCACCTTACCACGTCCATGAGGGCGTGCAAAATGGTGGTTTTTGGGTACAGACCCGAGTCACATGGAGGCAATGAGCGATAGGAGGGGTTTCGTCTCTCCCGGTATTGGGGGTTGATGTTGCACTGTGCTCGATTGGCCGTAACAGGGAAGTCCCTGGCCAGGGCTGAATGGAGATTTACTGGTAAGTGTTACTAGTAGTTTCTCGACCCGTTATGAGCCTCACATCGGCACGACTTATCAGTTATTGGGGTCTGACGTTTACCACCCCTAGACTTGATATGCGACATATCAGACGAGGAGACCGGACTGTACGGGAAGTGTTGCCGGTTGGCTCGACGGGAGTTGTAGCAGGTTTGCTTGTTCTCTTCTGATCGCTCAATACCCGGGTGGCCGTAACGTTTAGCTGACCGCTTGCGGCTTGGGGGTGCTCGATATGATCATCACCCACTGCCGGCGTATTGACGAGTCTTAGAGTCCCACAATAGAGTTACCTAGTCCAGGCGAAACGTTGTGGTGCGCGTATGTGATATGTGCATGGACCCGATTAAAATGCGTGTATAGGATACCGTATATTGATCGGGCGGCTTGCTTTTGGTTAGGGTCGTATATGATATGGCCGGATTGATAAATCAAGTGTTGATTTATCATTTAACCATTAGTTTCTCACTAGAAATCCTTTCTTGTGTTGGATGGATGTATGCATGCATGTATGTTTTTCTTTCTTTCTAGTTTCATGCACATATGGATGTGTATACATACATACATACATACATACATACATCATGGTTGCTTATACAAAGAAAATGGTGGCAATATAAGACTCACACCATGGTTTTATTTATATATATTATTATTGAATTTGATTTAAAACAAAAGAAAAGGAAAGGATAATTCATGGAAGCTTTCTACACTCTTCTTGACCTAACCATGCTCACCCACCATTTAACCATGGATTACTTTTCCTTTTGGGTTTTAACTCAAGTTCAATAATGTTTAAACCATGGTTTGAGACGAGAACAAGAAAATATATATTGATATATTTTCTTTTTCCTTTGACAAGAGAGTCATTCTTTTTACTCTTGAAAAAATATAGCCATCATCTTCTTCTTCCTCTCTCATTTTGCTCTCTAGATTTTTGTAGTGAGCAATATACTCATCAAGTTAGGATTTTGAAGTGAGAAAGAGAACCACAACATCATTCTACACAAGTCTAGCCCACTTGTTTGGAGTGTTAGCTTTATTTCGTTCTCTTGACCGGGTGAAGTTGCTAGCTTGGACAAAGCGGACTTCGGGTGGATCATCGGTGACCTAGAGGAGTTCAAGCGGAGCTTTTTCAAACCCCAAGTAGCCGAGAAGTCTAGCGTTGGGAGCTACAAAGATTGTACTCTCTAAACCCTAGCTTTTCTTTCATATGATGATGTGAAAAATTTGAAACCCTAATTTTTCTAGGAACGATTCTATGTTCGTTAACTTAGCACCCTAAAAATTCAGTTTTTGGTTCATGTGATGCTTCCAAACCCTTCATGAGGTGCTAGGCTAACCCAACATTGGTATCAGAGCCGACCTAGAACATTACGCGACACTTTAACGAAGTTAAAACTCCGATCGATCCGGAAAATGCGGATTTTGAGTGCTCTCTGGACATTTTTTAAAATCTGGTTATTTTCAGAATTAAAAATATGTAAAAAATTAAGCAGGTAAATATAAGAATTACGGTATAAAAATTATTCGATGAACAGTAATTATTGCCGCGGAAACGCGGCCTAAGCTTGCTTGGGCCGCGGTTCCGCGGCCATATACCTCAATCACTGTATCATTTTTATACTGTAATGCTTACTTCTGCTTTTATATTTTTTAGGGTATTTTTAATCTGTATTTAGTGCTGAAAAATTCTGGAGATGGTTTTGGACTCGCCGATTCGATCGGAATTTTGATTTCGTGACTTTTCCGGATAAATTAGAATGTATTGAAGTGTTTGAACGAGTATCATTTGCTCACTTTTCAGGGGTTTAAAATCTTTCGGAAATACGTGCAAGTTTGTCTGTGGTGGACCCTCTAGAAGACAACAAACCTTAACGCGATTATGTGACCGTCTTGAACTGCCCTTTGAACCTTAGGGTTTGGGGCAGTACGGCGTGCCACATGTGAGGCGTTGGCTTGACCCTTCTACGGCTGGACCGCTACCACTATGTCACACTCCTGGTTTTTTGAACTCCGCTCAACTGTTGAGCTTTAGCGAATCTTGGGTATTTGATCGTTCGTTCGAAAACTTTAATACCGTCTATTTATCTGGAATGTGATGCAATATCTGGAATTCATATAGTTGGACATGAAATACGAAGTATGTGATATTTCGCATTTACGATGTCTAAAGAGGATGTGGATTCCAAATATTGCAGTTTTACACTTTCTTTTCTGTGACCGTAAGTGTAGTATGTCGATATCGCCGGTTTCGTTGCTATACATCAACGACAATTGGGGTATGCATACTTACTTACGTTGATGATATGAGATATTATGTGTTGCTGAGATATGATGTGCAGGATTGTCGTGATTGAATAGCCGGGGGTTTTTATGTGAGATGAGAGTTTTATTTTTTCATTCATGTAAATTCTAATGTAATGTAATATTCTTTTATTTGGGGCACTTCCGGGTTGAGGTCGATGCCACCTGTGTTGTTTATTATTTACTTTTCCACATTAGGTTGGACCCAAAGAGGGGAGCACAGGTGACCGGGTTCTGGGTTCAGTGGGAGGCCATCTCAAGGAGTCGAGACCGGGTCTCCTAAACTCCAGAATTGGTAGGGTCACTTGCCGCTCTCGTAGGGGTCCAGGGTGTGGGCTTGGCTATTCATCGCGACTGTGGAATCCGTATTTTCTATTGTTGGATAAATACTAAATACGGACGTCCTAGTATATCCTACATTATATCTATGTTTCTGCTGCGATATCTGTGATGTGATCATTTGATATGTTGTGATGGATACTGTATATAGTATATATGATATATTATATAGACGTTACTTATGTTTTACACCCGCACTAGCCCTGCCATGCTCTGTCGTTAGTTACCTAACCTAACGGTGCACGAAGGGATATCGAGGCGAATGCGGATGGCATAAGTGTACGTTGTATTTATCTGTGATGTTTAGGTGACTTAAATGATGGGACTTCATTAATGTGATTAATGAAAGAAAAGAAACCTAAAAGATGTTGTAGAATCAAATTTTAAAATAAAAGGGTAGCTACAGTTTTGCTTTGCATAGCGGTATATATGATATACCCTGCACCTTATTCGATGAGGAAAGAGCCGAGATCCCTTCAACGGGAGTGACCTCTTTAGCAAAACTGGCAGATGCTACAACACTCGGTTTGACTTTTGACTGCTTTTGCAGTTTTGCTTTGCACAGAGATATATATGATATATCCCGCACCTTATTCGATGAGGAAAGAGCCGAGATCCCTTCACCGGGAGTGACCTCTTTAGCAAAACTAATGAAAGCCTCAAAATCACTCCATTTCAAAATTCACTCGATTCTACAACGATATCAAGTTCATTACGCAATAGGTTTTCAGAAAAACCTTTCGTAGCCGTCATTTCAGATAAGTCCTGCTTAGTATTCGTGCTGCGTTTGTTGACCTTGTCAAGGCACAGTGTGCGGTAGCTGACCAGTATTTATCTGCTTATGCATATGATGCAGATTGGATTAGGGTAGTCGTACGGCCTTGTTGACCTTGTCAAGGGTCGTGCGGGTGGGTTTAATTCAATCAAGAAGTGACGGGTTGAACTCGACTTACGGTCTATGGTTTGTTGACCTTGTCAAGGTCATAGATCGTTTGGGGCAAAATATTATCGGAAATTTCAAGTGTTGAAATTTGCAATGAGATTGCATACCTTCTATGAGATAGTTGGATCCCGATACCCACTGCGAGTAACTGTTACTCCTAGGAGAGTTTTACTCAGGACAATTAGCCGATCAAGTAGGTGTCTAGAAAGGTGTCAACGGGGTTACGCCTCTGGGAAAATGAGGTTTACTTTAATTAGGTCCGTGCGAAAGCACGGGGAACCTCCTTCAAAGTACCGACACTGGCCTGGCTGAAAGATCGGCGAAGTTGTAGGGTGTAATTAATCCCGGCTAGTCTTTCCTTTTAGGGTTTGAAGGAAGATTTGATAAAAACAGTGGGAGCCATCCTGATTAGATAAGATAATAACCAATCTGATCTTGCAAGAGTATACGCTAAAGTGTTTTCTTCTCTCTCTCTCTCCAGGTAGCGACCATGTCATGCCTTAATCAAGATAATAATATGGATGTATTGACCGAACCCGCAAGTTATACTGTGCTGGGGAACGTTGGTTCCGTTATTTCTTATAAGAGTTATAGGACTGAACAGGACATAGGGGAATACCAGGATTCCCATGCCACCCGAATGAAGAAAGTACATGTTGATGCATTTTCTTCGGGTGTGTTCGTTACAGAGAACTGTTTCTCCATTTGCCCTACGTCCTGGGTATTAGATACCGGGTCAGGATCTCATATATGTAATCAGTTACATGGGCTTAGAAAAGGTAGAGAACTTGGAGAAGGTGATAAAGACATAAGAGTTGGAAATGGTGCAATTGTTGCAGCTAAGACTGTCGGGAAATATCACCTTGCATTACCAACTGGTAATACATTGGTTCTGAACGAATGCTATTACATGCCGAACCTGATATGCAACATTATATCGGTTTCTTTGTTGAGTAAAAAGGGATATAATTTTTTATTACAGGATAATGTTATGAACATTTTCCATAACCAAAAGTTGGTTGGATCAGGCACGTTGTGCAATGGCATTTATGTTCTAAATCAATCAACAGTTCTGAGTATAACAAACACACACAAGAGGAAGAGTTCAGATCTGAACGAATCCTTCTTGTGGCATTGTAGACTAGGTCACATCAATATAACACGACTAGCTAAGTTGCATAAAGATGGATATTTGAAACCGTTCGAATTTTCATCTTATGACACTTTCCAGTCATGTCTCAAAGGCAAGATGACCAAAACTCCGTTTACGGGACACGGAGAAAGGGTTACCGAACTCTTGGGACTGATACATAGTGATGTATATGGTCCTATGTTTACACATGCCAGGGATGGTTCTTTGTACTTCATTACATTCACTGACGATCTCTCTAGATTCGGATATGTGTTCCTGATGAAACACAAATCAGAAGCTTTTGAGACATTTAGAGAATATAAACAAGAAGTCGAGAACCAAACCGGAAAAAGTATTAAAATCCTTCGATCTGATCGAGGAGGTGAATACTTGAGCAATGAATTCCTGGACTTCCTAAAAGAGAATGGGATTCTCTCTCAGCTGACTCCTCCATATACACCACAGCACAACCGTGTATCGGAACGGAGGAACCGCACCCTATTAGATATGGTGCGCTCTATGATGAGCACAGCTGAGTTACCTATTTCCTTCTAGGGATATGCGCTGGAGACAGCAGCATACCTATTGAATCAAGTTCCATCTAAATCTGTACCTACCACACCATATGAGATATGGAGTGGGAAGAGGCCATATCTTAAACGAGTTAAGATATGGGGTTGTCCGGCCTATGTCAAAAGACAAAATCCGGACAAACTCGAGGCACGGTCAGTTCTCTGCAAGTTTGTGGGATACCCAAAGAACTCATATGGATATTTTTTCTACCACAGTGAGGAACAAAAGGTGTTTGTTGCTCAACATGCCACCTTTTTAGAAAAAGGAATTTCTTGTAAAAGAAATTAGTGGCAAAGTGGTGGAGCTGGAAGTAGTTCCAGATACACAAACCGTAACTGAAGATTTAGTGGAACCAGAAGATTCAGTAGCTCCCAACGAACCTCAGCCTCTTCACCGATCTAGTAGGGTTCCTCGACGACCTGAGAAATACTACGGTTTTCTCATGGATGGTGGGAGCGAGGATTGCATCATGGAGGATGATGACCCAACTAGCTTCGAGCAGGCCATCACGAGTGGGGACTCAGTGAAATGGCTGGATGCTATGCGGTCCGAGATGGAATCCATGTACACCAACAAAGTATGGACTTTGGAAGATGCTCCTGAAGGGGTAAAACCCATTGGGAGCAAGTGGATCTTCAAGAAAAAACTTGGTATAGATGGGAAAGTGGAGACTTTCAAAGCTAGACTTGTTGCAAAGGGTTTTCATCAAAGACCAGGTATGGACTATGACGAAACCTTTTCTCCAGTGGCTATGCTTAAATCCATCCGGATCATGCTTGCCATCGCTGCATATCATGACTACGAAATCTGGCAAATGGATGTTAAGACCGCCTTTCTAAACGGTGATTTAGAAGAGTGCGTGTACATGACTCAGCCAGAGGGCTTCGTAGATAGTGGGAGCAGCGGGAAGGTGTGCAAGCTGCTTAAATCCATTTATGGATTAAAGCAAGCATCGCAGAGTTGGAACATCTGCTTTGACGTCGTTATCAAAGAGTTTGATTTCGTCAAAAACTTAGATGAACCTTGTATCTACAAGAAGGTGGCAGAGAGTAAGGTTGTCTTCTTCGTATTGTACGTGGACGACATACTCTTGATAAGAAATGACATTCCTATGCTGCAATTGGTCAAGCTCTTCTTATCACAAAGATTCTCAATGAATGATCTTGGTGATGCCTCCTGCATATTGGGAATCAGGATCTATAGAGATAGATCCAAATGGATATTGGGATTGTCCTAATCCAGGTACATTGACACCATACTAAAGAGGTTTAGTACGGAAGAATCCAAGTGTGGGAACTTACCCACGATCTCTGGAGTCACTCTCTCCAAAGAGATGTCTCCCAAGACTGATTTGGAGACAGCTCGCATGCAAGGGATACCCTATGCTTTGGTTGTAGGCTCTATCATGTATGCGATGCTATGTACTAGACCCGATGTAGCATACTCACTAAGTGTAGTGAGCAGGTATCAAGCTGATCCTGGAGAGAGTCACTGGACGGCTGTGAAGAGCATTCTCAAGTACTTACGAAGGACTAAAGAGATGCTCTTGGTGTATGGTAATGGAGAACTCCAAGTGGAGTCCTTTACCGATTCTAGCTTCCAGAGTGATAAGGACGACTCTAAGTCCCAGTCGGGATTTGTCTTTACCCTTTATGGAGGGGCGGTTAGCTGGAAGAGTTCCAAGCAGGAAACCGTGGCAGACTCGACGATGGAGGCTGAATACATCGCTGCCAACGATGCTGCCAAAGAGGCTGTCTGGATCAAGAAGTTCATTACTGAACATGGAGTGGTTCCATCCATTGAGCATCCAATACCTTTATATTGTGATAACAATAGAGCGGTGGCTTTGGCCAAGGAACCCAGGTCCCATCAACGATCCAGGCATATTCTGAGGCGGTATCATCTGATCCGGGAGATAGTTGATTGCCGGGAGATCGAGGTTAGGAGGGTTGACAGGAAGAATAACACAGCGGATCCACTCACGAAGGCCATTCCCCAGACACAGTTTGAGAGACTCTTCAGGATGCTCGATATGCGATACTACAACAGCTGGCCCTAGTGCAAGTGGGAGATTGTTAGTTGTATGTATGCTCTAGAGGCCAGTATTGTACAGATGATGTATATTATATTGGATGCTTGGACATATATAGAGATGACTTTCTTGCTCGATATGATAGTATGCTATCTGGTTGCACTTTATCTTAACTTGTATACTTGTCTCTTTATACTGTCTTAGAGTTACATGTTGGTAAAGCCCTTAGGATGTGTACTTGACTACCTGGACTATGATGCGGATCATACTAGTGGGGACATGGTAGTCCATAAGTACATCCTTCAAGGTCCCTAGTCATGGGTGTATCGAGACGGGGCAACGATATACCAGTGTAGACTAGCGTATACACTTCTCGACCCATGAGATGGGCGATGGATGATTCCATATCCATTGGCGTTTGACATCAGAGATGGTATACGGGTGCTCAGTGGAGACTGGATACACTGGACGGACTCGCCGAGAACTCCCAGATGGTATTATACCTCACGTCAGATGCAGTTCTCAGGTGACACTTGTGCAGGTTACTCTGTAGACCCGAGATCGTCATAGAGTCTTGTGTGATTCCCACTGTGCTTTGATTTCCACTACCATGTCCATAAGGGCGTGCAAAATGGTGGTTTTTGGGTACAGTCCCGAGTCACATGGAGGCAATGAGCGATAGGAGGGGTTTCGTCTCTCCCGGTATTGGGGGCTGATGTTGCACTGTGCTCGATTGGCCTTAACAGGGAAGTCCGTGGCCAGGGCTGAATGGAGATTTACTGGTAAGTGTTACCAGTAGTTTCTCGACCCGTTATGAGCCTCACATCGGCATGACTTATCGGTTATTGGGATCTGACGTTTACCACCCCTAGACTTGATATGCGACATATCAGACGAGAAGACCGGACTGTACGGGAAGTGTTGCCGGTTGGCTCGACGGGAGTTGTAGCAGGTTCGCTTGTTCTCTTCTGATCGCTCAATACCCGGGTGGCCGTTACGTTTAGCTGACCGCTTGCGGCTTGGGGGTGCTCGATATGATCATCACCCACTGCCGGCGTATTGACGAGTCTTAGAGTCCCACAATAGAGTTACATAGTCCAGGCGAAACGTTGTGGTGCGCGTATGGGATATGCGCATGGACCCGATTAAAATGCGTGTATAGGATACCGTATATTGATCGGGCGGCTTGCTTTTGGTTAGGGTCGTATGTGATATGGCCGGATTGATAAATCAAGTGTTGATTTATCATTTAACCATTAGTTTCTCACTAGAAATCCTTTCTTATGTTGGATGGATGTATGCATGCATGTATGTTTTTCTTTCTTTCTAGTTTCATGCACATATGGATGTGTATACATACATACATACATACATCATCTATCATGGTTGCTTATACAAAGAAAATGGTGGCAATATAAGACTCACACCATGGTTTTATTTATATATATTATTATTGAATTTGATTTAAAACAAAAGAAAAGGAAAGGATAATTCATGGAAGCTTTCTACACTCTTCTTGACCTAACCATGCTCACCCACCATTTAACCATGGATTACTTTTCCTTTTGGGTTTTAACTCAAGTTCAATAATGTTTAAACCATGGTTTGAGACGAGAACAAGAAAATATATATTGATATATTTTCTTTTTCCTTTGACAAGAGAGTCATTCTTTTTACTCTTGAAAAAATATAGCCATCATCTTCTTCTTCCTCTCTCATTTTGCTCTCTAGATTTTTGTAGTGAGCAATATACTCATCAAGTTAGGATTTTGAAGTGAGAAAGAGAACCACAACATCATTCTACACAAGTCTAGCCCACTTGTTTGGAGTGTTAGCTTCATTTCGTTCTCTTGACCGGGTGAAGTTGCTAGCTTGGACAAAGCGGACTCCGGGTGGATCATCGGTGACCTAGAGGAGTTCAAGCGGAGCTTTTTCAAACCCCAAGTAGCCGAGAAGTCTAGCGTTGGGAGCTACAAAGATTGTACTCTCTAAACCCTATCTTTTCTTTCATATGATGATGTGAAAAATTTGAAACCCTAATTTTTCTAGGAACGATTCTATGTTCGTTAACTTAGCACCCTAAAAATTCAGTTTTTGGTTCATGTGATGCTTCCAAACCCTTCATGAGGTGCTAGGCTAACCCAACACTTGCTTTGCACCGCGGTATATATGATATACCCTGCACCTTATTCGATGAGGAAAGAGCCAAGATCCTTTCACCGGGAGTGACCTCTTTAGCGAAACTAGAAACGCCTCAAAAACACTCCTTTTCAAAATCACTTATTTTCTATAACGATATCAAGTTCATTACGCAATAGGTTTTCAGAAAAACTTGTCGTAGCCCTCCATCATTTCAGATAAGTCCTACTTAGTATTCGTGCTACGATTGTTGACCTCCGTCAAGGCGTATTGTGCGGTAGCTAACTAATATTTATCTGTTTATGCATATGATGCAGATTGGATTAGGGTAGTCGTGCGGCCTTGTTGACCTTTGTCAAGAGTCGTGCGGGTGGGTTTGATTCAATCAATAAATGACAGGTTGAACTTGACTAGCACCCTATGATTTGTTGACCTCCGTCAAGGTCATGGGATGCTTGGGGCAAAATATTAGCGGGAATTTCAAGTGTTGAAATTTGCAATGAGATTGCATACCTTATATGAGATAGTTGGATCCCGATACCCAGTGAGAGTAAGAGTTACTCCTGGGAGACTTTTACACAGGACAATTAGCCGATCAAGTAGGTAACTAGAAAGGTGTTTACGGGGTTAAGCCTTTGGGAAAACGAAGTTTATTTTAATTAGGTCCATGCGAAAGCATGGGGAACCTCCCTCAAATTACCAACACTGGCCTGGCTGAAAGATTGGCGAACTTGTAAGGTGTAATTAATCCCGGCTAGTCTTTCCTTTTAGGGTTTGAAGGAAGATTTGATAAAAACAGTGGGAGACATCCTGATTAGATAAGATAATAACCAATCTAATCTTGCAAGAGCATACGCTAAAGTGTTTTTCTTCTCTCTCTCTCCAGGTATCGACCATGTCAGGCCTTAATAAAGATAATAACATGGATGTATTGACCGAACCCGCTTATTATACTGAACAGGGGAACGTTGGTCCCGTTTTTTTTTATAAGTGTTATAAGACTGAGCAGGAAATAGGAGAATATATGGATTCTCACGCCGCCCAAACAATGAACAAGCATGCTGATGCATCTTCTTCGGGTGTGTTAATCATCGAGAACTGTTTCTCAGTTCACTCTACGTCCTGGGTATTAGATACTGGATCGGGATCCCACATATGTAATATGTTAAATGGGCTACGTAAAGGTAGAGAACTGGGAATGGGTGATCATTCCGTAACAGTAGGGAATGGTGCAAATGTTGCAGCCAAGGCTGTTGGCGAATATCACCTTGTGTTACCAAAAGGTAATACATTGATTCTGAACGAATGCTATTACATTCCGACCCTGATATGCAATATTATATCAGTTTCTTTATTGAATAAAGAAGGATATAATTTTGTAATACAGGATAATATTATGAACATATTCCTGAATCAAAAGTTGATAGGATCAGGATCGTTAAATAATGGCATGTACGTTCTAAATCAAACTACAATTCTTAATGTACAGAACACAAACAAGAGGAAAAGTTCAGAAATGAACGAATCCTTCTTGTGGCATTGTAGACTAGGTCAAATCAATGCGACACGGCTAGCTAAATTGCATAAGGATGGATATTTGAATCCGTTCGAATTATCATCTTATGACACTTGTCAGTCATGTCTCAAAGGCAAAATGACTAAAACTCCATTTAGTGGACACGGAGTAAGAGTTACAGAACTCTTGGGGCTGATACATAGTGATGTATGTGGTCCCATGTCTACACATGCCAGGAACGGTTCTTCCTACTTTGTTACATTCACTGACGATCTCTCAAGATACGGACATGTGTTCCTGATGAAACACAAGTCTGAAGCTTTTGAGAAATTCAGAGAATATAAGAACGAAGTAAAGAACCAAACTGGCAGAAATATTAAGATCCTTCGATCTGATCGAGGAGGAGAATACTTGAGCCATGAGTTCCTAGATTATCTTAAAGAGAATGGGATTCTCTCTCAGCTTACACCTCCATATACACCATAGCACAACGGTGTATCGGAGCGGAGGAATCACACCCTATTAGATATGGTGCGCTCTATGATGAGCAATGCTGAGTTGCCTATTTCCTTCTGGGGATATGCACTGGAGACAGCTGCATACCTACTGAATAAAGTTCCTACCAAATCTGTGCCTACCACCCTATATGAGATATGGGAAGGGAAGATACCATATCTTAATTTTGTTAACATATGGGGTTGCCCGGCCTATGTCAAAAGACAAAAACCGGACAACTCGAGGCAAAGTCTGTTTTATGTAAGTTTGTTGGATATCCCAAGCATTCGTGAGGGTATATCTTCTACCACATTGAGGAACAAAGAGTATTTGTTGCTCAACACTCCACCTTTTTAGAAAAGGAATTTCTTGCAAAAGAGATTAGTGGCTCTAAGGTAGAACTTGAAGAACTTGCAGCAGAACAAACTACAACCGAAAATTTGATAGAACCAGAGGATTCAGTAGTTCCTGATGAACCCCAGCCTCTCCTCCGATCTAGTAGGGTTTCTCATCCACCTGAGTGATACTACGGTTTTCTCGTTGATGGTGGGAGCAAGGATTGCATCATGGAAGATGATGACCCGACTAGTTTCGAGCAGGCCATCACGAGTGGGGACTCTGTGAAGTTGCTGGATGCAATGCGATCTGAGATGGAATCCATGTACACCAACAAAGTATGGACTTTGGAAGTTGCTCCTGAAGGGGTAAAACCCATTGGGAGCAAATGGATCTTTAAGAAGAAACTTGGTGTAGATGGAAAAGTTGAGACTTTCAAAGCTAGACTTGTTGCAAAGGGTTTTCGTCAACGACCAGGTGTGGATTATGACGTAACCTTTTCTCCAGTGGCTATGCTTAAGTCAATCCGGATCTTACTTGCCATTGTTGCATACCATGACTACGAAATCTAGCAAATGGATGTTAAGACCGCCTTTCTAAATGGTGATTTAGAGGAGTGCGTGTACATGAGTCAGCCAGAGGGCTTCATAGATAGTGGGAGCAGCGGAAAGGTGTGCAAGCTGCTTAAATCCATCTACGGGTTAAAGCAGGTATCGCGGAGTTGGAACATCTGCTTTGATGTTGTAGTCAAAGAGTTTGACTTCATCAAAAACGTAGATGAACCTTGTATATATAAATAGGTTGCAGAGAGTAAGGTTGTCTTCCTCGTATTGTACGTTGATGACATACTCTTGATAGGAAATGATGTTCCTATGCTGCAATCGGTCAAGCTCTTCTTATCATAAAGATTCTCAATAAAAGATCTTGGTGATGCCTCCTGCATACTGGGAATTAAGATCTATAGAGATAGATCTAAACGGATACTAGGATTGTCCCAATCCAGGTACATTGACACCATACTAAAGAGATTTAGTATGGAAGAATCCAAGCGTGGGAACCAACCCATGATTTCTGGACTCACTCTCTCCAAAGAGATGTCTCCCAAGACTGATTTGGAAAGAGCTCGCATGCAAGGGATACCCTATGCTTCGGCAGTAGGCTCTATCATGTAGGCGATGCTATGTACCAGACCCGATGTAGCATACTCACTAAGTATAGTGAGTATGTATCAAGTAGATCCTGGAGAGAGTCACTGGATAGCCGTGAAGAACATTCTCAAGTACTTAAGAAGGACTAAAGAGATGTTCTTGGTGTATGGTAACGGAGAACTCCAGGTGGAGTCCTCTACCGATTCGAGCTTCCTAAGTGATAAGGACGACTCTAAGTCGCACTCGGGATTTGTATTTACCCTCAATGTAGGGGCGGTGTGTTGGAAGAGTTCCAAACAGGAAACCGTTGCAGACTCGACGATATAGGCTGAATACATCGCTGCCAACGATGCTGCCAAAGAGGCTGTCTGGATGAAGAAGTTCATCACTGAACTTGGTGTGGTTCCGTCCATTGAACATCCAATACCTTTGTATTGTGATAACAATAGAGCTGTGGTTTTGGCCAAGGAACCCCGGTCCCATCAGAAGTCCAGACATATTCTGAGACGGTATCACCTGATCCGGGAGATAGTTGATCGCCGGGAGATCGAGGTCAGGAGAGTTGATATGAAGGACAACACTGCGGATCCACTCATGAGGGCCATACCCAAGATACATTTTGAAAGACTCTTCGGGATGCTGGGTATGAGATACTACAACAGCTGGCCTTAGTGCAAGTGGGAGATTGTTAGTTATATATATACCCTAGAGGCCATTGTTGTACATATGATGTATATTATAGTGGATGCTTGGATATATATAGAGAGGACTTTCTTGCTCGACATGATAGTATGCTATTTGGTTTCACTTTATCTTAACATGTTGACTTGTATTAGTTTACTGTCTTGCTCTCACATGTTGATAAAGCCCTTATGATATGTACTCGACTACTGGGACTACGATAAGATCATACTAGTGGGGCCAGGGTAGTCAACGAGTACATCCTATAACTGTTCCTAGTCGAGGGTGTATCGAGACAGGGCATCGATGCACCGGTGTAGACTAGCGTATACGCATCTTGACCCATATGATGGGCGATGGATGATCCCATATCCGTTGGTGTTTGACATCAGAGATGGTGTACGGGTGCTTGTAGAGACTGGGTACACTGGACGGACTCGCCGAGAACTCCCAGATGGTATTATACCTCACATCAGATGACAGTTCTCTGGTGACACTGGTACAGGTTAGTCTGTAGACCCGAGATCGTCATAGAGTCTTATGTGATTCCCACTGTGCTTTGATTTCCATTATACCACATCCAAGAGGGCATGCAAAACGGTGGCTTTTGGGTATAGTCCCGAATCACATGGAGGCAATGAGCGATAGGAGGGGTTTCGTCTCTCCCGGTATAGGGAGTTGATGTTGTGCTGTGTTCGATTGGCTATAACTGGAAGTCCCTGGCCAGGGCAGATATAGAGTGCTACTGGTAAGTGTTATCAGTAGTTTCTCGACCTGTTATGAGCCTCACATTGACACGACTTATCGGTTACTGGTGTCTGACGTTTACCACCCCTAGACTAGATATGCGACATATCAGACGAAGAGACCGGACTGTACGGTAGTGTTACGATAGGATTCATAGGAGAATGTACAGGCTTGCTTGTTGATCTTCTGATCGCTCAATACCTGGGTGGCTGTTATGTTTAGCTGACCGCTTGTAGCTTGTGGGTGTTTGATATGATCGTCACCTACTGCCGGCGTATTGACAATTCTTTAGAGTCCTGCACAGAGGTTTCTCGACTCAGGAAAAACGGAGTAGGAGCACATATGTGATATGTGCGGGACCGAGAATAATACGATATGAGATACCGTATTCTATTCTCGCGATATATGATATAGCCGGGTCATCGGATCAAGTGTTGATTCGATGAATCGGTACATGTTATATTAGTCGGTTATATGCGGTATAGCCGGATTGTCGGATCAAGTGTTGATTCGATAATTTAATGTATAATTATATATGTGATATATTACATTACATTAACTAATATGGGCTCGCTTTATTGATTCATTTTCTCACCAGATAATACATTGATATTTATGCGATATACGTTAAATGTATTATTTTCTTTTGTTACAAAAATATATTATATATGTGATATATAATATTGTAACAAGTTATGATTACAAATGCAACATGATTTGTGGAGATTAAACATAGTTAGGGTTTGATTTGGGTTAGCTTTTTCATGAAGCTTCTAGAAGCTTTGTTTTGTTTTAAGCAAAGATATTTTCTTGATATTTTGTGGAGATATTTCCTAACCCAACCCAAACCCTTTACCGTAGTTAAATCTCTACAATGGTTAAAGCCTTTCTTTATTAACCAAGGGTTGCAATTGTAACCATGAGCAATAATTCATTATTCATCACAAAAGGAATTATTCATCTTCTTCTTCCTGGAGCTCTTGAAAAAGGTTTACTAGGTTTTTCTTTTGTGATGATATTGAGTGAGATTTTGAAAACAAATGAGAGCTATATTCCTACTTCATCATCCTCATCTAATCTAGCCACTTAGATTAGAGTGTTCACTTTATTAATACTTGATTAGAGAAGTGAGAGCTTGAGTTAAAGATTCTTCAACGTAGATCATCTTCGAAAAGGAAGACTTCAAGCAAGCATGGATCATTCGTCTTGTGGAGCCTCTCTAGAGTCCTGAAGTTCATGGATCGCGGCAAAGGGACTACTACTTAGAGCTTATGAAGCGAAGGAATGGACTATAAAGGTTGTAATCCTTTTCTCTTAGATGTAAAGATATTTACATGCTTTGTTAACCCTAATTATCTAGCAAAGATCCTCGCTTTAGGTAGTTCGACACTTCTAAATTTTAAATTTGGCATGGTTGATACCTTATAGACCCTTGTTATAGTGCCTAGTAACCCTATAGAGGCCACTACGAGATGGCCGGAGGGTGTGGCAGACCCGAAACTGCACATGCAGGGGCAGTTTCGGGTCCCCACCCCCAAGACCACCTTGTGGTGGTCTCAGGGAGTGGGCCCAACCGTTCGGTCCCCCAGGGTCTCCCCGGGGTGCCCATGCAGCACCCCGCGGCTTCTCGGTTCAAACCAAGAGCCCGCAAGGTGTGCAAACATTTCAAAACTAGAAAATTCGGGACTGTTTTTTCGACAGTATTCGATGCCCGAAAAAACATGAATTCTAATGTCGCAACTAGCTAGTTTAAGGTGTTTGGATGGATCTGATACCATGTTAGGTTTTGCCGGCGCCCCGGCCATTTTTCCGTGGCCAAATGCGGAACAAAAACTATAAAATCTTTGGCGCAAACAAAACCCGCACAAGATCGAACCAAATACCCTATACTAGCAAACATGCAAAGAGGAGTTTAGAGATGGTTATACCGATCGATCCATGTCCTTCGGTCTTTAACCATCATCCCAAGCTTGTCGAGGCGGCCCCAGATGAGTTCGCTTTTCGGTCTCCCTCGTCGAAGAGGCTCCACGTCGAGGATTCTTTATACGGGCTCCCGCTTCTAAACCGAAGCAACTCGAGCAACTAGTTTGTTAGCCTAGGTGCCTAAAATGAAGTAGAGAGTGTGTGTGATCATTTTGTCTCAAGACATCCATGGATTCTCAACACATGAGATGGTATGGAAGAAGGTTGAAGAAGAAGCCATTGGAGGACGAAGTTGTGAGCTTAAGTTTTTAGTTAGTGAATAAAAATGGCATAGCTTTTGTGTGAGATATTTTTGTGTGAGCTCTCCAAACAACTTAAGACAAATCCCTAGCCATATAGTGGCTGCCCTCTCACTCCAAAAAATATCCCACACAAATAAAATCAATAAAGAAAATAGACATGGCACAAATAAACACACCATGAGTTACCAAACTAGCACATGCCACATTCAATGCCCCAGGTTAAAACTTGCACTCACAATTTCCATATAATTAAACATTAAACTAAATGTTTAATCAAAAAGAGAATGCCAATTTCTAAAGTAAACTCGTAACGGATCACAAAAATACCCCTCATCTGTATATACATACCTGCATCCGTATTCCGACTGAATATGAATACCAAAGCCCACTAGTTTGATCCGTCTGATCATGATCCGTGCACGAGTGCACGTATATGATCGAACCCTACCATAAAACCATACGACCTCTACAACGTTTCTCCCAAACTAGGGAAACTCTCTGTGTGGTACTCTAAAGACTCGTCAATACGCTGGCAGTGGGTTTAACCACAAGCACGTCAGTGAAACTAGCTGTACGTAACAGCTGCCCAGGTATTGAGCGAAAGGGAGGCCTACGAGCGAACTCAACCTGAAACCCTACTGAGCCTGACAGTGACAATATCCGTATAGTCCGGTCCGTTCGTCTATGAGTATCGCATATCAGGCCTAGGGGGATGGTAAACATCAGACCCCTAATAGCGGTATAAGTCGTGTCGGAGTGTAGCCCAGAACACCCTGAGAAACTACTGGAATGCCTACCAGTAAATCTCACTTTCCTTAGCCAAGGACTTTGTGTAATGGCTCTCCAAACACAGCGCGATATCAACCCCAATACCGGGAGAGACGTATCCGGTGCCGATCCACTCACTGTCTCCTTGTGGCTCGGGATTGTACCCAACTAAAAACTGTTTGCACGACTCCATTGAGCCATGGTAGGGTAGTAATCAAAGCACAGTGGGAACTCACACGAGACAAATGACGATCTCAGGTCTATAGACTAACCTGTGCACATGTCACTAGGGAACTGCCATCTGACGATAGGTATAATACCAACTAGCATGTTCCTGGCGATTCCGTCCGGTGTACTCATAACCCAATGAGCACCTGTATACCATTTTAGGTGAACCAACTGACACCAATGTCTTGTGAGACCGGCCATCACCCCTCGTCGGGGTCTCGATCGTATACACTAGTCTACTCTCGGAGTATCGATGCCCAGTCTCAAAACTCCCACGACTAGGGACACTTTAAGGATGTTCTTATAGATTACCCAACTCTCACATATATGATCGCCATCATACAGTTGGTAGTCAAGTAAGAATCCTATGGGCTCTATCAACATGCAATAGTGATCTGTAATGTCACCTGAAGCATGTACACGATGATAAATACAAACCAGATAGCATACTATTATCTTGAGTAAGACTGTTCTACTGGCATAGGTCCTTCCTCAATCATTGCAATCACGTGCCTGCGATCCAATAATTGACTTGAGGGCACTATAGCCAACAACAATCTCATGTGTTGAGAAAAAAGAGAGGAAGTGAGATAGATATACACTAAGGACTACTCACTACATCCTAGACACTTTAGATTAGCAACCAAGGGTCTCTAGTTTCTCCACTTGACTTTTAGTGTGGAGCTAGAGTCATGAGTTACAGCCCTTAGGTGGATCATCTTCGACGGAGGAAGACCGGCGGTCAAGCTCGATCAAGGAGATCTCAAGGAGAAAGGGAAGAAAATAGAAGACCGAAGGACATGGATCTTTTTGTAAAACAATTCTATCATAGTTGTTAAGATCTCTTAGTTAGTTAGTTAGTTTCGGTTTATAGTTAGATTCTAGGACGAGTTTTGTGCCGGATTTTTAAACACCAAAATTTTTGTTCCGCAACGGCCACGGTAGATGGCCAGGGTGCTAGGAAACCTCAACAAAGAATAGTCATATACACATGCATCTTGCCTACCACGCTTTAGTCGCTTCCACTGACTACAACAACTCTCTGGCAGAGTCATATACATATGCACTTCTAAATTCAATTTAGAATGATGTTATAGTCAGCCACCTTCCAGATCTCATAGTCCAAGACAACAGTAGTGATAGGCTTGGGTCATCAAAACCTCCCTGTTACCGTCTTTAAGGAGACCGAAATACCTCTCGGGTGGCTGAGGTTACCCACTAAATCTGCGGAGTGGCTAATGAATTGTCGAATCCAATTGAATCCTTAGGTTCTACTAAATATTCAGTAACCATTTGTGGTTTTGGAACCACTTCCAGTTCTACCATACTTTCACTAATGTTTTCTGAAAAGAATTCATTTTATTAAAAGGAAGCGAGTCAAGAACAATATAACTATTGATCCTGCAAATAGTAGAAAGTTAACCCTCATCAAAACCCGGGATAACCCGCAAACTGCTATTACTGAAACGTCCCTTGAGTTTACATGGATTTTGGTTTTAAGCATAAGCCAGACAACTCTATGAATCCATTTTATATCCAATATAGAAGCAAATGCACTAATTTAATTGGAACCAGATTCAAAAATTATGCAGCTGTTTCCAATGCATATCGACTAAATGGAAGAAGGCCATGCATTATTACTCATCAAGGAGCGCACCTACGGATGAGTAACCTGAGACATAAGCTAGTTCTCAAAAATATTACTTACGACGGAATATCTACATCTTCGATCATCTCGCAGAATCCTGATACTTCTAACTTATGGTTCTCTACTTTATTCTTATATCTATAACTTCTCAAAATTTGTACCTTGTATTTCAACGAAATGCGTATCTAAAACCAAAGAAGTCACAAGTAAACTGAATATAGTATAAGTACCAACCCCTTGTCCTAATGGACATCGGACAACATGTTAGTGATATATGCCCTAGAGGCCATTATTGTATAGTACTAGATTGTATATTACATTTTTTAAGCTTGGGATATACACAGATATAATAACAGTCTTGCTCAATATGATAGTATGCTATCTGGTTTGATTTTATCTTAATATGTGTATATGTTTCTTTTAACATATCGCTAATATATATTGATAGAGCCCTTAGAATTTTTGCTTAACTACCAGCGTTGTGATGGCAGTCACACTAGTGGGGGCTGGGTAGTCTATAAGTACATCCTTAAGCTTGTCCCTAGACATACGATTATCGAGACAGGGCATCGATACTCCAGAGTAGACTAGTGTAAACGCTTCTTATCCCCGTCATGGGAGGTGGCCTGTCCCGCAGCCATTGGTATATGATACCAGAGATAGTATACATGTAATGACCCAGAATTTGGCACGCGACAGGCACTTAAACCACGTAACGTCTACAAGCATAACGCAATTTAAGTAAGCCGAAACCCAGAAATCTAAAACATCAAAAGTAGTAAGTGATAAAAACATTGTTAGAAACATTTGGAAATCTCATATAAAATCTTTAAACTTAAGTTCATTTTCTTAAAAATTTTGGCAGCACCTCCTATGTAAAAACCAGCCCCGAAATGGGTACAAACATATGATATAAGTAAGGAATCCCTAATCGGGAGCAAATCACGCCGATGGGCTGAAACAACCACAACGAGTTTATATAATGTAGAAATACGACGCCGTAGCGAAGGAATAAGCAAAAAGGAAGTAAAATAACATCACAACATAATAAAACAGTCGACTGAACGAGCTCGACACCCAAAATCACAAATAATACAACACCGATCCTCACAAACTTGTCTCTAAGTCAATATAGATGAAAGTGGTGGATGGAGAGTACTAGATACAATAAGATACATAATGAGATCATACGGATAACCGCAAAACCACCTACCTATCCAAAATGACGACCAACAGCAGCGGTGTCCGTAGAAGAAAAATGAGAAGCCCTGCTGCGACTATACTGAGGGTCATGCCTGCAAAACACTGTGGCACAACGGGGGTGAATTGCCAACTCATGAATAGTAAGTAACATAATACAGATAATCATAAGTATGCACGAATATCGATAATCTATCACATGCAAACTGATAGCATAAGTATGACAATATGGATATGCAACAATCATGGATCAAGGTACACCACCAGGGTACTACAACTACATGAAACAATGTATATCATATAATTACTGAGTATGGGATAAAACAACTCATCATCGATGAATCATCATCATGGAAAAACCGGTGTCCATCAACGGCACCCTCAAATCCCAATACCTCAGGCGCCGTCACTCTGATCGGCCCTCAAATCTGTAAATCTCATGGAACCTGAGTGCCCAACATCGACACTCAAAACATCATGAAAACATATGCCTGTATATATATATATATATACACACACACACATACATATATATATATGAGGATATCTACCTCGTGTATCCACCAACAACACATCAAAATCATGGAACCTAAGTGTCCAACATCGACACTCGAATATCATGAAACCCGTGTCCAGCATCGACACGTAAATCCTCATATCTTAGGCATCGCATACTCAGATCGGTCCTCATATCCATCTCATATCATAACTCCAAACGGTGTCCTCCGGACATCCGTCGAGTTCTATACAATCACTGGTAGGTAGTACTCCCTCTGCCAAGCTCATCATCTACACCACGAAAAACATCTCTTGCCCCAGGGAACCATACCGGGTCCACCATGTACCCTCAGACGGTGCCTACCGTTTCTTGAATCGGGTATCTAACACAAGTCTCAGAACCGAGAAAACTCTTGGTGGACGCATCGAAATATCATATCAAGAGAAACTGGGTTTTCAAAATAATACATTATTTCTTGAAATATCCCCACGGTTCTCAAATCCATAAATCACATGAAATCCATATCTCAATGCGTAATTCCATGAAATCTGATGTATGCAACATAAAACAGTAATATGAGCATATTAAGGGAAAACCACTCTTTTAAATGAATCCAGTTTTAAAATATATCATGTGGTTCCCAATCCCTCCCAAATCAAATGCAATATCATATAAATGTGTACATGTAGCTATAGCAAGGTATGTGTTGTATACAAGCAAGTATGTATGTATGATGCATTTTATATGCGCAATAGCACAATAATCAACGTCTCAATGTCAATGACAATACAATAGCACATAGGGGTATATGTAGCTATAGAAAGGTATGTGTATATACCTGTCAATAATGATACAATACCATTTAGGTATAGGTGTAGCAATAGCAAGGTATGTGTATATACATGTCAATAATGATACAATACCATATAGGTAAAGGTGTAGCTATAGCAAGGTATGTGTATATACATGTCAATAATGATACAATACCATATAGGTATAGGTGTAGCTATAGCAAGGTATGTGTATATACATGTCAAAAATGATACAATACCATATTGGTATAGGTGTAGCTATAGCAAGGTATGTGTATATACATGTCAATAATGATATAATACCATATAGGTATAAGTGTAGCTATTGCAAGGTATGTGTTGTGCGTGTCATGGCAATTACGAACGGTGTGGGTGTAGCATACAGTTTAGTGCTCGTGCAAAATGAACCATCAGTAATGGTGCGGTGTCCAATAGGTACCAAGTCAAAGCACAACAAGTAATAATATGCAATGATGCTCATGCACACTCAACTCATATGCGAATAAACATGCGGCTATAATATCATATCTAACCCTGACGCATAACGCCATACGGGCGATTTCCCCGTAGATTTTAAATCTACTCACTGATGATCACAAGCTAAGTAAATCCAACCACTTGCTTTCTTTTCTTCGCAGCGTCCGAAGTCCCCGCCTGCGATCATATTAACATACGAAACATAACAAGTGTAACTTAGAAACCGACCAATAATACATACATACTATGCTTAAATCGACGCACCGACTCCAACACCCTCTCAAGTGTTCGCTTAGTGGCTAACGAGTGTAGCGACAATCTAAAACAACCCTAAGTGAAGAAATCATGCGAAGCACAGAAACTGAGTCGGACACCGTGTCAGATATCATAACGCGCATAGCCGAAATACTATAAACTAGCTAATCGATCCCATATTTCATATACTGCCACAAACTAAAAATCTAGCAGTACCAAATAACCCATAACAACTGCAGACAACTACCCTACAAATTAAAACAACCCAAGCCCCAAAAAACAGAGGTCGCCGGACCTGGTCCCTATCTCGCTGGCCAAAACCGCCAAGGTTGGGCTCGTGCTTCAGGTGAACACCCAGGGTAATGTAGGGTTGCTGGGCACACGCACAAGGGTCTACGTGGTATCAACCATGCCCGATTTAAAAATTAACCATGGCGAACAACCCGATACGAGATCTTTAAACTAGTGATTAGGCGAAAACAAGCATGTTAAACTCTTTAACACTAAGTGAGAGGGATTACAAACTTTGTAGATCCGGTCCTTCACTTCTTAAGCTCCGTGTTGAGGTCCCTTCGCTGCGATCATCGTGTCCCGGACTCTCGAGAGGCTCCACGGAGAGAAAGATGCAGTCTTGCTTCCGATCTTCGATAACAAAGATGATCTACCTTGAAGTTTTATTAACACAAGCTAACACTCACTAAATGAAGTGAACACCCTCATCTAAAGGGCAAGGATAGATGAGGATGATGAAGTAGGATTTTTTCTCTCATTTGTTTTCATATTCTTACTCACTTTCATCACTTAGCAAAAAGCTAGAAAGCTTTTTCTAAGAAGGAACTCAAGGAAGAAGATGATGAATAATATCATTAGAAATCTTTTGTGATGAATAATGAAAGATAAATATGATGAATAATGCAACCATGGTTGAATAAACCTTTGTAGTGAATTAACCAAGGCTAGGGTTTGGGTTAGGTTAAGAATGAGTCACTTGAAAATATCAAGCATAATATCTTTTTCAAGACAGAAGAAAAGCTCCTAGAATCTACTAGAAGTCTTAACCCTAATCCAAACCCTAATCATGTTTAAACTCCACAAAACATGTTGAATTAATAACCATATCATGTTACAATATTATATATCACATATATAATATTTATCGTAACAAAATAAAATAATACAATTAGCATATATCGCATATATATCAATGTATTACCCGAGTGAGAAAAAGAATCTTTTAGTGAGCTAATATTAGTTAATGTAATTTAATATATCATATATATTATTATACATTAAATTATCAAATCAACACTTGATCCGACAATCCGGCTATATCGCATATAACCGACTAATATTTATCCGTACCGATTCATCGAATCAACACTTGATCCGATGACCCGGATGATATCAAATATCGCGAGAATAGAATACGGTATCTCATATCGCATTATCCTCAGTCCCGCACATATCACATACGTGCCCCTACTCCGTTTTGCCTGAGTCAAGAAACCTCTGTGTAGGACTCTAAAGAATCGTCAATACGCTGGCAGCGGGTGATGATCATATCAAACACCCACAAGCTGCAAGCGGTCAGCTAAACGTAACAGCTACACAGATATTGAGCGCTCAGAAGATCAACAAGAAAGCCTGTACATTCTCCTTTGAATCCAAACAGTAACACTCCCGTACAGTCCGGTCTCGTCGTCTGATATGTCGTATATCTCGCCTAGGGGTGGTAAACGTCAGACCCCAGTAGCTTTATAAGTCGTGTCGATATGAGGTCTATAACAGTTCAAGAAACTACTGATAACACTTACCAGTAAATCTCTGCAACCCTGGCCAGGGATTTCCCGGTATAGCCAATCGAACACAGCGCAACATCAACTCCCTATACCGGGAGAGACGAATCCCCTCCTATCGCTCATTGCCTCCATATGATTCGGGACTGTACCCAAAAGCCACCTTTTTGCACGTCCTCTTGGACGTGGTATGATGGAAATCAAAGCACAGTGGGAATCACACAAGACTCTATGACGATCTCGGGTCAACAGACTACTCTGTACTAGTGTCACCGGAGAACTGCCATCTGACGTGAGGTATAATACCATCTGGGAGTTCTCGACGAGTCCGTCCAGTGTACCCAGTCTCTACTGAGCACCCGTACACCATCCTTGATGTCAAACACCGATGGATATGGGATCATCCATCGCCTATCATATGGGTCAAGATGCTTATATGCTAGTCTACTCTGGTGTATCGATGCCCTGTCTCGATACACCCTCGACGAGGAACAGTTATAGGATGTACTCGTCGACTACCGTGGCCCCACTAGTATGATCTCATCATAGTCCCAGTAGTCGAGTACATATCCTAAGGTCTTTATCAACATGTAACATAGAGACAATCAGAGTCCATGTTAAGATAAAGTACAACCAGATAGCATACTATCATGTCGAGCAAGAAAGTCCTTCCTATATATGTCCAAGCATGCATTACAATATACATCGTATGTACAGTAATAGCCTCTAGGGCATACATATAACTAACAATCTCCCACTTGCACTAGGGCCATCTGTTGTGTTATCGCATTCCCAACAATTAGTTGTGGTTGAAGTATCTCATACTCAACCATCCCATAAAAGTCTCTACTGGGAAAAAGGCCTTTGTGAGTGGATCCGCGCTGTTGTCGTCTCTGTCTACTCTCCTAACCTCGATCTCCCTGGAGATCAACTATCTCCATGATCGGGTGATACTGCATAAGAATTATATCTGGATTTCTGATGGGACAGGGGGTTCCTTAGCAAAAGCCACAACTCTATTGTCACACAATGGTAGGAACGAAGTTCATCTCATGAACTTATATATATCCAGACTGCCTCTTTGGTAGCATCCTTGGTAACGATGTATCTTGCCTTTAATCGTCTAGTATGTCACGGTATCTAGCTTGGAACTCTTCCAACATACCGTCCCTCCACTGAGGGTAAAGACAATGCCTGCGACTGATATTCAGTCGTCCTTATCACCCTGGAACCTTTCCAGTGATTCTCCCAAGGATCGATTGATACCATCTCACTATAACTAGTGAGTATCCTAACATCCAATTAGATCTATCTAATAGATCCAAAAGCCAGGATTTAGGAGGTATCACTTTGATCCTATAGGGAGAATCCTTGTGATAAGCGGAGATTGACCGAGCGTAGCATAGGAAACTCCTTCCCTATCAAGAGTATGTTATCCACGTACTCTACGAGGATCACCACCATACTCCCTACTACCTTTTTGTATATACAAGGTTCATCTACCATTTTGATGAAGTCAAACTCTTTGACTACCACATCAAAACAGATGTTCCAACTCCGCGATGCCTGCTTTATCCTATAAAGCATCTTGCACACGTTTCCGCTGCTCTCACTGTCTACGAAGCCCTCTAGCTGTGTACTTATAGACGCTCTCTTGTAAAACATCATTTAGAAAAGCAGTCATGACACCTAACCACCAGATATCGTAGTCATGGTATGTAGCCGTGGCAAGTAGGATCTGGATGGACTTAAGCATAGCTTTGAAAGTCTCAACTTTTCCATGTACGCCAAGTAATCTTCTCAAGATATACTTGCTCCTGATGGGGATTTAACCCTTCAGATAAAGCAACCAAAGTCCATACTTTGTTGGTGTATAAGGATTCCATCTCAGATCGCTAAGCATCCAGCCATTCTTACAGAGTCCCAGTCCTGATAGCTAGCTCGAAACTAGTTGGGTCATCATCTCATGATGTAATCCTCGCTCCCACTGTCATACAGAAACCGAAGTATCTCTCAGGTGGGTGAGGAACTTTACTAGATCGGCAGAGAGGCTGAGGTTCGTTGGAAACTATTGAATCCTTTGGTTCTACCAAATCATCTGCTATGGTTTGTATAGCTGGAACTCTTTCAAGTTCTACAGAACTGACTTTGCCTCGAGTTTGTCCGGATTATGCTTTTAGACATAGGCTGGACAACCCCAAATCTTAATAAACTTAAGATAAGGGCTCTTCCCATTCCATATCACATATGAAGTGGTAGGCAACTGATTTGATTGGAACCCTATTCAATAGGTATGCAGCCTCTCAAGTGCATAACTCTCAAAAAGAAATAGGAAACTCAGTAGTACTCATCATAGAGCACACCATATCACATAGGGTGCTATTGCTCCGCCCCGATATACCATCTGCTATGGTTTATACGGAGGAGTAATGCTGAGAGAGAATCTCATTCTCCTTTAGAATAGTCCAGGAATTCCGTGCTCAAGTATTCTCCTCCCTGATCTCATCAAAGGACATAATACTTATACCCGTTTATGGTTCTCTACTTCTAACTTATATTATGTGAATATCTCAAAAGCTTCAGACTTGTATTTCAACAGGAACATATGTCTGAATCTTGAGAGATAATCAGATAATGTAATGAAGTACAAAGAACCGGTCTTGGCATGTGTAGACAGGGGACCTTTATACATCAGCATGTAGCAATCCCAAGAGTTCAATAACTCTTTCTCTGTTTCTAATAAACAGAGCTATGGTCATCTTCTCTTTGTAACATGACCGGCAAGTTTCACAAGATGTAAATTCAAATAGATTTAAATATACATCTAAATGAAACTTTAGCTAGTCGGGTCACATTGATATGACCTAGTTTACAATGCCTTAAGAAGGATTTGTTCATTTCCGAACTCTTCCTCTTGTGTGTGTTCTGTATACTAAGAACTGTAGTTTGATTTAGAACGTCAATGCTTTTAGATAACGTGCCTGAACCGATCAACTCTTGATATAGGAAATGTTCAAAATATTATCCAACAATACAAAATTATATCCTTTCTTTACTAATAAAGAGACCGATATGATGTTGTACATCAGGTTCAGTATCTAATAACATTCGTTCAGAATCAATGTATTCTGGTAATACAGGGTGATAGTGACCAACAGACTTGGTTGCAACACTTGAACCGTTTCTATCTCATGAAACTTATCTCCCATTCTCAGTTCTCTACCTATCTGTAGCCCATGTAACAAATTACATATGTGGGATCCTGATCCGGAATCAAATACCCAGGACGTAAAGGATACTGAGAAACAGTTCTCTGTAATGAACACACTCGAAAAAGATGCATCAGCATGCACTTTCTTCGTTTGGGCGGCACGGGAATTCTGGTTATCCCTTATTTCCTGCTCTGTCTTATAACAATTATAAGTTGGAGCGGGACCAACGTTCCCCAGCTCATTATAACAAGCGGATTCGGTCAATATATCCGTATTATTATCTTAATTAAGGCATGATATGGTCGCTACCTGCAGAGAGAGAGAAGAAAACACTCAGCGTATGCTCTTGCAAGATTATATTGGTTATCTAATATATCTAATCTGGATGTCTCCCACTGTTTTAGTCAAATCTTCCTTCAAACCCTAAAAGGAAAGACTAGCCGGGATTAATTACACGCTACAAGTTCACCAATCTTTTAGCCAGGCTAGTGTCGGTACTTTGAGGGAGGTCCCCCGTGCTTTCGCACATGTTAGTTATATGTATGCCCTAGAGGCCATTACTATACATAGGATGTATATTGTAGTGGATGCTGGGACATATATAGGGATGACTTTCTTGCTCGACATGATAGTATGCTATCTGGTTGAACTTTACCTTAACGTGTATACTGACTGTCTCTCTGTTACATGTTGGTAAAGCCCTTAGGATCTGTACTTGACTACCTGGACTATGATGCGGATCATACTAGTGGGGACATGGTAGTCCATAAGTACATCCTTCACAGTCCCTAGTCGTGGGTGTATCGAGACGGGGCATCGATATACCAGAGTAGACTAGCGTATACCTTCTCGACCCATACAGATGGGCGATGGATGATCCCATATCCATTGGTGTTTGACATCAGAGATGATATACGGGTGCTCAGTAGAGACTGGGTACACTGGACGGACTCGCCGAGAACTCCCAGATGGTATTATACCTCACGTCAGATGGCAGTTCTCTGGTGACACTGGTACAGAGTAGTCTGTTGACCCGAGATCGTCATAGAGTCTTGTGTGGTTCCCACTGTGCTTTGATTTCCATCTTACCACGTCCAAGAGGGCGTGCAAAACGGTGGTTTTTGGGTACAGTCCCGAGTCACATGGAGGCGATGAGCGATAGGAGGGGATTCGTCTCTCCCGGTATATGGGGGTTGATGTTGCGCTGTGTTCGATTGGCTATAACAGGAAATCCCTGGCCAGGGTTCCTGAGATTTACTGGTAAGTGTTACCAGTAGTTTCTCGAACAGTTATAGACCTCATATCGACACGACTTATTGAGCTATTGGGGTCTGACGTATACCACCCCTAGGCGAGATATGCGACATATCAGACGATCAGACCGGACTGTACGGTAGTGTTACTGGTCGGATTCACTGGAGTGTGAGCAGGCTTGCTCGTCGATCTTCAGATCACTCAATACCCGGGTGGCCGTTACGTTTAGCAGACTGCTTGCGGCTTGTGGATGTTTGATATGATCATCATCCGCTGCCGGCGTATTGACGAGTCTTTAGAGTCCTACACAGAGGTTTCCTGGCTCAAGCGAAACGAAATAGGAGCGCATATGAGATATGTGCGGGACCGAGAATAATGCGTGTATGTGATACCGTATTCTATTCTCGCGAAAAATATATCAAATGGTTGTATGCGATATAACCTAGTTATCGATTCAAGCGTTGATTCGATAAGCCGATATATTAGATACCAGTCGGTTATGTGCGCAT
The DNA here is from genome assembly GCA_030015575.1 of Agapanthus africanus. Taxonomy (NCBI): domain Eukaryota; kingdom Viridiplantae; phylum Streptophyta; class Magnoliopsida; order Asparagales; family Amaryllidaceae; genus Agapanthus; species Agapanthus africanus. The sequence goes on from JASDDO010000018.1 coordinate 216,923,873, forward strand.
GACCGGATCATTGAATCAAGTGTTGATTTAATGATTTAATGCATAATTATATATTTGATATATTACTTTGCTTTAACTAGTATCGGTTCACTTAAGATGGATTTTCTCACTCGGGTGTGCGCATTGCATATGCGATATGATTTGTGCATTTTCTTGTATCATATTTGATGGTACATGCATGTTTTGTGTGTAGGTTTAGACTAAATCTTAGTTAAGTAAATGGTTAAGGTTATGTTTAATTATTTTAATCATTTATTAATTTATTTATTGCATTTTGGCAAAAGGAAAAATGGTTGCTTTATTTTGTTTCTATCTTGAAGTTTCATGAAGGATTGAAAAGTCAACCATTTTTGTTTCATGCCTAACCTAACCATTCACCTAACTAGGGTTTGCTCTCTACACATAACCATGGTTATGTTATGATAAGTATGATTTAATTATTCTTTTTATTTTGAACTTATCATAATATAACTTGCTTCTTCTTCCTTGCTTCAAGTGAAGAAACCTTCACTTCAACAATGGCAAGTGATCAAAAAGAGTGAGAAATCCAATTCTAAAGTCTACCCACTTCCTATTTCTTCATCCTCTACCTCTTGCCAAGTTGTAGAGTGTGTTTCCTTCACAAGTCATCATGGTTTGGTGAAGGTGGAGCTTGATTCATCGATGCCTCGACATAGATCATCTTCGGCATGGACATCGACGACCTAGCTTGCCCATTCTCCGACGAAGCCGACTCTAGAGCCCGGATTTGACTTGGACAGCGGAGAGGACCTCGTTGCGGAGCCGTGGAGGTGAAGGAACGGATCTACAAAGGTTGTATTTCCGTATTCTCATTAGTTAACTGTTAACTAGTTCTTTTTCGCCTAGACATCTAGTTATCGATCCGTAGTTTAGGGTTTCTCGGCACCATAATTTTTGAAATTGCCATGGTTGATGGCTTGGGAGACCTCACTAGTGTGCCTAGGAACCCTGCAGTGGTATCAGAGCCTAGCTAGAGCCTTAGGCGAAGCGTAGACGGAGTTTGAAGTCCGATCGAACCGAAATCCGATTTCCAAATTGCTCTCTGTACTTTTTTGTAAAATGTGGATTTTTGCAAATTAAAAATATGCAGAAAAATCAGCAGGTAAATCTAAGAATTACGTTGCAAAAATTACCTAATGATCCCTCAAAAGTGCGGCGGAACCGCGGCATTAGCGTGCTAATGCGGCCCTTCCGCCGCCGTTTTGTCTTATTAGGCACTCAATTTTGCACAGTAACTCCTATTTTTCAGTGCTGGTTTTCCTGGGAATTTTTAATATGAAATAAAGAGTTGAGTATTTTGGGTTGTATTGGGAGTTCATACATTCGATCGGATTGTCAAACTTTGTCTATGTGGCTTTCCGGATAAATTTTAGAATATGTTAAAAAGTTCGACCGGATATAAATACCCAACTTTTCCCCTGTCGGGAAATTTCCAAGTGTTGGATCTTTCCGTAGTTTAACGACGTTCTAAGTAGTGCAAGTAACGCGATGGTCCCTCTAGAAGACACAAACCTTAACTCGATTATGTGACCGTCTTGAACTGCCCTTTGAACCTTCGGGTTTGGGGCAGTACGGCGTGCCACATGTGAGGCGTTGGCTTGACCCTTCTACGGCTGGACCGTTGGTACTGAGGCACGAACGGAATGTTGTTAGACTTGTTTCATGTGTTGATCAGTTTCGGGAAAACTTGGGTGTTCGATTGTTCGATCGGAAAGTTTAACATTTTCTGTTTATCTGGAATGGGATACAATAATTGGAATTCACAAAAGTTATGAGATAACTAAATGAATGTTATAAACATAGCACTTTAGTCTCACTTGATCGGTTGCCACGGAATTTTGATGTGATCAAAAGTCCGTCGCAATCACGTAGTGTACGCGGATACTCGCCGGGTAAACTTAATAGACAGCCTCGCTCCATAGCCCCGACCAAGTGACTATAGGAGAACCCCGTCGCCGAAAGCATCCGTTCGGGTGCTCGCGGTAGCGGTGTTCCGCCTTGGTGCACTTCGTCGACGGTATCGGGGGTGCAGCCGTCTACTGAAGTTTGCGACGAGCATTCGATCAGGATGTCGGGAATCTTGTTGAATTACCCGACTTGATATTGAAAAGAGTTTTCGATTTTGAGACTAAAATGCGGGGTTTATAATTGTTAGGCATGCGATGTCTAAGTAATTCATTTGGTCAGGCATGTGATGTCTGAGGTGGTTGCGGATTCCAACTGTTGTAGTTTTACACTTTCTTTTCTGTGACCGTAAGTGTAATATGTGATATCGCCGGTTTCGTTGCTATATGTCAACGACAATTGGGATGCGCATATTTACTTACGTTGATGACATGTGATGTTATGTGTTGCTGGATATGTTATATTGGATCGTCGTGTTTGAATAGCCGGGGGTTTTTATGTGAGATGAGTGTTTTTCATTTTCATTCATGTAAAAACTTGTATGTAATATTCTTTTATTGGGGCGCTTCCAGGCTGCGGAAGTAGTCACCGTTTGTATATTATTTACTTTTCCGCACTAGGATAGACCCAAGGAGGAGGGCACAAGTAACCGGGTTCTGGAGTCCAGTGGGAGACCAACTCAAGTAGTCGAGTCCGGGTCTCCTAACTCTAGAATTGGTAGGGTTGCTTGCCGCTCTCGTAGGGGTCTAGGGGTGTGGGTTTGGCTATTCATCACGACCGTGGAATCCGTGTTTTATACTGGCTCGTATTGAAAACACGGACGTCCTAGTATATCCAATATTTCATATGATTCTTCTGCTGCGATATCTGTGATGTGATCATGTGATGTTCTGTGATAGATACTATATATAGTATATATGATATATTATATAGACGTTACTTATGTTTTACACCCGCGCTAGCCCTGCCCTGCTCTGCCGTTAGTTACCTAACCTAACGGTGCACGAGGGGACATCGAGGCGAATGCGGATGGCATAAGTGTACGTCGTATTTATCTGTGATGTTTAGGTACTTAAATGATGGGACTTCATTAATATGATTAATGAAAGAAAAGAAACCTATGATGTTGTAGAATCGAATTTCAAAATAAAACAGGTAGCTACAGTTCTTGCTTTGCACAGCGATATATATGATATATCCTGCACCTTATTCGATGAGGAAAGGACCGAGATCCCTTCACCGGGAGTGACTCCTTTAGCAATAACTGGCAGATGCTACACACTCGGTTTGTCTTTTGATTGCTTTTAAGTGTTTTTGCTTTGCACAGTGATATATGTGATATATCCCGCACCTCATTCGACGAGGAAAGGACCGACGATCCCTTCACCGGGAGTGACTCCTTTAGCAAAACTAGAAAAGCCTCAAAAACACTCCATTTTAAAATTCATTCGATCCTACAACGATATCAAGTTCATTACGCAATAGGTTTTCAGAAAAACCTGTCGTAGCCCTCCGTCATTTCAGATAAGTACTAGTTAGTATTCGTGCTACGTTTGTTGACTATGTTAAGGCGTAGTGTGCGGTAGCTAACTATTGGTTATCTGTATTAGCATATGATGCGATTGGATTAGGGTAGTCGTGCGACTTTGTTGACTATGTTAAGGGTCGTGCGGGTGGGTTTAATTCAATCGGGAAATGACGGGTTGAACTTGACTAGCACTTATGATTTGTTGACTATGTTAAGGTCATATAGCTGCTAGGGGCAAAATATTATCGGGAATTTCAAGTGTTGAAATTTGCAATGAGATTGCATACCTTCTATGAGATAGTTGGATCCCGATACCCGCTGCGAGTAAGTGTTACTTCTGGGAGAGTTTTATACATTACAATTAGCCGATCAAGTAGGTGTCTAGAAAGGTGTCAACGGGGTTACGCCTCTGGGAAAACGAGGTTTACATTAATTAGGTTCGTGCGAAAGCACGGGGGACCTCCCTCAAAGTACCGACACTGGCCTGGCTGAAAGATTGGCGAACTTGTAGTGTGTAATTAATCCCGGCTAGTCTTTCCTTTTAGGGCTTGAAGGAAGATTTGATAAAAAGCAGTGGGAGGCATCCTGATTAGATAAAATAATAACCAATCTATTCTTGACAGAGCGCACGCTGAGTGTTTTCTTCTCTCTCACTCCTGGTAGCGACCATATCACGCCTTAATCAAGATAATAATACGGAATATTGACCGAACCCGCTTGTTATATTGAGCTGGGGAACGTTGGTCCCGCTCCAACTTATAATTGTTATAAGAGAGAGCAGGAAATAGGGGATTACCAGAATTCCCATGCCGCCCAAACGAAGAGAGTGCATGATGATGCATCATCTTCGGGTGTGTTCGTCATACAGAACTGTTTCTCAGTATCCTTTACGTCCTGGGTATGTGATACCAGACCAGGATCCCAGATATGTAATCTGTTACATAGGGCTACAGAAAGGTAGAGAACTGAGAACGGGTGATAAGTTTCATGAGGCAGAAAACGGGGCAAGTGTTGCAGCCAAGTCTGTTGGTCACTGTCACCCTGTATTACCGATACATTGATTCTGAACGAATGTTGTTAGATACCGAACCTGATGTACAAAGTCATATCAGTCTCTTTATTAGTAAAGAAAGGATATAATTTTGTATTGTTGGATAATGTTTTGAACATTTCCTATATCAAAAGTTGATCGGTTCAGGCACGTTATCTAAAAGCATTAATGTTCTAAATCAAACTACAGTTCTTAGTATACGGAACACACACAAGAGGAAGAGTTCAGAAATGAACGAATCCTTCTTGAGGTATTGTAGACTAGGTCAGATCAATGTGACCCGACTAGCTAGAGTTACATAAAGATACATATTTAATTCAGTTTGAATTTACATCTTGTGAAACTCGCCAGTCATGTCACAAAGATAAGATGACCACAGCTCTGTTTAATGGAAACAGAGAAAGAGTTAGTAAACTCTTGGGACTGATACATGATGATGTATGTAACGTGTCCTGTCTACAAATGCCAGGACCGGTTCTTTGTACTTCGTTACATTCTCTGATAATCTCTCAAGTTTCAGACCTATGTTCCTGTTGAAACACAAGTCCGAACCTTTTGAGATATTCACAGAATATAAGTCAGAAGTAGAGAACCAATACGGGTATAAGTATTATGTCCTTTGATGTGATCAAGGAGGAGAATACTTGAGCATGGAATTCCTGGACTATTCTAAAGGAGAATGAGATTCCCTCTCAGCATTACTCCTCTGTATACACCATAGCACGATGGTATATCGGGGCGGAGCAGATACACCCTATTTGATATGGTGTGCTCTATGATGAGTATTACTGAGTTACCTATTTCCTTTTTGGGGTTATGCACTTGAGAAGCTACATACCTATTGAATAGGGTTCAAATCAAATCAGTTGCCTACCACTCCATATGAGATATGGTATGGGAAGAGCCCATGTCTTAAGTCAGTTAAGATTTGGGGTTATCCGGCCTATGTCTAAAAGCAAAATCCGGACAAGCTCAAGGCAAGGTCTGTTATGTAGAACTGGAAATGTTCCAGCTATACAAACTACAGCAGATGATTTGATAGAGCCAAAGGATTCAGTAGAATCCAACGAACCTCAGCCTCTCCGCCGATCTAGTAGGGTTCCTCACCCACCTGAGAGATACTTCGGTTTCTCTATGACAGTGGGAGCGAGGATTGCATCATGAGATGATGACCCAACTAGTTTCGAGCTGGCCATCAGGAGTAAGACTCTGTAAGAATGGCTGGATGCTTAGCGATCTGAGATGGAATCCTTATACACCAACAAAGTATGGACTTTGGTTGCTATATCTGAAGGGTTAAATCCCCATCAGGAGCAAGTATATCTTGAGAAGATTACTTGGTGTACATGGAAAAGTTGAGACTTTCAAAGCTAGACTTGGTAAAGTTTTGCGTCATTGACCAGATATGGATCATGATGAAACCTTTTCAAGTAGCTATGCTTAAGTCCATCCAAATCCTACTTGCCACGGCTACATACCATGACTACGATATCTGGTGGTTGGGTGTCATGACTGCTTTTCTAAATGAAGTTTTAGAAGAGTGCGTCTATAAGTACACAGCCAGAGGGCTTCGTAGACAGTGGGAGCAGCGGAAACGTGTGCAAGATGCTTTATAGGATAAAGCAGGCATCGCGGAGTTGGAACATCTGTTTTGATGGATTAGTCAAAGAGTTTGACATCATCAAAATGGTAGATGAACCTTGTACAAACAAAAAGGTAGTAGGGAGTATGGTGGTGATCCTCGTAGAGTACGTGGATGACATACTCTTGATAGGGAAAGAGTTTCCTATGCTACGCTCGGTCGATCTCCGTTTATCACAAGGATTCTCCAATAGGATTAAAGTGATACCTACTAAATCCTGGGTTTTGGATCTATGAGATAGATCTAAATGGATGTTAGGATACTCACTAGATATAGTGAGATGGTGTCAATCGATCCTGAGGAGAATCACTGGAAGTGTTCCAGGGTGATAAAGACGACTGAATGTCAGTCACAGGCATTGTCTTTACCCTCAGTAAAGGGACGGTATGTTGGAAGAGTTCCAAGCAGGATACCGTGACATACTAGACGATAAAGGCAGGATACATCGCTACTTAAGATGCTACCAAAGAGGCTGTTTGGGTGTATATAGGTTCATGAGATGAACTATGTTCCTCCCATTGTGTGACAATGGAGTTGTGGCTTATGCCAAGGAACACCGGTCCCATCAGTGATCCAGACTTATTCTAAGGCAGCATCGCCTGATCATGGAGATGGTTGATCTCCAGGTTGATCGAGGTTTGGAGAGTAGACTCAGAGGACAACACAGCGGATCCACTCACAAAGGCCTGTTCCCAGAGAGAGACACTTTTAAGGGATGGTTGAGTATGAGATACTGCAACCACTGCTACAGATGGCCCTAGTGCAAGTGGGAGATTGTTAGTTATATGTATGCCCTAGAGGCCATTACTATACATAGGATGTATATTGTAGTGGATGCTGGGACATATATAGGGATGACTTTCTTGCTCGACATGATAGTATGCTATCTGGTTGAACTTTACCTTAACGTGTATACTGACTGTCTCTCTGTTACATGTTGGTAAAGCCCTTAGGATCTGTACTTGACTACCTGGACTATGATGCGGATCATACTAGTGGGGACATGGTAGTCCATAAGTACATCCTTCACAGTCCCTAGTCGTGGGTGTATCGAGACGGGGCATCGATATACCAGAGTAGACTAGCGTATACCTTCTCGACCCATACAGATGGGCGATGGATGATCCCATATCCATTGGTGTTTGACATCAGAGATGATATACGGGTGCTCAGTAGAGACTGGGTACACTGGACGGACTCGCCGAGAACTCCCAGATGGTATTATACCTCACGTCAGATGGCAGTTCTCTGGTGACACTGGTACAGAGTAGTCTGTTGACCCGAGATCGTCATAGAGTCTTGTGTGGTTCCCACTGTGCTTTGATTTCCATCTTACCACGTCCAAGAGGGCGTGCAAAACGGTGGTTTTTGGGTACAGTCCCGAGTCACATGGAGGCGATGAGCGATAGGAGGGGATTCGTCTCTCCCGGTATATGGGGGTTGATGTTGCGCTGTGTTCGATTGGCTATAACAGGAAATCCCTGGCCAGGGTTGCTGAGATTTACTGGTAAGTGTTACCAGTAGTTTCTCGAACAGTTATAGACCTCATATCGACACGACTTATTGAGCTATTGGGGTCTGACGTATACCACCCCTAGGCGAGATATGCGACATATCAGACGATCAGACCGGACTGTACGGTAGTGTTACTGGTCGGATTCACTGGAGTGTGAGCAGGCTTGCTCGTCGATCTTCAGATCGCTCAATACCCGGGTGGCCGTTACGTTTAGCAGACCGCTTGCGGCTTGTGGATGTTTGATATGATCATCATCCGCTGCCGGCGTATTGACGAGTCTTTAGAGTCCTACACAGAGGTTTCCTGGCTCAAGCGAAACGAAATAGGAGCGCATATGAGATATGTGCGGGACCGAGAATAATGCGTGTATGTGATACCGTATTCTATTCTCGCGAAAAATATATCAAATGGTTGTATGCGATATAACCTAGTTATCGATTCAAGCGTTGATTCGATAAGCCGATATATTAGATACCAGTCGGTTATGTGCGCATGACCGGATCATTGAATCAAGTGTTGATTTAATGATTTAATGCATAATTATATATTTGATATATTACTTTGCTTTAACTAGTATCGGTTCACTTAAGATGGATTTTCTCACTCGGGTGTGCGCATTGCATATGCGATATGATTTGTGCATTTTCTTGTATCATATTTGATGGTACATGCATGTATTGTGTGTAGGTTTAGACTAAACCTTAGTTAAGTAAATGGTTAAGGTTATGTTTAATTATTTTAATCATTTATTAATTTATTTATTGCATTTTGGCAAAAGGAAAAATGGTTGCTTTATTTTGTTTCTATCTTGAAGTTTCATGAAGGATTGAAAAGTCAACCATTTTTGTTTCATGCCTAACCTAACCATTCACCTAACTAGGGTTTGCTCTCTACACATAACCATGGTTATGTTATGATAAGTATGATTTAATTATTCTTTTTATTTTGAACTTATCATAATATAACTTGCTTCTTCTTCCTTGCTTCAAGTGAAGAAACCTTCACTTCAACAATGGCAAGTGATCAAAAAGAGTGAGAAATCCAATTCTAAAGTCTACCCACTTCCTATTTCTTCATCCTCTACCTCTTGCCAAGTTGTAGAGTGTGTTTCCTTCACAAGTCATCATGGTTTGGTGAAGGTGGAGCTTGATTCATCGATGCCTCGACGTAGATCATCTTCGGCATGGACATCGACGACCTAGCTTGCCCATTCTCCGACGAAGCCGACTCTAGAGCCCGGATTTGACTTGGACAGCGGAGAGGACCTCGTTGCGGAGCCGTGGAGGTGAAGGACCGGATCTACAAAGGTTGTATTTCCGTATTCTCATTAGTTAACTGTTAACTAGTTCTTTTTCGCCTAGACATCTAGTTATCGATCCGTAGTTTAGGGTTTCTCGGCACCATAATTTTTGAAATTGCCATGGTTGATGGCTTGGGAGACCTCACTAGTGTGCCTAGGAACCCTGCAGCACAAACCTAATTAATGTAAACCTCGTTTTCCCAGAGGCGTAACCCCATTGACACCTTTCTAGACACCTACTTGATCGGCTAATTGTAATGTGTAAAACTCACCCAGGAGTAACTCTTACTCGCAGCGGGTATCGGGATCCAACTATCTCATAGAAGGTATGCAATCTCATTGCAAATTTCAACACTTGAAATTCCCAATAATATTTTACCCCTAGCGTCCCATGACCTTGACGCAGGCCAACAAACTACAGTGCGCTAGTCATGTTCAACCCGTCATTTCTTGATTGAATTAAACCCACCCGCACGACCCTTGACGCAGGCCAACAAAGTCGCACGACTACCCTAATCCAATCTGCATCATATGCATAAACAGATAAATACTAGTTAGCTACCGCACACTACGCCTTGACGCAGGCCAACAAACGTAGCACGAATACTAAGTAGGACTTATCTGAAATGACGGAGGGCTACGACAGGTTTTTATGAAAACCCTTTGCGTAATGAACTTGATATCGTTGTAGAATCGAGTGATTTTAAATGGAGTGTTTTTTAGGCTTTTCCAGTTTTGCTAAAGGGGTCACTCCCGGTGAAGGGATCGTCGGCCCTTTCCTCATCGAATAAGGTGCAGGGTATATGTTGGATATAGTGCCCTCAGAGTCAATTATTGGATCACAGGCACGTGATTGCAATGATTGAGGAGGACCTATGCCGGTAGGACAGTCTTACTCGAGATGATAGTATGCTATCTGGTTTATCTTTATCATCGTGTACTGCTTTAGGTGACCTTACGAGTCGCTATTACACGTTGATAGAGCCCCTAGGATTCTTGCTTGACTACCAATAGTATAAGGGCGATCATATACGTGAGAGCTGGAGTCTATAAGCACATCCTTAAAAGGTCCCTAGTCGTGGGAGTTTCGAGACAGGGCATCGATCCTCCAGAGTAGACTAGTGTATACAGTCGAGACCCCGACGAGGGGCGGTGGCCGGTCTCACAAGCCACTGGTGTCAGTTGGTTCACCTAAGATGTATACAGGTGCTCATTGGGTTATGAGTACACCGGACAGGACTCGCCGGGAGCCTGCTAGTTGGTATTATACTTGACGTCAGATAGCAGTTCCCTGGTGACATGTGTACAGGTTAGTTCATCGACCTTAGATCGTCATTTGTCTCGTGTGAGTTCCCACTGTACTTAGATTACTACCCTACCACGCTCAAAGGAGACGTGCAAACAGGTTTTAGTTGGGTACAGTCCCGAGCCACATGGAGGCAGTGAGCGGATCTGCAGGGGTTCGTCTCTCCCGGTATTGGGGGTGAGGTAGCGCTGGGTCTAGGAGAGCCAGTACATGAAAAGTCCTTGGCCAAAGCAGGAGATTTACTGGTAGGTATTCCAGTAGTATCTCAGGGTGTTCTGGGCTACACTCCGACAAGACTTGTACCGCTATTGGGGGTCGGACTTTCACCAACCCCCTAGGCCCGCCATGCGATGCTCATAGACGAACGGACCGAACTGTACAGATATTGTCACTGACAGGCTCAGTAGGGTGTCAGGATGAGTTCGCTCATCGACGCCCCTTTTGGTCAATAGCTGGTGGCCCGTCATGTATGGCTGATACCTCTGACGTGCTAGTGGTTAAATCCACAGCCATAGTCTTGACGGGTCTTTAGAGTCCACCACACTCAGTTACTCAGGTTTCGGGCGAAACACTGTAGAGGCCGTATGGAGATATGGCAGGGTTCGATCAGATACGTGCGGTATTGCACGGATCGTGATCGGACGGATTTTACTAGCCGGCTTTGGTTTAAGCTGGATCCTAGTATTAGACAGTGTAGTTTTTGTCTCTTTGCATTTGTATTCAGTGGGAATACAAATGTGGGCATGTATATGCAGTCGTGGGGTTTTCCTGTAATTTATTACGGGATCAGTTTTCTGAAGTGGCCAGTTTGCATTCCGTTCCGGCCGGTTTTCCTTTGTTCCTTCGCGGCCGGACTTTTCGATGGAGGGGGTTATTTGCAAGAGTGCAAATAACTTATTGTGGAGGGGTTTCATGCATTTGTGCCTTCATAATCATGAGATTCTTTTCTAGTCCATTCCTTTGCATTTATTATGGTTGGTTAAAGGATGTGTGTTTGAAATGGTGTGACCATTTTCATGTGAGGTTGATACCTTTTCTTCTCTTTTTATCAAGCCTTTTCTTATTATGATATTAATTCATTCTTTCCTCCACCATTCTAAAAGGAGGGGCCGGCCACTAGAGAGAGGGAGGGAGATTATTATGGTTCTCATTCTTTATGCCATCTCATTATTCCATTGTTTCAACAAAAGAAAAATCCCTCTCCAAAGTTCTTGATTCCTACCTCCATTAAGGCAACTTCACTACCCCAAAGAGACATGGTTTCTACACTTGCCTACAGCATCCCTTGGATGCGTCGGCTGGCCAACTTCGCGCCCGAGTTGCCTCGGTCCAGAGGTGGGAGCCCGTAAAAGAACTCGGCTACGTGGTGCCCTTTCCGACGAGGAGGTGACGGGCGGAGATTCCGCGGGAGATCGGGAATGGAGACGAACACCGAAGGACACGGATCTCTTGGTATACTTCTCTACCCATCTTGTATTTTGCTAGTAGCTAGGTTAATGGCCCGATCCGGGGTAAAAGTGCGCGGTGGTGCCGGTTTGCTAGTTTGCAAAGTTTTTCGTTTCCGCGTTTCCGGCATCGTGTCGACGGCCGGGGCGCCGCCGCGGACTTACATTGGTATCAGAGCCATGCCATTAAATTAGCCTAGCTTGCTCTAACGTGTTTAGAACTCGATCGAACAATAAAACCCCAAAAACCGTATTTTCTTGTGCATTGGGTTTCTGTCGAAATTTTTTTGGCTCCAAAAATTTTTCAGGTTATTGGAGAATACTGTGCATGGAAACCTAAGCACTCTGTGAAAATTTGGTCACGAGATCTCACCATACCACCGCGGAACCGCAGCCAAACCCATGCTTGGGCCGCGGTTCCGCCGCGCTTTTAACTTTTCAGCGCACCAAATTTTTACAGAGAGCTCCTATGTAGAAAATAGGGTTTTTGGAATATTCTTTTTGGGCCAAGATTTTCTGTGAGTGCTATAGTACTGCTTGGGGCCCACTTCGATAAATTCGATCGATCGGAAATTTTAAACATGCTAGTTCACAGTATTTACATTATATCTGCGACCGTGAATGTCATTCGATCGGTAAATCCAGTCTATCTGCTATAGCCCTTTTAGACGGATTTGCGAACGTGACATTCACGTTGATGTTCTGTGTTGTGTTGTGATGTTGCGGATTGGTCGTGGGGGATAGCCTGGTTGCAATATTAGTACAGTTCTGTTTTATATGTACATTTGATATTGTGGGGCGAGCGTCCGACCTGTAGACTGCCGTCACTGCCTGTTTGTATTATTCTTTTGGGGCACGACCGGGTCGAGGTCGATGTACCTGTTGTATGTATATTTTACTTTCTGTACTAGGATTACCCCGCGGAGGGGTGCACGGATAGCCGGGTTCTAGAGGGCAACGAGCCCGCATCTCATGGCTTTGAGACGGAGGGGGCTTCACTCTAGAATTGGCGGGCTATTCGCCGCACTCGTAGGGGGTATAGAATTGACCCAGGAGGGGTGCCCAAGTTACCGGATTCAGGGAAGTGCTGGGTGGTCCATTCACGTTGTTGAAGGGGGCTGCCTCGCTTCAGGTTTTGGCATGTAACTTGCCGCGCCCGTAGGGGTCTAGGATCTCGTTGCACAGGCTATCCACATGACTAGGGGAACGTCGGGTTTCAGTAGCGGCTCTATGAAACCCAGGGATCCCAGATATCTGTATTGTTCTATGATGCTGGTTACATTTCTGTGATGTTGCTTTTTATCACGCTTTGAGCGAAAATTATATATTGATATATATACCAGTAGATGTTGTATATGTTTTGCATCTGCGCTAGTCCAGTCCCCGCTCTTTCGTTAGTTAGCTAACCTAACGGGTGATGATGGGACCCAGTGGCGAATGCGGATGGCATATACGTACTTCATTATTTTCGTTCTTTATTGGTGTGATCAATTGATGGGACTGTGTTGATTCGGATCAATGCAAGATAAACAAACCTATTCTGATGTTGTTGGAACATTTTTCAAAAAGCTGTTATTGCAAGGACGTTCTCTTTTGTTTTGCATCGTGGTATTCAGTTGGAATATCCTGCTCCTCAGTCGACGAGGCAAGGGCCGAGATCCCTTCACCGGGAGTGACCCCTTGGACAGAAGTTTGCGTCAGGGCAATAACTTCACTATAGCCGATTACTTTTGCTTTGCATCGTGGTATTCAGTTGGAATATCCTGCACCCCATCCTACGGGGAAAGAGCCGAGATCCCTTCACCGGGAGTGACCTCTTTAGCAAAGGTTTTTGTTACTATATTTATATAAAGCTATCAGTTCCTTCAACGATATCAAGTTCATTACGTTAAAGGTTCTCTCCAGAAACCATTCGTAGCCCTCCGTCGTTTCAGACGGGTAGCATGTAGTATTCATGCTATGTTTGTTGACCTTCATCAAGGCATAGTGTATGGTAGCTGCTTGTTACCTTTCTGCTGCATAGATAGATGCGTTGGTTTGGGACAGTCGTATAGCCTTGTTGACCTTCGTCAAGGGCTTGTACGGGTGGGTTCAAATTAACCTGGACAATGACGGGTAGAACTTGACATGTGACTTATGATTTGTTGACCTTCGCCAAGGTCATAAGAGCATGGGGCAAAAATCCACATCGGGAGTTTCTAAAGAAACTTAAACTTCCCAGATATGCGCATACCTTCTGGAGTGTGATAACGTGAGTGGATTCCGTCACGTTATCATGCGATGATAGTTGGATCCCGATTCCCACTGATGAGTTGGTTTACTCCTCGGGTGATCCCGGCTAATTCTTCTTTCAGGTTTGGGGAAGAATTTGACGTTACAGTGGGAGGTTTCCAGATTAGATAAAGTGATAACCATTCTGATCTTGGTTAGAGTGCACGCTGAGTGTTTCTTTTCTCTCTCTCTTTGGCAGCGACCATTGACCCGACCCTAGACTATGACTCAGTGACCAAGTTGACCGAACCTTCTTTAACACTGTCTTTTGGATTGTCAGAGTTGCAGACCTCATTGCCACTCCTACTTTTACCCTTTTCTCCAGGACACCCCGTATTACTACAAACGTCCACTTCCACTGGACAAAACCATCGTATGATTATATACGAACTCGAAGGAATTCGAGGATGGTTTCTGGTTCTGGAGAAAACGAATAGGATTATTCAGTTGTCTTTTCCTTTTACCTTCTCTCAGGTTGCGAGTACACCTTGGCTTAGGAGATAGTACACCTATTACGCAAATTGAATAGTCTTCTTCCAAACCTTAGGCTGGTGCCGAACGGTAGGGAATGAAGAAAACCAATTAGCCTAAACGGTGTACAGAAGGTATTAAGTAAAGACAAAGAAAGGGATTAGTAAGAGGGCAAAGTAAATTGCGACTTCTATTCATGACCAAACCTAATATTTCTTCGCCAATCCTAAATCACCGTTGTATTTCTCCAGGACACTCCGTATCACTACGAAGATCCCAAGTTTATTGGATACTCCATCGTATGGTTATATACGAACTCGAAAGGAACTTGTTCCAGTTCGGGGATGGATTCTGATTAAGGAGAAATAGGAATAAGGTTTATTCGGTTGTCTTTTATCTTCACCTTCTTTCACATTGCGAGTGCTCCTAGGATTAGGACAGTACACCCATTATGCTTATTGGATAGTCTTCTTCCAAACCATAGGCTGGTGCCGAACGGTGGGGAAGGAAGAAAACCATTTGGCCTAAAGTGGTGTGCAGAAGGTAACGACTAAAGACATATAAAGGGATTTGGAGAGATGGAAAAGAATTATACGGTTACAATTGTGTATCTGGATAATGGAAGAGGCATTACTAGGAATACCCGGATACCCCATCGAAACATTTCAATGTTTTAGCTTCACCGTGTACTGTTAAAAGAAAACTGATTTCCTAATTAGACACTTGCTCCAGGGTATGTATTTACCAGGTAAGATTCTCACATCTGTATGGTTTTACAGATGATGAGTGGGAGTAAGTTATTGGGAATTAGGTGATCATCCTCATTATATCGGGATTCGTTGTAATTGGTGATATTTGAGGAAGTCACCTGGGTTGTTTGCCGGACGACAAATATTTGGTTTTGAATATCCGTTGTTATGCACCAATTTCAAATTGATATATCTGTACATCTATTTTTATAGAGTGAGATATACATTTTTGAAATTATGTCTATGAAATTTACCTATACCAGTGGATGGTTAGGTAAGGAGCATTGAACAGCGGTATAATTCTTCTTAACCATAAGTACAGTTTTCAACCTACGACACACAGTGAATGAGTTATTAGACTCAGGAGACTTATACAGAGTATTGTATATTATCCAGTGTCCATTAGGACAGAGGGGTTGGTCCTCGTACTATATTCGGTTTACTTATGACTTCTCTAGTTCTTAGACAGGTGTTTCGTGGAAACACAGGGTCTGAGTTTTGAGAAGTTATTGGTATATGAGTAAAGTAGAGAACCAGGTATTGCATGTTTCGGGATTCTTCAAGGTGATCGAAAATGTAGATACTTGTGTTTGGTATTCAGTTGATAGTAATGATTAAGAGAACTTGCTTCTCTTTCAGGTTACTCATAATTGGAAGTATTCCTAAGTTGAGTAACGCTGATCGGCCTCCTTCCATTTAGTTGACAAGCACTGGTGACAGCTGCATGATTTGAATCTGGTTCAATTAAATCAGTGCCTCTGTTGGATATAGAACAGTTCATATCTTAACGATGTTAAGGTACGGGGAGTTGTCCAGCTTATGCTTAAAACCAGACTCTGGATAACTCAAGGCACGTTTCTGTAATGGATGTTTGTGGGTTGACCCGGGCTATGACGAGGGTTGATTTTCTACCATCTGGAAGATCAATAGTGATATTGTTCTTGACTCGCCACAGTTTTAATAAAAATGGATTTTTTCAGAAAACAGTAGTGGGAGTATGGTAGAACTGGAAGTGATTCCAGAACCGCAAACGATTACTGAAGATTTGATAAATAACCTAAAGATTCAATCTGGTTTGACATTCCATTGGCCACTCCGCAGATAAAGTAGGTAACCTCAGGCATGCGAGAGGTACTTCGGTATGCTCAGGGACGGTGGCAGGGAGGTTCTTGTTTACCCAGACTTGCCATTGCTGTTGTTCCAGACTGTGAGACCCGGCAGGAGGATGAGTAAAGCGTCGTTCTAAACTAGCTTTAGAAGTGCACGTGTATATGACTCTGCCAGAGGGTTGTCGTAGTCAGTGGGAGCAGCGGAAGCATTGGTGGACAGTTGGCTTATGTCTATTTATAGACTAAAGCAGATATAGCGGAGATAGATCATCTATTTCTAATGCGACAGTCATAGGTTTGACTTCATCAGAACAAGGGATGGATCTGTTAAGAAGGTAGTAGGGTGTGATGTCCTGGTATTTAGATGACATACACAGAGTAGGAAGTGAAATTCCTATACTACGGTCGGTTATACATTGGTTGTCACACAGTAGTTTCTCCACATGGGATTTGGATATCATATCAGACATTCTGGTTACTGGATCTATGGTTTTAGATCAAGATTTGGGTGTTTTCCCAATCTGGGTACTTAGACAGCATTCTATGAGTATTTAGAATGGACGGCTCCTGGCATGGTAGTGTACCTACAGGTGATGGAGTCACCCTCTCTAAAGGTGTCTTACAGACTAAAGTGGAGAGAGATGTGCATGATTGGCAGATCACTTGCTTAGGCAATTGAGTTGATCATGAGATGTCAAGTACCACACCAGATGTTGTTCTTGCAGTAGATGCAATAAGTTGATATTGATCCAATCCTGGAGAAACATTAGGAAGCAGTTTTAGAACATAAGTGGATGTTCTAGGGATATGATAACGACAGCCTCCTTTAGGAGACGGTTATCATTCCAGGCTTCCAAGGTGACCTGGACGGCAGAATGGCCGTCAGAGTTATAGTTTTCCCTCTGACGAGGGGCAGTATTTTGGACAGGTGGTCCAGGTGGATACTGAGGGAAGGCATGGCGCAGGATACTGATTAAGTTCAGTTGACGATACAGTCTAAGAAGTTTGGATTTGGAGTTCATTTATGAGCTAGGTCCCATCAGATATCCAGACATTCTAAGACAGGTATTGCTCATTTCGGGAGATGGCTTTCTCCGTGAACTTGAGATATAGAGAGACATAGAAAGAAACTTCACAGCGGATCCACTCACTGAGGCTATTCCTCGAACGCAATAGTTTCGCAAACGAACTTTGTGAGATTGACTAGTAGAGGAATTGGGTGTTCGGTATCACACGGACTGTGAGTATGCGACATCGCAATAATTAGCCTTGAGTGCAAGTGGGAGATTGTTGGATATAGTGCCCTCAGAGTCAATTATTGGATCACAGGCACGTGATTGCGATGATTGAGGAGGACCTATGCCGGTAGGACAGTCTTACTCGAGATGATAGTATGCTATCTGGTTTATATTTATCATCGTGTACTGCTTTAGGTGACCTTACAAGTCGCTATTACACGTTGATAGAACCCCTAGGATTCTTGCTTGACTACCAGCAGTATGAGGGCGATCATATACGTGAGAGCTGGAGTCTATAAGCACATCCTTAAAAGGTCCCTAGTCATAGGAGTTTCGAGACAGGGCATCGATTCTCCATAGTTGACTAGTGTATACATCGAGACCCCGACAAGGGGCGGTGGCCGGTCTCATAAGCCACTGGTGTCAGTTGGTTCACCTAAGATTTATACAGGTGCTCATTGGGTTATGAGTACACCGGACAGGACTCGCCGGGAGCCTGCTGGTTGGTATTATACCTGACGTCAGATAGTAGTTCCCTGGTGACATGTGTACAGGTTAGTTCATCGACCTGAGATCGTCATTTGTCTCGTGTGAGTTCCCACTGTACTTAGATTACTACCCTTCCACACTCAAAGGAGACGTGCAAACAGGTTTTAGTTGGGTACAGTCCCGAGCCATATGGAGGCAGTGAGCGGATCTGCAGGGGTTCGTCTCTCCCGGTATTAGGGGTGAGGTCGCGCTATGTCTAGGAGAGCCAGTACATGAAAAGTCCTTGGCCAAGGCAGGAGATTTACTGGTAGGTATTCCAGTAGTATCTCAGGGTGTTCTGGGCTACACTCCGACACGACTTGTACCGCTATTGGGGGTCTGACTTACACCAACCCCCTAGGCCCGCCATGCGATGCTTATAGACGAATGGACCGGACTGTACGGATATTGTCACTGACAGGCTCGGTAGGATGTCAGGATGAGTTCGCTCATCGACGTCCCTTTTGGTCAATAGCTGGTTGCCCGTCACGTATGGCTGATACCTCTGACGTGCTCGTGGTTAAATCCACAGCCATAGTATTAACTAGTCTTTAGAGTCCACCACACTCAGTTACTCAGGTTTCGGGCGAAACGCTGTAGAGGCCGTATGGAGATATGGCAGGTTTCGATCAGATACGTGCGGTATTGCACGGATCATGATCGGACGGATTTTACTAGCCGGCTTTGGTTTAAGCCGGATCCTAGTATTAGACAGTTTAGTTTTTGTCTCTTTGCATTTGTATTCAGTGGGAATACAAATGCGGGCATGTATATGCAGTCGCGGGGTTTTCCTGTAATTTATTACGGGATCAGTTTTCTGAAGTTTCCAGTTTGCATTCCGTTCCGGCTGGTTTTCCTTTGTTCCTTCACGGCCGGACTTTTCGATGGAGGGGGTTATTTTCAAGAGTGCAAATAACTTATTATGGAGGGGTTTCTTGCATTTGTGCCTTCATAATCATGAGATTCTTTTCTAGTCCATTCCATTGCATTTATTATGGTTGGTGAAAGGATGTGTGTTTGAAATGGTGTGACCATTTTCATGTGAGGTTGATACCTTTTCTTCTCTTTTTATCAAGCTTTTTCTTATTGTGATATTAATTCATTCTTTCCTCCACCATTCTAAAAGAAGGGGCCGGCCACTAGAGAGAGGGAGGGAGATTATTGTGGTTCTCATTCTTTATGCCATCTCATTATTCCATTGTTGCAACAAAAGAAAAATCCCTCTCCAAAGTTCTTGATTCCTACCTCCAATAAGGCAACTTCACTACCCCAAAGAGACATGGTTTCTACACTTGCCTACAGCATCCCTTGGACGCGTCGGCTAGCCAACTTCGCGTCCGAGTTACCTCGGTCCAGAGGTGGGAGCCCGTAAAAGAACTCGGCTACGTGGTGCCCTTTCCGACGAGGAGGTGACGGACGGAGATTCCGCGGGAGATCGGGAATGGAGACGAAGATCGAAGGACACGGATCGCTTGGTATACTTCTCTACCCATCTTGTATTTTGCTAGTAACTAGGTTAATGGCCCGATCCGGGGTAAAAGTGCGCGGTGGTGCCGGTTTGCTAGTTTGCAAAGTTTTTCGAATCCGCATTTCCGGCGTCGGGTCAACGGCCGGGGCGCCGCCGCGGACTTACAGTATATCATATATACCACTATACAAAGCAAGAACTTGTCACGACCCAGAATTGGCCCGTGACGGCCCTAATACTACGCAACGCCCAAAGACGCAACGCAGTGAAAGAAAGCCAAACCCAGAAATCTAAACCATGAAAAATACGGAAAAGATAATATAAGTTTTGAAACAATTGAAATCGCAACCCAAATTCTTTAAAAGTCTTACTTACTTTCTTTAAAATTTTAGCAACACCCCATTTTTATAAAGACTAGTCAAGATGAATACAACAGAAGAATAAGGGCAGTAGAGAAAAGCTGTATATAAAAGACCTCAAATCCACAATAATACACACTAACGTCCTCACCAAGTCTCTATGTCAAATATAAAATAGTAGATGGAGAGTACAAAATACAACGAATGTACAATATGAAATACAGATAACCATCTAACCCACCTAAGCAAAATGGTACTGTGAGCTGATGCGGTATCTGTAGCAAAAGATGGTAGCTGGATAGCTGAATAGAGGAATAGCCTGCCTCGACTACTCTGGGGAACAACCTGAAACACCTGTGGCACAACGGGGGTGAGTTGCCAACTCGTGAATAGTATAAAACATATGCAGGTAATCGCAGGAATGCACGTACAGCATGAATCTAAGATATGCGATTACAATAATAATATGTTATGCAATGCTGAAATAAGGAGAGTACGCTGCAGGTACAATCAATATATGAAGTAATGATGGCATGATAATAGTGTGCAATGACTATGCAATAGAGATATGAGAAAGCAATATGCAACCATCATAAGGGTACACTACAAGTACTACCAATATATGAATCTGTGCATAAAGTAGGTAAAAGTGAGGTATGAGGTGGAATATGTCATTTCCCATGGAAACCTGACGTCGTGGCAGGATCACAATCCAACAAGATACTCCAATCCCAAATCCTCAAACCAGCCCCCACATTGGGCACTCACATCATATAAATCTCACATCTCCTCAATGTACAATATCGAGTAATCTCCTATATCCCGAATGTACAATCACCAATCATATAGGTATATCCAATGTCCAATCCCAATGAATCACCTAGTATCCCAAGTCCAATCTCAAGTAAGAATCTAACATCCTAAAGATATATATATATATATATACAGAAATAAATATGATGGGGGCAATACACATATATTAGCGTCCCATTCCACTAATATTGGTGTAAGGGTATATATAACAACGGCTAAATCCCCTGTTATATATACAAAAAGGGGTTAAAGAAATATCATGAAACCGTGTGCCAAGCATCGACACAGAAATCCTCGTATATCGGGCTCCGTCAGTCCGGATCAGCCCACGGGGTCCGTCTGCGGTATCGGCCCTCGGCCCCGCCAGTACAGATCCTCCCGCATCCATCTCTCGACTCTGGCCAGTAGCCTCCGGACAACTGCCAGGTCCAAACAATCACCGGTAGGTACTCGCCCGCCTCCAGGCTCAATCGGCAAACCCATCGATCTTCTTGCCGAGGGGAACCATACCGGGCCCCACCATGTACTCTCATACGGCAACCACACCTCGTATGGAGTAGATAATCAGAACCGATAAAACTCATGGGGGACGCTCAAAATCATATCAAGGAAACCGGGTTGTTCATGTATGCATAATTTCATGAACCCCCACGGTTCCCAAATCCCGAAAACATCATATAAAATCCAGATAAACAATGCGCAATCCAAGAATAAATATATGAGATATATCTGAATACGAGCAGGTAAACACAAGTATATAGTTGAACCAGATGTATGCGAAATCAAGATAAGGTACAGCTAAGTAACATCAGTAAATGTAAATATGCGACAACAACTGAATATGTGTCTAACATACAGGTTTAGCAATGTATAGGTATCTACCTATAGGAACTGATGTCGTATACCCCCCTGGGTATAAGTAACATATGTAGGAAATCCCTCCCGGTATAGGTAAAATATGTAGGAGGTATACCTATAGCTGTATCGCAAAGTGAAAATATACCTATCACTAAAGGTATGATACACTATAGGTATACCGATAAGCTAGGTGTCAAGTGTGGCAAGCAATGGTAGCTATAAGGGGTAGTGTGTAACATGGCAATTATTGACGGTGTGTGTGTAGCATACAATCCGTGCTCGTGCAACATGAACCATCAATAATGTGTGCAGTGTCCTACGGCTGCTAGTCACAGTATATAACTATATTAAGGAAATGCAGTAAGGCGCAATTCTACAATGACGTAGAATGTGCGACAGGTAAATGAATCCTAGCCCAGACGCATAACGCCATGCGGGCGATTCCCCTGTAGATGTTATATCTACTCACCTACACTCCACGCTAAGTGAATCCTATCATCTGCTCCCCCTGTAGCCGAGTCCGTAGCCCCTGTCTGCAAACCTGCAAATACGACATGGAAATCACATATAAGTCAAATATCCCGCGAAACGCGATATCGAATCGAAACGAGAAACTCGCGTCGCGAACTAAACGCGCGTGTGCACGATACGCTGAATCGTGTGTGTACGCGTCTAAAACCCATCGCGACACGCCGCGATACGCTGGATCACAGAACCCACTCACGTATCGCGCGTATCGCGCAAACACAACGGACACAAAAACGACATATAGTCCCAGATTTTCCTACAGGCCAAATCTTACAAAACTATACATACCAAAGACCTAGAAAACACTGCAGAGAACCATACTCAAAACCCCAACACCCCAGCCCACCTTTGGGCCGCAAATTGCGGCCAAAATGAGGAAATTGGCGGCCTGGGTTGGGATTCAGGGGGTCGTGCTCTGGTGGTGGTGTCTAGACCTAGGTATCATGTCCCAGTTTTCTCAATTTTTACCTGAAGGCATCGGGTCTATAGCAGCTCACAAAAGTCACAAAAATCTCTTTAAAACACCAATTTTGCACAAATAGGAAAGCTTATGGTATTTTAGTGTAATCTGGCTATTCTTCAGTTGAAGTGGCCTTACTAACACTAAACTAACCTAAGGTAGCTAACCAATTCAACAAATTACCACAATATCTCACGAAACCCCAAAACTAGCACTAAACTAGCTAATTTAGCACTAATCGAATCAATCGATGCACAACTAAGCAAACCATGAAATGGGGTTAAGGAAATATACCCACAGAACCCTAGAAGGCAGGTGAAGGTGTGGAGAAGAGCTCCTGCGAGAGCTGGGGTCCCTGTTGCTGTTGCTGCTGCCCCCTGTTGCTGTTGCTGCTGTTGCTGCTATTGTTGCTGTTGTTGTTGGTGGTGCTAGCTGCTGCTGCTGGAGCTCTCTCTCTCTCAGGTGAGTGTGTGTGTGTGAGATAATGAGAGAAGAAAAGAAATGAGATGGAGAATGAGCACACACAAGAACCCCCCCTTCTCACTCTCTCTCACTTCATTAATGAGGGCATGGGCAAAGCCATGATGCCCCATGCTCTCTCTCTCTCTCTCTCCCTCTCTCAAAGTCAACACATTAACAATAAGAAAATAAAACCCCTTTAAAATTCATTTACATTCAAAGAAAAAAAGAAAACCATCATGCTTAAAACCCATACTATTAACAACCATAACTCTTAAACAAACTTAACACTAGATTAGAGAAATGGCTAACTCCAAAATAACCCTAGTTATCATGCACAAGTGTGTGTGTGCCTAATAAAATTCTAATAAAATACACAATAATTAGGATAAAATATATAAAACTTAATTTGGTAAACTTTTTATTAAAAACCATACCTTAAAATATAATTAACTACAAAACACATTCTAAGGTGTTACAATCTCCCCCCCTTAAAAGAAATTCGTCCCTGAATTTTAAAAATATTCCGATACGCATACCTTCAAAGAGAAGATTAAAATCCTCAAATCTCGCTCGCAGCCTCCCAAGTGACTACCTCACTATACGGCTACGTCCAAGAAAACCCTTCACAGATGGCAAGACCTTTGACCAACGTTTCTCCACCTGTCAAGCCATTTACACACATGGCTGCGGGTGAACGAAAGATCGCGTCCAGCTAAATGGTCTGGTGCCAAATCATGTGAGAAAGGTCAAGAAGGTAGTTGTAAAATATCATCACAAGGAATACGGGGTGAAAATCCAATAATCTGGGCGGAAGTGCCAAATTGAAGGCAACGAAACTAACTCGCTTATAGGATCTCAGAAGGACCTAAAATCCTGGGATAAGCTTCCCAACATCCAGCACGTCACTCATCGGAAAGTCCATAGGAATCCATGATTTGCCACTGCGCACTCAATTCTGCGACCAGCACAGTCGCATAAGACATCCGTTTGCAATGGACAATCCTCATCCTGACCTAACACAACTGGACTATCTCCGAAGCACTAGACTAGCTGGGGTCCAAAATCCTACTTACGCAGAGTCAGAAAACAACAGGTTGGCGATCGACACGACCTAGCCCTTAAGTCTAAGGGTGGCCAATTGGAGTGTCTCCTGATAACAGCTATCGAAGGAGAACCCTAACAATGGCGAGTGACGATCCCAAGCTGCTGATGACAACCAACACAAACACACAACTTAACAAAACAACTGAGCAAACTGAGTATAACCGGACGACAAGAATCCGAATGGAGTCACACCCTATCCAAACTTGGGTAGGAACCATAACGAAGTTTGTGGAGATCTGCTCCCATTCCTTCTTCGGAACGGTAAAAAGATTGCAAGTCTCCAGCCGGCCTTAGATGCTCGACCCAAAGCACACAACAAGACAGACACTTGAAACGAAACCTGAAACTTCTCTTTACATCCCTGTCCACTCGTAACTATCTCACAAGTCACGCCAAAGCTGGTGGAACTTGGATGCATAGAGGGAGTTGACTGATGTGCTTACTCTAGGATTGCACGTCCCTACTTAGCACGTCATTGTCACAAATCAAAGTTTCTGAATCATTACCCAGCCGAATATGCTCAAGTATCTCTGACGTACGAGCTTCGACGGGCAGTGTCTCGCGAAAACGATTTAAGGAAAGTGGTCGGGCGCGGACATGAGCAAGCTGTCCCCTCCGTAAAGACGAACTATGCTATACTCGACGATCATACAAGAACTGTAAATCTACAGAAGACCATCACAACAATCCAAATCTGCTGCAGGAAGATGTACATTAAGCTCTAGTGGTCCGTGGAAAAATCTGACACGACTCTCAAGCAAGTAGTGTCTCCAAATTTCCAACGCCAAAACCACCGCGGCCATCTCCAAATCATGAGTGGAATATCCTTCTCGTACTTCCTCCGAATGTAGGGAAGCAAAAGCGATAACTCTTTAGTGTCACATCAGTACACCCTCGAGCCCACTCAAGAAACACTACAGTTAGACAACAAGGTCGCCTGAACCAAAAGCAAAGAAAGACTGATGCAGTTGTTAACTGAATCTTCAACTGCTGAAAATTCCGTACACATGCCTCAGTCCAAAGAAAAGAAACCTCCTTACTGGTCAATTCAGTCGACGGTGCAGCACTACTCTAGCAATCCTGCATGAAACAGCGGTGAAAACCTGCTAAGCCCAACAATCTGTGGATCTCCGTCCTGCACACAAGTCTGGGCCTAAGCTGTACGGCTACGATCTCCCTCGGAACCATACGAAACCGTCTCCCGTGACTACAAGACCTAGGAGTCAACACAAACAAGCCTGAAGAAACACTCTGAGAATTTAGCAAACTGCTGGTGCTCTCCCAGCATCTGCATAACAAATCCTCAAGTGCTACTCCTGTCCCTCAAGACACATTAAATAGACCAGAGTGTCGTAAATAACACAACAAAACTGGTCGAGGAACGGCCTGAAGAAATCTGGTTCATCACATCTATGAATGCTGCTAGGGCGACAGTGAATCCAACGACTCACCAAAACACACAAAGCCCGTAGCACGCAAAAGGCAGTCTTCGGAATGCCATCATCCGAATCCGCAATAATGATGACCTGATCCCAAACACACTTAGAAAAATGTCTCGCACACTGGAGCTGATCGAAGAAATCGTCACGGCGAGGTGAAGGATACCTATCCGCACCGTAATCCGGTTCAATTGACGATCCGTCGATACGCAATCCTAAACTGCCGTCTTCCTCCTGGACGAACAGAAATAGGAGTTTCCAAAAGCGAAACACTCAGACGCACAAAACTCCCCAAACCAAGACTCTGCAGCTGATCCTTTAGCTCCCAAGCTTCGCTGGCCCATCTGGAACAACGTCGGAAAAACTCTCGCACGAAAAGAACCCGGTCCAACAATCCCACGGTGGCTCCGATATCACGAAAGAACGCCAAGAATCCACGACATCTCCTCAGTAGCCGACTAGCGAAAAAGGCTGAATTCAAGCTGTGAGAGGCGGCACAACTATCCACCTGCACAACAAGAACTGACTTGCCGGGGAAAACAAACCTGACTGTTTCCTCACGGTAGTCCACAGACGCCTAACACGTAGTTAACCAGTCCGTGCCCAGGAGAACGTCAAATCCAACATCTCTAGAAGGACCAAAACGACGGACGAATCTCTATCTCCTATCCGATTGGCACGAAACTGAAATACGTGTCGCGCAACAAAAGAATCGCTGACAGAAGTTAAAACAACTACTACTAAACTACCCAACAACGATACAAGAAAGAAACAAACAAATACATCAAAAGAACATAAAACTCAAGGTACCTGAAAACTCCATATTGGACGTCTGCGCGTCCCGATGAGTAGAAGCAAACTCCTGCGTCTGCCCTCCACTCGCAGCTGGATGAACTCCTCTGGTAAACTGAGCCCTCTGAGCGAATCTTCCACGTCCACGGCCTCTTTGAAAACGATCATGACGAGGTGCTAAGGAACAATCCCTGACGAAGTGCTGAAGGCTCCCGCATCGAAAACATCCACGTGCTGACTGCTGACCATCCTGGGGATGAGAGCTGAATGACTGTCCTCATCCTAAGCCTCTGCTACTCCCGCGACGGCCACGAAATCTGTCTCGACGACCAAACCTCTGCCTCTGGGCTGGTACGCTGGTATGAGTCCTCCACTGTCCTGGAATATGTGTCTCGTCAACTGGAGCTGCAACCACGGGTGCTATGTAGGTGACGGACTGTTGCATGCTGACTGTAAGGGACAGCTGAGTAACATGGGTGACAACCTCCTGTCGTAGCTCCCGAACGACGTCAACTAAAGAACTCATCGTCTGGCGGAACTCCTGCATCTCTACCAAAAGTCTATCCATGGTATAGGTCGTAGGCTGATCCGTCGGCACCTGTGCAACTAGAGTGCCATCCTGGTCAGTACTCGTCTCACCCGAGCCAACTCTGACCTCGGCCCTCGCTGCATCGCTCTGAGTCCCCATAGTCATCGGCGGCAACGCTATAAATAGATATAAGATGAGATTCGATAAGAATGAGGAATTCGAATCTCAAAGATATGAACCATCAAGGAAGGAATGTCAAGCAAATTGTACTTAGGTCACTTAATGCAAGGTACCGCGCTGTGGGTATGCTGCAGACATACACACACTACGTTACTCTGCTTAAGCTACCTACTCCATCATACTAAGGTCATCCTACACTCCGAAAGGTAAAACCTAACGCTCTGATACCAACTTTGTCACGACCCAGAATTGGCCCGTGACGGCCCTAATACTACGCAACGCCCAAAGACGCAACGCAGTGAAAGAAAGCCAAACCCAGAAATCTAAACCATGAAAAATACGGAAAAGATAATATAAGTTTTGAAACAATTGAAATCGCAACCCAAATTCTTTAAAAGTCTTATTTACTTTCTTTAAAATTTTAGCAATACCCCATTTTTATAAAGACTAGTCAAGATGAATACAACAGAAGAATAAGGGCAGTAGAGAAAAGCTGTATATAAAAGAACTCAAATCCACAATAATACACACTAACGTCCTCACCAAGTCTCTATGTCAAATATACAATAGTAGATGGAGAGTACAAAATACAACGAATGTACAATATGAAATACAGATAACCATCTAACCCACCTAAGCAAAATGGTACTGTGAGCTGATGCGGTATCTGTAGCAAAAGATGGTAGCTGGATAGCTGAATAGAGGAATAGCCTGCCTCGACTACTCTGGGGAACAACCTGAAACACCTGTGGCACAACGGGGGTGAGTTGCCAACTCGTGAATAGTATAAAACATTTGCAGGTAATCGCAGGAATGCACGTACAACATGAATCTAAGATATGCGATTACAATAATAATATGTTATGCAATGCTGAAATAAGGAGAGTACGCTGCAGGTACAATCAATATATGAAGTAATGATGGCATGATAATAGTGTGCAATGACTATGCAATAGAGATATGAGAAAGCAATATGCAACCATCATAAGGGTACACTACAAGTACTACCAATATATGAATCTGTGCATAAAGTAGGTAAAAGTGAGGTATGAGGTGGAATATGTCATTTCCCACGGAAACCTGACGTCGTGGCAGGATCACAATCCAACAAGATACTCCAATCCCAAATCCTCAAACCAGCCCCCACATTGGGCACTCACATCATATAAATCTCACATCTCCTCAATGTACAATATCGAGTAATCTCCTATATCCCGAATGTACAATCACCAATCACATAGGTATATCCAATGTCCAATCCCAATGAATCACCTAGTATCCCAAGTCCAATCTCAAGTAAGAATCTAACATCCTAAAGATATATATATATGTACAGAAATAAATATGATGGGGGCAATACACATATATTAGCGTCCCATTCCACTAATATTGGTGTAAGGGTATATATAACAACGGCTAAATCCCCTGTTATATATACAAAAAGGGGTTAAAGAAATATCATGAAACCGTGTGCCAAGCATCGACACAGAAATCCTCGTATATCGGGCTCCGTCAGTCCGGATCAGCCCACGGGGTCCGTCTGCGGTATCGGCCCTCGGCCCCGCCAGTACAGATCCTCCCGCATCCATCTCTCGACTCTGGCCAGTAGCCTCCGGACAACTGCCAGGTCCAAACAATCACCGGTAGGTACTCGCCCGCCTCCAGGCTCAATCGGCAAACCCATCGATCTTCTTGCCGAGGGGAACAATACCGGGCCCCACCATGTACTCTCATACGGCAACCACACCTCGTATGGAGTAGGTAATCAGCACCGATAAAACTCATGAGGGACGCTCAAATATCATATCAAGGAAACCGGGTTGTTCATGTATGCATAATTTCATGAACCCCCACGGTTCCCAAATCCCGAAAACATCATATAAAATCCAGATAAACAATGCGCAATCCAAGAATAAATATATGAGATATATCTGAATACGAGCAGGTAAACACAAGTATATAGTTGAACCAGATGTATGCGAAATCAAGATAAGGTACAGCTAAGTAACATCAGTAAATGTAAATATGCGACAACAACTGAATATGTGTCTAACATACAGGTGTAGCAATGTATAGGTATCTACCTATAGGAACTGATGTCGTATACCCCCTGGGTATAAGTAACATATGTAGGAAATCCCTCCCGGTATAGGTAAAATATGTAGGAGGTATACCTGTAGCTGTATCGCAAAGTGAAAATATACCTATCACTAAAGGTATGATACACTATAGGTATACCGATAAGCTAGGTGTCAAGTGTGGCAAGCAATGGTAGCTATAAGGGGTAGTGTGTGACATGACAATTATTGACGGTGTGTGTGTAGCATACAATCCGTGCTCGTGCAACATGAACCGTCAATAATGTGTGCAGTGTCCTACGGCTGCTAGTCACAGTATATAACTATATTAAGGAAATGCAGTAAGGCGCAATTCTACAATGACGTAGAATGTGCGACAGGTAAATGAATCCTAGCCCAGACGCATAACGCCATGGGGGCGATTCACCTGTAGATGTTATATCTACTCACCTACACTCCACGCTAGGTGAATCCTATCATCTGCTCCCCCTGTAGCCGTGTCCGTAGCCCCTGTCTGCAAACCTGCAAATACGACATGGAAATCACATATAAGTCAAATATCCCGCGAAACGCGATATCGAATCGAAACGAGAAACTCGCGTCGCGAACTAAACGCGCGTGTGCACGATACGCTGAATCGTGTGTGTACGCGTCTAAAACCCATCGCGACACGCCGCGATACGCTGGATCACAGAACCCACTCACGTATCGCGCGTATCGCGCAAACACAACGGACACAAAAACGACATATAGTCCCAGATTTTCCTACAGGCCAAATCTTACAAAACTATACATACCAAAGACCTAGAAAACACTGCAGAGAACCATACTCAAAACCCCAACACCCCAGCCCACCTTTGGGCCGCAAATTGCGGCCAAAATGAGGAAATTGGCGGCCTGGGTTGGGATTCAGGGGGTCGTGCTCTGGTGGTGGTGTCTAGACCTAGGTATCATGTCCCAGTTTTCTCAATTTTTACCTGAAGGCATCGGGTCTATAGCAGCTCACAAAAGTCACAAAAATCTCTTTAAAACACCAATTTTGCACAAATAGGAAAGCTTATGGTATTTTAGTGTAATCTGGCTATTCTTCAGTTGAAGTGGCCTTACTAACACTAAACTAACCTAAGGTAGCTAACCAATTCAACAAATTACCACAATATCTCACAAAACCCCAAAACTAGCACTAAACTAGCTAATTTAGCACTAATCGAATCAATCGATGCACAACTAAGCAAACCATGAAATGGGGTTAAGGAAATATACCCACAGAACCCTAGAAGGCAGGTGAAGGTGTGGAGAAGAGCTCCTGCGAGAGCTGGGGTTCCTGTTGCTGTTGCTGCTGCCCCCTGTTGCTGTTGCTGCTGTTGCTGCTATTGTTGCTGTTGTTGGTGGTGGTGCTAGCTGCTGCTGCTGGAGCTCTCTCTCTCTCTCAGGTGAGTGTGTGTGTGTGAGATAATGAGAGAAGAAAAGAAATGAGATGGAGAATGAGCACACACAAGAACCCCCCCTTCTCACTCTCTCTCACTTCATTAATGAGGGCATGGGCAAAGCCATGATGCCCCATGCTCTCTCTCTCTCTCTCCCTCTCTCAAAGTCAACACATTAACAATAAGAAAATAAAACCCCTTTAAAATTCATTTACATTCAAAGAAAAAAAGAAAACCATCATGCTTAAAACCCATACTATTAACAACCATAACTCTTAAACAAACTTAACACTAGATTAGAGAAATGGCTAACCCCAAAATAACCCTAGTTATCATGCACAAGTGTGTGTGTGCCTAATAAAATTCTAATAAAATACACAATAATTAGGATAAAATATATAAAACTTAATTTGGTAAACTTTTTATTAAAAACCATACCTTAAAATATAATTAACTACAAAACACATTCTAAGGTGTTACAGAACTATAGAAGCGATCAAAAGAAAAACCGAGTTTGTAGCATCTGCTAGTTTCACTAAAGAGGTCACTCCGGGTGAAGGGATCTCGACTCTTTCCTTATCGAATAAGGTGCTGGATGTTCTACAAGGAACACCGCTATGCAAAGCAAGAACTAGAGCTACCAGTTTTTAAACAAGTTTCTACAACATCTTTAGGTTTCTTTTAGTTTCATTAATCTCATTAATGAAGTCCCATTTTATTATGCTTCACAAGCATCTCTTTTGAAACAAAATCTGCAATATAACATATATCTCATATATATAATATAAACATTCGTCTCAGGAAGTAATATGATCTCATCACAGAACATTGCAGCAGAAGAAACATATATGAAATATTGGATATACTAGAACGTCCGTATTTTAATACGAGCCTGTATAAAACATGGATTCCACGGTCGCGATGAATAGCCAAACCCACATCCCTAGACCCCTACGAGAGCGGCAAGCAACTCTGCCAATTCTAGGGTTAGGAGACCCGGTCTCGACTCCTCGAGATGGTCTACCACTGGACCCTAGAACCCGGTTACTTGTACTCCCCGCCTTGGGTCTACCTAATGCGGAAAAGTAAATAATATACAATGGTGACATCATCCTCAGCCCGGAAGTGCCCCAATAAAAGAATATTACATACAAATGAATTTTACATGAATGAAAAAAGAAAAAAACTCTCATCTCACATAAAACCCCCGGCTATTCAAAACGCGACAATCCAATACAACATATCACAGCAACACATAATATCTCATATCATCAACGTAAGCAAGTATGCGTATCCCGATTGTCGTTGATGTATAGCAACGAAGCTGGCGATACACCACATATTACGCTTACGGTCACAGAAAAGAAAGTGTAAAACTACAACAGTTGGAATCCACAACTTCCTTAGACATCGCATGCCTAACCAAATGAATTCCTTAGACATCGCATGCCTAACAATGATAAACCCCGCATTTTAGTCTCATTATCGAAAACTCTTTTCAATATCAAGTCGGGCAATTCAACAAGATTCCCGATAATCTGATCGAATGCTCGTCACAAACTTTAGTAGACGGCCGCACCCCCGATGCCGTCGAAGAAGTGCACTAAGGCTGAACACCGCTGCCGCGAGCACCCGAACGGATGCTTCTGGCGACGGGGTTCTCCTACAGTCACTTGGTCGGGGCTATGGGGCATGGCTGTCTGTTAAGTTTATCCGGCGAGTATCCGCGTACTCTACGTGATTGCGACGGACTTTTGATCACATCAAAATTCCGTGGCATCCGATCAATTGAGACTGAACTGCTAGATTTATAACATTCAAATTAGTTATCTGATAACTACCTGTGGATTCCAAATATTGTATCACATTCCAGATAAATAGACAATGTTAAACTTTCCAATCGAATAATCAAACACCCAAGATTTCCCCAATATATCTCAACACTTGAGATCAGTTTAAAAACATCCATCATATGCCATAGTACCGACGGTCCAGCCATAGAAGGGTCAAGCCAACGCCTCACATGTGGCACGCCGTACTGCCCCAAACCCTAAGGTTCAGAGGCAGTTCAAGACGGTCACATAATCGAGTTAAGGTTTGTGTTCTTCTAGAGGGTCCACCGCGTTACTTGCACGACTTAGAACGTTCTTAAACACGAGAAAAAATCCAACTTTTGAAAAAATTTCCGACAGGGGAAAAAGTAAGTTATTGATATCCGTTCGAACTTTTTAACAGTTTCTAAAATTATCCGGAACAAACTAAACAAAGTTAAATTATCCGATCGAATCAACAAGTCCCCAATACAACCCAAAAAACTCAACATTTGAGTGGAATTAAAAATTCCCACAAAAAAATGACAAGAAAGGGCCTAAGAATAAATATATGAAATATGAGGGACTAAGTCATAATTTTGGCCGTGGAACCGCCGCAGAACCCTTGGTTTGGCCACGGTTCCGCCGTCATATAAAAACATTAGTGGTCCGTACTTCACAGTAATTCTTAGTTTTTCCTGCTCTATTTTCTGAGCATTTTTAATTCATAAAAAATCACATTTTCAGATCGATCGGAGTTCAAACTTCGTCTAGACTTCGCCTAAAGCTCTAGCTTGGCTCTGATACCACTGTAGGGTTGCTGGGCACACGCACAAGGGTCTACGAGGCATCAACCATGCCCGATTTAAAAATTAGCCGTGCCGAACAACCCGATACGAGATCTTTAAACTAGAGATTAGGCGAAAACAAGCATGTTAAACTCTTTAACACTAAGTGAGAGAGATTACAACCTTTGTAGATCCAGTCCTTCACTTCTTAAGCTCCGTGTTGAGGTCCCTTCACTGCGATCATCATGTCCCGGACTCTCGAGAGGCTCCACGAAGAGAAAGATGCAGTCTTACTTCCGATCTTCGATAACAAAGATGATCTACCTTGAAGTTTCATTAACACAAGCTAACACTCACTAAATGAAGTGAACACCCTCATCTAAAGGGCAAGGATAGATGAGGATGATGAAGTTGGATTTTTGCTCTCATTTTTTTTCATATTCTCACTCACTTTCATCACTTAGCAAAAATCTAGAAAGCTTTTTCCAAGAAGGAACTCAAGGAAGAAGATGATGAATAATATCAATAGAAACCTTTTGTGATGAATAATGAAAGATAAATATGATGAATAACGCAACCATGGTTGAATAAAGCTTTGTAGAGAATTAACCAAGGCTAGGGTTTGGGTTAGGTTAAGAATGAGTCACTCGAAAATATCAAGCATAATATCTTTTCCAAGACAAAAGAAAAGCTTTTAGAATCTACTAGAAGTCTTAACCCTAATCCAAACCCTAATCATGTTTAAACTCCACAAAACATGTTGCATTAATAACCATATCATGTTACAATATTATATATCACATATATAATATTTATCGTAACAAAATAAAATAATACAATTAACAAATATCGCATATATATCAATGTATTACCCGAGTGAGAAAAAGAATCTTTTAGTGAGCTAATATTAGTTAATGTAATTTAATATATCATTTATATTATTATACATTAAATTATCGAATCAACACTTGATCCGACAATCCGGCTATATCGCATATAACCGACTAATATTTATCCGTACCGATTCATCGAATCAACACATGATCCGATGACCCGGCTGATATCAAATATCGTGAGAATAGAATACGGTATCTCATATCGCATTATCCTCGGTCCCGTACATATCACATACGTGCCCCTACTCTGTTTTGCCTGAGTCAAGAAAGCTCTGTGTAGGACTCTAAAGAATCGTCAATACGCAGGCAGTAGGTGATGATCATATCAAACACCTACAAGCTGCAAGCGGTCAACTAAACGTAACAGTTACCCAGGTATTGAGCGCTCAGAAGATCAACAAGCAAGCCTGTACATTCTCCTGTGAATCCAAATAGTAACACTCCCGTACAGTCCGGTCTCGTCGTCTGATATGTCGCATATCTCGCCTTGGGGTGGTAAACGTCAGACCCCAGTAGCTTGATAAGTCGTGTCGATATGAGGTCTATAACAGTTCGAGAAACTACTGATAACACTTACCAGTAAATCTCAGCAACCCTGGCCAGGGATTTTCAGTTATAGCCAATCGAACACAGCACAACATCAACTCCCTATACCGGGAGAGACGAATCCCCTCCTATCGCTCATTGCCTCCATGTGATTCGGGACTGTACCCAAAAGCCACCTTTTTGCACGCCCTCTTGGACATGGTATGATGGAAATCAGAGCACAGTGGGAATCACACAAGACTCTATGACGATCTCGGGTCAACAGACTACTCTGTACCAGTGTCACCGGAGAACTGCCATCTGACGTAAGGTATAATACCATCTGGGAGTTCTCGGCGAGTCCGTCCAGTGTACCCAGTCTCCACTGAGCACCCATACACCATCCTTGATGTCAAACACCGATGGATATGGGATCATCCATCGCCCATCATATGGGTCAAGATGCGTATATGCTAGTTTACTCTGGTGCATCGATGCCCATCTCGATACACCCTCGACTAGGAACAGTTATAGGATGTACTCGTCGACTACCGTGGACCCACTAGTATGATCTCATCATAGTCCCAGTAGTCGAGTACATATCCTAAGGGCTTTATCAACATGTAACATATAGACAATCAGAGTACATGTTAAGGTAAAGTACAACTAGATAGCATACTATCATGTCGAGCAAGAAAGTCCTCCCTATATATGTCCAAGAAACCATTACAATATACATCGTATGTACAGTAATGGCCTCTAGGGCATACATATAACTAACAGGTAACTAGTACAACACTTCTACACTGTTAGTTTCACAGTAAAGATTCGTGGTCGTAGCAGATCACAGTGACTTAAAAATGACCCTAAAAATACGATTTGTGCACGAAACTATAGCTTTAGTGTTTAGAACCTAAACTAATAAGCATAAAAACATCATATAGCTTAATAAAGAGTCAAAGATCACAACCTCACCAAAACTTGGGAAAGATCCTAGCTTTCCAAGCTCCAAGTCATCACAAGCAAGTTTAATGAAGGTTTTAGTGAGGTTAATGGAGGTTTAGGCTTTGAATTGTGATGCAAACATATAATTCAGATGAAGAACTTGATGTGTAGTGAGAGAGAGAGGATCAACTGAGTTGGGATTAATAATAGAGAGAGTGAGGTGAGAATGGGATATTTGTGAAGGAATTGAGAGTATAAGTGTTGTGGGGTGAGGGTATGTGAGTGTGAGTGTATAGGGTGAGTGTATGTGAGCGCTATACTCACTCTCCCTCTCATTAAAGCCATTAATGGCAGCCATCCCCCTTAGTCTCCCTAGAATTCAACCCTTCTTCCCTTCTATTCTCTTCTCTTTTCTTTATATTAAAACAATAGCCTTTATTTGAATAATACAAAATAGATAATGAGTTAAATTTTGCATACATGATAAGAAGAGAGGTTAAGTGTGCCAAGGCTGTATGAGCATGGTTAACACCCCTTAAACCCCAATTCAACATGAACACGTGTGTGCACGTAATAAAAATAATTAAGTAAAATATCAATTAATTAAATAAAATGTGAAGAAAATATTTATTAGTTAAATTTCATTAGAACCCCGTATTATTGCTTAATTAACACTATCTGCATTCTAAAGGGATATAATACAGGTGCTCATTGGGTTATGAGTTACACTGGACGGACTCGCTAGGAACTGCTAGTTGGTATTATATCAATCGTCAGTTACCAGTTCCCCGATGACATGAGTACAGGTTAGTCCTTTGACTTGGCATCACTATTCGTCTCGAGTGTGTTCTCACTCTACTTAGATTACTGCCCCTACGACGGCTTAAATGAGTCTTGCAAACAAATAGTAGTTGGGTGCAGTCCCGAAGAACTTGAAGGTAGTAAGGGTTAGAAGGGATTCGTCTCTCCGGGTATTAGGAGTAGATATCGCGCTATGTTCGGCTAGCCAATACACAAAGTCCATGGCCAGGCAAGTGAGATCTACTGGTATGTACACCAGTAGTTTCTCAAGTTGTAATAGGCTCTACACCGACACGACTTATTGCGCTATTAAGGGTCTGATGTTTACCAACCCTTATGTCTGATATGCGATACTCTTAGACAAAAAGACTGGACTATATGGAGATTGTCACGGATAGGCTCAGTAAGGGTTCGGATGAGTTCGCTCGTCGGCCTTCCTTTTCGACAGGTACCTGGGTAGCTGTTACGTACAGCTAGTTCCACCGATGGACTTATGGTTAAACCCACTGCTAGCGTACTGCCTACAGTGTATTGGAAAGACGAAACTGCACCTTATTAGATATGGTACGTTCCATGATGTGTAACGCTAAGTTCCCGTGATCCTTCTAGGGTTATGCACTAGAATCTGCTGCATATCTTCTGAACAAAGTTCCTAGTAAATAAGTGCCTGTTGTTAGTGATATATACCCTAGAGGCCATTATTGTATATTATTGGATTGTATATTATATTTTAGAAGCTTGGGATATACACAGATATTATAACAGTCTTGCTCTACATGATATTATGCTATTTGGTTTGTTTTAACTCAACATGAGTATATGTTTCTTTTAACGTATCGCTAATACATGTTGGTAGAACCCTTAGGATCATTGCTTGACTACCAGTGTTTTGATGGCAGTCACACTTGTGGGAGCTGGGTAGTCGATAAGTACATCCTTAAATGTCCCTAGGCATGGGAGTATCGAGACTGGGCATCAGTACTCCGGAGTAGACTAGTGTATACATATCTAGACCCTGACTATGGGTGAAGGATTGG
This sequence comes from Agapanthus africanus, assembly GCA_030015575.1. Taxonomy (NCBI): domain Eukaryota; kingdom Viridiplantae; phylum Streptophyta; class Magnoliopsida; order Asparagales; family Amaryllidaceae; genus Agapanthus; species Agapanthus africanus. Next base: position 216,961,253 of record JASDDO010000018.1, read on the forward strand.
TCCCGCGGCCATTGGTGAGGTGAACCTAAGATTGTATACAGGTGCTCACTGGGCATGAGTATACTGGACGGACTCGCCAAGGACTGGCTAGATGATATTATACCTAGCATCAGATAGCAGTTCTCTGGAGACATGAGTGTAGATAGTCTGTCGACCTGAGGTTGTCATTTTTCTCGTGTGAGTTCCCACTGTGGTTTGATTACTACCCTACCACGGCTCTACTGAGTCGTGCAAACAGGTTTTAGTTGGGTACAGTCCCGAGCCACATAGAGGCAGTGAGCAACTGTTGGGGATTCGTCTCTCCCGGTATAGGGAGTCAATGTCGCGACGTGATCGGTTGGTCAACACCATAAGTCCTCTGGCTAGGGCGGATTGAGAATTACTGGTGGTTGGACCAGTAGATTCTCGGATGGTCTTGAGCCACACCGACACGACTTGTCTGGTTATTAGGCATATGACATTTTCCACCCCCCTACACCTTGCGTGTGATACTCTCAGACGAATAGACCGGACTGCACGGAGATTGTTACGGACAGGCTCAGTAAGAGTTTGGACAAGTTTGCTCGTCGGCCTTCTTTTCAACATGTACCTGGGTAGCCATTACGTATAACTAGTTCCACTGACGTGCTTGTGGTTGAACCCATTGCCAGCGTACCGTCGAGTCTTTAGAGTCCCACACAGTGGGTTTCCCTAGTTCAGGAGAAATGATGTAGAGGCCGTATGGTTTTATGTGCAGGGTTTCGATCATATATGTGTACAGGCTACACATATTTTTGATTGGACGGGTAATACTAGCGGGCTTAAGATTAAGCCGCATTCTAGTATTATAGTATTGGATTATTTTCGTCTCTTGGTATTCGTAGTACGAATACGGGTATGTATATACGGTGAGGGGTATTCTTGTAATTTCACAAGAAAGCTTCTAGAAGAAGACACCTCATTTGTGATTTAATCCATTTGTTTACATGGATAATGAGGTGGAGGTATGAGGTGTTACTGATCATAAATGAAGCATGGCTACTTTGGTGAATCACCTTGATGTCTATGAAGCATGGTTGCATTTTTGTTATTATTATTAGAAATGATATGCTTGATAGTGATCAAGAGTTTGCCATTCTCCATATCATTATCGTTTGAACACTCTCTCTCCTCCTTGGCTTTCTTCTTCTCCCTCAATCCTAAACACTCTCATGAGTTGAGAAACCTAGGGTATTTGAGACAAATTAATCCATAATCATTCTCTACATCTCCTAAGCTACCTTGAGTAGCATACTAGGTACTTTAGTTACCTCATATTAGAGGTTAGAGCTTGAACTACAAACTCTCGGGTGGATCTTCTTTGACGCAAAGGAGGCTGATTACCAAGATTGATTCATACACTCGAGGTGCTTAATAAGAGGATTAGAATACCCGACGGACTTGGACACGAAGGTATAAAACTCTTACCGAGTAGTTAAACCTCCAAGTAGTTAGCTAGTTAAGGTTTCCGTATTGATCCTGGAGTTTAGTCGGTGTTGCGAAGCTTGTAAAAATTGTTTTTTGTAAATTCCGCCTCCCCGTAAACCCGCGGGGTGCGTAACATCGACTTACAGTGGTATCATAGCCTACAAAACCTTAACTACTAGTTTAGACGATGTAAAGAATTACGAAACCGAAATAACTCCGAAACATCGAAACTAAAATCCAAGTTTCTGTCGATTTTTTCAGAGGCTATAAAAATTATTTAAATAGTTGCAGTGTGCTATTCTTGTAGTATATAGAACACCAGAGAAATACGAGACCAAGATTCAAAATGTTGGCCGACCACATCATTGATTTTCTCCGCCTGGCCGGCCCGCTTTACAAGTTTGGTCTCGTGTTTTGTTTGGTGTTCTGGAGTCTTGGATTAAGGGTTTCAGGTGCTGTTTGATTTTTCCAAGATTGCATGTACTGTTGTCTTTTTGTTGTGGCAATACAGAGTATTTCGAAGTGGCAGTTTTAACATCGTTTACAAGTTTCAGTTTGGATATGTGTTGCGAAACGTCGACTAATTGCTATACGTCGATTAGTCGGGGTTGCACAAATAAGTATCTTTGTGATGGTTTGTGTATATGGAATATTGGATCGTAGTGGATGAATAGCCGGGGGATATGAGAAGAGTGTTTTCTTTTCTTTCATTCATGTAATTGGTAAATGTGATGTAATATTATTTTGTGGGGCACATCCGGGTTGAGGTTGTATCCACCGTTGTATTATTTCATTTACTGTTTCTTGCACCTAGGACAGACCCAAGGTGGGGTGCACAAACTACTGGGTTCTTAAAGTGCCGAGTGGCATACTCATCTCATTGAGGGAGGTTGCTTCACTTCAGGAATTTGGCGGGTAGTTTTCCGCACCCGTAGGGGTCTAGGGTGGGGTTTGGCTATTCATCACGACTGTGGAATCCGTCTTTCGTTCTAGGCATAAACGAAACACGGAATTCATAGTATATCCAACATATTCTGCTGTGATTTGTAATCTGGAATACCTATTATTGCGTGAGACGGATGAATATATATATATGATATATAATAAACGTTGCTTATGTTTTGCACCCGCGCTAGTCCAGCCCCCGCTCTGCCGTTAGTTAAGTAACCTAACTGTGCATGACAGGACCCCGTGGTGAATGCGGATGGCATAAGCGTGCGTTTTATTTTCATTTCTTTCTACAATGATAGGGTTAAATGATGTGACCGCATTAATTTTGATTAATGCAAGGAAATAAACCTAAATTCTGAAGTCGTTGGAACAATTGAAAAACCACTCTTCATAAACAACTTTTAAAAGCGGAGATTAAACCACTCCTTTTCAAAAGCTATTCGGTTCCTTGGACTATATTTGTAAGTCGATGTCGTACACCCCGTGTGTTCGCGGGCACAAGGAATATTTAAAAAACGATTTTCAAAGCTCGCAACACTGACTTAAACTCCAGGATCAATACTAAACCCTAACTAGCACAATACTGTGTGAGGTTTAACTAATCGGATAGAAGTTATATCTCACGATACCAAGTCCTTCGGGTCTTCATCGTTGTCCTCCACCTCGTCGTCAACTCCAAGGATCGGAATGGATCCCAGCAACCTCGACGGCCTCCTCGAGTCAAAGACGATCCACCCGAGAGTATATAGTCCGAGCTCCTATCTTGAATCTGAGATAACTTTGGCTTGTAGTTCACTAAACTAGAAGGACTAGATGGTGTAGAGTGAGAAGATGGAGTGTATTGTCTCTTATAACCCTAAGTTTCTCAACTCGTGAGAGGTCTAGGGTTTTGAGGAAGAAGAAGGAGCACTTGAGGAAATAAGGGGAGGGTGAACATTGAAACATCCTTGGCTGCCCTCTCTTGGTTCTATGAAGCATAAAAGATATTTTATGAGACAAATCTCACAAAATATCAACCATGCTTCATTAATACCAAGTGGTGAGTCATGACCACGAGTCACCAAGTGCCATGCTAGGTTCAATGTAAAGTTCAACCTCATTCCTCCACCTATTTAGTTTAATCCAAAAAGAATAAACCCTAATCGGTGTCCCCTCTTCTAGAAGCTTTCCCGAACAATTACGAGAACGCCCTTCATTCGTATATACATACCCGCATCCGCATTCCGAAGAACAAGAATAGAAAGAGACGAAACAATCCATCAATATAATACTAGGATCCGGCTTAAACCAAAGCCCACTAGTATTACCTGCCCAATCATCATAGCGCACAAGTGCACGTACGTGATCGAAGCCCTTCCATAAAACCATACGGCCTCTACGCCTTTTTCTCGGTGCAGGGAAACCCTCTATGTGGGACTCTAAAGACTCGACACTACGCTGGAAGTGGGTTTAACCACAAGCCGCAAGCGGTACTAGCTGCACGTAACGGCTACCCAGGTATGTGTCGATAAGAAGGCCGATGAGCTAACTCATCCGAACTCCTACTGAGCCTGTATGTGACAATCTCCGTACAGTCCGGTCTGTTCGTCTAAGAGTATCGCATATCGGGCCTGGGGACGGTAATCGTCAGACCCCTAATAGCAATAAGTCGTGTCGGAGTATAGCCCAAAATACCCTGAGAAACAACTGGAGTACCTACCAGTGAATCTCGCTTGCCTTGGCCAAGGACATTGTGTAGTGGCCTTCCGAACACAACGCGATATCAACCTCCAATACCGGGAGAGACGAATCCTATCTAACCGCCACTGCCTCCAAGTGCTTCGGGACTGCACCCAACTACTACCTGTTTGTACGACTCCTTTGAGCCGTGGTAGGGTAGTAATCAAAGTACAGTAGGAACACACTCGAGGCGAAGTAGCAGTATCAAGTCGACGGACTATGTTGTTCTCATGTCACCTGGGAACTGCTACCCGACGATAAGTGTAATACCCACCAGCAGTTCCCGACGAGTCCTGTCTAGTGTACTCATAACCTAATGAGCACCTGCATACTATCTCCAGTACGACATACTAATGGCTGTAGGACATACCATCTCCCCTGCTGGGATCAGAAGCGTATACACTAGTCTACTGTGGAGTATCGATGCCCCGTATCGATAATCCTATGACTAGGGACCTGTATAGGATATGCTGATAAACTACTCATCCCCCACTAGTGTAATTGCCATCACAACGCTGGTAATCAAGCAAAGATCCTAAGGGCTCTACCAATATGTATAAGCGATATGCTAAGAAAACACATGCACATATTGAGATAGAAATAAACCAGGTAGCATACTACCATTTCGAGCAAGACCGTTACTATATATGTGTATATCCCAAGCTCCCATTAAGTAATATACAATCTAGTATGATACAATAATGGCCTCTAGAGCATATATCACTAACAATCTTCCACTTGCACTGAGGCCATATACTGGCATATCGCAGACAGAAGATCTTGAATAGCCTCTCGAACACTGTTTGAGGGATGGCCTCTGTGAGTGGATCTGCAGTATTGTTCTCCGTATCTACTCTCCTCACCTCGATCTCCTAAGGATCAATGATCTCCCTGATCAGGTGGTACCGCCTCAAGATATGTCTGGATCTATGATGGGACCTGGCTTCCTTCCCTAAAGATATAACTCCGTATGTTGTCACAATACTAAAGTATTGGACCAACAAATTGAAGGAACCATCTCAAGTTCAATTAAGAACTTCCTCATCTAGACTGCCTCTTTTGTGGTGTCTCATACAGCGAACTACACCGTGTCCATCGTCGAGTCTGCAACGGTGTCCTTCTTGGAGCTCTTCCAACAGACATGGACTTGGAGTCATACTTATCACTTTGGAAACTGGAGTCAGCAAAGGCCTCGATCTGGAGGTCTTTTATGCCATACACCAAGAACGTCTCCTTAGTCCTTCTCAGGTACTTGAGAATATTCTTTACTGCTATCCAGTTCTTCTTCCCTGGGTTTGACTGATACCGGCTTACCACGATAGTGCGTAAGCAATATCTGATCTGGTACACAATATCGCATACATTATAAATCCTACCACAGAAGCGTAGGGTATAGTTGTAATGCGGGCCCTTTCCAAATCAGTCTCGGAAGACATCACTTTGGAGAGGGTGATTCCGTGACAAGCCAGTAGACTACCGCGCTTTGAATCTTCCATACTAAATATTTTTAGTATGGTGTTGATGTACCTTGACTGTGAAAGTCCCACTATCCTCTTTGATCTATCATGATAGATCCGGATCCCCAGAAAGTAGTTGGCATCACCTAAGTCTCTCATGGAGAACTTTAGTGACAAGAATCCTTTGACTGATTGTAGTATAAGAATGTCATTTCCTAACAAGAGAATGTCATCCATGTACAAGACGAGGAATACCACAGTTCCCGCTACAATCTTACTATAAATGCACGGTTCATCTGGAATTTTGATAAAGTCGAATTCTTTGACCGTTTCATCAAAACAGATGTTCCAACTCCGTGATGCCTGCTTTAGTCCATAAATGGACTTAAGCATCTTGCACACTTTCCCGCTGCTCCCACTCTGATTGAAACCCTCTGGTTGATCCATATAGACACACTCTTCTAAATGTCCATTCAGAAAAGCAGTCACTACGCCCATCTGCCGGATCTACAAATCTTGGAAGGCAGCAATGGCAAGAGAGATCCGAATGGATTTGAGCATAGCCACTGGAGAAAAGGTTTCATCATAGTCCAAACCAGGTCTTTGACGAAAATCTTTTGCAACAAGTCTAGCCTTATAGGTTTTAACCTGTTTATCTATACCAATCTTCTTTCCGAAGATCCATTTGCAGCCTATGGGTCTTACCCCTTCTGGAGCAATGTTCAAAGTGCATACTTTGTTGGTGTATATGGACTTCATCTCAGTCCATATTGCATCTAGCCATTTTACCGGGTCGCCGCTCTGATTGGCTTGCTGGAAGGTAGTTGGCTCATCATTGTAAATGATGCAATCCTTTTTATCCCCGTCTATGAGAAAATCGTAGTATTTCTCGGGCGAATGAGACTGCCTACTAGTCCTGCGGATCGGCACAGGGATGTCCTGTTCTTTTGAAATCTCTAGTTCTACCATACTTTCAGTAATAGTTTGTGGTTCTGGAATTTCTTCCAGTTCTATTGCGCTCCCACTAGTCCTTTTCAAAAGTTGATTTTCTAAAAAGTGGGCATGACGAGGAACAAAAAACCATTGGTTCCTCTGCGTAATAGAAAAGATACCTCTAGAGTTCTTTGGGTATCCTACAAACCTACACAGTACTGAGCGTGCCTCGAACTTATCCGCATACTGCTTTTCAACAAAACCTGGACATCCATATATCTTCAGATACTGAAGATAGGGTTTCTTCCCACTCCACATCTGATATGGTGTGGTAGGCACAGTCTTGGTAGGAAACTTATTCCAAAGACATGCAGCTGATTCTAGTGCATAACTTTAGAAGGATCGCGGTAACTCAGCATTACTCATCATGGAACGAACCATATCTAATAGGGTTCGATTCTGCCTTTCCAATACACCGTTGTGTTGTGGTGTGTATGGAGGAATAAGATGAAAGAGAATTCCATGCACTTTTGGGTAACCCAGGAACTCGGTAATTATGTATTCACCACATCGATCAGATCTCAGTGTCTTGATACTTCTTCCTGTTTGTTTTTCCACTTCATTCTTATATTCTCGGAATACCTCAAAAGGCCTTGGATTTATGCTTCATCAAGAAGACATGTCCTTACCAAGAGAAATTATCCGTAAAAGTAATGAAATAGGAATAATCATTTCGTGCATCTGTAGATATTGGACCATACACATCGCTGTGTATGAGTCCTAAGAGCTCGCTCGCTCTTACTCCATGTTTAGTGAACGTTTTTTTTGTCATCTTTCCTATGAGACAAGATTGACAAGTTGCATAAGACTGATATTCGAACGGATCCAAATATCCATCTCTATGTAACTTTCACAACTGTGTTTTATGTGTTTCATTGATATGACCCAGTCTACAATGCTATAAGAAAGTCTTATTTAATTCTGGAGACTTTCTTTTAAGTGTCTTCTGGACGTTGAAAACTTGAGCTTGATTTAACACATATATATATACTGTCCTCTAGTATTCCTGACCCAATCAGACTTTGATTTAGGTGGATGTGGACCACATCGCTTATAAACTAGACTAGGTACACACAAACAGTTAAGTAGAATCAATATCTGCCCACTTTTCAATTCTAGGTGATGTACCCTACGGATACAGCGTCCACACTCATTCCGTTATCAACCCTGAGAGTCATATCACCTGCCCTGATAACTCTACGGTTTCTCAAAGCCTGTAATAAATTACAGATATGAGATCCTCATCCGGTATCTTGTACCCAGGAAGTAGAGTTAATTGACAGACTGTTTTCAATCAACACACCCGAAGTCGAAGCTACAACGTGCTTCGGATCCTGGATTCTGGCTTTCCAAGCCCTGCATCCCTTTTGCCAATGCCCTTTCCCGTGACAATAGGAACAACCCTCCTTCCCTACTGTTTGCCCGAAACTTTTGCCCTGTCCTTTCCTTCTACCTTACTGACACCGCCTATCGGCTTTGTGGAGGTCTTCTTCTTCTTACCCTTGGTTTTTGCCTTGGATCCAAAAGAGGAAGATTCCCCAATAAGAAGAGCGGGTGTCTCCCTGGTTTCTTTCACGGTGCCCTCAAATGGAAGTAAAACTTTCTTCCCATGTGCGTAAGTAGGAGGTAGGGACTGTAGAATTAAGTCAGTACATGACTTGTTCTCCAATGTGGTCTCCAGGTCCGTGAGCTTTTCAATATAGCTAGTCATTGTAAGGACGTGGTCCCCTACAGATGACCCAATAGCCAACCTCGCGTGAAGCAATTCCTTCGAGGTCTCGTATCTTACGATACGAGATTGCTCTCCATATAAAACTTTGTTATGGAGGAAGATGGAAAATTAAGTCTATCTTCTCGTGCTGCCTCTGGTATACACCATCAACTGAGGCCAACACGAGGCACTTGGCATTGTAGGATTTCTTCAGGATTATCACACAATGATATTTGGATCTCGATCCTACTGTGAGTATCTGCTACTCCTCGAGAGATTCATCACTTAACGATCAATTCTATAAATCAAGTAGGTGTCTAGAACAGTGTTAGCGGGGCTACGCTTCCAGGGAAAAGAGGTTTTTTAATTAAGGAATTTCGCAAAAGCGTCATAAAACCTCCCTCGAAGTACCGACACTAGCCTAGCTGAAAGGTTAAGCAAGTATTGTACGGTGAGATTAATCCTGACTAATTCTTCTTTTATGGTCTGAGGAAGGATTCGAGAAACAGTGGGAGCCATCCTGTTTAGAAAAATTAAAAACCAATCTAAACTTACAAGAGCATCATGCTGAGTGTTTTCTTCTCTCTCCCCTAATTGCAGTGACCAGGTGACCAGATTAGGTTACAGATAGATAATAAAATGACTGAGTTATACTGTGTTGACTGGCAAAGATTTTTCTAGATGTCCATTACCTATGACAAGCTAGACCACCTCATTACTTCTCAAGCCCCTGCCGTCTCAGGTCTAGTTTCTAACGTCACGGATGTTGATATCCGTAAGACAAGGCAACATTATCACACTCCAAATGGCATGCAGCACTAGCAAGTTTCGGTTTCTTTAGAAACTCCCGATGTGGATTTTGCTCCATGATCTTATTATTTTGACGAAGGCCAAAATATCATAAGTCACATGTCAAGTTCTACCTATCATTGTCCAGTTTAATTTGAACACACCCGTGCATACCCTTGATGAAGGATAAAATAGTAGCACGACTGTCCCAAACCAACGCATATATCTACAGATGAATACCCAGCAGCTACCAAACACTATGCCTTGGCGAAGGTCACATAGCTTGAATACTACTGAATATTCTACTGAAATGACGGAGGGCTACGGATGGTTTTGGCGAAACCGTGAACGTAGTGAACTTGATATAATCGAAGGAACCTGATAGCTTTTAAAAGGAGTGGTTTAAGCTCCGCATTTAAAAGTCTCCTGTTTTGAAAAAACCGAGTGGTTTTAAAATTTGTTCCAACGATTCAACTTTGGTTTGTTTGCTTTGCATTAATGTAATGCAGTCCCATCATTTACACATATCATCACAGAAAAAGACGAAAATACCACGTCCACTTATCCCATCCGCATTCTCCACTGGGCCCCGTCTAACACCGTTAGATTACTTAACTAACGCCAGAGCGGGGGCTGGACTAGCACGGGTGAAAAACATAAGCAACGTCTACTATATAGATATATATATAATAAACAATCGTCTGACGCAATAATAGGCATTCCAGATCACAGATGAACATATTGGATATACTAGGAATTCCGCGTTTCTTTTAAGCCTGTAATGAAAGACGGATTCCACGGTAGTGATGAATAGCCAAACCCCACTCCAGAGCCCTACGGGTGCGGAAAACTACCCGCCAAATACCCAAAGCAAAGCAACCTCCCTCAACAAAGTGAGTAGGCCACTCGGCACTTCAAAGTATCTGGTAGTTTGTGCACCCCAGCTTGGGTTTATCCTAGGAGCAGAAAAAAGTAAAAGAAATAATACAACGGTGACTACAACTTCAACTCGGATGTGCGCCGCAAAATAATATTACATCACTTTACAATTTTACAACGAATGAAAGAATGAAAAACCCTCATCTCACATCCTCGGCTATTCATCCACAACGATCCAATAAAGTTCATATAAACAAACCAACAAGAACAGCAACGCAGATATGTGCAACCCCGACTAATCGACGTATAGGAATTAGTCGACGTTTCAAAACACATATATCACAACTTAAAACTTTAAACGACGTTAAAACTACGACTTCGAAACACCCCGTATTGCCATCACAGAAAGATAACAGTATATCCAAAATTGGGAAAAACAAACAACACCTGGGACCTTATATCCAAGCAACTAGAACACAGACCAAAATTCAAAGCATTTCACCACAACAAAAAGGCGACACCCATTTTTTTGCTAATGTAGCCGGTCCAAATTAGGTGAAAATGTATTGTTTTTAGTGTGTGTTCATCTCATAAGAACTAGAGCACTCTGCAATTGCATAAAAAATTTTTAGAGGCTCGGAAAAAATTTGATAGAAACTTGGATTTGGATTTCGATGTTTCGGAGTTATTTCGGTTTCATAGTTTTACACTTCGTCTAAACTATTAGCTATGGTTTAGTAGGCTCTGATACCACTGTAAGTCGATTTCACGCACCCCGTGTGTTCGCGGGGAGGAGGAATATTTAAGAAACAATTTTCAAAGCTCGCAACACCGACTTGAACTCCAGGATCGATACTAAACCCTAACTAGCACAATACTGTATGAGGTTTTACTATTCGGATAGAAGTTATACCTCACGATACCAAGTCCTCCGGGTCTTCATCACTGTCCTCCACCTTGTCGTCAGCTCCAAGGATCGGAAAGGATCGCAGCAACCTCGACGGCCTCCTCGAGTCAAAGACGATCCACCCGAGAGTCTATAGTCCGAGCTCCTATCTCGAATCTGACATAACTACGGCTTCTAGTTCGCTAAACTAGAAGGCCTAGATGGTGTAGAGTTAGAAGATGGAGTGTATTGTCTCTTGTAACTTTAAGTTTCTCAACTCGTGAGAGGTCTAGGGTTTTGAGGAAGAAGAAGGAGCACTTGAGGAAATAAGGGGAGAGTGAACATTGAAACATCCTTGGCTGCCCTCTCTTGGTTCAATGAAGCATATAAGATATTTTATGAGATAAATCTCACAAAATATCAACCAAGCTTCATTAATACCAAGTGGTGAGTCATGACCATCAGTCACCAAGTGCCATGCTAGGTTCAATGTAAAGTTCCACCTCATTCCTCCACCAATTTAGTTTAATCCAAAATGAATAAACCCTAATAGGTGTCCCCTCTTCTAGAAGCTTTCGTGAACAATTACGAGAACGCCCCTTATCCGTATATACATACCCTCATCCGCATTCCGAAGAACATGAATACAAAGAGACGAAACAATCCATCAATATAATACTAGGATCCGGCTTAAACCAAAGCCCACTAGTATCACCTGCCCGATCATCATACGCGTACAAGTGTACGTACGTGATCGAAACCCTGCCATAAAACTATACGGCCTCTACAACTTTTGTCTGGTGCAGGAAAACCCACTATGTGGGACTCTAAAGACTCGACACTACGCTGGTAGTGGGTTTAACTACAAGCCGCAACGGTACTAGCTGCACGTAACGGCTACCCAGGTATGTGTCGATAAGAAGGCCGATGAGCTAACTCATCCGAACTCCTAAGGAGTTTATATGTGACAATCTCCGTACAGACCCGTCTGTTCGTCTAAGAGTATCGCATATCGGGTCTAGGGACGGTAATCGTCAGACCCCTAATAGCGCAATAAGTCGTGTCGGAGTATAGCCCAAAACACCCTGGGAAACTACTGGAGTACCTACCAGTAAATCTCGCATGCCTTGGCCAAAGACTTTGTGTAATGGCCTTCCGAACACAGCGTGATATCAACCCCCAATACTGGAAGAGACGAATCCTGTGTCCTTCGGTCTTTAACCATCATCCCATGCTTGTCGCGGCTGCCCCAGACGAGTTCGCTCTCCAGTCTCTCTCGTCGAAGAGGCTCCACGTCGAGGATTCTTTATACGGGCTCCCGCTTCTAAGCCGAAGCAACTCGAGCAACTAGTTTGCTAGCCTAGGTGCCCGAGATGAAGTAGAGAGAGTGTGTGATCATTTTGTCTCAAGACATCCATGGATTCTCAACACATGAGATGGTATGGATGGAGGTTGGAGAAGAAGCCATTGGAGGAAGAAGTTATGAGCTTAAGTTTTTAGTTAGTGAATAAAAATGGCATAGCTTTTGTGTGAGATATTTTTGTGTGAGCTCTCCAAACAACTCAAGACAAATCCCTAGCCATATAGTGGCTGGCCTCTCACTCCAAAAAATATCCCACACAAATAAAATCAATAAAGAAAATGGACATGGCACAAATAAACACACCATGAGTCACCAAACTAGCACATGCCACATTCAATGCCCTAGGTTAAAACTTGCACTCACAATTTCCACATAATTAAACATTAAACTAAATGTTTAATCAAAAAGAGAATGCCAATTTCTAAAGTAAACTCGTAACGGATCACAAGAATACCCCTCATCTGTATATGCATACCTGCATCCGTATTCCGACTGAATACGAATACAACGAGACGAAAAAAATCCAACAATTTAATACTAGGATCCGGTTTAAACCAAAGCCCACTAGTATGATCCGTCCGATCATGATCCGTGCATGAGTGCACGTATATGATCGAACCCTACCATAAAACCATACGGCCTCTACAACGTTTCTCCAAAACTAGGGAAACTCTCTGTGTGGGACTCTAAAGACTCGTCAATATGCTGGCAGTGGGTTTAACCACAAGCACGTCAGTGGCACTAGCTGTACGTAACGGCTGCCCAGGTATTGAGCGAAAGGGAAGCCTACGAGCGAACTCAACCTGAAACCCTACTGAGTCTGACAATGACAATATCCGTACAGTCCGGTCCGTTCGTTTATGAGTATCGCATATCGGGTCTAGGGGGGATGGTAAACGTCAGACCCCTAATAGCGGTATAAGTCATGTCGGGGTGCAGTCCAGAACACCCTGAGAAACTACTGGAATGCCTACCAGTAAATCTCACTTTCCTTGGCCAAGTACTTTGTGTAATGGCTCTCCAAACACAGCGCGATATCAACCCCCAATACCGGGAGAGACGAATCCGCTGTCGATCCACTCTCTGTTTCCTTGTGGCTCGGGACTGTACCCAACAAAAACCTGTTTGCACGACTCCTTTGAGCCGTGTTAGGCTAGTAATCAAAGTACAGTAGGAACTCACACGAGGCAAATGACGATCTTAGGTCGATAGACTAACCTGTGCACATGTCACTAGGGAACTGCTATCTGACGATAGGTATAATACCAACTAGCATGTTCCCGGTGATTCTGTCCGGTGTACTCATAACCCAATGAGCACCTGTATACTATCTTAGGCGAACCAACTGACACCAATGGCTTGTGAGACCGGTCATCACCCCTCGTCGGGGTCTCGATCGTATACACTAGTCTACTCTCGGAGTATCGATGCCCAGTCTCGAAACTCCCACGACTAGGGACACTTTAAGGATGTGCTAATAGACTACCTAACTCTCATGTATATGATCGCCATCATACTGCTGGTAGTCAAGCAAGAATCCTATGGGCTCTATCAACATGTAATAGTGATCTGTAATGTCACCAGAAGCATGTGCACGATGATAAAGACAAACTAGATAGCATACTATCATCTTGAGTAAGACTGTTCTACCGGTATAGGTCCTCCCTCAATCATTGCAATCACGTGCCTGGGATCCAATAATTGACTTGAGGGCACTATTGCCAACAACAATCTCATGTGTTGAGAATCAAGAGAGGAAGTATGATAGATATACACTATGGACTACTCACTACATCCAAGACACTTTAGATTAGCAACCTAGGGTCTCTAGTTTCTCAACTAGAATTTTAGTGTGGAGCTAGAGTCATGAGTTATAGCCCTTGGGTGGATCATTTTCGATGGAGGAAGACCGGAGGTCAAGTTCGATCAAGGAGATCTCAAGGAGAAAGGGATGAAGATAGAAGACCGAAGGACACGGATCTTTTGTTAAAACAATTCTATCATAATTGTTAAGATCTTTTTTGCGCCGGGTTTTTAAACACAAAAATTTTTGTACCGCAATGGCCGCGGTAGATGGCCAGGGTGCTAAGAAACCCCAACAAAGAATAGTCATATACACTTGCATCTTGCCTACCACGCTTTAGTCGCTTCCACTGACTACAACAACTCTCTGGAAGAGTCATATACACATGCACTTCTAAATTCAATTTAGAATGATATTATAGTCATCCACCTTCCAGATCTCATAGTCCAGGACAACAGTAGTGATAGGCTTGTGTTATCAAAACCTCCCTGTTACCGTCTTTAAGGAGACCAGAGTACCTCTCGGGTGGCTGAGATTACCCACTAAATCTGCGGAGTGGCTAATGAATTGTCGAATCCAATTGAATCCTTAGGCTCTACTAAATATTCAGTAACCATTTGTGGTTTTAGAATCACTTCCAGTTCTACCATACTCTCACTAATGTTTTCTGAAAAGAATTCATTTTATTAAAAGGTAGCGAGTCAAGAACAATATAACTATTGATCCTGCAAATAGTAGAAAATTAAACCTTGTCAAAACCCAGGATAACCCACAAACTGCTATTACTGAAACGTGCCTTGAGTTTACACGAATTTTGGTTTTAAGCATAAGCCAGACAACTTTATGAATCCATTTTATATCCAATATAGAAGCAAAGGCACTAATTTAATTGGAACCAGATTCAAAAATTATGCAGCTGTTTCCAATGCATTTCGACTAAATGGAAAAAGGCCATACATTATTACTCGTCAAGGATCGCACCTACGGATGAGTAACCTGAGACAGAAGCAAGTTCACAAAAATATTACTTACGATGGAATACTTAGCATATGTATCTACATCTTCGATCATCTCGCAGAATCCTGATACTTCTAACTTATGGTTCTCTACTTTATTCTTATATCAATAACTTCTCAAAATTTGTATCTTATATTTCAACGAAATGCGTGTCTAAAACCAAAGAAGTCACAAGTAAACTTAATATAGTATGAGTACCAACCCCTTGTCCTAATGGACATCGGACAACATGTTAGTGATATATGCCCTAGAGGCCATTATTGTATAGTACTAGATTGTATATTACATTTTGTAAGCTTGGGATATACACAGATATAATAACAGTATGCTATCTGGTTTGATTCTATCTTAATATGTGTATATGTTTCTTTTAACATATCGCTAATACATATTGACAGAGCCCTTAGGATCTTTGCTTGACTACGAGCGTTGTGATGGCAGTCACACTAGTGGGGGCTGGGTAGTCTATAAGTACATCCTTAAGCTTGTCCCTAGACATAGAATTATCGAGACATGGCATCGATACTCCAGAGTAGACCAGTGTATACGCTTCTTATCCCTGTCATGGGAGGTGGCCTATCCCGCAGCCATTGGTATATGATACCAGAGATAGTATACATGTCACGACCCAGAATTTGGCACGCAACCGGCACTTAAACCACGTAACGTCTACAAGCGTAACGCAATTTAAGTAAGCCGAAACCCAGAAATCTAAAACATCAAAAGTAGTAAGTGATAAAAACATTGTTAGAAACATTTGGAAATCTCATATAAAATATTTAAACTTAAGTTCATTTTCTTAAAAATTTTGGCAGCACCTCCTATGTAAAAACCAACCCTGAAACGGGTACAAACATATGATATAAGTAAGGCATCCCCAAACGGGAGCAAATCACGCCGAAGGGCTGAAACAACCACAACGATTTTAAATAATGTAGATATAAGATGCCGTAGCAAAGGAATAAGCAAAAAGGAAGTGAAATAACATCACAACATAATAAAACAGTCGACTGAACGAGCTCGACACCCAAAGTCACAAATAATACAACACCAATCCTCACAAACTCGTCTCTAAGTCAATATAGATGAAAGCGGTGGATGGAGAGTACTAGATAGAATAAGATACACAATGAGATCATACGGATAATCGCAAAACCACACACCTATCCAAAATGACGACCAACACCAGCGGTGTCCGTAGAAGAAAAATGGGAAGCCCTGCCGCAACTATACTGAGGGTCAAGCCTGTAAAACACTGTAGCACAACGGGGGTGAGTTGCCAACTCATGAATAGTAAGTAACATAATACAGATAATCATAAGTAAGCACGAATATCGATAATCTATCACATGCAAACTGATAGCATAAGTATGACAATATGGATATGCAACAATTATGGTCAAGGGACACCACCAGGGTACTACAACTACATGAAACAATGCATATCATATAACTACTGAGTATGGGATAAAACAATTCATCATCGATGAATCATCATCGTGGAAAAACCGGTGTCCATCAACGAAACCCCCAAATCCCAATACCTCAGGCGCCGTCACTCTGATCGGCCCTCAAATCTGTAAATCTCATGGAACCTGAGTGCCCAATATCGACACTCGAAACATCATGAAAACATATGCCTGTGTGTGTGTGTGTGTGTATATATATATATATATGAGGATATCTACCTCGTGTGTCCACCACCAATACATTAAAATTATGGAACCTGAGTGTCCAAGATCGACACTCGAACATCATGAAACCCGTGTCCAGTATCGACACGTAAATCCTCATATCTCAAGCACCGCATTCTCAAATCGGTCCTCAAATCCATCTCATATCATAACTCCAAACGGTGTCCTCCGGACATCCGTCGAGTTCTATACAGTCACTTGTAGGTAATACTCCCTCTGCCAGGCCCATCGTCTACAACACGAAAATCATCTCTTGCCCTAGGGAACTATACTGGGTCCATAATGTACCCGCAGACGGTGCCTACCGCTCTTCGAATCGGGTATTTAACATAAGTCTCAGAACCAAGAAAACTCATGGTGGACGCATCGAAATATCATATCAAGAGAAACCGGGTTTTCAAAACAATACATAATTTCTTGAAATATCCCCACGGTTCTCAAATCCATAAATCACATGAAATCCATATCTCAATGCGTAAATCCATGAAATCTGATGTATGCAACATAAAACAGTAATATGAGCATATTAAGGGAAAACCACTCTTTTAAATGAATCCAGTTTTAAAATATATCATGTGGTTCCCAATCCATCCCAAATCAAATGCAACATCATATAAATGTTTACATGTAGCTATAGCAAGGTATGTGTTGTATACATGCAAGTATGTATGTATGATGCATTTCATATGCGCAATAGCACAATAATCAACGTCTCAATGTTAATGACAATACAATACCACATAGGGGTATATGTAGCTATAGCAAGGTATGTGTATATACATGTCAATAATGATACAATACCATATAGGTATAGGTGTAGCTATAGCAAGGTATGTGTATATACATGTCAATAATGATACAATACCATATAGGTATAGGTGTAGCTATAGCAAGGTATGTGTATATACATGTCAATAATGATACAATACCATATAGGTATAGGTGTAGCTATAGCAAGGTATGTGTATATACATGTCAAAAATGATATAATACCATATAGGTATAGGTGTAGCTATAGCAAGGTATGTGTATATACATGTCAATAATGATATAATACCATATAGGTATAGGTGTAGCTATAGCAAGGTATGTGTTGTGCGTGTCATGACAATTACCAACGGTGTGGGTGTAGCATACAGTTTAGTGCTCGTGCAAAATGATCCATCAGTAATGGTGCGGTGTCCAATAGGTACCAAGTCAAGACACAACAAGAGATAATATGCAATGATGCTCATGCACAATCAATTCATATGCGAATAAACATGTGGCTATAATATCATATCTAGCCCTGACACATAACGCCATACGGGCGATTTCCCCGTAGATGTTAAATCTACTCACCGATGATCACAAGATAAGTAAATCCAACCACTTGCTTTCCTTTCTTCACCGCGTCCGAAGTCCCCGCCTGCGATCCTATTAACATATGAAACATAACAAGTATAACTTTGAAACCAACCAATAATACGTACATACTACGCTTAAATCGACGCACCGACTCCAACACCCTCTCAAATGTTCGCTTAGTGGCTAACGAGTGTAGCAACATTCTAAAACAACCCTAAGTGAAGAAATCATGCGAAGCACAGAAACTGAGTCGGACACCGTGTCAGATATCGTAACGTGTGTAGCCGAAATACTAAAAACTTGCTAATCGATCCCATATTTCATATACCGTCACAAATTAAAAATCTAGCAGTACCAAATACCCCATAACAACTACAGACAGCTACCCCACAAATTACAGCACCCCAAGCCCCAAAAAAACAGAGGTCGCCGGACCTGGTCCCTATCTCGCCGGCCAAAACCGCCCAGGTTGTGCTCGTGCTTCAGGTGAACACCCAGGGTAACTAGTACAACACATCTACACTATTAGTTTGACAGTAAAGATTCGTGGTCATAGCATATCACAGTGACTTAAAAATGACCCTAAAAATACGATATATGCACGAAACTATAGCTTTAGTGTTTAGAACCTAAACTAATAAGCATACAAACTTCATATAGCTTAATAAAGAGTCAAAGATCACAACCTCACCAAAACTTGGGAAAGATCCTAGCTTTCCAAGCTCCAAGTCATCACAAGCAAGTTTAATGAAGGTTTTAGTGAGGTTAATGAAGGTTTAGGCTTTGAATTGTGATGCAAACATATAATTCAGATGAAGAACTTAATGTGTAGTGAGAGAGAGAGGAGCAACTGAGTTGGGATTAATAATAGAGAGAGTGAGGTGAGAATGAGATATTTATGAAGGAATTGAGAGTATAAGTGTTGTGGGGTGAGGGTATGTGAGTGTGAGTGTGAGTGTATGGGGTCAGTGTATGTGAGCGCTATACTCACTCTCCCTCTCATTAAAGCCATTAATGGCAGCCATCCCTCTTAGTCTCCCTAGAATTCAACCCTTCTTCCCTTCTATTCTCTTTTCTTTTCTTTATATTAAAACAATAACCTTTGTATGAATAATACAAAAAAGATAATGTGTTAAATTTTGCATACATGATAAGAAGAGAGGGTTAAGTGTGCCATGACTATATGAGCATGGTTAACACCCCTTAAACCCCAATTCAACATGCACACGTGTGTGCACGTAATAAAAATAATTAATTAAAATATCAATTAATTAAATAAAATGTGAAGAAAATATTTATTAGATAATTTCATTAAAACCCCGTATTATCGCTTAATTAACACTATCTGCATTTTAAAGGGTTATAATACAGGTGCTCATTGGGTTATGAGTTACACTGGACGGACTCGCTAGGAACTGCTGGTTGGTATTATATCAATCGTCAGTTAGCAGTTCTCCGATGACATGAGTACAGGTTAGTCCTTTGACTTGGCAACACTATTCGTCTCGAGTGTGTTCCCACTCTACTTAGATTACTACCCCTACCACGGCTTCAATGAGTCATGCAAACAAATAGTAGTTGGGTGCAGTCCCGAAGCACTTAAAGATAGTAAGGGTTAGAAAGGATTCATCTCTCCTGGTATTGGGAGTTGATATCGCGCTTTGTTCGGCTAGCCAATACACAAAGTCCCTGGCCAGGGCAAGTGAGATCTACTGGTATGTACACCAGTAGTTTCTCAGGGTGTATTAGGCTCTACACCGACACGACTTATTGCGCTATTAGGGATCTGATGTTTACCACCCCCTAGGTCTGATATGCGATACTCTTAGACGAAAAGACTGGACTGTATGAAAATTGTCATGGATAGGCTCAGTAAGGGTTCGTATGAGTTCGCTCGTCGGCCCTCCTTTTCGACAGGTACCTGGGTAGCAGTTACGTACAGCTAGTTCCACCGATGGACTTATGGTTAAACCCACTGCAAGCGTACTGCCTACGGTGTATTGGAAAGACGGAACTGCACCTTATTAGATATGGTAAGTTCCATGATGAGTAACGCTAAGTTCCCGTGATCCTTCTGGGGTTATGCACTAGAATCTGCTGCATATCTTTTGAACAAAGTTCTTACTAAATCAGTGCCTGCTGTTAGTGATATATGCCCTAGAGGCCATTATTGTATAATATTGGATTGTATGTTAAATTTTGGAAGCTTGGGATATACACAGAAATTATAACAGTCTTGCTCTACATGATAGTATGTTATTTGGTGTGTTTTACCTCAACTTGTATATATGTTTCTTTTAACGTATCGCTAATACATGTTGGTAGAGCCCTTAAGATCTTGGCTTGACTACCAGTATTTTGATGGCAGTCACACTTGTGGGAGATGGGTAGTCGATAAGCACATCCTTAAATGTCCCTAGGCATGGGAGTATTGAGACTGGGCATCGGTACTCCGGAGTAGACTAGTGTATACATATCTAGACCCTGACGATGGGTGATGGATTTGGTGTGTTTTACCTTAACATGTGTATATGTTTCTTTTAACGTATCGCTAATACATGTTGGTAGAGCCCTCAGGATCTTTGCTTGACTACCAGTGTTTTGATAGCAGTCACACTTGTGGGAGCTGGGTAGTCGATAAGCACATCCTTAAATGTCCCTAGGCATGGGAGTATCGAGACTGGGCATCGGTAATCCGGAGTAGACTAGTGTATACATATCTAGACCCTGACGATGGGTAATGGATTGGTCCCGCGGCCATTGGTGAGGTGAACCTAAGATTGTATACAGGTGCTCGCTGGGCGTGAGTATACTGGACGGACTCGCCGAGGACTGGCTAGATGATATTATACCTAGCATCAGATAGCAGTTCTCTGGTGACATGAGTGCAGATAGTCTGTCGACCTGAGGTTGTCATTTTTCTCGTGTGAGTTCCCACTGTGCTTTGATTACAACCCTACCACGGCTCTACCGATCCGTGCAAACAGGTTTTAATTGGGTGCAGTTTCGAGCCACATGGAGGCAGTGAGAAACTCTTGGGGATTCGTCTCTCCCGGTATAGGGAGTCGATGTCGCGACGTGATCAGTTGGTCAACACCATAAGTCCTCTGGCTAGGGCGGATTGAGAATTACTGGTGGTTGGACCAGTAGATTCTCGGATGGTCTTGAGCCACACCGACACGACTTGTCTGGTTATTAGGGGTATGACATTTTCCACCCCCCTAAACCTTGCATGTGATACTCTCAGACGAATAGACCGGACTGCACGGATATTGTTACGGACAGGCTCAGTAGGAGTTTGGACGAGTTTTCTCGTCGGCCTTCTTTTCGACATGTACCTGGGTAGCCATTACGTATAACTAGTGCCACGGACGTGCATGTGGTTAAACCCATTGCCAGCGTACTGTTGAGTCTTTAGAGTCCCACACAGAGGGTTTCCCTAGTTCAGGAGAAATGATATAGAGGCCGTATGGTTTTATGTGCAGGGTTTCGATCATATATGTGTACAGGCTACACATATTTTTGATTGGACGGGTAATACTAGCGGGCTTAGGATTAAGCCGCGTTCTAATATTATAGTATTGGATTATTTTCGTCTCTTGGTATTCGTGGTACGAATACGGGTATGTATTTACGATGAGGGGTATTCTTGTAATTTCACAAGAGAGCTTCTAGAAGAAGACACCTCATTTGTGATTTAATCCATTTGTTTAAATGGATAATGAGGTGGAGGTATGAGGTGTTATTGATCAGAAATGAAGCATGGCTACATTGGTGAATCACCTTGATGTCTATGAAGCATGGTTGCATTTTTTTTATTATTATTAGAAATGAAATGCTTGATAGTGATCAAGAGTTAGCCATTCTCCATATCATTATCTTTTGAACACTCTCTTTCCTACTTGGCTTTCTTCTTCTCCCTCAACCCTAAACACTCTCATGAGTTGAGAAACCTAGGGTATTTGAGACAAATTTATCCATAATCATTCTCTACATCTCCTAAGCTACCTAGAGTAGCATACTAGGTACTTTAGTTACCTCATATTAGAGGTTAGAGCTTGAACTACAAACTCTCGGGTGGATCTTCTTTGACGCAAAAGAGGCTGATTACCAAGATTGATTCGTACACTCGAGGAGCTTAAGAAGAGGATTAGAATACCCGAAGGACTTGGATACAAAGGTATAAAACTCTTACCGAGTAGTTAAACCTCCAAGTAGTTAGCTAGTTAAGGTTTCCGTATTGATCCTGTAGTTTAGTCGGTGTTGCGAAGCTTGTAAAAATCGTTTTTTGTAAATTCTGCCTCCCCGTAAACCCGCGGGGTGCGCAACATCGACTTACAGTGGTATCATAGCCTACAAAACCTTAACTACTAGTTTAGACGATGTATAGAATTACGAAACCGAAATAACTCCGAAACATCGAAACTAAAATCCAAGTTTCTGTCGATTTTTTCAGAGGCTATAAAAGTTATTTAAATAGTTGCAAAGTGCTATTCTTGTAGTATATAGAACACCAGAGAAATACGAGACCAAGATTCAAAATGTTGGCCGACCACATCATTGATTTTCCCGGCCTGGCCGGCCCCCTTTACAAGTTTGGTCTCTTGTTTTGTTTGGTGTTCTAGAGTCTTGGATTTAGGGTTTCAGGTGTTGTTTGATTTTTCCAAGATTGCATGTACTGTTATCTTTGTGTTGTGGCAATACAGAGTATTTCGAAGTGGCAGTTTTAACATCGTTTACAAGTTTCAGTTTGGATATGTGTTGCGAAACGTCGACTAATTGCTATACGTCGATTAGTCGGGGTTGCACAAATAAGTATCTTTGTGATGGTTTGTGTATATGGAATATTAGATCATAGTGGATGAATAGCCGGGGGATGTGAGAAGAGTGTTTTCTTTTCTTTCATTCATGTAATTTGTAAATGTGATGTAATATTATTTTGTGAGGCACATCCGGGTTAAGGTTGTAGCCACCGTTGTATTATTCCATTTACTGTTTCTTGCACCTAGGACAGACCCAAGGTGGGGTGCACAAACTACTGGGTTCTTAAAGTGCCGAGTGGCATACACATCTCATTAAGGGAGGTTGCTTCACTTCAGGAATTTGGCGGGTAGTTTGCCGCACCCGTAGGGGTCTAGGGTGGGGTTTGGCTATTCATCATGACCGTGGAATCCGTCTTTCGTTCTAGGCTTAAACGAAACACGGAATTCCTAGTATATCCAATGTATTCATCTGTGATCTGTGTTCTGGAATGCCTATTATTGCGTGAGATGAATGAATATATATATATATATATGATATATAATAAACGTTGCTTATGTTTTGCACCCGCGTTAGTCCAGCCCCCGCTCTGCCGTTAGTTAAGTAACCTAACCGTGCATGACATGACCCCGTGGCGAATGCGGTTGGCATAAGCGTGCGTTTTATTTTCGTTTCTTTCTACAATGATAGGGTTAAATGATGGGACCGCATTAATTTTGATTAATGCAAGGAAATAAACCTAAAATCTGAAGTCCTTGGAACAATTGAAAAACCACTCTTCATAAACAACTTTTAAAAGCGGAGATTAAACCACTCCTTTTCAAAAGTTATTCGGTTCCTTGGACTATATCTGTAAGTCGATGTCGCACACCCCGTGTGTTCGCGGGAAGGCGGAATATTTAAAAAACGATTTTCAAAGCTCGCAACTCTGAATTGAACTCCAGGATCAATACTAAACCCTAACTAGCACAATACTGTGTGAGGTTTAACTAATCGGATAGAAGTTATATCTCACGATACCAAGTCCTTCGGGTCTTCATCGCTGTCCTCCACCTCGTCGTCAGCTCCAAGGGTCGGAATGGATCGCAGCAACCTCGACGGCCTCCTCGAGTCAAAGACTATCCACCCGAGAGTCTATAGTCCGAGCTCCTATCTTGAATCTGAGATAACTTTGGTTTCTAGTTCGCTAAACTAGAAGGCCTAGATGGTGTAGAGTGAGAAGATGGAGTGTATTGTCTCTTGTAACCCTAAGTTTCTCAACTCGTGAGAGGTCTAGGGTTTTGAGGAAGAAGAAGGAGCACTTGAGGAAATAAGGGGAGAGTGAACATTGAAACATCCTTGGCTGCCCTCTCGTGGTTCTATGAAGCATATAAGATATTTTATGAGATAAATCTCACAAAATATCAACCAAGCTTCATTAATACCAAGTGGTGAGTAATGACCATGAGTCACCAAGTGCCATGCTAGGTTCAATGTATAGTTCCACCTCATTCCTCCACCTATTTAGTTTAATCCAAAAAGAATAAACCCTAATAGGTGTCCCCTCTTCTAGAAGCTTTCCCGAACAATTACGAGAACGCCCTTCATCCGTATATACATACCCGCATCCGCATTCTGAAGAACAAGAATAGAAAGAGACGAAACAATCCATCAATATAATACTAGGACCCGGCTTAAACCAAAGCCCACTAGTATTACCTGCCCGATCATCATATGCGCACAAGTGCACGTACGTGATCGAAGCCCTGCCATAAAACCATACGGCTTCTACACCTTTTTCCCGGTGTAGTGAAACCCTCTATGTGGGACTCTAAAGACTCGACACTACGCTGGCAGTGGGTTTAACCACAAGCAGCAAGCGGTACTAGCTGCATGTAACGGCTACCCAGGTATGTGTCGATAAGAAGGACGATGAGCTAACTCATCCGAACTCCTATTGAGCCTGTATGTGACAATCTCCGTACAGTCCGGTCTGTTCATCTAAGAGTATCGCATATCGGGCCTAGGGGACGGTAATCGTCAGACCCCTAATAGCTCAATAAGTCGTGTCGGAGTATAGCCCAAAACACCCTGAGAAACAACTAGAGTACCTACCAGTAAATCTCGCTTGCCTTGGCCAAGGACATTATGTAATGGCCTTCCGAACACAACGCAATATCAACCCTCAATACCGGGAGAGACGAATCCTATCTAACCGCCACTGCCTCTAAGTGCTTCGGGACTGCACCCAACTACTACCTGTCTGCATGACTCCTTTGAGCCATGGTAGGGTAGTAATCAAAGTACAGTGGGAACACACTGGAGGCGAAGTAGCAGCGTTAAGTCGACGGACTAAGCTGTACTCATGTCACCTGGGAACTGCTACCTGACGATAGGTGTAATACCCACCAGCAGTTCCCGACGAGTCCTGTCTAGTGTACTCATAACCTAATGAGCACCTGCATATTATCTCCAGTACGACGTACTAATGGTTGTAGGACATACCATCTCCCCTGCTGGGATGAGAAGCGTATACACTAGTTTATTGTGGAGTATCGATGCCCCGTATCGATAATCCTACCACTAGGGACCTGTATAGGATATGCTTATAAACTACCCAGCCCCCACTAGTGTAACTGCCATCACAACGCTGGTAATCAAGCAAAGATCCTAAGGGCTCTACCAATATGTATAAGCGATATGCTAAGAAAACACATGCACATATTGAGGTAGAAACAAACCAGGTAGCATACTACCATTTCGAGCAAGACTGTTACTATATATGTGTATATCCCAAGCTCCCATTAAGTAATATACAATCCAGTATGATACAATAATGGCCTCTAGGGCATATATCACTAACTATCTCCCACTTGCACTAAGGACATATACTGGCATATCGCTGACCGATGATCTCGAATAGCCTCTCGAACACTGTTTGAGGGATGGCCTCTGTGAGTGGTTCTGCAGTGTTGTTCTCCGTATCTGCTCTCCTCACTTCGATCTCCTAAGGATCAATGATCTCCCTGATCAGGTGGTACCGCCTCAAGATATGTCTAGATCTATGATGGGACCTGGCTTCCTTCCCTAAAGTTATAGCGCCGTATGTTGTCACAATACTAAAGTATTGGACAAACAAATGGAAGGAACCACCTGAAGTTCAATTAAGAACATCCTCATCCAGACTGCCTCTTTTGTGGTGTCTCATGCAGCGAACTACTCCGTTTCCATCGTCGAGTTTGCAACGGTGTCCTTCTTGGAGCTCTTCCAACAGATATGGACTTGGAGTCACACTTATCACTCTGGAAACTGGAGTCAGGAAAGGCCTCGATCTAGAGGTCTTTTACGCCATACACCAAGAACATCTCCTTAGTGCTTCTCAGGTATTTGAGAATGTTCTTTACTTCTATCCAGTTCTTCTCCCCTGGGTTTGACTGATACCGGCTTACCACACTAGTGCGTAAGCAACATCTGGTCTAGTACACTACATCGCATACATTATAAATCCTACCACAGAAGCGTAGGGTATAGTTGTGATGCGGGCCCTTTCCAAATCAGACTCGGAAGACATCTCTTTGGAGAGGGTGATTCCGTGACAAGCCGGTAGACTACCGCACTTTGAATCTTCCATACTAAATATTTTTAGTATGGTGTTGATGTACCTTCACTGTGAAAGTCTCACTATCCTCTTTGATCTATCATGATAGATCTGGATCCCCATAATGTAGTTGGCATCACCCAGGTCTCTCATGGAGAACTTTAGTGATAAGAATTCTTTGACTGATTGTAGTATAGGAATGTCATTTCCTAACAAGAGAATGTCATCCATGTACAAGACGAGAAATACCACAGTTCCCGCTACAATCTTACTATAAATGCACGGTTCATCTGGAATTTTGATAAAGTCGAATTCTTCGACCCTTTCATCAAAACAGATGTTCCAACTCCGTGATGCCTGCTTTAGTCCGTATATGGACTTAAGTATCTTGCACACTTTCCCCCTGCTCCCACTCTGATTGAAACCCTCTGGTTGATCCATATAGACGCACTCTTCTAAATGTCCATTCAGAAAAGCAGTCACTACGTCCATCTGCCGGATCTAAAAATCTTGTAAGGCAGCAATGGCAAGAGAGATCCGAATGGATTTGAGCATAACCACTAGAGAAAAGGTTTCATCATAGTCCAAACCAGGTTTTTGACGAAAATCTTTTGCAACAAGTCTAGCCTTATAGGTTTCAACCTATCCATCTACACCAATCTTCTTTCCGAAGATCCATTTGCAGCCTATGGGTCTTACCCCTTCAGGAGCAATGTTCAAAGTGTATACTTTGTGTTAGTGTATATGCCCTAGATGCCATTACGGTATCATACTAGTATGTATATTACTTAATGGAAGCTTGGGATATTCACTTTGTATTGACAATCTTGGTCAAAATGGTAGTATGCTACTTGGTTTGTTTCTGCTTTAATGTGTGCATGTGTTTCTTTTAGCATATCGCCTTTACACATTAGTGGAGACCTTAGGATCTTTGCTTGATTACCAGCGTTGTGATGGCAGTCACACTCATGGGGGCTGGGTAATCTATAAGCACATCCTTATGCAGGTCCCTAGTCGCAGGACTATCGAGACAGGGCATCGATACTTCGGAGTAGACTAGCGTATGCGCTTCTTATCCCAGCTTGGGAGACGGTCTGTCCCCCAGCCGTCAGTACGTCGTACTTGAGATAGTATGCGGGTGCTCATTAGGTTATGAGTACACTGGACAAGACTCGTCGGGAACTGTTGGTTGGTATTATACCTATCGTCTGTTATCAGTTCCCAGGTGACATGAGTACAGCTTAGTCCGTTGACGTGACACTGTCACTTCGCCTCGAGTGTGTTCCCACTGTACTTTGATTACTACCCTACCACGGCTCAAAAGAGTCATGCAAACAGGTAGTTTTTGGGTGCAGTCCCGAAGAACTTGGAGGCAGTGACGGTTATACATGATTCGTCTCTCCCGGTATTGGGGGTTGATATCGCGCTGTGTCTAGGAGAGCCATTACACAAAGTCCATGGCCAGGGCAAGCAAGATAGACTGGTAGGTTTCCAGTGTTATCTCAGGTGTTCTGGGCTACACTCCGACACGACTTGTACCGCTAGTAGGGGACTGACGTTTACCGCCCCCTAGGCCCGCCATGTGATATTCTCAAACGAGCAGACCGTACTGTACGGAGACTGTCACATTCAGGCTCAGTAGGAGTTCAGATGGGTTTTCACATCGTCCGTCTTCTTGTCGGCATCTACCTCGGGACCGTTACGCACAGCTAGTGCCGCTTGCGGTCTGTGGTTAAACCCACTGCCAGCGTAGTGTCGAGTCTTTAGAGTCCCACACAGAAAGCTATTCGCCTTTAGGCAAAAGAGTAGAGGACGCATGGTTTTGCGACAAGTCGCATGGTTTTGCGACAGGATTCGGTCACATCCGTGCACTTGTGCACGTTTAGTGTCCGGACAGTTAACACTAGCGGGCTTTGGTTTAAGCCAGATCCTAGTGTACGTTTTGGGATTGGTTTTATCTCGTTTGTATTCGTGTTCCTCGGAACGCGGATGCGGGTGTGTATGCACAGTTGACAGAGAGACAGAGGCAGAGGATTCTCATTAGGGTTGTTGACTGTTGACTATTGACTTTTTCTAAACCCTAATGAGAATAAGAAATATGATTAATAATAATATTAATTAAGTATTATTGTGTCATGGTTGAGATGAAGAGTTGACCTTGTTGACTTATTGACTTTGTTGACCGGTTGACTAGGTTGGACTAGTTGACCACCATCATTACAATGGCTATCATTTCATGGCAAAGACTTTTGCTTACTTGTTTTCTTTTGCAAAATGAGTGCATGAAATGATATGGCCATTTTGACTTGAACCATCACATAATACTTGATTACTATTATTTGTTATGATGATTTTGGATTATGACAGCTTGGATGGCAAAAGAGTTACTCATTCTCTCATTTCCTTTCTCTCTCTTGCTTGAGCTCTCTCTCTTCCTCTTGCTCTCTCTCTAGTCTATGGTTCACTTGTCTCATGTGTTGAGAAGCAAGAACCATAGAGATAAATCCCAACACACTCCTCTACTGATCCTAGTTCACAAGGCCTAGCAAGCCAAGTGTTCTAGTTTCTTCAAGTTCGAAGAAGAAGCCAAAAGGTAGAACCTTTCAGGTGGATCCATCTTCGGCGCGAGAAGACGACGAGGGGAGGCCGGTCCGTACACCACAAGAGTTGAAGACGAAGGAGTTCAAGAAAGGTATAACCCCTAACCGAGTAGGTAAAACTCCTAGTTAGGATTGTTAGGTAGTTGTTTAACAAAGATCCGTATTTTGAGTCCATGTTACCACTTCTTGAAAAATCGTTTTTTATCATTTCCGCAAGCCCGTAAGTACCGGGAGAGATAACGTGGACTTACAGTGGTATCAGAGCCTAGTTAAACACTATCTAACATGTTAACAAAGTAAGTAGAAGTTCGATCGGAGAAAATATCACGAAACATACCCGGATAGCATAGTTTCTGCCGATTTTTTCCTCTGTCCAAAATTTAATAAATCATATATGAAAAATTGGCTCAGGCTTTTGTTAAGACACCCAAGAAAACAGGTCCTCTGACTCGGTCAAAGCGCCACGGAACCGCGGCAGGAGCTTGCTCCCGCCGCGGAACCGCGGCCGAGTTGACTCGGTCGTGGCACTGTTTTCTTGCAGAGTGTTTCTGGGGTTGTTTTAGGATTTTTACAATATGATTTTTCTGCCCAGATTTTCCTGAAAGAAAAATTTGTGTTTGGGGCCTAAAAATCCGTATTTTGATCGAACTTCTAAAGACTTAAGCTGACGGGTATATATCTATAATGTGTTATATGTATCGAACGTCCGCTAATCGCTATACGTCGATTAGTGGGGGTTATACATATCTGTGATCTGTAATGTTGATGGTATGTGTATATGAATTCATTGGATTGTCGCGGGTGACTAGCCGGGGGTTGTGAGATGAGAGTTTTCTTTTCTTTCAATTCATGTAAATATGTAAATTGATGTAATATTATTTGTATGGCCGCACAACCGGGTCGGGGTTGTAGCCGTCATTGTATAATTTCTTTTTACTGTTTTTGCTTCTAGGATAGACCCAAGGTGGGGTGCATAAACTACCGGGTATCTCGAAGTGCCGAGTGGCCTACTCACGAGTTGAGGGAGGTTGCTTCGCTTCGGGTACTTGGCGGGTAGTTTGCCGCACCCGTAGGCGTCTAGGGTGGGGTTTGGCTATTCACCGCGACCGTGTAATCCGCTTTTCGTTACAGGCTCGTACGAATTGCGGATTCCTAGTATATCCAATGTGTTCATCTGTGATCTGAAATGGATATCATTGTAATATATCTATATATGATATTATTTAGGCGTTGCTTATGTTTTGCATCCGCGCTAGTCCAGCCCCGCTCTGTCGTTAGTTAAGTAACCTAACGGGTAATGACGGGGCCCCGTGGCGAATGTGGATGGCATAAGCGTACGTCATATTTTGGTTGTTTTCTGTAATGGTAGGATTAAATGATGGGACGCATTAAAATTAATGCAAAAAAAATAAACCAAGTAAAAGTCGTTGGAACACTTTGAAAACCACTCGGTTCTTTTCAAAACCAAACTTTTAAATGCGGAGCTTGAACCACTCCTTTTAAAAGCTATCTCGTTCCATCGATTATATCAAGTTCACTACGTTCACGGTTTTGCCAAAACCATCCATAGCCCTCCATCATTTCAGTTAAATATTCGGTAGTATTCAAGCTATGTATTTTGACCTCACGCCAAGGCATAGTGATTGGTAGCTGCCGGATATTTATCTGTTGCATAGATAGAATGCGTTGGTTTGAGACAGTCCTACTGCCATTTTGGCCTACGTCAAGGGTAGGTACGGGTGGGTTCAAATTAACCTGAATAATGATGGGAAGAACTTGACATGTGACTTATGACATTTTGACCTCACGCCAAAGTCATAAGAGCATGGGGCAAAAATCCACATCGGGAGTTTCAAAAGAACTGAAACTTGCTAGCGCTGCATACCATTTGGAGTGTGATGAATCTAGTAGGATTCCTTCAGTTTTGTCACACAATGATATTTGGATCCCGATCCTACTGTGAGTATATGCTACTCCTCGGGAAATTTCTCACTTAACGATCAATGCTATAAACCAAGTAGGTGTCTAGAAAGGTGTTAGCGGGGTTAAGCCCCCAGGGAAAAGAGGTTATTTAATGAAGTAACTTCGCAAAAGCGTTGGAAAACCTCCCTCGAAGTACCGACACTAGCCTGGCTGAACGGTTAAGCAAGTATTGTACGGTGAGATTGATCCTGACTAATTCTTCTTTTATGGTTTGAGGAGGGATTCGAGATACAGTGGGAGCCATCCTGTTTAGACAAATTAAAAACCACTCAAACGTGCAAGAGCATCATGCTGAGTGTTTCTTCCCTCTCTCCTAATTGCAACGACCAATCGTCATGACCGGACTTAAGTTACTTCTAGATAAAAACATACTGACAGGGCCAAACTACAAAGATTGGCTCAGGAATGTCAAAATGGCAATCACTTATGACAAGTTGGGGTATCTTCTTGCCACCAAAGCTCCCCCTGTCCCAGGTCCCAAAACCAGCGTCGCGGATAGGGAAATCCACCTGGGAAATCGACTGCGCGAAGGCCAAGTGCCTCGTGCATGCCTCTATGGACAACGAATATCAGAGGAGGCATGAGAATATGGACCTCAAAACCATATTTCTCCATACAAAAGAACTGTATGGAGAGCAATCTCGTATCGCAAGATACGAAGTGTCGAAGAAGCTGTTTTCGGCAAGATTGGCCGTCGGATCATTGGTAGCGGAACACGTGCTTAAGATGATTGGCTACATAGAGGAGCTCGCGGACCTTGGGACCACGTTGGAGAATGAGCTCTATACGGACTTGATTCTTCAGTCCCTTCCTTCCACTTACGCCCAGTTCATCCTGAATTTCAACTTGCAAGAAAAGGAAGTTGAACTTTCAGAGCTTCTCAACATGTTGAGGAGTGCAGAGGGCACCCTACAGAAAGGTAGGGAAACATCCACTTTGTTTGTAGGAGGATCTTCTTCTTCTAGGTCCAAGGCGAAAGCCAAGGGAAAGAAGAAGAAAACCCCCGCCAAACCAAGTGGCGGTGTTAGTAAGATGGATACAAAGGGAAAGGCAAAAGCAACAAAGGTAGCGGGGAAGCTTATGGATAAGGAAGAATTCTTTTACTGTCACAAGAGTGGACACTGGAAGAAAGATTGCAGGGCTTGGAAAGCCAGAACACAGGATCTGAAGCAGGTTGCGGCTTCAGCTTCAGGTGTGATGTTATTGAAAACTGTCTATCAATAAATTCTACGTCCTGGGTATTGGATACCAGATCAGGATCTCATATCTGTAATTCTTTGCAGGCGTTGAGAAAGCGTAGGTTTTTGAAAGCAGGTGACATGACCCTCAAAGTTGCAAACGGAGCTAGCATGGATGCTGAGTCCGTGGGGGACTATCACCTGGGGTTGACAGATGGACACGTTTTGGTTTTGCGTAATTGCTATTTTGTACCCAATGCAACTTGTAATATCATTTCTGTATCTTTATTATCTAAAGAAGGTTATGAATTTGCATTTGTAAGTAATGTTGTAAACATTCACCATAATCAAGTTCTGATTGGGTTATGTACATTAAGCAATGGTATATACGTATTAAACCAACCACAGATTTTCAATGTCCAGAATACACACAAAAGAAAGTCTCCGGAAATAAATCAGACTTTCTTATGGCATTATAGACTGGGTCACATCAATGAGAGAAGGTTGACGAAGTTACATACAGAAGGATATTTGGATCCGTTCGAATATCAATCATATGCAACTTGTCAATCCTGTCTCAAAGGAAAGATGACAAAGACTCCGTTCACTGGACACGGAGTGAGAGCGAGCGAGCTCTTGGGACTCGTACACAGCGACGTGTGCGGTCCAATGTCTACTCATGCACGAAGCGGTTATTCTTACTTCATTACTTTTATGGATGATTTTTCAAGGTTCGGACATGTCTTCTTAATGAAACATAAATCCGAAGCCTTTGGAAAATTCCAGGAATATAAGAATGAAGTAGAAAAACAAACCGGCAAAAGTATCAAGACACTGAGATCTGATCGAGGTGGTGAATAATTGAGTGCCGAGTTCCTTGATTACCTAAAAGAGAATGGTATTCTCTCTCAGCTTACTCCTCCATACACTCCGCAACATAACGGTGTATCGGACAGACGGAACCGCACCCTATTGGATATGGTACGTTCCATGATGAGTAACGCTGAGTTACCGCGATCATTCTGGGGATATGCACTAGAATCAGCTGCATACCTTTTGAACCGAGTTCCAACTAAGACTGTGCCTACCACACCATATGAAATGTGGAGTGGGAAGAAACCCTATTTTCAGTATCTGAAGATCTGGGGATGTCCAGCTTTTGTCAAAAAGCAGCATGCGGACAAACTCAAGGCACGCTCAGTACTGTGCAAGTTTGTGGGATACCCAAAGAACTCCAGGGGGTATCTTTTCTATTACGCAGAGGAACAAATGGTCTTTGTTTCTCGTAATTCCCACTTTCTGGAACACCAGTTCTTAGAAAAAGAAATAAGTGGGAGCGCAATAGAACTGGAAGAAATTCCAGAACCACAGACTATTACTGAAAGCTTAGTAGAACCAGAGGGTTCGAAAGAACATGACATTCCTACGCCGCTCCGCAGGAGTACTAGGCGGTCTCATCCGCTCGAGAGATACTACGGTTTTCTCATAGACGGGTATAGAGAGGACTGCATCATTGATTATGATGAGCCTACTAGCTTCCAGCAGGCCGTTCAGAGCGTTGACTCGGTAAAATGGCCGGATGCAATGCGGACCAAAATGGAGTCCATGTACACCAACAAAGTATGGACGTTGGACGTTGCTCCAGACGGGGTAAAACCCGTAGGATGCAAGTGGATCTTCAAAAGGAAGATTGGTGTAGATGGACAGGTTGAGACCTATAAGGCTAGACTTGTTGCAAAGGGTTTTCGTCAAAGACCTGGTTTGGACTATGACAAAACCTTTTCTCCAGTGGCTATGATGAAATCCATTCGGATCCTTCTTGCCATTGCTGCTTTCCACGATTATGAGATTTGGCAGATGGACGTAAAGACCGCTTTTCTAAATGGAAATTTAGAGGAGTGTGTCTATATGGACCAGCCAGAGGGTTTCATTCAGAGTGGGAGCAGCGGAAAGGTGTGCAAGTTGCTTAAGTCCATCTATGGACTAAAGTAGGCATCGCGAAGTTGGAACATCTGCTTTGATGAGACAGTCAAAGAATTTGGCTTTATCAAAAATCCAGATGAACCATGCATCTATAGTAGATTTGTAGCAAGAACTGTCGTATTCCTCGTATTATACGTGGATGACATTCTCTTGATAGGAAATGACATTCCTGTGCTACAATCTGTCAAAGGGTTCTTGTCACACAGGTTCTCCATGAAGGACCTGGGCGATGCCAACTACATTCTGGGGATCCAGATCTATCGTGGTAGATCTAAAAGGATGTTGGGACTTTCACAGTCCAGGTACATCGACACCATACTGAAACGATTCAGTATGGATGATTCCAAGCGCGGTAATCTACCGGCTTGTCACGGAATCACCCTCTCCAAAGAGATGTCTCCCAAGACTGATTTGGAAAGGGCTCGCATGTCATCAATACCCTACGCATCTACGGTAGGCTCTATTATGTATGCGATGTTGTGTACCAGACCAGATGTAGCATACGCATTGAGCGTTGTAAGCCGGTATCAGTCGGACCCAGGGGAGAAGCACTGGATAGCGGTAAAGAACATTCTCAAGTACCTGAGAAGGACTAAGGAGATGTTCTTGGTGTATGGCGGAAAAGACCTCCAGATCGAGGCCTTTGCTGACTCCAGCTTCCAAAGTGACAAGGATGATTCTAAGTCCATGTCGAGTTATGTCTTTACCCTCAATAGAGGGGCGGTGTGTTGGAAGAGTTCCAAACAGGAAACCGTTGCTTACTCGACGATGGAAGCGGAATATATCGCTGCTGCAGATGCCGCAAAGGAAGCTGTCTGGATGAAGAAGTTCCTCATGGAGCTTTAGGTGGTTCCTACCATTGTTGATCCAATACCGTTGTATTGTGACAACAACGGAGCTATAGCTTTAGCGAAGCAACCCAGGTCCCATCAGAAGTCCAGGCACATCTTGAGACGGTATCACCTGATCAGGGAGATCGTGGGTCGCCAGCAGATCGAGGTTCGGAGAGTTGCTACGGAAGATAACACTGCTGATCCATTCACGAAGGCCTTACCACAAACTCGGTTCGAGCGCCTGATCAAGATGATAGGTCTTCGATATGCCAGTACATGGCCTTAGTGCAAGTAGGAGATTGTTAGTGTATATGCCCTAGAGGCCATTATTGTATCATACTAGTATGTATATTACTTAATGGAAGCTTGGGATATTCACCTTGTATTGACAATCTTGCTCAAAATGGTAGTATGCTACTTGGTTTGTTTCTGCTTTAATGTGTGCATGTGTTTCTTTTAGCATATCGCCTTTACACATTAGTGGAGCCCTTAGGATCTTTTCTTGATTACCAGCGTTATGATGGCAGTCACACTCGTGGGGGCTGGGTAATCTATAAGCACATCCTTATAAAGGTCCCTAGTTGCAGGACTATAGAGACAGGGCATCGATACTCCGGAGTAGACTAGCGTATGCGCTTCTTATCCCAGCTTGGGAGATGGTCTGTCCCACAGCCGTTAGTACGTCGTACTTGAGATAGTATGCGGGTGCTCATTAGGTTATGAGTACACTGGACAGGACTCGTCGGGAACTGTTGGTTGGTATTATACCTATCGTCAGTTATCAGTTCCCAGGTGACATGAGTAAAGCTTAGTCCGTTGACTTGACACTGTCACTTCGCCTCGAGTGTGTTCCCACTGTACTTTTATTACTACCCTACCACGGCTCAAAGGAGTCGTGCAAACAGGTAGCTTTTGGGTGCAGTCCCGAAGCACTTGGAGGCAGTGACGGTTAGACAGGATTCGTCTCTCCCAGTATTAGGGGTTGATATCGCGCTGTGTCTAGGAGAACCATTACACAAAGTCCCTAGCCAGGGCAAGCGAGATAGACTGGTAGGTTTCCAGTGTTATCTCCGGTGTTCTTGGCTACACTCCGACATGACTTGTACCGCTAGTAGGGGACTGACGTTTACCGCCCCCTAGGCCCGCCATGCGATGTTCTCAGACGAACAGACCGGACTGTACGGAGACTGTCACATTCAGGCTCAGTAGAAGTTCAGATGGGTTTTCACCTCGTCCGTCTTCTTGTCGGCATCTACCTGGGGACTGTTACGCACAGCTAGTGCCGCTTGCGGTCTGTGGTTAAACCCACTGCCAGCGTAGTGTCGAGTCTTTAGAGTCCCACACAGAAAGCTATTCACCTTTAGGAAAAAGAGTAGAGGTCGCATGGTTTTGCGACAGGTCGCATGGTTTTGCGACAGGGTTCGGTCACATCCATGCAATTGTGCACGTTTAGTGTCCGGACAGTTAACACTAGCGGGCTTTGGTTTAAAATAGATCCTAGTGTACGTTTTGGGGTTGGTTTTATCTCGTTTGTATTCGTGTTCCTCGGAACGCGGATGCGGGTGTGTATGCACAGTTGACAGAGAGACAGAGGCAGAGGGTCTCATTAGGGTTGTTGACTGTTTATTGGGTTAGCCTAGCACCTCATGAAGGGTTTGGAAGCATCACATGAACCAAAAACTGAATTTTTAGGGTGCTAAGTTAACGAACATAGAATCGTTCCTAGAAAAATTAGGGTTTCAAATTTTGCACATCATCATATGAAAGAAAAGCTAGGGTTTAGAGAGTACAACCTTTGTTGCTCCCTACGCTAGACTCCTCGGCTACTTGGGGTTTGAAAAAGCTCCGCTTGAACTCCTCTAGGTCACCGATGATCCACCCGGAGTCCGCTTTGTCCAAGCTTGCAACTTCACCCGGTCAAGAGAACGAAATGAAGCTAACACTCCAAACAAGTAGGCTAGACTTGTGTAGACTGGTGTTGTGGTTCTCTTTCTCACTTCAAAATCCTAACTTGATGAGTATATTGCTCACTACAAAAATCTAGAAAGCAAATGAGAGAGGAAGAAGAAGATGATGGCTATATTTTAACAAGTGTAAAAGAATAACCTTTATGAAGAAAATATATCTATATATATTTTCTTATCCTCATCTCAAACCATGGTTAGATGATAAAGATATTATTTAACTTGAGTTTAAAACACATAGAGAAGGTTAACTCATGGTTAGGAGTAGGTGAGCATGGTTAGGTTTAAGAAGGATGTAGAAACTAGCCATGAATTATCCTTTCTTTTTCCATTTTGTTTTTAACACAAATTAAATAATTATCCATATATATAATCCATGGTGTGAGTCTTATATTGCCACCATTTTCCATGTGTAATCAACCATGATAGATGATGTATGTATGTATGTATGTATGCACATCCATATGTGCATGAAACTAAAAGAAAGAAAGCATACATGCATGCATACATCCATCATGTACAAGAAAAGATTTTAAGTGAGAAAACTAATGGTTAAATGATAAATCAACACTTGATTTATCAATCCGGTCATATCACATATGACCCCACTAAAAGCAAGCCGCCCGATCAATATACGGTATCCTATACGTGCATTTTAATCGGGTCCATGTGCATATCGTATACGCGCACCACAACGTTTCGCCTGGACTAGGTAACTCCTTTGTGGGACTCTAAGACTCGTCAATACGCCGGCAGTGGGTGATGATCATATCAAGCACCCTCAAGCCGCAAGCGGTCAGCTAAACGTAAAGGCCACCCGGGTATTGAACGATCAGAAGAGAACAAGCGAACCTGCTACAACTCCCGTCGAGCAAACCGGCAACATTACCGTGCAGTCCGGTCTCCTCGTCTGATATGTCGCATATCAAGTCTAGGGGTGGTAAACGTCAGACCCCAATAACCGATAAGTCGTGCCGATGTGAGGCTCATAAAGGGTCGAGAAACTACTGATAACACTTACCAGTAAATCTCTGAATCAGCCCTGGCCAGGGACTTCCCTGTTACGGCCAATCGAGCACAGCGCAACATCAACCCCCAATACCGGGAGAGACGAAACCCCTCCTATCGTTCATTGCCTCCATGTGACTCGGGACTGTACCCAAAAACCACCATTTTGCACGCCCTCATGGACGTGGTAAGGTGGAGATCAAAGCACAGTGGGAATCATACAAGACTCTATGACGATCTCGGGTCTACAGACTAACTTGCACAAGTGTCACCTGAGAACTGCCATCTGACGTGAGGTATAATACCATCTAGGAGTTCTCGGCGAGTCCGTCCAGTGTACCCAGTCTCCACTGAGCACCCGTATACCATCTTTGATGTCAAACACCAATGGATATGGGATCATCCATCTCCCATCTCTTGGGTCGAGAAGCGCATACGCTAGTCTACACTGGTATACCGATGCCCCGTCTCGATACACCTACTACTAGGGACCTTGAAGGATGTACTTATGGACTACCATGTCCCCACTAGTATGATCTTCATCATAGTCCAGGTAGTCAAGTACACATCCTAAGGGCTTTACCAACATGTAACCATAAGACAGAATAAAGAGACAAGTATACATGTTAAGATAAAGAGCAACCAGATAGCATACTATCATATCGAGCAAGAAAGTCATCTCTATATATGTCCAAGCATCCAATATAATATACATCATCTGTACAATACTGGCCTCTAGAGCATACATACAACTAACAATCTCCCACTTGCACTAGGGCCAGCTGCTGTAGTATCGCATATCGAGCATCCCGAAGAGTCTCTCAAACTGTATCTGGGGAATGGCCTTCGTGAGTGGATCCGCTGTGTTATTCTTCATGTCAACCCTCCTGACCTCGATCTCCCGGCGATCAACTATCTCCCGGATCAGGTGATACCGCCTCAGAATATGCCTGGATCGCTGATGGGACCTGGGTTCCTTGGCCAAAGCCACCGCTCCATTGTTATCGCAATACAAAGGTATTGGATTCTTAATGGATGGAACCACTCCAAGTTCGGTAATGAACTTCTTGATCCAGAAAGCCTCTTTGGCAGCATCGTTGGCAGCGATGTATTCAGCCTCCATCGTCGAGTCTGCCACGGTTTCCTGCTTGGAACTCTTCCAGCTAACCGCCCCTCCGTAAAGGGTAAAGACAAATCCCGACTGCGACTTAGAGTCGTCCTTATCACACTGGAAGCTCGAATCGGTAAAGGACTCCACTTGGAGTTCTCCGTTACCATACACCAAGAGCATCTCCTTAGTCGTTCGTAAGTACTTGAGAATGCTCTTCACAGCTGGCCAGCGACTCTCTCCAGGATCAGCTTGATACCTGCTCACTACACTTAGTGAGTATGCTACATCGGGTCTGGTACATAGCATCGCATACATGATAGAGCCTACAGCTGAAGCATAGGGTATCTCTTGTATGCGAGCTCTCTCTAAATCAGTCTTGGGAGACATCTCTTTGGAGAGAGTGACTCCAGAGATCGTGGGTAAGTTACCACGCTTGGATTCTTCCATACTAAACCTCTTTAGTATGGTGTCAATATACCTGGATTGGGACAATCCCAATATCCGTTTGGATCTATCTCTATAGATCATAATTCCCAATATGCAGGAGGCATCACCAAGATCTTTCATTGAGAATCTTTGTGATAAGAAGAGCTTGACCGATTGCAGCATATGAATGTCATTTCCT
The DNA here is from genome assembly GCA_030015575.1 of Agapanthus africanus. NCBI lineage: Eukaryota > Viridiplantae > Streptophyta > Magnoliopsida > Asparagales > Amaryllidaceae > Agapanthus > Agapanthus africanus. The sequence goes on from JASDDO010000018.1 coordinate 217,000,932, forward strand.
ATCAAGAGTATGTCGTCCACGTACAATACGAGGAAGACAACCTTACTCTCTGCCACCTTCTTGTAGATACAAGGTTCATCTACGTTTTTGACGAAATCAAACTCTTTGATAACGACGTCAAAGCAGATGTTCCAACTCCGCGATGCTTTCTTTAATCCATAAATGGATTTAAGCAGCTTGTACACCTTCCCGCTGCTCCCACTATCTACGAAGCCCTCTGGCTGAGTCATGTACACGCACTCTTCTAAATCACCGTTTAGAAAGGCGGTCTTAACATCCATTTACCAGATTTCGTAGTCATGATATGCAGCGATGGCAAGCATGATCCGGATGGATTTAAGCATAGCCACTGGAAAAAAGGTTTCGTCATAGTCCACACCTGGTCTTTGACGAAAATCGTTTGCAACAAGTCTAGCTTTGAAAGTCTACACTTTCCCATCTACACCAAGTTTTTTCTTGAAGATCCACTTGCTCCCAATGGGTTTTACCCCTTCAGGAGCATCTTCCAAAGTCCATACTTTGTTGGTGTACATGGATTCCATCTCGGACCGCATAGCATCCAGCCATTTCACTGAGTCCCCACTCGTGATGGCCTGCTCGAAGCTAGTTGGGTCATCATCCTCCATGATGCAATCCTCGCTCCCACCAACTATGAGAAAACCGTAGTATCTCTCAGGCTGTCGAGGAACCCTACTAGATCGGCGGAGAGGCGAAGGTTCGTTGGGAGCTACTGAATCTTCTGGTTCCACTAAATCTTCAGTTGTAGTCTGTATTGCTGGAACCTCTTCCAGTTCTACCTCCTTGCCACTAATCTCTTTTTCAAGAAATTCCTTTTCTAAAAAGGTGGCATGTCGAGAAACAAACACCTTTTGTTCCTCGGTGTGGTAGAAGATATACCCGCGCGAATGTTTAGGATATCCAATAAACTTACACAGAATGGACCTTGCCGCGAGTTTGTCCGGATTTTGCGTTTTTACATATGCCGGACAACCCCATATCTTAACATAATTAAGACATGGTCTCTTTCCTTTCCATATCTCATATGGAGTGGTTGGCATGGATTTGGTGGGAACCATATTCAATAGGTCTGCAGCTGTTTCCAGTGCATATTCCCAGAAGGAAATAGGTAACTCAGCTGTGCTCATCATAGAGCGCAACATATCTAATAGGGTGCGGTTCCTCCGTTCTGATACACCGTTATGCTGTGGTGTATATTGAGGAGTCAGCTGAGAGAGAATCCCATTCTCTTTTAGGAAGTCCAGGAATTCATTGCTCAAGTATTCACCTCCTCGATCAGATCGAAGGACTTTAATACTTTTTCCGGTTTGGTTCTCGACTTCTTGTTTATATTCTCTAAATTTCTTAAAAGCTTCTGATTTGTGTTTCATCAGGAACCCATATCCGAATCTTGAGAGATCGTCAGTGAATGTAACGAAGTATGAAGAACCATCCCTAGCATGTGTAGACATTGGACTGCATACATCACTATGTATCAGTCCCAAGAGTTCGGTAACTCTTTCTCCGTGTCCCGTAAACGGAATTTTGGTCATCTTGCCTTTGAGACATGACTGGAAAGTGTCATAAGATGAAAATTCAAACGGATTCAAATATCCATCTTTATGTAACTTAGCTAGTCTTGTCGCATTGATGTGACCCAGTCTACAATGCCACAAGAAAGATTCGTTCAATTCTGAACTCTTCCTCTTGTGTGTGTTTGTTATACTCAAAACTGTTGATTGATTTAGAACATAAATGCCATTGCACAACGTGCCTGATCCAACCAACTTTTGGTTACGGAAAATGTTCATAACATTATCCTGTAATACAAAATTATATCCCTCTTTACTCAACAAAGAAACCGATATAATATTGCATATCAGGTTCGGCATGTAATAGCATTCATTCAGAACCAAAGTATTCCAGTTGGTAATGCAAGGTGATATTCCCCGACAGTCTTGGCTGCAACAATTGCACCATTTCCAACTCTTATGTCTTTATCACCTTCTCCAAGTTCTCTACCTTTCCTAAGCCCATGTAACTGATTGCATATATGGGATCCTGACCCGGTATCTAATACCCAGGACGTAGGGCAAATGGAGAAACAGTTCTCTGTAACGAACACACCCGAAGAAAATGCATCATCATGTACTTTCTTCATTCGGGTGGCTTGGGAATCCTGGTATTCCCCTATGTCCTGTTCATTCCTATAACTCTTATAAGAAAGAACGGAACCAACGTTCCCCAGCACAGTATAACATGCGGGTTCAGTCAATACATCCATATTATTATCTTGATTAGGGCATGACATGGTCTCTACCTAGATAGAGAGAGAAGAAAACACTTTAGCGTATGCTCTTGCAAGATCAGATTGGTTATTATCTTATCTAATCAGGATGGCTCCCACTGGTTTTTATCAAATCTTCCTTCAAACCCTAAAAGGAAAGACTAGCCGGGATTAATTACACCCTACAACTTCGCCAATCTTTCAGCCAGGCCATGTCGGTACTTTGAAGGAGGTTCCCCGTGCTTTCGCACGGACCTAATTATAGTAAACCTCGTTTTCCGATAGGCGTAACCCCGTTGACACCTTTCTAGACACCTACTTGATCGGCTAATTGTAATGTGTAAAACTCTCCCAGGAGTAACTCTTACTCGCAGTGGGTATCGGGATCCAACTATCTCATAGAAGGTATACAATCTCATTGCAAATTTCAACACTTGAAATTCCCGATAATATTTTTCCCCTAGCGTCCTATGACCTTGATACAGGCCAACAAACCATAGTGCGCTAGTCAAGTTCAACCCGTCATTTCTTGATTGAATTAAACCCACCCGTACAACCCTGACGCAGGCCAACAAAGTCGTACGACTACCCTAATCCAATCTGCATCACATGCATTAACAGGTAAATACTAAGTAGCTACCGCACACTACGCCTTGACGCAGGCCAACAAACGTAGCACGAATACTAAGTAGGATTTATCTGAAAGGACGGAGGGCTACGACAGGTTTTTCTGAAAACCTATTGCGTAATGAACTTGATATCGTTGTAGAATCAAGTGAAGTTTTGAAATGGAGTGATTTTGAGGCTTTTCTAGTTTTGTTAAAGGGGTCACTCCCGGTGAAGGGATCGTCGGCCCTTTCCTCGTCGAATGAGGTGCGGGATATATCATATATATCACTGTGCAAAGCAGAAACTATAGATGCAATCAAAAGACAAACCGAGAGTGTAGCATCCGCCGGTTATTGCTAAAGGGGTCACTCCCGGTGAAGGGATCTCGGCCCTTTCCTCATCGAATAAGGTGCAGGGTATATCATATACACCACTATGCAAAGCAAAACTGTAGCTACCCTTTTTATTTGAAAATTTTATTCTACAAAATTTTTTAGGTTTCTTTTCATTCATTAATCACACTAATGAAGTCCCATCATTTAAGTCACCTAAACATCACAGATAAATATGACGTACACTTATGCCATCCGCATTCGCCTCGATGTCCCCTCGTGCACCGTTAGGTTAGGTAACTAACGATAGAGCAGGGCAGGGCTAGTGCGGGCGTAAAACATAAGTAACGCCTATATAATATATCATATATACTGTATACTGTATACATCACATCATATCAAATGATCACATCACAGATATCGCAGCAGAAACATAGATATAATGTGGGATATACTAGGACGTCCGTATTTAGTATTTAGCCAAAATAGAAAATACGGATTCCACAGTCACGATGAATAGCCAAGCCCACACCCTGGACCCCTACAAGAGCGGCAAGCGACCCTACCAATTCTGGAGTTTAGGAGACCCGGTCTCGACTCCTCGAGATGGCCTCCCACTGAACCCCAGAACCCGGTCACCCGTGCTCCCCTCCTTGGGTCCATCCTAATGCGGAAAAGTAAATAATATACAACACAGGTGGCATCGACCTCAACCCGGAAGTGCCCCAAATAAAAGAATATTACATTACATTTGAATTTACATGAATGAAAATATAAAACTCTCATCTCACATAAAAAAAACCCGGCTATTCAATCGCGACAATCCTGCACATCATATCTCAGCAACACATAATATCACATATCATCAACATAAGTATGTATGCATACACCGATTGTCGTCGACGTATAGCAACGACAATCGGCAATACCACTACATACAACACTTACGGTCACAGAAAAGAAAGTGTAAAACTGCAATATCTGGAATCCATATTCTCCTTTAGACATCGTAAATGCGAAATATCACATACCTCGTATTTCATGTCTTACAATATGAATTCCACACATTGCATCACATTCCAGATAATTAGACAGTATTAAAGTTTTCGAACGAACGATCAAATACCCAAGATTCCCTAAAGCTCAACACTTGAGCGAAGTTCAAAAACTTGGAGTGTGTCACAGTAGTAGCGGTCCAGCCGTAGAAGGGTCAAGCCAACGCCTCACATGTGACACGCCGTACTGCCCCAAACCCTAAGTTTTAAAGGGCAGTTCAAGACGGTCACATAATCGAGTTAAGGTTTGTTGTCTTCTAGAGGGACCACCACAAAACTTGCACGTATCTCCAAAAGATTTAAATCCCGTGAAAAGTGAGCAAATGATAGTTGTTCGAACACTTCAACACTTTCTAGTTTACCCGGAAAAGAAACGAAATGAAAATTCCGATCGAATCGTCGAGTCCAAAAACATCTCCAAAATTTACAGTACTAAATTCAGATTTAAAATACTCCAAAAAAATAAACAAGCAGAGACATGAGTTACTGTAGAAAAACCAGACCATGATTCAATAGGCCGCGGTTCCGCGGCAATTCTGTTGAATCATGGTCTGGTTTTTCTATAGTAACTCTTACATTTACCTGCTTAATTTTTTGCATATTTTTAATTCTGAAAATAACCAGATTTTGAAAAATGTCCAGAGAGCACTAAAAAACCGTATTTTCCGGTTCGATCGGAGTATTAACTTCGTTAAAGTGTCGCCTAATGTTCTAGGTCGGCTCTGATACCAATGTTGGGTTAGCCTAGCACCTCATGAAGGGTTTGGAAGTATCACATGAACCAAAAACTGAACTTTTAGGGTGCTGAGTTAACGAACATAGAATCGTTCCTAGAAAAATTAGAGTTTCAAAATTTTCACATCATCATATGAAAGAAAAGCTAGGGTTTAGAGAGTACAACCTTTGTAGCTCCCTACGCTAGACTCCTCGGCTACTTGGGGTTTGAAAAAGCTCCGCTTGAACTCCTCTAGGTCACCGATGATCCATCCGGAGTCCGCTTTGTCCAAGCTTGCAACTTCACCCGGTCAAGAGAACGAAATGAAGCTAACACTCCAAACAAGTGGGCTAGACTTGTGTAGAATGGTGTTGTGGTTCTCTTTCTCACTTCAAAATTCTAACTTGATGAATATATTGCTCACTACAAAAATCTAGAGAGCAAATGAGAGAGGAAGAAAAAGATGATGGCTATATTTTAACAAGAGTAAAAGAATAACCTTTATGAAGAAAAAGAAAATATATCTATATATATTTTCTTATCCTCATCTCAAACCATGGTTAGATGATAAAGATATTATTTAACTTGAGTTTAAAACACATAGAGAAGGTTAACTCATGGTTAGGAGTAGGTGAGCATGGTTAGGTTTAAGAAAGATGTAGAAACTAGCCATGAATTATCCTTTCTTTTTCCATTTTGTTTTTAACACAAATTAAATAATTATCCATATATATAATCCATGGTGTGAGTCTTATATTACCACCATTTTCCATGTGTAATCAACCATGATAGATGATGTATGTATGTATGTATGTATGCACATCCATATGTGCATGAAACTAAAAGAAAGAAAGCACACATGCATGCATACATCCATCATGTACAAGAAAAGATTTTAAGTGAGAAAACTAATGGTTAAATGATAAATCAACACTTGATTTATCAATCCGGTCATATCACATATGACCCCACCAAAAGCAAGCCACCCGATCAATATACGGTATCCTATACGTGCATTTTAATCGGGTCCATGCGCATATCGCATACGCGCACCACAACGTTTCGCCTGGACTAGGTAACTCCTTTGTGGGACTCTAAGACTCGTCAATACGCCGGCAGTGGGTGATGATCATATCAAACACCCCCAAGCCGCAAGCGGTCAGCTAAACGTAACGGCCACCCGGGTATTGAACGATCAGAAGAGAACAAGCGAATCTGCTACAACTCCCGTCGAGCCAACCGGCAACACTACCGTGCAGTCCGGTCTTCTCGTCTGATATGTCGCATATCAAGTCTAGGGGTGGTAAACGTCAGACCCCAATAACCGATAAGTCGTGCCGATGTGAGGCTCATAACGGGTTGAGAAACTACTGATAACACTTACCAGCAAATCTCTGAATCAACCCTGGCCAGGAACTTCCCTGTTACGGCCAATCGAGCACAGCGCAACATCAAATCCCAATACCGGGAGAGACGAAACCCCTCCTATCGCTCATTGCCTCCATGTGACTCGGGACTGTACCCAAAAACCACCATTTTGCATGCCCTCATGGACGTGGTAAGGTGGAGATCAAAGCACAGTGGGAATCACACAAGACTATATGACAATCTCGGGTCTATAGACTAACCTGCACAAGTGTCACCTGAGAACTGCCATCTGACGTGAGGTATAATACCATCTGGGAGTTCTCGTCGAGTCCGTCCAGTGTACCCAGTCTCCACTGAGCACCCGTATACCATCTCTGATGTCAAACACCAATGGATATTGGATCATCCATCGCCCATCTCATGGGTCGAGAAGCGTATACGCTAGTCTACACTGGTATATCGATGCCCCGTCTCGATACACCTACGACTAGGGACCTTGAAAGATGTACTTATGGACTACCATGTCCCCACTAGTATGATCTTCATCATAGTCAAGGTAGTCAAGTACACATCCTAAGGGCTTTACCAACATGTAACCATAAGACAGAATAAAGAGACAAGTATACATGTTAAGATAAAGAGAAACCAGATAGTATACTATCATATCGAGCAAGAAATTCATCTCTATATATGTCCAAGCATCCAATATAATATACATCATCTGTACAATACTGGCCTCTAGGGCATACATACAACTAACACTGTTGACTATTGACTTTTGCTAAACCCTAATGAGAATAAGAAATATGATTAATAATAATATTAATTAAGTATTATTGTGTCATGGTTGAGATGAAGAGTAGACCTTGTTGACTTTTTTGACTGGTGGACTAGGTTGGACTAGTTGACCACCATCATTACAATGGCTATCATTTCATGGCAAAGACTTTTGCTTGCTTGTTTTTTTTTGCAAAATGAGTGCATGAAATGATATGGCCATTTTGACTTGAACCATCACATAATACTTGATTACTATTATTTGTTATGATGATTTTGGATTATGAGAGCTTGGATGGCAAAAGAGTTACTCATTCTCTCATTTCCTTTCTCTCTCTTTCTTGAGCTCTCCCTCTTCCTCTTGCTCTCTCTCTAGTCTATGGTTCACTTGTCTCATGTGTTGAGAAGTAAGAACCTTTGAGATAAATCCCAACATACTCCTCTACTCATCCTAGTTCACAAGGCCTAGCAAGCCAAGTGTTCTAGTTTCTTCAAGTTCGAAGAAGAAGCCAAAAGGTAGAAGCTTTCGGGTGGATCCATCTTCGACGCGAGAAGACGACGAGGGGAGGCCGGTCCGTACACCACAAGAGTTGAAGACGAAGGAGTTCAAGAAAGGTATAATCCTCTAACCGAGTAGGTAAAACTCCTAGTTAGGATTGTTAGGTAGTTGTTTAACAAAGATCCGTATTTTGAGTCCATGTTACAAGCTCTTGAAAAATCGTTTTTTATCATTTCCGCAAGCCCGTAAGTACCGGGAGAGGTAACGTGGACTTACATTTTGTTGGTGTATATGGACTCCATCTCGGTACGTATTGCATCTAGCCATTTTACCGGGTCGCCGCTCTGAATGGCTTGCTGGAAGCTAGTTGGCTCATCGTTGTAAATGATGCAATCCTCTCTATCCCCGTCTATGAGAATATCGTAGTATTTCTCGGGCGGATGAGACTGCCTACTAGTCCTGCAGATCGGCACAGGGATGTCTTGTTCTTTTGAAATCTCTGGTTTTACCATACTTTCAGTAATAGTTTGTGGTTCTGGAATTTCTTCCAGTTCTATTGCGCTCCTACTAGTCCTTTTCAAAAAGTTGATTTTCTAAAAAGTGGGCATGACGAGGAACAAAAAACCATTTATTCCTCTGCGTAATAGAAAAGATACCCCTGGAGTTCTTTGGGTATCCTACAAACCTACACAGTACTGAGCGTGCCTCGAACTTATCCGCATACTGCTTTTCAACAAAAGTTGGACATCCCTATATCTTCAGATACTGAAGATAGGGTTTCTTTCCGCTCCACATCTGATATGGTGTGGTAGGCATAGTCTTGGTAGGAAACTTATTCAAAGGACATGCAGCTGATTCTAGTGTATAACTTTAGAAGGATCGTGGTAACTCAGCATTACTCATCATGGAACGAACCATATCTAATAGGGTTTGGTTCCGCCTTTTTAATACACTGTTGTGTTGTGGTGTGTATGGAGGAGTAAGCTGAGAGAGAATTCTATTCTCTTTTGGTTAACCCAGGAACTTGGTAATTAAGTATTCACCACATCGATCAGATCACAGTGTTTTGATACTTTTGCCTGTTTGTTTTTCCACTTCATTCTTATATTCTCGGAATACCTCAAAAGGCCTTGGATTGATGCTTCATCAAGAAGACATGTCCTTACCAAGAGAAATTATCCGTAAAAGTAATGAAATAGGAATAACCAATTCGTGCATCTGTAGATATTGGACCACACACGTCGCTGTGTATGAGTCCTAAGAGCTCGCTCGCTCTTACTCCGTGTTTAGCGAACAGATTCTTTGTCATCTTTCTTATGAGACAAGATTGACAAGTTGCATAAGACTGATATTCGAACGGATCCAAATATCCATCTCTATGTAACTTTGACAACTGTGTTTTATGTGTTTCATTGATGTGACCCAGTCTACAATGCCATAAGAATGCCTTATTTAATTCTGGAGACTTTCTTTTAAGTGTGTTCCGGACGTTGAAAACTTGAGCATGATTTAACACATTTATACTGTCCTCTAGTGTTCCTGACCCAATCAGACTTTGATTTAGGTGGATGTGGACTACATCGCTTACAAACTAGACTAGGTACACACAAATAGTTACGTAGAATCAATATCTGCCCACTTACGGTCGCAGATATAATGTAAATACTGTGAACTAGCGTGTTTAAAATATCCGATCGAACAAATTTTATCAAGTGACATTCACGGTCGCAGATATAATATAAATACTGTAAACTAGCGTGTTTAAAATATCCGATCGAACAAATTTTATCAAGTGGGCCCCCAAGCATTACTGTAGCACATAAAGAAAATCTGGGCCCAAAAATAATATACCAAAATCCCTATTTCCAGCCCAAAAGCCCACTGCAAAAATTTGGTGCGTTGACAAGTCAAAAGCGCGGCGGAACCGCGGCCAAAGCTTGGGTTTGGCCGTGGTTCCGCCGCGGTATTGTTAGATCTCGCAACCAAATTTTCACAGATTGCTTATATTTCCATGCACAGTATTCTTCAACAACCTGAAAAATTTTTGGAGCTAAAAAAAATTTGACAGAAACCTGTGCACTTGAAATCGGGTTTTCGGAAAAATCCGTTCGATCGAGCTTTAAACATATTAGAGCAAGCTAGGCAAGGTTAATGGCGTGGCTCTGATACCATGTTGCGCCACGGCAGCGCCCCGGCCTACTACTCGAGGCCAAAATGCGGAATCAAAATTTTTCTTAACTTTAACCGGCGCTACCGCGGACAATATACCCGGATCGTGACTATTAACCTAATGCTAGCTAACAAGATGTAACACCTTAGGTCGGGTTTAGGGGTTAATTATAGTTTACTAGATAGTTTTGGTAAAAAGTTTACCAAATTAAGTTTTTGGTGATTTATACTAATTAATGAATATTTTATTAGGATTTTTCTAGGCACACACACACTTGTGCATGTTAGCTAGGGTTAGGATTTGGGGTTAAAACCATGATTAGCAACCATGGTGGGTTAACCTATTTGTATTAAGTTGTTTTGGGTTTTAAATTGGTATGGTTGTTGTTCTCTTGTTTTTTTATTATGGGTGTTATTCTTTTTATTATTGAAATTCTTTTCTTTTGTTGACTTAGTGGGAGAGAGAGGGTATGGGCAATATGGCTTGAGCCATGCTCATTTAATGAGAGAGAGAGAGAGGTTGACTAGGGTGCCTCATTCCTTTCCTCATTATTCTCCCAACTCTCTCACACACACACACTCAGCTGAGAGAGAGAGAGAGAGAGAGAGGCAGCAGCTGCAGAAGAAGCACAGCAGCAGCAACTGGCAGCAACAACAGCAGCATCATCAACAGCATCAGCAGCAGCAGGCAGTGGCAGCAGCAGCAACATCAACAGCAGCCCCAGCAGCTGCAGCAGCACTCCCATCTTCTCCACCTCCTTTCTCCTTGCACTTAGGGTCTTGCAAGGTATAGAATCCGAGCCCAACTTCTTGTTTGTTTAACGTATGCGTAGTTTAGCTTCGGTTTGTGTAAAAAGTGAGATTTTGTGCTTGAAATGGTGATTTGTGTGGACTTGTGATTTAGTGCTGATAATATTGGTTAACCTAGCCTAATTAGGTGTTATTAAGACCATGTAAACCTAGTTAGACCCCAGATTACACCAAAATACCATAGGGTTTCAAATTGTGCAAATTTAGTGTTTTTAAGTGAACTTTTTGGATTTTTGTGATCTGCTATAGGCCCGAGTAGTTCAGGTTGAAATTGAGTTAACTGGAGCTTGTATACAAGACATAGACCCCACCACCAGAGCCCGAGACCCCCACCCCATAGAGAGGCCGCCAATTTATTCATTCTGGCCGCAATTTGCGGCCAGATAGGGGAATTTTTGGGTGATGTTTGGATGGGTAGGAGTCTGTTGTTATTTCTAGGCCAGTGGTATGTATAGTTTTCTAAGTTGTTAGCCTGGGTAGAATCTGGGACGTTATATCGTATTTCTAGTACGTTTGGTTCGCGCGATACGCGCGATACGCGAGAGGGTTCCATGATTCAGCGTATCGCGGCGTATCGGGGTTAGTTTTAGACGCGTGCACACGTTTAGCGTATCGTACACACGCGCGTTTAGTTCGCGACGCGAGCGTATCGTTTGACGTCGATATCACGTTTTGCGAGATATTTGCTTATATTTGGATTCTTGTGAAATTCCAGGTTCGCAGGCGGGTACATCAGGCGAAGCTAAGAAAGGGAAGCAAGTGGTCGGCTACGAGTAGCGCACGACCAGGTGAGTAGATTTAACATCTACGGGGAAATCGCCCGTATGGCGTTAAGCGTCAGGGCGAGTTAGGATATTAGGTTGTGGATGTTCATATGGACTGTAGTAGCATACCTTATTGTTGCATACAGAAATGATAGCATAGGACACTGCACTGTCACTAACGGTTCAAGTCGCACGAGCACGCTTGATATGCTACACTCACACCGTTAGTGATTGCTATGACACTCACATTATAGGATTGCTATAAATCATATATCATACTGATTCCACCCTATTGATGTTGTCATGAATTGCCGCATAACAACATATGTTATATCGATATTCAGGCACATATGCATCACATACCCCTACTGGTACTACATGCACACTGTATATTCATACCAGTGCACACATATATTGATATGCTCATACCTGCACACATGCACACTGTATATTCATCTAGTGCACACATATATTGATATGCTCATACCTGCACATATGCACACTGTATATTCATACCAGTGCACACATATATTGATATCTTCATACCTGCGCACATGCACACTGTATATTCATACCAGTGCACACATATATTGATATCTTCATACCTGCGCACATGCACACTGTATATTCGTACCAGTGCACACATATATTGATATACTCATACCTGCGCACATGCACACTGTATATTCGTACCAGTGCACACATATATTGATATGCTCATACCTGCACACATCCACACTGTATATTCATACCAGTGCACACATATATTGATATCTTCATACCTGCGCATATGCACACAGTATATTCGTACCAGTGCACACATATATTGATATCTTCATACTTGCTTAGATTACGCATTGAGATATGTTGTTTCCATGTTAATTCTGGATTTGGGGAACCGTGGATATTTCAAAGAGAATAGTTAATTATTTAAAAACCCGGTTTCCCTTGATATGATTTTTCAGTGCGTCCACCATGTGTTTTCTCGGTACTAGAGTGACATATATGTGAACCCGAATCGAGGAGTTGGATGAGGCCGATTACGGGTACATGGTGGACCCGGTATGGTACCCCGGGGCGAGAACGGTTTCGCTGTGTAGTAGACGGTGAGCCTGGCAGAGGGACTACTACCTACCGGTGATTGGTTGGACCTGGCGGTTATCCGGAGGATACTGACCAGAGTCTATGGATGGATACGGGACGACTCGTACTGCCGGGGCCGAGGGCCGATACCGCAGACAGAGCCTGTGGGCTGATCCGAACTGACGGATGCCCTATACAGGAGGATTTGCGTGTCGATGCTTGGCACGAGTATTTCTTGATATTTTGGGTGCCGATGTTGGGCACTCACGGTTATATGAGATTTACAGGATTGGAGGACCAAGGAGGATGACGACATCTGAGTAGTATTGGGTTTTAGGTACATTGATGGGTACCGATTATACTTTCTACGATGACATTCTGTGTAGATGTTATATTTCCCATGCTCAGTATGTAGTAATTGATATCTCATCCTGTACCTATTGCACCTGATATAGTACACATTGCTAGACATGATCATTGCATACCCTGTTCATTCTATATAGGGTTGCTAGATTTCATTGCTAGACATGATCATTGCATACCCTGTTCATTCTATATAGGGTTATTAGATTTCATTGCTATACATGATCATTGCATACTCTGTTCATTCTATATAGGGTTGTTAGATTTCATTGCTATACATGATCATTGCATACTCTGTTCATTCTATATAGGGTTGTTAGATGGCGTTATTATACCTGATCATCACATTTCTTGCTTATCACATGGAGATGTTATTAGACCGCACTTGTTGCATATTTGAGCATCCAGTTCATCATATAGATGTTATCTGTTGATATAGGTTAGAGTATCGTAGCACGTGCATACTCGCGATTACCTTTATATGTTATCTTCTATTCACGAGTTGGCAACTCACCCCCGTTGTGCCACAGTGTTTGCAGGTTGCCCTTCGGAGTAGTCGTGGCAGGCTGCATTCTTGCATCTTTTGACACAGATACCCCTACAGTTGGTGTGCTAGCTCTTTTGCTGATAGGTGGGTTTTGTGCGGTATTTGGTTATCTTTCAGTTATGTACATTGTTGTATCTAGTACTCTCCATCTACCACTTATGTATTGACGTAGAGACCAGTTGTGAGGACGATGTATATTATTTTGTATTCTGGTGTCGAGCTCGTTGTGAGCCGACTCTACTTATGCAGTTTATTCTATCTGTGATGTTTCCCACCTGTTGCTCATTTTCTTCGCTACGGCGTCGTATATTGTTATCTTAGTAATTTGTTCTATTAAATGCTTAAATCACTCTATACTTTTACTGGTTTGATTTCTGGGTTTTCGGCTTAGTCGCGTTACGCCTGTAGACGTTACGTGGTTAAGTGCCGGTCACGGGCCAAACTTTGGGTCGTGACAAAGTTGGTATCAGAGCGTAGGTTTTACCTTTGGAGTGTAGGATAACCCTGGTATGATGGAGTAGGTAGCTGCAGCAGAGTGGCGTAGCGTGCGTATGTTCCGCGGTATACTCACGACACGGTACTCCGCCTAAGCGACCTTAGGACTTATTGATTGAATTTCCCTTATGATCGTATACATCCTTGTGATTCAATTTTCGTATCCTCATCGAATCCTACCTTCTTTTCAGCCATTATGCCGCCAAGGACTACGAGGGTGCAGAGAGAGGCCGGGAGAGCCGAGGTTCGAGTTAATTTATCTGAGACGAGGACTGATCCGAGTAGTACCCATGTTGTACCAGGACCGATTATTTCTCCTACGACAGATCAGATCGCTAGACTAGTGGCAGAGATGCAGAGCTTACGCCAGACGATGAGCTCATTGGTAGAGGTCGTTCGAGCGCAGCGACAGATGGTTGCCACCCCTGTTACCCAGTTGTTCCTTGCGATCATCATGCAGTATTCCGTCCCCTACATAGCACCGGTGGAGGTAGCCCCTGTTTACGAGACACGTCTTCCAGAGACCGTGAGAGTTTCGGAACAGTTGTGGAATCGTACTGGTGTACCAGCCCAGAGCAGAGGCTTAGGACGAGGACAGTCGTTTGGCTTCCATCCCCAGGCAGGACAGCAGGCAGCGCGTAGGTGTTTACGATGCGGAAGCCTTCAGCACCTCATCAGGCAGTGTTCCTTCACAGCACGTCAGGGTCGTATTCTGAGACGTCGTGGACGCGGAGGGTTTGCACAAAGGGGTCAGGCTAGTAGAGGAGTTCGATCAATCGCAGATGAAGGACAGGCACAAGTTTTCGCTTCGACTCATCGGGACGCGCGGGCGTCCAATGCTGTGGTTTCAGGTACTCTTTCAGTATGTTCTTTTGTTGCACTCGTATGTTTACACACTTCGTGCCGGGTTTAGGACGGGAGTCGTGCTGGGTAGATTAGCCGTTTGTTGTGTTAACTTCTGTCAGCAATCCTTTTGTTGTGCAACACGTACTTCGGTCTTGTGCCGATCAGATAGGAGATAGAGATTTATCTGCTATTTTGATCCTCCTAGAGATGTTGGATTTGGCGATCTCCAGGGCACGGACTGGTTAGCTACGTGTCAGGCGTTGTGGGCTACCGTGAGGAAACAGTTAGGGTTTGTTTTCCCGGGCAAGTCAGTTCTTGTTGTGCAGGTAGATAATGGTGCCGCCTCTTACAGCTTGAATTCAGCCTTATTTGCTAGACGGCTCTGAGGAGATGTCATGGATTCTTGGCGTTTTTCGTGATGCTGTAGCCACAGTTGGTTTGTTGGACCAGTTCTCTTTCGTGCGAGAATTTTTCCGACGTCATTCCAAGATGAGCCGGCGAAGCTTATGGAGCTAAGGATCTTCTGCAGAGTGGTTGTTGAGGGAGTTGTGCGTCTGAGTGTTTCGCATTTAGGAAGCTCCTATTTCTGTTCGTCCAGGAGGAAAATGACAGATTGAGGTTGTGTATTGATGGATCGTCACTTGAATCGGCTTACGGTGCGGATAAGTATCATGTACCTCGCATTGACGATTTCTTCGATCAGCACCTGAGTGCGAGACTTTGTCTAGGTTCGTTTAGGATCGGGTCATCATTGTTGCAGGTCCGGAGTGATGATATTCCGAAGACTGCCTTGTGCGTGCTACGGGCTTTGTGTGTTTTGGGTGTGTCACTGGACTCACCAATGCTCTAGCAGCATTCGTAGGTGTGATGAACTAGTTTTCTTCGGGCCGTTCCTCGACTAGTTATTGTTGTGTCATTTACGACATCCTAGTCTTTTTAGGGTAGCACTTGAGGATCTGTTATACGGATACTGGGAGAGCCCCAGCGTTTTACTAAATTCTCGGAGTGTTCCCTTTTAGCTTGTTGTGTTGACTCCTAGGTTTTGTAGTTACGGAGATGAATTTGTATGGTTTCGAGGAAGATCGCGGCCGTACAGCTTGGGCCCAATCTGTGAGCAGGACGGAGGTCTGCGGATTTTGGCTTAGCAAGTTTTACCGCCGTCTCATGCAGGATTGCTAGTGTAATGTTGTCCCGTTGACTTAATTAACTGGAATGGAGGTTTCTTTTCTGTAGACTGAGGCTTGTGTACGGAGTTTCCGCAGTTGAAGACTCGGTTAACAACTGCTTCAGCCCTTTCCTTGCTCTTTGGTTCGGGCGACTTTGTGGTTTAACTGTAATGTTTCATGAGTAGGACTCGAATGTGTACTGAGGTGACACAATGGAGTTATCGCTTTTGCTTCCTTACATTTGGAGGAAGTACGAGAAGGATATCCCACTCCTGATCTGGAGATGGCCGCGATGGTTTTGCGTTGGAGATTAGAAACACCACTTGTTTGAGAGTCGTGTCAGATTTTCACGGACCACCAGAGTTTAAGGAACCTCTTCCTGCGGCGGAATTTGATTGTTGTGATAATCCTCCGCAGATTCACAGTTCTTGTGCGATCGTTGAGTACGGCATAATTTTGTCTCTTCTGAGGAGACAGCTTGCTCATGTCCGCGTCCGACCACTTTTTCTTAAATCGTTTTCGCGAGACACTGTCCGCCGACGCTCGTTCGTCAGGGATATTGGAGCCTACTCGGCTGGGTAATGTTTTGGAATCCTTGACTTGTGGCAAGGGTGTGCTAGGCTAGAGAGACACTTGTGTACCTAGTATTATAGGGGAGAGATGAGGAATCCTAGGGCAGGCACATCGGTCAACTCTCTGTACTCATTCAAGCCCCACCAACTGTTAACGTAACTTGTAAGGTAGTTACGGGTGGGCAGGGACAGAAAAAAGAAGTCTGGGATTCGTTTCAAAGTGTCTGTCTTATTGTGTGCTCGAGTTGAGCAACTGAGACTGACGAGAGAGTTGCAACCTTTAACCGTTCCGAAGAGGGAACGGGAGCAGATCTCCCTGAATTTTCATTATGGTGTCCACCTAGAAGTTGTCAGGATGTGACTCCATTCGGATGCTTGTCATCCGGTGATACTCAGTTGTTCTTGTTAAGTTGTGCGTATGTAGAAATTGTTGTCGGCAGTTGGGGATCGTCGTTTACCATCGATAGGGTTCTCCTTTGATAGCAGTTATCAGGAGACACTCCAATTGGTAACCTTTAGGATTAGAGGCTAGGTCATGTCGATCACCAGTCTATTTTTTTTTCTAACTCCGTGTTATAGGATTTTTGTACCTCAGCTAGTTTAGAGATTTCGGAAATGACCCGGTTGTTTTGGGTCAGGATGAGTTTGGTCCATTGCGGATGGAGATCAGATGCTGACCAAGAGGGTCGCAGATTCAAGTTCGCAATGGCAGATCATGTATTCCCACAGGAAATTTCCGATAAATGACATGTTGAGTTTTGGGAAGCTTTCCAGGATAGTAAGTCTTTTAGGGATCCCTAAGGCAAGTTGGTTCGTTGCCTTAAGTTGGGCACTTCTACCCAGATTATTGAATATTCAGCCCGTATTTCCTATGTCGATACTTTGCAATTACCTTCATGACCTTTCTCATTGGATTCAGCGCCAGACCAATTAAGTTCGAGTGTGATCCTTCGTTCACCCAACAGGCAGCCGTAATTTTGGGCCGGCAGGTGAAGAAACTTCGATCGAGGGTCTTGCCATCAGTGAAGGTATTTTGGTGGATCCCAAACGGTAAGGGAATCACTTGGGAGGCTGATGGCTAGATGAGGAAGAAGTTCCCTCATCCCTCTGAAGGTATGCGTAGCTTTGTATTTTAAAATTCGGGGACGAATTTTCTTTAAGGGGGGAAGATTGTAACACCTTAGGTCGTGTTTAGGGGTTAATTACAGTTTACTAGATAGTTTTGGTAAAAAGTTTACCAAATTATGTTTTTGGGGATTTATACTAATTAATGAATATTTTATTAGGATTTTTCTAGGCACACACACACTTGTGCATGTTAGCTAGGGTTAGGATTTGGGGTTAAAACCATGATTAGCAACCATGGTGGGTTAACCTATTTGTATTAAGTTGTTTTGGGTTTTAAATTGGTATGGTTGTTGTTCTCTTGTTTTTTTATTATGGGTGTTATTCTTTTTATTATTGAAATTCTTTTCTTTTGTTGACTTAGTGGGAGAGAGAGGGTATGGGCAATATGGCTTGAGCCATGCTCATTTAATGAGAGAGAGAGAGAGGTTGACTAGGGTGCCTCATTCCTTTACTCATTATTCTCCCAACTCTCACACACACACACACTCAGCTGAGAGAGAGAGAGAGAGAGAGAGGCAGCAGCTGCAGAAGAAGCACAGCAGCAGCAACTGGCAGCAACAACAGCAGCATCATCAACAGCATCAGCAGCAGCAGGCAGTGGCAGCAGCAGCAACATCAACAGCAGCCCCAGCAGCTGCAGCAGCACTCCCATCTTCTCCACCTCCTTTCTCCTTGCACTTAGGGTCTTGCAAGGTATAGAATCCGAGCCCAACTTCTTGTTTGTTTAACGTATGCGTAGTTTAGCTTCGGTTTGTGTAAAAAGTGAGATTTTGTGCTTGAAATGGTGATTTGTGTGGACTTGTGGTTTAGTGCTGATAATATTGGTTAACCTAGCCTAATTAGGTGTTATTAAGACCATGTAAACCTAGTTAGACCCCGGATTACACCAAAATACCAAATTGTGCAAATTGTGCAAATTTAGTGTTTTTAAGTGAACTTTTTGGATTTTTGTGATCTGCTATAGGCCCGAGTAGTTCAGGTTGAAATTGAGTTAACTGGAGCTTGTATACAAGACATAGACCCCACCACCAGAGCCCGAGACCCCCACCCCATAGAGAGGCCGCCAATTTATTCATTCTGGCCGCAATTTGCGGCCAGATAGGGGAATTTTTGGGTGATGTTTGGATGGGTAGGAGTCTGTTGTTATTTCTAGGCCAGTGGTATGTATAATTTTCTAAGTTGTTAGCCTGGGTAGAATCTGGGACGTTATATCGTTTTCTATTACGTTTGGTTCGTGCGATACGCGCGATACGCGAGAGGGTTCCATGATTCAGCGTATCGCGGCGTATCGGGGTTAGTTTTAGACGCGTGCACACGTTTAGCGTATCGTACACACGCGCGTTTAGTTTGCGACGCGAGCGTATCGTTTGACGTCGATATCACGTTTTGCGAGATATTTGCTTATATATGGATTCTTGTGAAATTCCAGGTTCGCAGGCGGGTACATCAGGCGAAGCTAAGAAAGGGAAGCAAGTGGTCGGCTACGAGTAGCGCACGACCAGGTGAGTAGATTTAACATCTACGGGGAAATCGCCCGTATGGCGTTAAGCGTCAGGGCGAGTTAGGATATTAGGTTGTAGATGTTCATATGGACTGTAGTAGCATACCTTATTGTTGCATACAGAAATGATAGCATAGGACACTGCACTGTCACTAACGGTTCAAGTCGCACGAGCACGCTTGATATGCTACACTCACACCGTTAGTGATTGCCATGACACTCACATTATAGGATTGCTATAAGTCATATATCATACTGATTCCACTGTAAGTCTACGCTAGCGCCCCGGCAGTCTACAGACGCCAAATGCGGAACAAAAACTTTTTATCTGGCGCTATCGTATACTTTAACCCGGATCTGCCATTATTGCTAAACTAACAAACTGTAAAGAGTGTAGAAAGGTTATACCGAACGATCCTAGTCCTTCGTTCTTTAACCATCATCCCACGCTCCATTGCGGCTGCTCCGATCTCTTCGATCTCCGATCTGCTCGTCCAGGTGGCACCACATCACTGATTCTTTAAACGGGCTCCCGCCTCTGTCTTGAGGCAACTCGGTCGTCAAGTTTGCTAGAAGAGACGACCAAGATTGATGTAGAGAATGAGTAGATGACTTTGTCTCTTTCCGTCCAAAGCTATGGACGGACGGTTAATGAAGTTGCCGAGGGAATCGGGTGATGGAATGAAATGAACTGTGAAATTCCATACACCCCAAAATCTATCATATCTTTTTCACAAAATGAAACATCAAGTGAGTGAGAGTGTGAGGAGAGAGAGAGGGGCCGGCCTCTTATAGCAAAGAGGGAGGTGATCGTAGGAGAGGGGGGGTAACCTTAAGTAAATATCATAATGTGAACACAAAATAATATCTTAAGGAAAACAAGAAATGGTTAAAATCAAAGCATGAGTCACAAGACACCTCACCAAATCTAGAACCTTCTAGAACCTTCTAGAAGCATGACTCACTCTCATCCAAGAAAAGATAAATCCGTCTTTAACCGAATGTTAAAAGACGGCTGATAGAAAACTGGAAACTGGCAACTTCCAAAAGTGATCCTGAAACGAATTTCAGGACAACCCCGAAACTGTATAAATATACCCGCATTTGTATTACGACCGAATACAAATGCAACTTAGACAAAGATATTATACCTACTCAATATAATACTCGGATCCAGCTTAAACCAAAGCCGACCAGTATCATCTGCCCGAAAAATAACACGTGCGTAAACGCACGTGCATTTTCCGAACCTTGCCATAAAACCATACGGCCTCTACAACGTTTCGCCCGAACTTGGGAAACTGTCCGTGGGGGACTCTAATGACTCGTCAGTACCCTGGCAGTGGGTTTAAGCACAAACCGTCATCGGCACTAGCTATGCGTAACGGCTGCCCATGGACTGACCTCAAGGGAGGCTGATGAGCGAACTCAAGGGAGGCCGATGAGCGAACTCATCCAGAAACCCTACTGAGCCTAACAGTGACAATGTATATACAGTCCGGTCCGTTCGTCAATGTGTATCGCATATCCGCCTAGGGGGCTAGTAACGTCAGACCCCCAGAAGCAGTATAAGTCGTGTCGGAGTGTAGCCCAATAACACCCTGAGATACTACTGGAGTACCTACCAGTAAATATCCTGCCATGGCCATGGACTTTGTGTAATGGCTCTCCTAGACACAGCACGACCTCGCCCCCAATACCGGGAGAGACAAATCCCTTGCCGATCCGCTCACGTGCCTCCATATGGCTCAGGACTGTACCCAAAAGCTACCTGTTTGCACGACTCCTTTGAGCCGTGGTAGGGTAGAAATCAAAGAACAGTGGGAACTCACACGAGACAAATGACGACCTCAGGTCGATGAACTAACCTGTACACATGTCACCAGGGAACTGCTATCTGACGATAGGTATAGTACTAACTAGCAGATTCCCGGCGAGTCCAGTCCGGTGTACTCATAATCCAATGAGCACCTGTATACATCTTAGGTGATCCAACTGACACCAGTGGCTTGCGAGACCGGCCACCGCCCCTCGTCGGGGTCTCGACTGTATACACTAGTCTACTCCGGAGTATCGATGCCCTGTCTCGAAACTCCTACGACTAGGGACCACAATTAAGGATATGCATATAAACTACCCAACTCTCACGTATATGATCGCCATCATACTGTTGGTAGTAAAGCAAGATCCTAAGGGCTCTATCAAAGTGTAACATGCAATCAGTCACCTGAACATGTACACGACTGATAAAGGCAAACCAGATAGCATACTATCATCTCGAGTAAGACTGTCCTACCGGGATAGGTCCTCCGCAATCATTGCAATCACGTACCTGCGATCCAATAATTGACTATGAGGGCACTATCTCCAACAATCTCCCACTTGCACTCAAGGCTAATATTGCGATGTCGACTACTCACAGCCCGTGTGAAACCGAACATCCAACTCCTCTACTAATCAGTTTCACAAAGCCCGTTTGTAAAACTATTGTGTTCGAGAAATAGCCTTAGTGAGTGGATCCGCCTAGATGTTTCTTTCTATATCTCTCTAAAACTCAAGTTCGCGGAGAAAGCCATCTCCCGAATCGAGTAATACCTGTCTTAGAATATGTCTGGAAATATGATGGGACCTAGTTCATAAATGAACTCCAAATCCAAACTTCTTAGACTGTATCGATCACTGAACCTAATCAGTATCCGGCACCATGCCACCCACAGTATCCTCTTGGACCACCTGTCCACAATACTGTCCCTCTTCGTCAGAGGGAAAACTATAACTCTGACAATCACTCTGTCATCCACGTCACCTTTGAAGCCTGGAATGATAATCGTCTTCCGAAGGAGGCTGCCGTCATCAAATCCGTAGAACATGTACTTATGTTCTAAAACTGCTTCCTTATGTCTCTCCAGGATTGGATTAATACAAACTTATCGCATCTAGTGCAAAAACAACATCTGGTGTGGTACTTGACACCTCACGATTGACTCAATTGCCTAAGCAAGTGATCTGCCAATCATGCACAGCCCTCTCCCCTTTAGTCTATACGACACCTTTAGAGAGGGTGACTCCATCACCTGCAGGTACACCACCATGCTAGGAGTCAACTATTCTAAAAACCATTAGAATATCTGTCAAAGTACCCACATTGGGAAACTACCCAAATCCAGATCTAAAACCATAGATCTAGAAACCATAATGTCTGATATTATATCCATATCCTGTCTGGAGAAACAACTGTGTGACGACCACAGTACAACCGTTCGTAGTATAGGAATTTTACTTCCCACTCTGTGTATGTCATCCAGATACCATGACATCACACCCTACTACCTTCTTAACAGATCCATCCCCTATTCTGATTGAAGTCAAACCCATGACTATCACATCAAAATTAGATGATCTATCTCCGCTATAACTGCTCAAGTCTATAAATAGACATAAGCTACTTGCCCACTATTCTTCCGATGCTCCCACTGAATACGACAACCCTCCTACCGGGTCTCATAACCTGGAACAACAGTAGTGTCAAGTCTGGGTAGATAAGAACCTCCCTGTCACCGTCCTTGAGGCTACCGAAGTACCTCTCGGGTGTCTGAGGTTACCCACCATATCTGCGGAGTGGCTATTGGAATGTCAAACCTGATTGAATATATAGGTCCTATTAAATTTTCCGTAATCGTTTGCGGTTCTGGAATCACTTCCAGTTCTACCATACTCCCACTACTGTTTTCTGAAAAAGATCCATTTTACTAAAACTGTGGCGAGTCAAGAACAATATCACTATTGATCTTCCAAATGGTAGAATATCAACCCTCGTCATAGCCAGGGTCAACCCACAAACAGCCATTACAGAAACGTGCCCTGAGTTATCCAGAGTCTGGTTTTAAGCATAAGCTGTACAACTCCCCATACCTTAATATCTTTTAAGGTACGATCCATTCTATATCCAATATAGAAACTTTGGCACTTATTTAATTGGAACCAGATTCAATCATGCAGCTATCTCCAGTGCATATCAACTTAATGGAAAGAGGCTAATCAGCATTACTCAACTTAGGAATCCATCCAATTATGAGTAACCTGAAAGAGAAACAAGTTTTTCAAAACCATCACTATCATCTGAATACCAATCACAAGAATCTACATCTTCGATCTCTTTGAAGAATCCCGATACTTGTGATACCTGGTTCTCTACTTTATTCTTATACCCACAACTTCTCAAAACTTAGACCTTATATTTCTACGAAACACTTGTCTAAATACTAGAGAAGTTACAAGTAAACAGAACATAGTACGAGGACCTACCCCTTTGTCCTGAAGGACACTGGACAACATACAATACTCTGTATAAGTCCGCTGAGTTAAACAACTCAAAATCTGTGTGTCGTAGGTTGAAAACTGTACCCTGGCGATTTCCTCAAATATCACCAATTACAACGAATTCCGATATAATGAGGATAATTACCTAATCCCAATAACTTACTCCCACTCATCATCTGTAAAACCATACAGATATGAGAATGAAACCTGGTAAATACATACCCTTGGAGTAAGTGTCTAATCGGGAAAATAGTTTTTCTTTAACAATGCACTGAAACATGAAAATGTTTCGTAGGGGTATCCTGGTATTCATAGTAATGCCACTTCCATAATCCAATTCATGACTTCAACCGTATATTTTATTGCCATCTCTCTAAATCCCATTATTTGTCTTTAGTCGTTACCTTCTGTATACCATCGTTAGGCTAAATGGTTTTCTTCCTTCCCTACCGTTCGGCACCAGCCTATGGTTTGGAAGAAGACTATCCAGTAAGCATAATAGGTGTACTCTCCTAAACCAAGGAGTACTCGTATCTCGAGAGAAGGTGACGATAAAAGACAATTGAATAATACCTTATTCTTTTAAAGGAGAAATAGGAGTGGCGATGAAGTACGCGGTTTTGGTCGTGAATGATATTAGTCGCAATTTACTTTGCCCTCTTTCTAATCCCTTTATTTTGTCTTTACATATTACCTTCTGCACACCCTACTTAGGCTAATTGGTTTTCTTCATTCCCTACCTTTCGGCACCTGCCTATGGTTTGGAATAAGACTATCCAATAAGCGTAATAGGTGCACTCTCCTAAACCAAGGAGCTCTCGCAACCTGAGAGAAGGTGATAATAAAAGACAACTGAATAAACCAATTCTATTTCTCCTGAACCTGGATCCATCCTCGAAGAAGTCCCTCCGAGTTCGTATATAACCATACGATGGATCTATCCAATGGAAGTGGATTTCCGTAGTAATACGGGTGTTCTGAGAAATTCAAAGGGTAGAAGAAGGAGTGGAAATGACTTATGCAACATAGACAATCCAAAAGCCAGTATTTTAAGAAGGTTCGGTCAACCTGGTCACTGAGTCATAGTCTAGGGTCGGTCAAAGGTCGCTGCCAAAGAGAGAGAGAAAAGAAACACTCTGCGTGCACTCTAACCTAGATCAGAATGGTTATCACTTTATCTAATCCGGAAACCTCCCACTGTCCTGTCAAATTCTCCTCCAAACCTAAAGAAGAATCAATCGGGATCACCCGAAGAGTAAACCAACTCATCAGTGGGAATCGGGATCCAACTCTCATCGCATGATAACGTGATGGAATGCATCCACGTTACTCATACTCCAGAAGGTATGCGCATACTTGGCAAGTTTCAGTTTCTTTAGAAACTCCCGATCTGATTTTTTCCCCATGCTCTTATAACCTTGGCTTTGGTCAAAATGTCATAAGTCACATGCCAAGTTCTACCCGTCACTATCTTGTCAATTTGAACCCACCCGCACATGCCCCTGACTTTGGCCAATCGGCAGAACGACTGTCCCAAACTAACTCATCTATCTATGCAACAATTGAATACCCAGCAGCTACCAAACACTATGCCTTAACTTTGGATAAAATACATAGCTTGAATACTACTGAATACCCAAAAGAAACGACGGAGGGCTACGGCTGGTTTTTGGCGAAAAACCTTTAACGTAGTGAACTTGATATCGCTGAAGGAACCTGATAGCTTTTTTAAAATATAGTGGCGAAAACCTTTTGCTAAAGAGGCACTCCCGATGAAGGGATCTCGGCTCTTTCCTCGTGGAATAAGGTGCTGGATATTCCACTGAATACCGCTATGCAAAGCAACTTGTAATCGACTATAGTGAAGTTATTACCCTGACGCAAACTTCTGCCCAAGGGGTCAGTCCCGGTGAAGGGATATCGGCCCTTGCCCCGTCGAATGAGGTGCAGGATATTCCACTGAATACCGCTATGCAAAACAAAAGGAAACGTCTTTGCAATAACACTTTTTAAATTGTTCCAACAACTAAAACAGGTTTGTTTAGCTTTTTGCATTGATCAGAATCAACGCAGTCCCATCAATGAATCACACCAGAAAAGAACGAAAATAAAATGTACGTATATGCCATCCACATTCGTCACTGGGTCCCGTCATCACCCGTTAGGTTACTTAACTAACGACAGAGCGGGGACAGGACTAGCGCGGGTGTAAAACATATATAACATCTAATAGTATATAAACCAATATACATAATCGCTCCAGGCGTGATAATATGCAACATTACAGAAAAGTAATAAGCATCACAGAACAATACAGATAATCTGGGATCCCCGAGTTTCACAGAGCCGCTGCTGAAACTCGAGGTTCCCCTGTCGTGTGGATAGCCTGTGCAATGAAACCTAGACCCCTACGGGTGCGGCAAGTTACCCGCCAAAACCTGAAGCGAGGTAGTCCCCACAGCATAGTGAATGGAACACCCGGCACTTCACGGAATCCGGTAAATTGAGCACCCCTCCTTGGGTCAACCTGTACCCCCCTACGAGTGCGGCGAATAGTCTGCCAATTCTAGAGTGGAACCCCTCTGCCTCTCAAAGCCATGAGATGCAGACCCGTTGCCCCCCAGAACCCGGCTATCCGTGCACTCCGTCTCGGGGAAAAACCTAGTACAGTAATGAAAAATAGTACAACAGGTACATCGACCGCAACCTGGTCGTGCCCCAAAATAATATTATACAACAGGCAGTGACGGCAGTCCACATGTTGGACGCTCGCCCCGCAATATCAAATGTACAAATAAACTCAAACTGTACTACCATTGCACACTGCTATCCACCACGACAAATCCGCAACATCACAGCACAACACAGAACATCAACGCGAATGTCACGTTCGCAAACCCGTCTAAAAGAACTATAGCAATCGGACGCGGTTTACCGATCAAATGACATTCCCGGTCGGAGATATAATGTAAGCACTGTAAACTAACATGTTTAAATTTCGATCGACCAAATATCACAAAGTGGGCCCCACGCAAATCTGTAGAACAGTAACAAAACCTGGGCCCAAAAGATATATACCAAAAACCCCAATTTCCAGAGGAGAACACACTGTACAAATTTGGGGGCATGATCGCCCAGAACGGCCGCGGATGTGCGGCCAAACCATGGGTTTGGCCGTGTTTCCGCGGCTGTCTTGTCGACTGACATGCTCAAATTTGTACGGCGTTCTTAAAAATCCCTGCACAGTTTTCTGAGATGGTCAAAATAATTTTAGGACACCGTTTAAAAACAACAGAAACTGTCAAGCAAGAAAAATGCGATTTTTTATTTTCGGTTCGATCGATGTTTTAAACGCGTTAGCACAAGTTAGTATAGCAAAATGGTGAGGCTCTGATACCACTGTAAGTCTACGCTAGCGCCCCGGCAGTCTACAGACGCCAAATGCGGAACAAAAACTTTTTATCTGGCGCTATCGTATACTTTAACCCGGATCTGCCATTATTGCTAAACTAACAAACTGTAAAGAGTGTAGAAAGGTTATACCGAACGATCCGAGTCCTTCATTCTTTAACCATCATCCCACGCTCCGTTGCGGCTGCTCCGATCTCTTCGATCTCCGATCTGCTCGTCCAGGTGGCACCACATCACTGATTCTTTAAACGGGCTCCCGCCTCTGTCTTGAGGCAACTCGGTCGTCAAGTTTGCTAGAAGAGACGACCAAGATTGATGTAGAGAATGAGTAGATGACTTTGTCTCTTTCCGTCCAAAGCTATGGACGGACGGTTAATGAAGTTGCCGAGGGAATCGGGTGATGGAATGAAATGAACTGTGAAATTCCATACACCCCAAAATCTATCATATCTTTTTCACAAAATGAAACATCAAGTGAGTGAGAGTGTGAGGAGAGAGAGAGGGGCCGGCCTCTTATAGCAAAGAGGGAGGTGATCGTAGGAGAGGGGGGGTAACCTTAAGTAAATATCATAATGTGAACACAAAATAATATCTTAAGGAAAACAAGAAATGGTTAAAATCAAAGCATGAGTCACAAGACACCTCACCAAATCTAGAACCTTCTAGAACCTTCTAGAAGCATGACTCACTCTCATCCAAGAAAAGATAAATCCGTCTTTAACCGAATGTTAAAAGACGGCTGATAGAAAACTGGAAACTGGCAACTTCCAAAAGTGATCCTGAAACGAATTTCAGGACAACCCCGAAACTGTATAAATATACCCGCATTTGTATTACGACCGAATACAAATGCAACTGAGACAAAGATATTATACCTACTCAATATAATACTCGGATCCAGCTTAAACCAAAGCCGACCAGTATCATCTGCCCGAAAAATAACACGTGCGTAAACGCACGTGCATTTTCCGAACCCTGCCATAAAACCATACGGCCTCTACAACGTTTCGCCCGAACTTGGGAAACTGTCTGTGGGGGACTCTAATGACTCGTCAGTACCCTGGCAGTGGGTTTAACCACAAACCGTCAGCGGCACTAGCTATGCGTAACGGCTGCCCATGGACTGACCTCAAGGGAGGCTGATGAGCGAACTCAAGGGAGGCCGATGAGCGAACTCATCCAGAAACCCTACTGAGCCTAACAGTGACAATGTATATACAGTCCGGTCCGTTCGTCAATGAGTATCGCATATCCGCCTATGGGGCTAGTAACGTCAGACCCCCAAAAGCAGTATAAGTCGTGTCGGAGTGTAGCCCAATAACACCCTGAGATACTACTGGAGTACCTACCAGTAAATCTCCTGCCATGGCCATGGACTTTGTGTAATGGCTCTCCTAGACACAGCACGACCTCGCCCCCAATACCGGGAGAGACGAATCCCCTGCCGATCCGCTCACGTGCCTCCATATGGCTCGGGACTGTACCCAAAAGCTACCAGTTTGCACGACTCCTTTGAGCCGTGGTAGGGTAGAAATCAAAGAACAGTGGGAACTCACACGAGACAAATGACGACCTCAGGTCGATGAACTAACCAGTACACATGTCACCAGGGAACTGCTATCTGACGATAGGTATAGTACTAACTAGCAGATTCCCGGCGAGTCCAGTCCGGTGTACTCATAACCCAATGAGCACCTGTATACCTCTTAGGTGATCCTACTGACACCAGTGGCTTGTGAGACCGGCCACCGCCCCTCGTCGGGGTCTCGACTGTATACACTAGTCTACTCCGGAGTATCGATGCCCTGTCTCGAAACTCCCACGACTAGGGACCACAATTAAGAATATGCATATAAACTACCCAACTCTCACGTATATGATCGCCATCATACTGTTGGTAGTAAAGCAAGATCCTAAGGGCTCTATCAAAGTGTAACATGCAATCAGTCACCTGAACATGTACACGACTGATAAAGGCAAACCAGATAGCATACTATCATCTCGAGTAAGACTGTCCTACCGGGATAGGTCCTCCGCAATCATTGCAATCACGTACCTGCGATCCAATAATTGACTATGAGGGCACTATCTCCAACATCCACCCTATTGATGTTGTCATGAATTGCCGCATAACAGCATATGTTATATCCATATTCAGGCACATATGCATCACATACCCCTACTGGTACTACATGCACACTATATATTCATACCAGTACACACATATATTGATATGCTCATACCAGCACACATGCACACTGTATATTCATACCAGTGCACACATATATTGATATGCTCATACCTGCACACATGCACACTGTATATTCATACCAGTGCATACATATATTGATATCTTCATACCTGCGCACATGCACACTGTATATTCATACCAGTGCACACATATATTGATATCTTCATACCTGCGCACATGCACAATGTATATTCGTACCAGTGCACACATATATTGATATGCTCATACCTGCGCACATGCACACTGTATATTCGTACCAGTGCACACATATATTGATATGCTCATACCTGCACACATCCACACTGTATATTCATACCAGTGCACACATATATTGATATCTTCATACCTGCGCACATGCACACAGTATATTCGTACCAGTGCACACATATATTGATATCTTCATACTTGCTTAGATTACGCATTGAGATATGTTGTTTCCATGTTAATTCTGGATTTGGGGAACCGTGGATATTTCAAAGAGAATAGATAATTATTTAAAAACCCGGTTTACCTTGATATGATATTTCGGTGCGTCCACCATGTGTTTTCTCGGTACTAGAGTGACATATATGTGAACCCGAATCGAGGAGTTGGATGAGCCGATTATGGGTACATGGTGGACCTGGTATGGTACCCCGGGGCGAGAACGGTTTCGCTGTGTAGTAGACGGTGAGCCTGGCAGAGGAACTACTACCTACCGTTGATTGGTTGGACCTGGCGGTTATCCGGAGGATACCGACCAGAGTCTATGGATGGATACGGGACGACTCGTACTGCCGGGGCCGAGGGCCGATACCGCAGACAGAGCCCGTGGGCTGATCCGGACTGACGGATGCCCTATACAGGAGGATTTGCGTGTCGATGCTTGGCACGAGTATTTCTTGATATTTTGGGTGCCGATGTTGGGCACTCACGGTTATATGAGATTTACAGGATTGGAGGACCGAGGAGGATGACGACATCTGAGTAGTATTGGGTTTTGGGTACATTGATGGGTACCGATTATACTTTCCACGATGAAATTCCATGTAGATGTTATATTTCCCATGCTCAGTATGTAGTAATTGATATCTCATCCTGTACCTATTGCACCTGATATAGTACACATTGCTAGACATGATCATTGCATACCCTGTTCATTCTATATAGGGTTGCTAGATTTCATTGCTAGACATGATCATTGCATACCCTGTTCATTCTATATAGGGTTGTTAGATTTCATTGCTATACATGATCATTGCATACTCTGTTCATTCTATATAGGGTTGTTAGATTTCATTGCTATACATGATCATTGCATACTCTGTTCATTCTATATAGGGTTGTTAGATGGCATTGTTATACCTGATCATCACATTTCTTGTTCATCACATGGAGATGTTATTAGACCGCACCTGTTGCATATTTGAGCATCCAGTTCATCATATAGATGTTATCTGTTGATATAGGTTAAAGTATCGTAGCACGTGCATACTCGCGATTACCTTTATATGTTATTTTCTATTCACGAGTTGGCAACTCACCCCGTTGTGCCACAGTGTTTGCAGGTTGCCCTTCGGAGTAGTCACGGCAGGCTGCATTCTTGCATCTTTTGACACAGATACCCCTACAGTTGGTGTGCTAGCTCTTTTGCTGATAGGTGGGTTTTGTGCGGTATCTGGTTATCTTTCAGTTATGTACATTGTTGTATCTAGTACTCTCTATCTACCACTTATGTATTGACGTAGAGACCAGTTGTGAGGGCGATGTATATTATTTTGTATTCTGGTGTCGAGCTCGTTGTGAGCCGACTCTACTTATGAAGTTTATTCTATCTGTGATGTTTCCCACCTGTTGCTCATTTTCTTCGCTACGGCGTCGTATATTGTTATCTTAGTAATTTGTTCTATTAAATGCTTAAATCACTCTATACTTTTACTGGTTTGATTTCTGGGTATTCGGCTTACTTAGTCGCGTTACGCCTGTAGACGTTACGTGGTTAAGTGCCAGTCACGGGCCAAACTTTCGGTCATGACACAAGAGAAGGGAAGAGAGCTATACCGAGCGATCCATGTCCTTCGGTCTTCGTCTCCACTCCGATATCCCGCGGAATCTCCGTCCGTCACCTCCTTGTCGAAAAGGGCACCACGTAGCCGATTTCTTTTACGGGCTCCCACCTCTGGACCGAGGCAACTCGGGCGCGAAGTTGGCTAGCCGACGCGTCCAAGGGTACTGTAGATTGTAGTGTAGAACCTTGTCTCTTGGGGTTTATGAAGTTGCCTTTGGGTGATAAAAGAATCAAAGAACTTTGGAGAAAAGGAGCTATCATTTTCTTGCAAGGAATGAGATGAGGAAATATGCTACACATCAAAATGAACCTCTCTCATTCTCCCCCAATATATGGCCGGCCCCTCATATCTCAAAAATGGTGGAGGGAATCTCAAAACAAGAAGGAAGGTGAGTGTAGGAAAAGAGAATGGGTGACCATAAGCAAAAGGTTATGATAACAATATCATATCAAAATCAAATCCATCCTAATCCTTTCACATCTCAATAAAGCAAGCCATCATGAAAAAGCAAAAATGCATAACCTTTCATAATGCCACAAAAGCAAGAAACCCCTCCACAATAAGTTATTTGCAAACTTACAAATAACAAAAGTCCGGCCGTGAAGGAACAAAGGAAAACCGGCCGGAACGGAATGCAAACTGGCAACTTCAGAAAACTAGTCCCGTAATAAATTACAGGAAAACCCCACTACAGCATATACATGCCCGCATTTGTATTCCCACTGAACATAAATACAAAGAGACAAAATCTACACTATCTAATACTAGGATCCGGCTTAAACCAAAGCCGGCTAGTAAAAACCGTCCGATCACGATCCGTGCAATACCGCACGAATCTGATCGAAACCTGCCATATCTCCATACGGCCTCTACAGCGTTTCGCCCGAAACTTAAGTAACTGAGTGTGGTGGACTCTAAAGACTCGTCAATACTATGGCTGTGGATTTAACCACTAGCACGTCAGAGGTATTAGCCATACGTGACGGGCCACCAGCTATTGACCAAAACGGACGTCGATGAGCGAACACATCCTGACACCCTACTGAGCCTGTCAGTGACAATATCCGTACAGTCCGGTCCGTTCGTCTCTGAGTATCGCATGGCGGGCCTAGGGGGTTGGTAAAAGTCAGACCCCCAAAAGCGGTACAAGTCGGGTCGGAGTGAAGCCCAGAACACCCTGAGATACTACTGGAATACCTACCAGTAAATCTCCTGCCTCGGCCGAGGGCATTTTGTAATGGCTCTCCTAGACACAGCGTGACCTCACCCCCAATACCGGGAGAGACGAACCCCTGCAGATCCGCTCACTGCCTCCATATGGCTCGGGACTGTACCCAACTAAAACCAGTTTGCACGACTCCTTTGAGCCGTGGTAAGGTAGTAATCAAAGCACAGTGGGAACTCACACGAGATAAATGACGATCTCAGGTCGATGAACTAACCTGTACACATGTCACCAGGAAACTGCTATCTGACGTCTGGTATAATCCCAACTAGCAGGTTCCCGGCGAGTCCTGTCCGGTGTACTCATAACCCAATGAGCATCTGTATACATCTTAGATGAACCAACTGACACCAGTGGCTTGTGAGACCGGCCACCGCCCCTCGTCGGGGTCTCGACTGTATGCACTAGTCTACTAATGGAGTATCGATGCCCAGTCTCGAAACTCCCACGACTATGGACCTTTTAAGGATGTGCTTATAGACTCCAGCTCTCACGTATATGATCGCCCTCATACTGCTGGTAGTCAAGAAAGAATCCTAGGGGCTCTATCAACGTGTAACAGCGACTCATAAGGTCACCTAAAGCAGTACACGATGATAAAGATAAACCAGATAGCATACTATCATCTTGAGTAAGACTGTCCTACCGGGATAGGTCATCCCTCAATCTTTGCAATCACGTGCCTGTGATCCAATAATTGACTCTGAGGCCACTTTCTCCAACAGACTTTGTGTAATGTCCTTCCGAACACAGCGTGATATCAACCCCCAATACCGGAAGAGACGAATCCTATCTAACCACCACTGCCTCCTAGTGCTTCGGGACTGCACCCAACTATTACCTATTTGCATGACTCATTTGAGCTGTGGTAGGGTAGTAATCAAAGTATAGTAGGAACACACTCGAGGAGAAATACCAGTGTCAACTCGACGGATTAAGCTGTACTCATGTCACCTAGGAACTGCTACCCGACGATAGGTATAATACCCACCAGCAGTTCCCGACGAGTCCTGTCCAGTGTACTCATAACCTAATGTGCATCGGCATACTATCTCCAGTATGACGTACTAATGGCTGTGGGACATACCATCTCCCTTGCTGGGATGAGAAGCGTATACACTAGTTTACTGTGGAGTATCGATGCCCCGTCTCGATAATCCTATGACTAGGGACCTGTATAGGATGTGCTTATGGACTACCCAGCCCCCACTAGTGTGACTGCCATCACAACACTGGTAATCAAGCAAAGATCCTAAGGGCTCTACCAATGTGTATAAGCGATATGCTAAGAAAACACATGCACATAATGAGGTAGAAACAAACCAGGTAGCATATTACCATTTCGAGCAAGACTGTTACTATATCCGTGTATATCCTAAGCTCCCATTATGTAATATACAATCTAGTATGATACAATAATGGCCTCTAGGGCATATATCACTAACAATATCAAGTTCATTAAGTTAACGGTTTTCGCCAAAACCAGCTTTACGGCCTTATCTAGAACAGGCGTACAGCTGTTTTGGCCTTCGTCAAAAGCTTGTACAAATGGCTCTAGATTAATCTAGATAATGATGGGTTGAACTTGACTTGCGGCTTATGATGTTTTGACCTTCGTCAACGTTATACGCGCTCAGGGCAAAAATCACATCGGGAGTTTCAAACATAAAGGAAACTTGCTAGTGTTGCATACCTTCTGGAGTGTGGTGTTTTTGGTTGGCTTCCTTCAAAATCATCACACAATGATAGTTGGGTCCTGATCCTACTGTGAGTATCCGCTACTCTTCGGGAGATTGTTTCACTTAACAGTCATATAAACCAAGTAGGTTCCTAGAAAGGTGTTAACGGGGCTACGCCTCTGGGAAAACGAGGTTATTTAATTGGGTCCGTGCGAAGGCACGGGGGGCCTCCCTCCGTAGTACTGATACTAGCCTGGCCGAAAGGTTAAGCAAGTATTATGACGTGCGATTAATCCTGACTAATTCTTCTTTTAGGGTTTGAAGAAGAATTCGAGAAAACAGTGGGAGCCATCCTATTTAGATAAACTAATAACCAATCTAAACTTGCAAGAGCATATGCTGAGTGTTTCTTTTCTCTCTCTCCTAATTTCAGCGACTATGACTGGACTTAAGCTTATACTAGATAAAAAAAATTCTCTGGGCCAAACTATAAAGATTGGCTAAGGAATGTCCATATGGCCCTTACATATGATAAGGCCGCATATGTCCTTATGGCGAAAGCTCCCCCTGTTCCCAGTCCAGAATCCTCGGTCGTGGACATTGAGGCAATAAGACCTGGGATCTTTATTGCGCGAAAGCCAAGTGCCTCGTGCTGGCCTCCATGGATAATGAACATCAAAGGTGGCACGAGAAGATGGACCTTGCTTCCATCTTCCTTCATACCAAAGAACTATATGGAGAGCAGTCTCGTATCGCAAGATATGAGACCTCGAAGAAATTATTTCAAGTGAGCTTGGCTATCGGATCATCTGTTCGGGACCACATCCTAACCATGATTTCTCTCATAGAAGAGCTCGCGTACCTGGGAACCACGTTGGAAAATGAGTTGTATATCGACTTAGTCCTATAATTCCTTCCCTCCATCTTTGCCCAGTTCATATTGAATTCAATATGAATAATATAGAAGTTTCACTTTCTGAACTCCTCAACATGTTGAGGATGGCAAGGGGCCTCTTGAAGAAATCCAAACAAAAACCCGCTTTTTTTGTTGGGGAATCTTCTTCTGCTAGATCCAAGGCTAAGGCCAAAGGAAAGAAAAAGATGCCCATACCAAACCGAGGGGATGTGTAAAGAAGGTGCAGGGAAAGGGAAAGGAAAAGATCGGGGGAACAGCCAAAAAGGATGAAAGCTTCTATTGTCGAAAAAAGGGACATTGGAAGAAGGACTGTCGGGCCCTAAAAGCCAAGAATCAGGACACGAAGCAAGTTGTGGCTTCGGCTTCAGGTGTTTTCGTGATTGAAAACTGTTTCTCTATAAACTCTATTTCCTAGGTATTGGATACCGAATCAGGATCTCATATCGGTAATTCAATGCAGGCACTGAGAAGCCGTAGAGTTTTGAGGAAAGGTGATATGACTCTCAGGGTTGGTAACGGAGCCAGTGTGGACGCTGTTGCAGTAGGAGAATATCATCTAGGATTGGCGAGTGGACATATTTTGATATTGGGTAACTACTTTTATGTACCCAATATGGTGTGTAATATTATATCTGTATCTTTGTTATCTAATAAAGGATATAATTTTGCACTTGTAAGCAATGTTATCGACATTCACCTAAAGCATGAAATGGTTGGGTCAAGTACACTTAGTAACAGAATATACATTCTCAATCAACATCAAATTTTCAACGTCCAAAACACACTAAAAAGAAAAGCTTTAGAATCAAACCAAGCTTTCTTATGGCATTGTAGACATGGTCATATCAATGAAATACGACTGACTAAGTTACATAAAGAAGTATACTTAGATCCGTTTGAGTATCAATCATATGCAACTTGTCAATCATGTATCAGAGGAAAGATGACAAAAACTCCGTTCACTGGACACGGAGAAAGAGCTACTGAGCTCCTGGGACTCATACACAGCGACGTGTGTGGGCCAATGTCTACGCATGCAAGAAGTGCAAGAAGTGGATATTCCTACTTCATTACTTTCACAGATGATTTATCAAAGTATGGACATGTATTCTTAATGAAACATAAATCTGAGGCCTTTGAGAAATTCCAAGTGTATAAGAATGAAGCGGAAAGGCAAACCGGAAAAAGTATCAAAATGCTCCGATCTGATCGGGGTGGTGAATACTTAAGTGGCGAGTTCCTGGAATATCTAAAAGTGAATGGAATTCTCTTTCAGCTTACTCCTCCATACACACCACAACACAATAGTATATCAGAAAGACGGAATTGAACCCTGCATGATATGGTGCGTTCCATGATGAGTAATGCTGAGTTGCCGTCCTCTTTCTGGGGTTATGCACTTGAATCTGCTGTATGCCTATTGAATAAAGTTCCAACTAAGTCTGTGCCTACCACTCCATATGAAATGTTGAGTGGGAAGAAACCTTGTCTTAAGTATCTAAAATTATGGGGTTGTCCTACTTTTGTCAAAATGGTTCATCCGGACAAGCTCGAGGCACGTTCAGTATTGTGTAAGTTTGTAGGATACCCAAGGAATTCTAGGGGGTATTATTTATATTGTGCCAAGGAACAAAAGGTCTTTGTTTCTCATCATGCCCGCTTCATAGAAACTCAATTTCTCGAAAAAGAGATAAGTGGGAGCGCAATATAGCTGGAAGAAATTCCAGAACCATAAACTATTTCAGAAAACTTAGTAGAACCTGAGATTTCAATGGTACCGGACGTACCTACGCCACTCCACAGATCTAGTAGGCAGTCTCATCCACCCGAGAGATACTACGGTTTTCTCATAGACGGGGATCGAGACGATTGTATCATCGACGATGATAAGCCGACTAGTTTTCAGTAAGCCATCATGAGTAAAGACTCGATGAAGTGGCTAGATGCTATGAAGATTCGAGATGGAATCCATGTACACAAACTAAGTATGGACTTTGGATTTTGCTCCTGCTGGGGTAAAACCCGTAGGATGCAAATGGATCTTCAAAAAGAAGATTGGTGTAGATGGTCAGGTAGAAACCTACAAAGCTAGACTTGTTGCTAAAGGTTTCGTTAAAGAACAGGATTGGATTATGATGAAACTTTTTCACCAGTAGCTATGCTTAAATCCATTCGGATCCTACTTGCCATTACTGCCATCCATGACTATGACATCTGGCAGATGGATATTAAAACCGCTTTTCTAAATGGAAGTTTAGAAGAGCGTGTTTTCATGGATCAACCAGAGGGTTTCATAGACAGTGGGAGCCATAGAAAAGTATGCAAGTTGCTCAAATC
This sequence comes from Agapanthus africanus, assembly GCA_030015575.1. Lineage (NCBI taxonomy): Eukaryota > Viridiplantae > Streptophyta > Magnoliopsida > Asparagales > Amaryllidaceae > Agapanthus > Agapanthus africanus. The sequence goes on from JASDDO010000018.1 coordinate 217,038,202, forward strand.
CATTTATGGATTAAAGCAGGTATCGCGGAGTTGGAACATCTGCTTTGATGAGACAGTAAAGGAATTCGACTTTATCAAAAATGCAGATGAACCTTGTATTTATAAGAAGATTGTGGGGAGAACTGTGGTATTTCTCGTTTTATATGTAGATGACATTCTCCTGATAGGAAATGATATTCCTATGCTACAATCGGCCAAACTGTTCTTGTCACATAAGTTCTCTATGAAAGACCTGGGTGATGCCTCGTACATTCTGGGGATTAAGAACTATCGTGACAGATCTAAAAGAATGTTGGGACTTTTACAGTCGAGGTACATAGACTTTTCGCTATAGTGCCCTTAAGTCAATTATTGTAATCGCAGGCACGTGATTGTGACAATTGAGGGAGGACCTATACGGATAGAACAGTCTTATTCAAGATGTTAGTATGCTATATGGTTTGTCTCTATCATCATGTTCATGCATTATGTGGTATTACAGGTCACTATTACATGTTGATAGATCCCATATGATTCGTGCTTGACTACCAGCATTATGATGGCGATCATATACGTGGAAGTTGGGTGGTCTATAAGCACATCCTTAAATGTCCCTAGTCGAGGGAGTATCGAGACTGGGCATCGATACTCCGGAGTGGACTAGTCTATACTTTTCGAGACCCCTACAAGGGGCGGTGGTCAGTCTTACAAGCCATTGGTGTCAGTTAGTCACCTAAGATAGTATACAGGTGCTCATTGGGTTATGAGTACACTGGACAGACTCGCCGGGAACATGCTAGTTGGTATTATACCTATTGTCAGATAGCAGTTCCCAGGTGACATGAGTACAGGTTAGTCTGTCGACCTGAGATCATCATTTTTTTCATGTGAGTTCTCACTGTGCTTTGATTACTACCCTACCATGACTCAAAGGAGTCATGCAAACAGGTTTTAGTTGGGTGCAGTCCTGAGCCACATAGAGGCAATGAGCGGATCGTCGGGGATTCGTCTCTCCGGTATTGTGGGTTGATGTCGCGCGGTGCACGGGTGTCCATCACTAGAAATCTTTGGCCAAGGTAGTCGAGAATTACTGATTTGGATCAGTAGTTTCTCAGTGCGTGATGGGCTTCATACCGACACGAAATATCGCGTTATTAGGGGTTTGATTTTATCCACCTCTTTAGACTTGATATGCGATACTTTTAGACGAACAGACCGGACTGTATAAAGATTTTCACGGACATGTTCAGTAGGGGTTCAGATGAGTTTGCTCGTCGGAACCTGGGTAGCCGTTACGTATAGCTAGTGCCGCTGACGTGCTTGTGGTTAAACCAACTGCCAGCGTATTGACGAGTCTTTAGAGTCCCACACAGTGGGTTTCCCTGGTTCAGGCGAAACGATGTAGTAGCCGTATTGGATACGTGCAGGGTTCCGATCGATTGATTGTATTATATACCCGGACTTTTGATCGGACAGCTGATAATACAAGCCAGCTCGGGATTGAGCTGGATTATTAAATCAAGTGTTGATTTAATAATTTATGTATATGTATTTCGATATGTATAGTCTAGTTTTATGTTCTTTTTCTTATTCTATCTCTTCATGTATTCGTATTTCGGTACGAATACAGGTATGTATATACAGTAAAGTGTAATCCGTATTTTTTTACAGATAACATTCTAGAAGGTGAACACCTCATTTTGGATTTATCCATTTATCATAAATGGATAATGAGGTGGATACAGGAGAGTATGGTGAGAACCATGCTTGAATAGTGTTGACAAATGAATTATTAATTCATTTGTGCTCACTGTTCAAGTATGGTTGCATTTTTAAAATTGGAAAAAGGAGTTTGATAAAACCATGCTTCATGGTTTGCTCTCTTGGATGGTTGGTTCATTATTTTTGAGATGAGAAAAACACTCTCGCCATTAGCTTCACTCTCCTCTTTCTTTACTTGAGTTCCTCCACCTTCATCTTCAACCTCCTCTCTACAATCTCATGTGTTGAGAATCAAGAGAGGAGGTGAGGAAGAGATACACTTAGAACACTCCACTACATCCTAGGCATTCTAGACTAGCCATCTAGAATCCCTAGTTGCTTCACTTGATCTTTTATCTGGAGCTAAAGCCATGAGCTACATCCCTCTGGTGGATCATCTTCGACGGAGGAAGACCGGCGGCCAAGCTCGATCCAAAGGACCTCAAGGAGCTAAGGGAGATGGTGGAAGACCGAAGGACATGGTTCGTTTGTTATAACACTCTATCAAAGTAGTTAGACTCCTTTAGATTACTAGTTTCATATTTGGATTTGATTCTAGTTAGTTGTTTCTAGTGCCAAGTTCTTTAAACGCAAAAAAAATTTGTTCCGCAATCGGCCACGGTAGATGGCCAGGGCGCTAGGAACCCCAACATGGTATCAGAGTCACCCAAACATTAGAAACCAGTAGTAGACGATGCATTAGTTTCAAAACCGAAAAACTGCGATTTCAAAACCAACTCTCTGTTCTTAAAATTTTTTGATCTCTGAAATTTTTTTAAACAATTGCAGAGACTTAGTTTAGACATGTGTATGACACAGAATGAAATGAGCCAATTTGATTTAATTTTGGCCGGCCTCATTCCTGAAAAAACCGGCGTCACCTTTTTACTATTCACTTCCGGGCCTCGTTTTCATCCAGTGTTTGGGGTTTTGTAAATTAGTGTTTTTGGTCTTGTTTGTTTTCCCCAGATTTCACTTGGTGTTGTCTTTGCTTTGGGGTGAACTTAGAAAGTTTCAAAACTTGAAATTTTGCATCGTTGATTTCTGTGATGTGGTGTATGTGTTTTTCAAACGTCGTCTATTTGCTATATGTCGTTTAGACGGGGTTGCACATACTTTCTTATACTGCTGTGATGTTGATATCTGTGATGGCTTTGTTCGGATTGTCGTGTGGGATAGCCTCTTGTGCAATGGTAGTTGTACATTTTAGATTCATTTGTATATTCAGTGTTGCGAGGAGAGCGTCCGACATGTGGACAGCCGTCTCTGCCAGATTGTATATTCTTTTATTGAGGCACGACCGGGTTGAGGTTGATGTCACCATTGTATATATATATTTATTTTCTGTACTTGGATTACCCTGCGGTGGAGTGCTCGAATAGCCGGGTTCTAGAGGGCAACGGGCCCGCATCTCATGGAGTTGAGACGGAGGGGGCCTTACTCTAGAATTGGCGGGCTATTCGCCATACTCATAGGGGGTATAGGATGACCCACGATGGGGTGCTCAAGTTACCGAATTCCGTGAAGCGCAGGGTGGCCCATTCACTTTGTTGATTAGGGTTTCCTCACTTCTGGGATTGGCGGGTAACATGCCATGCTTATAGGGGTCCAGGTTTACATTGCACAGGCTATCCACACGACTGGGGAACGTCGAGTTTCACTTGCGGCTCATGTGACATCCGGGGATCCTAGATTATCCGTTGTTCTGTGTTGCTTATCGCTTTTCTGTGATGTTGCTTATATCATGCCTGGGACGAATGTTATATATATTTATATATACTAGTAGATGTTGTATATGTTTTGCATACGCTCTAGTCCTGCCCCCGCTCTGCCGTTAGTTAAGTAACCTAACGGTGCATGACGGGGCCCCATGGCGAATACAGACGGCATATATGTACATTTTATTTTCGTTCCTTTTTCTAGTGTGATATGGATTAATTGATGGGACTGAGTTAATTTTGATTGATGCAAGGAAAAATAAACCCAAATGATGTTGTTGGAACCAAATATTGAAAAACTGTTATTACAAGATGTTTCCTTTTGCTTTGCATAGCGGTATTCGGTTATGAATATCCAGCACCTCATTCGACGAGGCAAGAGCGGATTTCCGTTTATCGGGAGTGACCTTTTGGGCAAAAGTTTACGTCATTGTAATAACTTCACTATAGTCGATTCTTTTGCTTTGCATTGTGGTATTCAGTTTGGAATATCCTATACCTTATTCGATGAGGAAAGAGCCGAGATCCCTTCATAAGGTGTGACCTCTTTAGCAAAAGTTTGCGTCACTATATATTTGTAAAATCGCTCGAGTTTCTTTAACGATATCATGTTCATTACGTTAAAGGTTTTTCGCCAAAAACCAGCCATAGACCTCCGTCATTTCGAATAAGTAGCACATAGTATTCATGCGGTGTTTGTTGGTCAAAGTCAAGGCATCATGAATGGTAGCTGTGTGTTGCTTATCCGTAGCATACATAAATGCATTGATTTATGACAGTCGTACCACTTTGTTGGCTAAAGTCAAGGGTGTGTGCGGGTGGGTCTAAATTAATCTGGATAATGACGGGTAGAACTTGACTTGCGTGTTATGATTTGTTGGCCAAAGTCAATGTCATAAGTGTAACATTTCAGGAAAATAAAAATATTATTTACGGAATTTAAATAATTAAAATAATAAATTTTAAAGAATATTAGAAAAATATGGAAATTAGTTTTCGTGAGATGGTATAATTGTATACCGATAGTTCGAAAAATATTTGGAAAATTAATATGGATTATTGATTTTGAAGAATTTATGTGATTTGGATATTTTATAAATATTTATACAATTATTTGTATATGAGTTTAATACTAAACTCGATTAACATTTCACTAATCGTGCATTAATTTTGTTTATGCATGTGACATGCACCATGTCATGTTTCAAAACACTTGCTACATTTTATTTAACCACGGCTTCATTGTTATTTGTTTAAAATTGTTTTTGTTTTTAAAATAAAAAATGGGAAAAGGGGGAGGTCTTTGTGAGAGCGAAGGGACACATAGGTATGGGCATGAGTGAGGAGAAAGAGAGAGAGAGAGAGAGAGGGGTTTATTCTCTCAAACATAGCTCATTTTTCTTCTTTACTCTTTCCTCCATTTTCTTCTTCAACTCTCCACCTCCCTCCACCTCCTCTTTCTCCTTGCACCATCCCTAAACCACCACAAAATCCCAATCTTCCTTCATAAAATATGTGCACAGGCTCACTACAAGCATGATGGTATGAACAAGTTGAGGATTTGAAGATTTTGAGCAACTCAAGAAAATTCTTAAGTTGCCAAATGAGGTATATTCCTAGACCTTTAGTGTTGTTTTAGTTTCCCCTTTTGTTCTAAATTGGTTTAAAGATAAATTAATGAGGTTAAGTGAGGTTAGAAATTTCCTAGATAAGGATTAGGGGATATTATGGTTTGCCAAGGTGTTATTGAGGTTTAATTATGTAAGTGCACGGCGGCGCCCCGGCCGTCTGAATGAGGCCAAAATGCGGAAACGATATTTTTACGAAACTTGAAAACTGGCACCACCGCGCACTAAAATCCCGGATCGGGCCATTAACCTACTCCTAGCTAACTAGAGAAGGGCTAGAGAGATATACCGAGCAATCCATGTCCTTCGGTCTTCCCGTCGTCGTCCCGATCTCCCCGTGGAATCTTCGGTCTTCATCTCCTCGTCGGAAGGGCACCACATCGCCAGGTTCTTTTATGGGCTCCCACCTCTGGACCGAGGCAACTCGGGCACGAAGTTGGCGAGTCGACGTGTCCAAGAATGCTGTAGGCTAAGTGTAGTGCTCTTTGTCTCTATTGGGGTTGAAATTGCCATGGTTTTGTTGGAGGACTGAGATGAAAGCTTTTTGAGATGAACAAGGGAATTTTTGCAAGCATCAAGAGATCAAAATGCCTCACTCAAATTTGGACAGCCCCCCCATAGTGGCCGACCATTTTCTCATGAAGAAAATGAGAGAGAGAAGAAGAAAATATACAAGGGAGGTGAGCAAAAGAAAATGCAAGGTTGAGTGTAAGGGAAAAAGCAAGTCTCACATCCATCATCATAACCCTCCATCATCATCAAGTTAAAAGTCAAGCAATGATGATCAAAAGAAAGTCAAGGGATGGTGGAACCATCATGAAACCATCATGATGCATAAAAAGTCTTCTCCTTTGTTAAATGCACAATTGCAAATAACCCCCTCCACCAAATTTCAGCCAAAGAAAGGAAACAAAGGAAAAAGGCCGAAACGGAAAGCAAACTGGCAATTTCAAAAAAAATGATCCCGTAATAAATTACAGGAAAACCCCGCGACCGAATACAAATGCAATGAGATAAAATCTACACTGTACAATACTAGGATCCGGCTTAAACCAAAGCCCGCTAGTATTATCCGTTCGATCATGATCCGTGCAATACCGCACGTATATGATCGAACCCTGCCATATCTCCATACCGCCTCTACAGCGTTTCGCCCGAAACTTGAGAAACGGTCTATGGGGGACTCTAAAGACTCGTCAACACTTTGGTTGTGGATTTAACCACTAGCACGTCAGAGGTATTAGCCATGCGTAACGGGCTACCAGGTATTGACCAAAAGGGACGTCGATGAGCGAACTCATCCTGACACCCTACTAAGCCTGTCAGTGACAATATCCGTACAGTCCGGTCCGTTCGTCTATGAGCATCGCATGGCGGGCCTAGGGGGTTGGTAAAAGTCAGACCCCCAAAAGCGGTACAAGTCGTGTCGGAGTGTAGCCCAGAACACCCTGAGATATTACTGGAATACCTACCAGTAAATCTCCTTCCTTGGCCAAGGACTTCGTGTAATGGCTCTCCGAGACACAGTGCGACCCGACCCCCAATACCGAGAGAGACGAACCCCTGCAGATCCGCTCACTGCCTCCATGTAGCTCGAGACTGTACCCAACTAAAACCTGTTTGCACGTCTCCTTTGAGCGTGGTAGGGTAGTAATCAAAGTACAGTGGGAACTCACACGAGACAAATGAAGATCTCAGGTCGATGAACTAACCTGTACACATGTCACCAGGGAACTGCTATCTGACGTCTGGTATAAGACCAACTAGCATGTTCCCGGTGAGTCCTTTCCGGTGTACTCATAACCCAATGAGCACCTGTATACATCTTAGGTGAACCAACTGTCACCAGTGGCTTGTGAGACCGGCCACCGCCCCTCGTCGGAGTCTCGACAGTACACACTAGTCTACTCTGGAGTATCGATGCCCTGTCTCGAAAACTCCCACGACTAGGGACCTTTTAAGGATGTGCTTATATACTACCAGCTCCCACGTATATGATCACCATCATACCGCTGGCTATCAAGCAAGAATCCTAAGGGCTCTATCAATGCGCTATAGTGACCTGTAAGGTCACCTAAAGCAGTACACGATGATAAAGATAAACCAGATAGCATACTATCATCTTGAGTAAGACAGTTCTAACGGTATAGGTCCTCCCTCAATCATTGCAATCACATGCCTGTGATCCTATAATTGACTCTGAGGGCACTATCTCCAACAATCTCCCACTTGCACTCAAGGCTAATTATTGCGATGTCGCATACTCACAGCCCGTGTAATACCGAACACCCAACTCCTCTACTAATCAGTCTCACAAAACCCGTTTGCGAAATTAATGCGTTCGAGGAATAGCCTCAGTGAGTGGATCCGCTCTAATGTTTCTTTCTATGTCTCTCTTTATCTCAAGTTCGCGGAGAATGCCATCTCCTGAAATGAGCAATACCTGTCTTAGAGTATGTTCGGATGTTTGATGGGACCTAGTTCATAAATGAACTCCTAATCCAAACTTCTTAGATTGTATCGTCAACTGAACTTAATCAGTATCTGCGCCATGCCTCCCTCAGTGTCCCCTTGGATCACCTGTCCAAAACACTGCCCTTCGTCAGAGGGAAAACTATAACTCTGACAGTCACTCTGTCATCCAGGTCACCCTGGAAGCCTCGAATGATAACCGTCTCCTAAAGGAGGCTGCCATCATCAAATCCCTAGAACATCCACTTTTGTTCTAAAGTTGCTTCCGATCGTTTCTCCAGGATAGGATCAATATCAACTTATTGCATCTTGTGCAAAACAACATCTGGTGTGGTACTTGACATCTCATGATTGACTCAATTGCCTAAGCAAGTGATCTGCCAATCATGCACATCCCTCTCCCCTTTAGTCTGTAAGACACCTTTAGAGAGGGTGACTCCATCACCTGCAGGTACACCACCATGCCAGGAGTCGTCCATTCTAAAGCACCTCTAGAATGCTGTCTAAGTACCCTGATTGGGAAACTACTCAAATCTAGATCTAAAACCATAGATCCAGTAACCAGAATGTCTTGATATAATATCCAAGTCCCATGTGGAGAAACTACTGTGTGACAACCAAAGTATAATCGATCGTTGTATAGGTACTTCACTTCCTACTCTGTGTATGTCATCCAAATACCAGGACATCACACGCTACTACCTTCTTAATAGATCCATCCCCTATTCTGATGAAGTCAAACCTATGACTGTCATGTCAGAAATAGATGATCTATCTCCGCTATATCTGCTTTAGTCTATAAATAGACATATCCACTTGTCCACTATGCTTCCGCTGCTCCCATTGACTACGACAACCCTCTGGCAGAGTCATATAGACGTACACTTCTAAAGCTAGTTTAGAACGACGCTATACTCATCCTCCTGCCGGGTCTCACGGTCTGGAACAACAGCAATGGCAAGTCTGGGTAAACAAGAACTTCCCTGTCACCGTCCTTGAGGCTACCGGAGTACCTCTCGGGTGCCTGAAGTTACCCACCGTATCTGCGGAGTGGCCAATGGAATGTCAATACAGATTTGAATCTTTAGGTTCTTATTAAATTTTCAGTAATCGTTTGCGGTTCTGGAATCACTTCCAGTTCTACCATACTCACAGTACTGTTTTCTGAAAAAATCCATTTTTATTAAAACTGTGGTGAGTCAAGAACAATATCACCATTGATCTTCCAGATGGTAGAAAGTCAACCCTCATTATAGCCCGGGTCGACCCACAAACAGCCATTACAAAAACGTGCCTTGAGTAGTCCGGAGTCTGGTTTTAAGCATAAGCCGGACGACTCCCCGTACCTTAACATTGTTAAGATATGAACTATTCTATATCCAATATAGAAACAGAGGCACTGATTTAATTGAACCAGATTCAAATCATGCAGCTGTCTCCAGTGCATGTCAACAAAATAGAGAGAGGCCGATCAGCATTACTCAACTTAGAAGTACTTTCAATTATCAGTAACCTGAAAGAGAAGCAAGTTCTCTTAATCATTACTATTAACTGAATACCATACACAAGTATCTACATTTTCGATCACCTTGAAGAATCCCGATACTTGCAACACCTGGTTCTCTACTTTATTCATATACCTATAACTTCTCAAAATTCGGACCTTGCGTTTCTACGAAACACTTGTCTAAAAACTAGAGAAGTCATAAGTAAACCGAATATAGTATGAGGACCAGCCCCTCTGTCCTAATGGACACTGGACAATATACAATACTCTGTATAAGTCCCTTGAGTCTAATAACTCATTCTCTGTGTGTCGTATGTTGAAAACTATACTTATGGTTAAGAAGAATTACACCTCTGTTTAATGCTCCTTACCTAACCATCCACTGATATAGGTAAATGTCACCGACATAATTTCAAAAAGTTATATCTCACTCTATAAAGATAGACGTACAGATATGTCAATTTGAAATTGGTGCATAACAACGGATATTCAAAACCAAATATTTGCCGTCCGGCAAACAACCCAGGTGATTTCCTCAAATATCACCAATTACAATGAATTCCGATATAATGAGGATGATCACCCAAATCCCAATAACTTACTCCCACTCATCATCTGTAAAATCATACAGATGTGAGATTCATACCTGGTAAATACATACCCTGGAGCAAGTGTCTAATTGGGAAATCAGTTTTCTTTTAACAGTACAAAGTGAAACTGAAACATTGAAATGTTTCGTAGGGGTATCCTGGTATTCCTAGTAATTCCTCTTCCATTATCCAGATTCACAACTGTAACCGTATATTTCTTTGCCATCTCTCCACATCCCTTCATATGTCTTTAGTCATTACCTTCTGCACACCCTTTTAGGCCAAATGGTTTTCTTCCTTCCCTACCGTTCGGCACCAGCCTATGGTTTGGAAGAAGACTATCCAATAAGCATAATAGGTGTACTGTCCTAATCCTAGGAGCCCTCGCAAAGCGAGAGAAGGTGAAGATAAAAGACAACCGAATAAACCTTATTCCTATTTCTCCTGAACCAGAATCCATCCCCGAACTGGAACAAGTTCCTTTCGAGTTATATAACCATACGATGGAGTATCCAATAAACTGTGGATCTTCGTAGTGATACAGAGTGTCCTGGAGAAATACAAAGGTGAAGTGGGAGTGGTAATGAAATACTTGGATTGGTCGTGAATAGCAGTCGCAATTTACTTTGCCCTCCTTCTAATCCCTTTATTTGTCTTAACTTAATACCTTCTGTACACCACACTTAGGTTAATCGGCTTTCTTCATTCCCTACCGTTCGGCACCAGCCTAAGGTTTGGAAGAAGACTATCCAATATGCGTAACGGGTGTACTATCCCCTAATCCAAGGAGCACTCGCAACCTGAGAGAAGGTAAAAGGAAAAGACAACTGAATAGTCCTATTTGTTTTCTCCAGAACCAGAAACCATCCTCGAATAAATTCCTTCGAGTTCGTATATAACCATACGATGGTTTTATCCAATGGAATTGGACGTTCGTAGTAATACGGGGTGTTCTGGAGAAAAGGGTAAAAGTAGGAGTGGCAATGTGGTCTGCAACTCTGACAATCCAAAAGCCATTGTTTAAGAAGGTTCGGTTAATTTTGGTCACTGAGTCATAGTCAAGGGTCGGGTCACGGTCGCTGCCAAAGAGAGAGAGAGAAGAAACACTCAGCGTGCACTCTAACCTAGATCAGAATGGTTACCAATTTATCTAATCAGGAAACCTCCCACTGTAACGTCAAATTCTCCTCCAAACCTGAAAGAAGAATTAGTCAGGATCACCCGAGGAGTAAACCAACTCATCAGTGGGAATCGAGATCCAACTATCATCGCATGCTAACGTGAAGGAATCCACTCACGCTATCATACTCCAGAAGGTATGAGCATACTTGGCAAGTTTCAGTTTCTTTAGAAACTCCCGATGTGATTTTTATCCCATGCTCTTATGACCTTGACTTTGGCCAACAAATCATAAGTCACATGTCAAGTTCTACCCGTCATTCTCCAGGTTGATTTGAACCCACCCGTACTTACCCTTGACTTTGGCCAACAAGGCAGTACAACTGTTTCAAACCAACGCATCTATCTATGCTGCATATGAACACCTAATAGCTACCAAACACTGTGCCTTGACTTTGGCCAACAAACACAGCTTGAATATTATTGACTATCCATATAAAATGACGGAGGGCTACGAATGGTTTTTGGCGAAAAACCTTTAACGTAATGAACTTGATATCGTTGAAGGAACCGGATAGCTTTTTAGAAAAATATAGTGACGAAAAGCTTTGCTAAAGAGGTCACTCCCAGTGAAGGGATCTCGGCTCTTTCCCCGTAGAATGAGGTGCAGGATATTCCAACTGAATACCACGAAGCAAAGCAAAAGTAATCGACTATAGTGAAGTTATTGCCCTGACGCAAACTCCTGTCCAAGGGGTCACTCTCGGTGAAGGGATCTCGGCCCTTACCTCGTCGACTGAGGTGCTGGATATTCATAACCGAATACCACTATGCAAAGCAAAAGTAATCGACTATAGTGAAGTTATTATCCTGACGCAAACTTCTGTCCAAGGGGTCACTCCCGGTGAAGGGATCTCGGCCCTTACCTCGTCAACTGAGGTGCTGGATATTCATAAACGAATACCACTATGCAAAACAAAAGTGAACGTCCTTGCAATAACAGATTTTTGAAAAATGTTCCAACAACATCAGAATAGGTTTGTTTTGCTTGCATTGATCCGAATCAACGCAGTCCCATCAATTGATCACACCAATAAAGAACGGAAATAATGATGTACGTATATGCCATCCGTATTCGCCACGGGGTCCCGTCATTACCCGTTAGGTTACTTAACTAACGACAGCGCGGGGACTGGACTAGCGCGGAGGCAAAACATATACAACATCTACTAGTATATATATCAATATATAATATTCGCTCAAGGCGTGATAAAATGCAAAATCACAGAAATGTAATAAGCATCACAGAACAATACAGATATCTGGGATCCCCGGGATTCATAGAGCCGCTACTGAAACCCGACGTTCTCCTGGTCGTGTTGATAGCCTGTGTAATGAAATCCTAGACCCCTACGGGGGCGGCAAGTTACCCGCCAAAACCTGAAGCGAGGCAGCCCCCTTCAGCAACGTGAATGGGCCACCCAGCACTTCACGGAATCCGGTAACTTGGGCACCCCTCCTGGGTCAACCTATACCCCCTACGAGTGCGGCGAATAGCCCGCCAATTCTAGAGTAAAGCCCCCTCTGTCTCAACGCCATGAGATGCGGGCCCGTTGCCCTCTAGAACCCGGCTATCCGTGCACCCCACGTCGGGGTAACCCTGGTACAGAAAATAAAATATACATACAACGGGTACATCGACCTCAGTCCGGTCGTGCCCCAAAAGAATAATATACAAACAGGCAGTGACGGCAGTCCACATGTCTGACACTCGCCCCGCAATATCAAATGTATATATACAACCAAACTGTACTAACATTGCATCGAGGCTATCCCCACGACAAATCCGCAACATCACAGCACAACATAGAACATCAACTTGAATGACACGTTCGCAAATCCGTCTAAAAGGGCTATAGCAGTTAGACAGGATTTACCGATCAAATGACATTCACGGTCGCAGATATAATGTAAATACTGTAAACTAACATGTTTAAAATTTTCGATCGACTAAATTTCCTAAAGTGGGCCCCAAGCACTACTGTAGCACTCAAATAAATCTGGGCCCAAAAATAGTATACCAAAAACCACATTTCCAACCCAGGAATCAACTGAAGAAATATGGTGCAGTGATACCTCTTTACTGCGGCGGAACCGCGGCCAAAACAGGGGTACGGCCGCGGTTCTGCAGCTGAAGGGGAATATCACTCGACCAAATTTTTCCAGATTCCATAAAAATCCCTGCCTGTATTTTTAAATTGCACCAAATAATTTTTTTGACAACTATAAAATTTCGACAGAAACTGTCAAGTTGGAAATGCAGTTTTGAATTTTTTGTCCGATCGAAATTCTAAACACCCTAAAGCAAGCTAGACTAGGTTAATGGCGTGGCTTTGATACCAGTGTAAGTGCACGGCGGCGCCCCGGCCATCTGAACGAGGCCGGAATGCGGAATCAAAACTTTTCTATAAACTAGAACCGGCGCTACCGCAGACTTTTAAACCCGGATTGGGACATTAACCTACTCCTAGCTAACTAGAGAAGGGGTAGAGAGATATACCGAGCGATCCGTGTCCTTCGGTCTTCTCGTCGTCGTCCCTATCTCCCCGCGGAATCTCCGGTCTTCATCTCCTCGTCGGAAGGGCAGCACATCGCCGGGTTCTTTTACGGGCTCCCACCTCTGGACCGAGGCAACTCGGGCACGAAGTCGGCGAGTCGACGTGTCCAAGAATGCTGTAGGCTAAGTGTAGTGCTCTTTGTCTCTATTGGGGTTGAAGTTGCCATGGTTTTGGTGGAGGACTGAGATGAAAGCTTTTTGAGATGAACAAGGGGATTTTTGCAAGCATCAAGAGATCAAAATGCCTCACTCAAATTTGGACAGCCCCCCCCCCCCATAGTGGCCGGCCATTTTCTCATGAAGAAAATGAGAGAGAAGAAGAAGAAAATATACAAGGGAGGTGAGCACAAGAAAAGGCAAGGTTGAGTGTAAGGGAAAAAGCAAGTCTCACATCCATCATCATAACCCTCCATCATCATCAAGTCAAAAGTCAAGCAATGATGATCAAAAGAAAGTCAAGAGATGGTGGAACCATCATGAAACCATCATGATGCATAAAAAGTCTTCTCCTTTGTTAAATGCACAATTGCAAATAACCCCCTCCACCAAATTTCAGCCAAAGAAAGGAAACAAAGGAAAATGACCGAAATGGAAAGCAAACTGGCAACTTCAAAAAAACTGATCCCGTAATAAATTACAGGAAAACCCCGCGACTGTATATACATACCCGCATTTGTATTGCGACCGAATACAAATGCAATGAGATAAAATCTACACTGTACAATACTAATATCCGGCCTAAACCAAAGCCCGCTAGAATTATCCGTCCGATCATGATCCGTGCAATACCGCACGTATATGATCGAACCCTGCCATATCTCCATACGGCCTCTACAGCGTTTCGCCCGAAACTTGAGAAACGGTCTGTGGGGGACTCTAAAGACTCGTCAACACTTTGGCTGTGGATTTAACCACTAGCACGTCAGAGGTATTAGCCATACGTAACAGGCTACCAGGTATTGACCAAAAGGGACGTCGATGAGCGAACTCATCCTGACACTCTACTGAGCCTGTCAGTGACAATATCCGTACAGTCCGGTCCGTTCGTCTATGAGCATCGCATGGCGGGCCTTGGGGGTTGGTAAAAGTCAGACCCCCAAAAGCGGTACAAGTCGTGTCGGAGTGTAGCCCAGAACACCCTGAGATATTACTGGAATACCTACCAGTAAATCTCCTACCTTGGCCAAGGACTTCGTGTAATGGCTCTCCGAGACACAGCGCGACCTCACCCCCAATACCGGGAGAGACGAACCCCTGCAGATCCGCTCACTGCCTCCATATGGCTCGGGACTGTACCCAACTAAAACCTGTTTGCACGTCTCCTTTGAGCGTGGTAGGATAATAATCAAAGTACAGTGGGAACTCACACGAGACAAATGACGATCTCAGGTCGTTGAACTAACCTGTACACATGTCACCAGGGAACTGCTATCTGATGTCTGGTATAAGACCAACTAGCATGTTCCCGGCGAATCCTGTCCGGTGTACTCATAACCTAATGAGCACCTGTATACATCTTAGGTGAACCAACTGACACCAGTTGCTTGTGAGACCGGCCACCACCCCTCGTCGGGGTCTCGACTGTATACACTAGTCTACTCTGGAGTATCGATGCCCTGTCTCGAAAACTCCCACGACTAGGGACCTTTTAAGGATGTGCTTATAGACTACCAGCTCCCACGTATATGATTGCCATCATACTGCTGGCTATCAAGCAAGAATCCTAAGGGCTCTATCAACGCGCAATAGTGACCTGTAAGGTCACCTAAAGCAGTACACGATGATAAAAATAAACCAGATAGCATACTATCATCTTGAGTAAGACAGTTCTAACGGTATAGGTCCTCCCTCAATCATTGCAATCATGTGCCTGTGATCCAATAATTGACTCTGAGGGCACTATCTCCAACAAATTAGTGACCACAAGCTTGTTAGTGTTGTTCTGGACCAAATTAGCACAGAAAACCCCAAGACTTAAACGTAGATTTTCCTGATATCAGTTTCCTTAATCTTTGAGGACTACAGGGAATCTGGAGCAATCTGGGATCCTTAAAAGATAATCAAACAACTTCAGTGACCTAGATAGACCACTAGAAGACACCCACACGAAAACGAAACCCAAATTCCAATTTGGGGCCTGCGAAACCGGTATATTAGGCATCTCACCGGGCCAGTTGTGGGCTTTGGTGTAGGGGTTTAGCCTGCAGCTCATATACCTTGTAACCTATCCCCTATATTGTTTGTTTGGTCCCAAATTATATGAGGCAAAATTTGGAGCTATTTTCCTTAGTTCCTATTTTGGCTTCATGGTTTTTAATAACTTAAGTTTTGATATTTGTGTTTTATCTCAATCGATTGGCGTTCGTACTTCGATGTCGAGAGTTGTTGGTTATTCTTGCATGCATAGGACGTAGGTTCTAACTTATGTGTGTTTCGTGTGCCGTATCGGTTTTTCTTATATTTGATTCTTGTTTTACAATATAACGTATTTGAAACTGTAGGTACCTTTACATGGACTTCGGGACGACGAGAAGAGTATGGCGTAGTTGACTTCGGTAAGCGAGGATCGAGGTGAGTAGATGTATATCTACAGGGGAAATCGGGTGGATGGCGTATAGCACCCCCGCAATTCATAGATTAGGATGCATATATTATATGTGTGTGTGTGTGTTAGTTAATGTGAGATACGGATACTTAGTAAGTAGGATTCTAGAATCTAGGTTATAATAGGCATACTTGTAGGAAGTGCTTATCTTTAGTCTATTTTCTATATTTGAGACCTGTTAGTTTATATTTTCGCACACACACTGTTAGTTGTTTGTATGCCCTAGAGGCCATTATGGTACATATGATGTATATTATAGTGGATGCTTGGACATATATAGGGAGAACTTTCTTGCTCAACTTGATAGTATGCTATCTGGTTGCACTTTATCTTAACATGTACACTTATTGTCTCACTGTTATATGTTGATAAAGCCCTTATGATGAGTACTTGACTACCGGGATTATAATGCAGATCATACTAGTGGGGCAAGAGTAGTCGGTAAGTACATCCTTCAATTTTTCCTAGTCGTGGGAGTATCGAGATGAGGCATCCATATTCCAAAGTAGACTAGCATATACGTTTCTTGACCAATATGATGGGCGATGGATGATCCCACGTCCATTGGTGTTTGACATCAAAGATTGTATATGGGTGCTCAGTGGAGACTGGGTACACTGAACATGACTTGCCGAGAACTCCTACATGGTATTATACCTAACGTCAGATAGTAGTTCTCTGGTGACAGTGGTACAGGTTAGTCTGTAGACCCGAGATCGTCATAGAGTCTTGTGTGATTTCCAATGTGCTTTGATTTCCACTTTACCACGTTCAAGAGAACGTGCAAAACGCTGGTTTTTGGGTACAGTCCCGAGTCACATGGAGGCAATGAGCGATAAGAGGGGATTTCGTCTCTCCCGGTATCGGGGGTTGATGTTGCGTTGTGCTCGATTGACCATAACAGGAAATCCCTGGCCAGGGTTGCTGAGATTTACTGGTAAGTGTTATCAGTAGTTTCTCGAACCGTTATGAGCCTCACATCGGCATGACATATCAGGCTATTGGGGTCTGACGTTTACCACCCCGAGGAATTGATAGATTCACTGATAAGCCATCCCATCTCGATCCGTTATGAGCCTCACATCTTATTAGTTTAGTGTGGTTTTCTTCTTATGCGACATATCAGACGAAGAGACCGGACTGTACGGTAGTGTTACTTATTGGATTCGCAGGAGTATGAGCAGTCTTTCTTGTTGATCTTCTGATCGCTCAATACCCGGTAGCTGTTACGTCTAACTAGTACCGCTGACGGCTTGTGGGTGACAGATATGATCATCACCTACTGCCGGCGTATTGACGAGTCTTTAGAGTCCTACACAGAGGTTTCCTGGCTCAGTCAAAACGAAGTAGGAGTACATATGTGATATGTGCAGGACCGAGATTAATACGTGTATGTGATACCATATTCTATTCTCGCGATATGTGATATTGGTCTGTTATATGTGATATAGCCGGGTTATCGAATCAAATGTTGATTCGATAAGTTGATACAATTGATATTAGTCGGTTATATATGATATAGCCGGATTATTAAATCAAGTGTTGATTTAATAATTTAATGTATCATTAAATATTTGATATATTAATTTACATTAACTAATATTACCTCACTTAAGGATTTCTTTTTCTCACTTGTGTGCACTTAATATATATGTGATATATATTATTATGTCATGCTAGTTGCTACATGTTACATGGGTGTATGAGACTCACACCATGCTTATCATAATGAAGGGTTTTATTTATTTAAAATAAATCAAAATTAGTTGGAAATTAGTCACATGGTTTAAGCTTAGTGGAAAGTTGTAGAACCATTGAATTTGTTTTATTTGAGATATTTATTAACCAAACCATTACCTTAAGCCATGCTTAAGTCTCTACATGAGTTAGTATAAGATATTATCTCACCCATGGTTGCTATTCTCACTCATGAGATTCATTCTATTCTCCACACTTCATCTTCTTCTTGATCTCCAAAAAGCTCTCTAGGTTTTGGGGAGGTGAAGAATATTAGAGAGAAAAATATTTCTAAAATGAGTAAAATTTCTATTTCATCAACCTACACTAGACTAGCCATTTAGTTTAGGTTGTTTACTTCTCTAATTCCTAATTAGTGAAGAGGTAGCTTTAGTTAGTGTTGTAAGTCAACGTTACACACCCCACAAGATGCGGGGAGGCGGAATAGGTAAAACAATCATATTGTTTAAGGTAACATCGACTAACTTTACGGATCTTTGCTAAACCCTAACTAACAACTATCTAGAAGTGCTAAACTACTATGATAGATGATTATACCTCAAGATACTAGTCCTTCTTGTTCTTGTTGTTCACCTCCTCGTCGGCCTCCTCGATGTAATAGAAGATCCACCCGATAGTTCCTCTACCAAGCTTTAACCTCTAACTTGAAGTAACTAAGTAGCTAGGATTGCTAATCCAAGTGACCCAGAAGATATAGAAGTGGATTAAGGATCTATTAATCTTTCTAACCCTTGAGATCTCAACACATGAGAGGATTAGGGTTAGGTTGAAGAAGAGGAGAGCTTGAGGAGAGAGAGTGTGTTTGTTATTATGAAATGAAATATATCTCATTTGTGTATATTATGGAGCATAAAATATCTTGCACAAATATCTTCATGCTTCATTTAATACAAATGAATGAATCATCTCATGAGTCATGGTTTCATTTAATGCAAATAACACATCATCTCCTCCACCTTATTAAGCTTAATCCATAAATGAATTAAAACATAACGAGTCACCTTTCTTCTAGAAACTTCTCGACTAATTACAAGAATGCCCCTCCTATCCGAAAAACACGGATAAACTGAGACTGCATAAATCCATTAATCCAATACTAGAATCTGGCTTAAACTAAAGCCCGCTAGTATAATCTGTCCGAACATCACACATGCATAAATACACGTATATGTCCGAACCCTGTCGTAAAACCATATGACCTCTATATCGTTTCGTCTGAAGCAGGGAAACTCTCTATGTGGGACTCTAAAGACTCGACACTACGCTGACAGTGGGTTTAACCACAAGCCGCAATCGGTACTAGCTGTATGTAACGGTCCCCAGGTAGATGTCGATAAAAAGGTCGATGAGGAAACCTATCCGAACTCCTACTGGGCTTGATGTGACAATCTCCATAAAGTCCGGTCTGTTCGTCTAAGACTATCGCATATCGGGCCTAGGGTGCGGCAAGCGTCAGTCCCCTAAAAGTGGTATAAGTCGTGTTGGAGTGAAGCCCATTACACCTTGAGAAGCTACTGGAAAACCTACCAGTAAATCTCGCTTGCTTTGGCCAGGGACTTTGCGTAATGGCTCTCCAAATACAGTACGATATCAACTCCCAATACCGGGAGAGACGAATCCTATCTAACCACCACTGCCTCCAAGTGCTTCGGGATTGCACCCAACTGCTACTTGTTTGCACGAATCCTTTGAGCCGTGGTAAGGTAGCAATCTAAGAACAGTAGGAACACACTCGAGACGAAGCAGCAGTGTCATGTCTACGGACTATGCTGTACTCATGTCACCTGGGAACTGTTAACTGACGACGGGTATAATACCAACCAACAGTTCCCTGTGAGTCCTGTCCGGTGTACCCGTAACCCAATGAGCACCTGCATACTATCTCCAGTACAACATACTAATGGCTGTGGGACAGACCATTTCCCCTGCTGGGACGAGAAGCGCATACACTAGTCTACTCCGGAGTATCGATGCCTTGTCTCGATAATCCTACGACTAGGGACCTGAAAAAGGATGTGCCTGTATACTACCCAGCCCCCACTAGTGTGACTGCCATCACAACGCTGGTAGTCAAGCAAGATTCTATGGGCTCTATCAATATGTATTCGCGATATGTTAAAAGAAACATATAAACATATTAAGATAGATACAAACCAAGTAGCATATTGCTATGTTGAGCAAGACTGTTAATACAACTTTGAATATCCCAAGCTTCCATTAAGTAATATACAAACTAGTATGATATAATAATGGCCCCTAGGGCATATACACTAACAATCTCCCACTTGCACTAGGGCCATGTACTGGCATATCGAAGACCTATCATCTCGAATAGTCTCTCGAACTGTGTCTGAGGTATGGCCTTTGTGAATGGATCTGCAGTGTTCTTCTCTGTAGCAACTCTCCGGACCTCGATCTCCCGGCGATCTATGATCTCCCTGATCAGGTGATACCGTCTTAAGATGTGTCTGGACTTCTGATAGGACCTGGGTTCCTTCCCTAAAGCTATAGCGCCGTTGTTGTCATAATACAATGGTATTGGATTAACAGTGGTAGGAACCACCTGAAGTTCTGTTAGGAACTTCTTCATCCAGACTGCTTCTTTTGCGGCATCGCAAGCAGCGATATACTCCGCTTTCATCGTTGAGTCAGCAACGGTGTCCTGCTTGGAACTCTTCCAGCACACCGTCCCTCCATTGAGGGTAAAGACATAACCTGACATGGACTTGGAGTCATCCTTGTCACTCTGGAAGCTGGAGTCAGCAAAAGCCTCGATCTGGAGGTCTTTTCCGCCGTAAAACAAGAACATATCCTTAGTCCTTCTCAGGTAGTTGAAAATGTTCTTTACTGCTATCCAGTGCTTCTCCCCTGGGTCTGACTGATACCGGCTTACCACGCTCAGTGCGTAAGTTAAATCTGGTCTGGTATACAATATCGCATACATTATAGAGCCTACCGCAGAAGCGTAGGGTATAACTGACATGCGATCCCTTTCCAAATCAGTCTTAGGAGACATCTCTTTGGAGAGGGTGATTCCGTGACAAGCCGGTAAATTACCGTGCTGTGAATCTTCCATACTGAATCTTTTCAGTATAGTATTGATATACCTGGACTACGAAAGTCCCAACATCCTCTTAGATCTATCACGATAGATCTGGATCCCCAGAATGTAAGAGGCATCACCCAGGTCTTTCATGGAGAATCTGTGTGACAAGAATCCTTTGACAGATTGTAGCATAGAAATGTCATTTCCTCTTAAGAGAATGTCATCCACGTACAAGACGAGGAATACGACTGTTCGTGCTACAATTTTACTATATATACATGGTTCATCTGGATTTTTGATAAAGTCCTATTCTTTGACCGTTTCATCAAAACAGATGTTCCAACTCCGCGATGCCTGCTTTAGTCCATAAATGGACTTAAGTAACTTGCACACTTTCCCGCTGCTCCCACTCTGATTGAAACCTTCTGGCTGATCCATATAGATGCACTCTTCTAAATTACAATTTAGAAAAGCCACCTTTACGTCCATCTGCCAGATCTCATAATCATGGAAGGCGGTAATGTCAAGAAGGATCCGAATGGATTTGAGCATAGCCACTGGGAAAAAGTTTCGTAATAGTCCAAACCAGGTCTTTGACGAAAACCCTTTGCAACAAGTCTAGCCTTATAGGTTTTCACCTGTCCATCTACACCAATCTTCTTCCCGAAGATCCACTTGCATCCTATGGGTTTTACCCCATCTGGAGCAAAGTCCAAATTCCATACTTTGTTGGTGTACATGGACTCCATGTCGGTCCGCATTTCATCCAACCATCTTACTGAGTCGCCGCTCTGGATGGCCTGCTGGAAGCTAGTAGGTTCATCATTATCAATGACGCAATCCTCTCTATCCCCGTCTATGAGAAAACTGTAGTATCTCTCAGGCGGATGAGACGGCCTACTACTCCTGCGGAGGGGTACGGGAATGTCCTGTTTTTCTGGAACTTCTGGCTCTACCAAACTTCTGGCTCTACCAACCCTTCTGGCTCTACCCCATCTGGACATCCCCATATCTTCAGATACTGAAGATAGGGTTTCTTCCCACTCCACATCTAATATGGTGTTGTAGGCACAGTCTTGGTAGTAACCCTGTTCAAAAGATATGCAGCTGATTCTAGTGCATAACCCCAGAAAGATCGCGGTAACTCAGCATTACTCATCATAGAACGCACCATATCCAATAGGGTTCGGTTCCGTCTCTCCGATACACCATTGTGTTGTGGAGTGTATGAAGGAGTAAGCTGAGAGAGAATTCAATTCTCTTTTAGGTAACCCAGGAACTCGGCACTTAAGTATTCACCACCTCTATCAGATCTCAGTGTCTTGATACTTTTGCCGGTTTTGTTTTCTACTTCATTCTTGTATTCTCGGAATTTCTCAAAAGCCTCGGATTTATGTTTCATCAAGAAAATGAATCCATACCTAGAGTAATCATCCGTAAAAATAATGAAATATGAAAAACCGGCTCTTGCATGTGTAGACATTGGACCACATACATCGCTGTGTATGAGTCCTAAGAGCTCGCTCGCTCTTACTCCATGTCCAGTGAATAGAGTCTTTGTCATCTTTCCTTTGAGACATGATTCACAAGTGTCATAAGATTGATATTCGAATGGATCCAAATATCCTTTTCTATGTAACTTAGTTAACCTTGTCTCATTGATGTGACCCAGTCTACAATGCCATAAGAAAGCCTGATTTATGTCTGGAGACTTTCTTTTTAGTGTGTTCTGGACACTGAAAATCTGTAATTGGTTTAACACGTATATACCATTATCTAGTGTACCGGACCCAATCAAACCATGATTAAGGTGGATGTTAACAACATCGCTTACAAACGTGAAATCATAATCTTCTTTTGATAACAATGATACTGATATGATATTACACGTTAAACTAGGTACACAAAAACAGTTGCGCAAAACCAAAATATGTCCACTCGTCAATCCAAGGTGATAATTCCCTAGGACACAGCATTCACACTAGCTCTGTTAGCAACCTGGAGGGTCATATCACCAACCTTCAGCACTCTACGGTTTCTCAGTACCTGCAATGAGTTGCATATATGAGATCCTGATCCAGTATCCAATACCCAGGAAGTAGAGTTGATTGACAGAAAATTTTCAATTACAAACACACCTGAAGCCGAAGCCACAACTTGCCTCGGGTCCTGGTTCTTGAAAATCCAAGCTTTGCAATCCTTCTTCCAATGGCCTTTCCTGAGACAGTGGAAGCACTCGTCCTTTGCCACTACCGGCACCGCAACCTTTGCCTTTCCCTTAGCTTCCACCTTACCAACACCATCTCTTGGTTTGGTAGCGGCCTTCTTCTTCCTTCCTTTAGCCCTTGCCTTAGACCTGGAAGAAGAAGCACCACGAACAAACATAGTGGGTGTTTCCCTTGCTTTCAGCAAGGTGCCCTCTGCACTCCTCAACATGTTAAGGAGTTCTGGAAGTTCAACTTCTTTACCTTGAATGTTGAAATTCAAGATAAACTGGGCGTAGGTGGAAGGAAGGGACTGGAGAATCAAGTCTGTATACAGCTCGTTCTCTAATGTTGTCCCGAGGTCTGTGAGCTCTTCAGTATAGCCAATCATCTTAAGGACATGTTCCCCTACAGATGATCTGACGACCATCCTCGACTGAAACAAGTTCTTCGAGGTCTCGTATCTTGCTATACGAGATTGCTCTCCATACAATTCCTTGGTGTGGAGAAATATGGATTCTAGATCCATATTCTCATGCCTCCTCTGATGTTCATTTTTCATAGAGGCAAGCATGATGCATTTGGCCTTCGCGCAGTCAAACTCCCAGGTCTTGTGGATTTCCTTATCCACGACACTGGATTCTAGACCTGGGACGGCAGAGGCCTTAGTAGTAAGGACATACCCCCAATTTGTCATAGGTAATTACCATTTTGACATTCCGGAACCAATCTTTATAGTTTGGCCCTGTCAAAATATTTTTATCTAATAATAACTTAAGGTCTGTCATGTTCTGGGTCGCTACAATTAGGAGAGAGAGAGGAAACACTTTAGCATGATACTCTTGCAAGTTTAAAGCAGTTTGTAGTTTATCTAAACAGGATGGCTCCCACTGTTTCTCGAATCCTTCCTCAAACCAAAAAGGAAGAACTAGTCAGGACTATTCTTACTGTACAATACTTGCTTAACCGTTCAGCCAGGCCGGTGTCGGTACTTCGAGAGAGGTTTTACGACGCTTTCGCGAAGTTCCTTAATTAAATAACCTCTTTTCTCTGGGGGTGTAGCCCCGCTGACACCTTTCTCAACACCTACTAGGTTTATAGCATCGATCGTTAAGTGAAAAAATCTCCCGATGAGTAGCATATACTCACAGTAGGATCGGGATCTAAATATCATCGTGTGATAAAGCTGAAGGAATCCTACCAAAATTATCACACTCCAAATGGTATGCAACTCTAGCAAATTTCAGTTTCTTTAGAAATTCCCGATGTGGATTTTTGCCCCATGCTCTTATGACCTTGGCGTTGGTCAAAATGTCATAAGTCACATGTCAAGTACTACCCATCATTATCTTGTTAATTTGAACCCATCCGTACATACCCCTGACGTTGGCCAAATGGCAGTACGACTGTCCCAAACCAACTCATCTATCTATTCAACAGATGAATACCCAGCAGCTACCAAACACTATGCCTTGGCGTTGGTCAAAATACATAGCTTGAATACTACTGAATACCCAAATGAAATGATGGAGGGCTACGAATGGTTTTGGCGAAACCGTGAACGTAGTGAACTTGATATTATCGAAGGAACCTGATAGTTTTTAAAAGGAGTGGTTTAAGCTCCGCAATTAAAAAAAATCTGCTGTTTTTAAAAATAACCGAGTGGTTTCTTTTCAACTTTTCCAACGATTCAATTTTGGTTTATTTTCTTTGCATTAAAATAATGCTTCCTATCAATTAACCTATCATTGCAGAAAACAACGAAAATACAACGTCCTCTTATGCCATCCGCATTCGCCACTGGGCCCCGTCATTAACCCGTTAGGTTACTTAACTAACGATAGAGCGGGGGCTGGGCTAGCGTGGATGCAAAACATAAGTAACGTCTACTAGATATCATATATAGATATTATACATTCGTCAGACGCAATAATAGGCATTCCAAATCACAGATGAACAAATTGGAAATACAAGCAATCCGCATTTCTTTTGAGCCTGCAATGAAAAACGGATTACACAGTCACGATGAATAGCCAAACCCCCACCCTAGACCCCTACGGGTACGGCAAACTACCCGTCAAGTACCCGAAGTGAAGCGGTCTCCCTCAACGACGTGAGTAGGCGACTAAGCACTTCAAAGTACCCGGTAGTTTGTGCACCCCATCTTGGGTCTATCCTAGGAGCAGAAAACAGTAAATGAAATAATACAACTGTGGCTACAACCTCAACCCGGATGTGCCCCACAAAAGAATATTACAACAAATTACAATTTACATTTGAATGAAAGAAACACTCGTCTCACATCCCCGGCTATACATTCACGACAATCCAACAAGTTCATATTCACAAACCAGTAAAAACCATTACAGAAATGTGCAACCCCCTGCTAACCGACATACTAGCAATTAGGGGAGGTTTACGAACACATTAAACACAACACAGATATAATCCAGTTAGCCAAAATTCTTAGAATTTCGATCAAGCAACACATATGAATCTACTCCAAACAATTCTCTGTGCACATAAAATCTGAGCAGAAACAAAACTTCCCAGAAAACACAACATCAACACAGAAGAATAACTGAGCAAATTTGGGTTGACTCGGTATCAACTCGGCCGCGGATCCGCGGCGGATCGCTTGGATCGGCCGCGGTTCCGTGGTTGTTTAGACGAGTCACGATCCCAAATTTCTTCACAATTCTTAAAAAACCCTGCTTGTATTTTTAAGGGTCCCTGAAAAATTTTTAGACCCCAATTTAAAATCGGCAGAAACTTGGTCAAAACGTCGGTTTTTCTGGATTATTTTGCGATCGAATTTCTAAAGACTTTGCTAACATGTTAGTTATGGTTTAGCCTCGCTTTGATACCACTATAAGTCAACGTTACACACCCCCACAAGATGCGGGGAGGCAGAATAGGTAAAACAATCATATTGTTCAAGGTAACATCGACTAACTTTACGGATCTTTTCTAAACCCTAACTAACAACTATTTAGAAGTGCTAAACTAGTATGATAGATGATTATACCTCAAGATACTAGTCCTTCTTGTTCTTGTTGTTCACCTCCTCGTCGGCCTCCTCGATGTAATAGAAGATCCACCCGAGAGTTCCTCCTCCAAGCTTTAACCTCTAACTTAAGCTAACTAAGTGGCTAGGATTGCTAATCCAAGTGACCTAGAAGATATAGAAGTGGATTAAGGATCTGTTAGTCTTTCTTATACTTGGAATCTCAACACATGAGAGGATTAGGGTTAGGTTGAACAAGAGGAGAGCTTGAAGAGAGAGAGTGTGTTTGTTATTATGAAATGAAATATATCTCATTTGTTTATATTATGAAGCATAAAATATCTTGCACAAATATCTTCATGCTTCATTTAATACAAATGAATGAATCAGCTCATGAGTCATGGTTTCATTTAATGCAAATAACACATCATCTCCTCCACCTCATTAAACTTAATCCATAAATGAATTAAAACATAATGAGTCACATTTCTTCTAGAAGCTTCTCGACTAATTACGAGAATGCCCCTCCCATCCGAAAAACACGGATAAACTGAGACTGCATAAATCCATTAATCCAATACTAGAATCTGGCTTAAACTAAAGCCCGCTAGTTTAATCTGTCCGAACATCGCACATGCACAAATACACGTATATGACCAAACCCTGTCGTAAAACCATACGACCTCTATATCGTTTCGCCTGAAGTAGGGAAACTCTCTGTGTGGGACTCTAAAGACTCGACACTATGCTGGCAGTGGGTTTAACCATAGGCCGCAAGCGGTACTAGCTGTACGTAACAGTCCCTAGGTAGATGTCGATAAGAAGGTCGATGAGGAAACCCATCCGAACTCCTTCTGAGCCTGATGTGACAATCTCCGTACAGTCCGGTCTGTTCGTCTAAGACTATCGCATATCGGGCCTAGGGGGGCGGCAAGCGTCAGTCCCCTAAAAGCGGTAAAAGTCGTGTTGGAGTGAAGCCCATTACACCTTAAGAAGCTACTGGAAAACCTACCAGTAAATCTCGCTTGCCCTGGACAGGGACTTTGCGTAATGGCTCTCCAAACACAGTGTGATATCAACTCCCAATACCGGTAGAGACAAATCCTATCTAACCGCCACTGCCTCCAAGTGCTTCGGGACTGCACCCAACTGCTACCTATTTGCACGACTCCTTTGAGCCGTGGTAGGGTAGCAATCTAAGAACAGTGGGAACACACTCGAGACGAAGCAGCAATGTCAAGTCTACGGACTATACTGTACTCATGTCACCTGTGAACTGTTAACTGACGACGGGTATAATACCAACCAACAGTTCCCTGCGAGTCCTGTCCGATGTACCCGTAACCCAACGAGCACCTGCATACTATCTCCAGTACAACATACTAATGGCTGTGGGACAGACCATTTCCCCTGCTGGGACGAGAAGCGTATACACTAGTCTACTCCGGAGTATCGATGCCCTGTCTCCATAATCCTACGACTAGGGACCTGAAAAAAGATGTGCTTATAGACTACCCAGCCCCCACTAGTGTGACTGCCATCACAACGCTGTAGTCAAGCAAGATCCTATGGGCTCTATCAATATGTATTTGTGATATGTTAAAAGAAATATATACACATATTAAGATAGATACAAACTAAGTAGCATACTACTATTTTGAGTAAGACTGTTAATACAACTGTGAATATCCCAAGCTTCCATTAAGTAATATACAAGCTAGTATGATACAATAATGGCCCCTAGGGCATATACACTAACAAGTGTCTCCTTGACGTAGATCATCTTCGGCCTCGAAGACTTCAAGCAAGCTTGTTCATTTCATCTTGTTGAGCTTTACTAGAGTCCGGGAGATCATTACTTGGAGCGAAGGGACTACTACACGGAGCTTTTGAAGTGAATGACCGGTCTACAAAGATTGTATTCCTTGTTCACTTAGATGTAAAGATATTTACATGCATGTTTCTTCTAATTCTCTAGTTAAGTTTCTAGGTTAGGGTTCTTTAGCGTACCAAATTTTTGAAAACGTCATGGTCGATACCTCCCGAAACCTTGTGGCGGTGCTATGGAACCCAGCACACACACGTATGTTATGATATGGGTGTATATGTATGTGTGTGTGTGTGTGTAGTATACATATACGTATAAGGTGAGGATATGTGATGTTGAATGGATTTGAGTCGATATGATAGGGCATAATGCCGTGAGGTTATGATATGTGATTGAGTCGAGACACCGTATATGATATAATTATGGATCTTTAGGCGATATTTATACAAACATCCGATAACATGTGACTCAATGAAAATATAGATTGTACGTGACCTTAGATCCGTACTGCATATTATGATATTGTATGACGATTGATACCGTACGAACTATATGATATACATAAGATATTTTGACATGTACCCTCGATTTTGAGGATATCGTACGATGGATTCTACCGTACGAGATGATATGATGATTGATCTGCACTCTTGACTCGAGGATGCCGTACGGGGGATATTACCGTACATGATATTATGAGGCGGGATCGCCGACTACTATATATATCGACTCGGATATGCTGCGATTCCTATTTACTTTCGAATAGGTTCTTAGTTTAGCTTTTAGATTGCTTAGATAAACGTTAGCTTAGGCTCGAGTCATACCTATTTTCAAACTGACGGATCTTAGGCTTTTTCAAAGAATAAACTGAGGGACGCTACGGATTTCCAAAAAGACATCTCTTTTCTCAAAAACACCGTAGTCCCTACTTTCCTAAAAACAACGATTCGTGCTATTTAAACACGATAAACGATATGGCTCGTACATAGGTTTATATAATTTATTGTTGCTTTCACTGTTTACTTTCTGTTATGATCTCATCTGCTAGGACACCTGCACCATTACCGATGATGCGTATGTAGCACGTACACTTGCTTGCCCGCTCACACACATCATTATCGATAATTGCTATGTTATGCACACAGTAGTAACCTTTATTACATTGTATACACTGATAGTTGTAGTTAAGTAGCATTGTTTAGCATCCCGATATCATATGCTAGTTTTGACATTGCATTTCGTACTTAGATGCCACATGCATTTGTTTACCTATATTATGATCATATACTGCAGTTGGGCCCGATTCCGATATTCATTATCTCATTATATACTCATGATTATGAGATTTCGGTTTTTCCATGAGATTTCTGGATTTGGGGAAACCACATGTGAATTTGAAAACATATACTAAATTTTAAAGGAAAATGCTGTTTCTCGTGATATGATGTGTGGCATCCACCATGAGTTTTCTCGGTTCTTAAGCCACATGTGTACACATACCCGATTCGAGGAGGGGGATGCACCATCTGTGGGTACATGGTGGACTCGGTGAGGTACCCCGGGGCAAGAAGATCGTATAGAAAGGCGTTGAGCCCGGTAGGGGAGCATTACCAACCGGTGATATTTGGCACGGCGGATATCCGGAGAATACCGACCGTAGTCATGAGATCAGTTGATATGGGCCGATCCGGAAAGACGGAGCCCGAGATATATGAGGATTTTTTGTCGCTGATGGACACGGTTTTCCTGATGCTTTCGAGTGTCGATGCTGGGCATTCAGATTTTCTCATGATTTTGTGTGTCGATGCTGGACACACCCACTTGTTGATGCATTTGCATTCATGCATAACATACATGACATGTAGTTACCTTGTGACACGAACACGAGTACTTAACCTTACACATCAGCCTATAAGATTACTCATACTGCTACTCGCTATTACTGTGTTATTACTATTATTATATTTTACTGTATGACCAAGGAGATAGTCATACATTCGGTTTCTACTCGGTGATGTCTTCTACTCATGAGTTGGCAACTCACCACCGTTGTGCCATAGTTTCTTGCAGGTTTTGCCGTACAGGTTCCGTAGCGGCTTTGCTGGCACATCATTTCTTCCGGGTGATTACATCGATAGGTGGGATACATTGCATCGTGACCACCATTTTATACTTGTATATTTTATTTCAGTTGTATCTAGTTAAATGCTCCATCAACCAGACTATTTATATTTAGTAGACTTAGAAACCATAGTTGTATAATCTTTCGGCCTTAGAGTTGCGGTTATGTATTATTCTTTATTCCTGGTTTTCTGGATGATGTCTGTTTTCTTTATTTTCTTCCTGAGCTTTTGATCCTCATCTTCGGCGTTGTATATTTATTACTTGCGTGGTTGTTTCCGCCAATTAGCGAAGAGCTAGCTCCCACTTGGGGATGCCTTTTATTATACTGCTTGTACCGTTTTCGGGCTAAAATATAAAAAGGAGGTGCTGCCCAAATTTTCAATGACGAAAATTTTTTCAAGTTAGATACAAAGTCTGTGTTTTTATATTTTATTACTTATGTATTTAAAGAAAGAACTTGATTTTATTATACTATTCTTTCTAAGCTCCACCTCCACTATTTTCCCTAAAAGGTTTAGATTTCTGGGCTTTTTGGTTTACTTGAATTAGGTGGGGTCCTATAGACTTCACATGATTCAAGTGCTAGTCACATGCCTTTTCCAGATCGTGACATAGTTGGTATCAGAGTGTTAGATTTAACCTTGATTCGAGTCTAGGTTTGACTAAGCGGAGTCTAGGGCGTATATATATATATATTCGAAACCTAGGCTTGACCTTACGAAAACTTAGACTCGGCTGAGGGGGTATTAGACCCGAACTTTCGTCGCGTAGGTTAACCTTGATTGATGGACTAGGTGACTTAAGTAGAGTGACGTACCGTGTGTATGTTCCGCGGCATACTTACGATACGCTACTTCGCTTAAGTAGCCTTAGGATGTGCATTTCTTATGCACTATATTTCTATTCGTTCCTATGATTTATCCTCATCGATTTTGGATCGTAGTTTCTGTTACTATGGCTGCTTGAGCAGAGAGAGCTACAGCTACAGATGCAGTCAGAGCGAGATTGTCATGGACGAGGACTGACCAGGGCCTATCCCCATGACACACGAACGTTTGACATGTTGTTTTACGATGTTTTCCGTTGAAACGAGTGTTTCGATGTGTCGTTTTGCTAAGATTTCTCGTTGACGCGGATGATCAGATCTACACCAGATGATCGGGCCATTGCTAGAGGCCAACCAGAATGCGAAGATTGTTAATGTACCGTCTACTCCAGATGATTGAGGCGTTGTCTACCATACGAACAGATGAGCCAGCTGTTGGTGCGATTGACAAGATATCGCCCCCAGACGTTCGAAAGCTATTGTAGCATGAGGTTACACTCAGGAATGTGATAGAAGATCGCTAGTCTCCCTTGGATAAGACCAGGACCTTTTGTTCATTTGGTTGCTTCGATGCGAGGCCATCAAATCGGTAAGCTTCAGTTAGAAGGGAACCTCACATAGACATGCTGTGAGTCGATCGAGGAAGGACAAGCGATGGCGCATTACTCCGATGACTTGGATGAGTTCCCGAGAACGTAATTGGCCGGATACCTTCTACAGGATATTAGAGATGTCGAGTTTGTAGCTTCAAAAAGAGACTCTAGATATGACTACAGCTATATGGGGCACAATCCACATAGTTATGAAGAGGCAATTCCGAATTGATCCACAGTATAAGGAAGCGGAGTAAGAAGTTTGTGCGAGCTTTTCATGAGTTGTCATTCCACTTCGTTAATGTCAGAGACGGGATATTCAAGCAAAGGCGTTGGATACAGCCGTATTTCCAGAGGAAGACCTTAATGAGAATGCAACTGATCCGGAGCCAGAGATGGATTAAGTAAAGAAAGCCAACTTCCGGGTAGTCCTGCAGAGATGAGATTTGAAGAGACCCCGACAGGATCTTTCTGGAAGACTACACAATAAGACTTGGACCAAGATCAGTTGTAACGCAGACACTCGGTAGGCTAGAGATTGCCATCATTTGACAGGATACATTACGTATGACCATGTTAATTGATCAGGTGATCTTCATAGTAGCGCCAGAGCGAAACTGTTTCTGTCATTACTCCGAATCAGGCTGCCGAGCCGATGAGTTATGTAACTGGTAATCCATAGAGAGAAATGAGGATTTCAGAGCAGAGGACGCCAGACCGTGGGCAAGAGGCAAGTAGATATTCTTGCTCTGCCAGCGTTGGATGCACTGACACCTTTGGACTTTGAAGGAGGGGCACATCGATGACAATGTAGGGTTGCTAGGCACGCGCACAAGGGTCTACGAGGCATCAACTATGCCCGATTAAAATTTTAGCCGTGCCGAACAACTCTAATACGGATCTTTAAACTAGGGTTTAGGCGAAAACTTGCATGTTAACAACTTTAACACTAAGTGAAAGAGATTACAACCTTTGTAGATCCGGTCCTTCACTTCAATAGCTCCGTGTAGATGTCCCCTTCACTGCGATCGTGAACTTCGGACTCTGGAGAAGATCCACAAGAAGAACGAACCTGCTTGCTTCGTTGACTTCGAGGCCGAAGATGATCTACGTCGGGGAGACACTAACTCAAGCTATTCCTTCACTAGGTCATGAACTTTATGAAGAGAACACACTCTACTATATGGCAAGTGGTAGAGGATGAAGAAGTAGGAAGTGGGCTCACTTTAGAATTGATTTTCTCACACTTTTTCTCATGGCACCATTAAAGCTAGCAAGCTTTTCATGGAGCTCGATGAAGAAGAAGAAGAAGAAGAAGAAAGAATAATTTCCATCATATGAATTATTGTCCTCAATAATGCAACCATGGGTGAGTTAAGCTATCATGCTTAACTCATGTAGAGAATTAACCAAGGCATTAGGTTAAGGGTTAGGTTAACTAAATATCAAAAGAATGACAAAAGAGTTGACTTTGTCAATGTTTCCACAAGCTTCATGAAAGCTTGAGAACTTTGACAAAGTCTTTCTCTTTTGTTATTCTTAAGACAAAAACAAAACCCTAATCTTTACCCTAATCTTGGTATAAGTCTCATACACCCATCTTTGATGTATCATCAAGCATGATACAATCATGTACACTTGCATATATCACATATAAACAATATGCACAAACATGTGAGAAAATAAATCTTAGGTGAGCTAATACTAGTTAATATAATGTAATATATCAAATATATATTTATACATTGAATTATTAAATCAACTCTTGATTTAATAATCCAGCTATAACCGACTAATATCAAAAGTAACAACTTATCGAATCAACACTTGATCCGATAACCCAGCTATATCGCATACAACCGATCAATGTCACAAAACGCGAGAATAGAATACGGTATCTCATATCGTATCAATCTCGGTCCCGCACATATCTCATATGCGCTCCTACTCCGTTTCGCTTGAGCCAGGAAACCCCTGTGTAGGACTCTAAAGACTCGTCAATACGCCGGCAGTAGGTGATGATCATATCAAACACCCACAAGCCGCAAGCGGTCTGCTAAACGTAACGGCCACCCGGGTATTGAGCGATCAGAAGATCAACAAGCAAGCCTGCTAGTACTCCTATGAATCCAATCAGTAACACTCCCGTACAGTCCGGTCTCGTCGTCTAATATGTCGCATATCTCGCCTAGGGGTGGTAAACGTCAGACCCCAGTAGCTCGATAAGTCGTGTCGATATGAGGTCTATAACAGTTCGAGAAACTACTGGTAACACTTACCAGTAAATCTCAGCAACCCTGGCCAGGGATTTCCAGTTATAGCCAATCGAACACAGCGCAACATCAACTCCTTATACCGGGAGAGACGAATCCCCCTATCGCTCATTGCCTCTATATGATTCGGGACTGTACCCAAAAACCACCGTTTTGCACGCCCTCTTGGACGTGGTAAGGTGGAAATCAAAGCACAGTGGAAATCACACAAGACTCTATGATGATCTCGAGTCTACAGACTAACCTGTACCAGTGTCACCAGAGAACTGCCATCTGACATGAGGTATAATACCATCTGGGAGTTCTCGGCGAGTCCGTCCAGTGTACCCAGTCTCCACTGAGCACCCGTACAGCATCCTTGATGTCAAACACCGATGGATATGGGATCATCCATCGCCCATCATATGGGTCAAGATGCGTATACGCTAGTCTACTTTGGTGCATCGATGCCCTGTCTCGATACA
Source organism: Agapanthus africanus (assembly GCA_030015575.1). NCBI lineage: Eukaryota > Viridiplantae > Streptophyta > Magnoliopsida > Asparagales > Amaryllidaceae > Agapanthus > Agapanthus africanus. The sequence goes on from JASDDO010000018.1 coordinate 217,072,321, forward strand.
CCCTCGACTAGGAACAGTTATAGGATGTACCCGTCGACTACCATGGCCCCACTAGTATGATCTCATCATAGTCCCAGTAGTCGAGTACATATCCTAAGGGCTTTATCAACATGTATTAGAGACAATCAGAGTATATGTTAAGATAAAGTACAACCAGATAGCATACTATCATGTCGAGCAAGAAAGTCCTCCCTATATACGTCCCAGCATCCACTACAATATACATCGTATGTACAGTAATAGCCTCTAGGACATACATATAACTAACAGACAATTATTTAAGATTTGCGAATTGGTGATTCGGATATCACGTTTCCGTTGTTTTTGATTCTGATATTTTGAGGATTTCGTTTCATGATTGATATTTCTTATGTGCACCGCAATTGCACTTGATTTGTATTCTCATGTATTGGCTGTACTAATTTTCTTTTTGTGCAGACCCATTGCACATGATTTTGATTTCGTACACTCCGATATATTTGATTTGATTTCATGCATATAGTTTGCACATGATTTGACTTATACTTTCGGTGTAGTTTACACGAGCACTTTTAGTATTTGATATGGTTTTGTGCACGCAGCTGCACACGTTTACGAGTTCATATACTGCGGTATACTTGATTTGATTTGGTGTATGTCGTATACCGCTAATTTTGGTGTTGATATTCGATATTTGTTTCGAGCACCCTCGTGCACCGGATTTTTGTTTTCGTGCACCTTGTGCACTTGATTTTCTTTATCGTGCACCCTTTTGCACTGGATGCTTTTATACAGACCAGACGCACTTGATTTAGATTCTTGCGCACACTTCACCAGATGCACTTAATCGAGATTCTTCATGCATATCAGGTGCACTAGATATTGTTGTCAGGCACACCCGTTGCACTTGACAGGGGTTTTCGTGCACACCCGTTGCACTTGAGTTTTGTTTCTGTGCATATTCGTGGCACTGTATTTGATTTCGTTTTCCTTGCGCACCAGACGCACATGGCATTTATGATATATACTATTTGTGTTTTATGTCCTTTCGAGCACCATGATTTCATGACATATACTATACGGTTTAGTAACCGAGCAGGACTAGTCTGAGGACTGTGCCTGAGTATTTTTGCATGCATCGATATTTACCGAGGGGATATTAAGAAAGGAGCTATAGTCTCAATATTTTCCTACGTGTCCATGATGACACGAAACGTTACGAAGAAGACCCTTCTAAATCATTTTCAAACAGCGGGACGAATATGTTAAGCAAAAGATATGTATATATGTATAGATATTTTCTTTATAATGCACGTCCGATACTTGTGCCGTGAATTACGTATCGCACGGCGATTTGAAAGGGATTTTGGATGCACTTTTATTTAGTTATTTTGACGATTTCATCACGATGCGTACTATACATACGTTGTAGTCTAGTTATGTTGTTTGTAATTTTAACAATGGATTTTGAAAACTGTCGTTTCGCATTAACTCCCATAATGGCGTGACGCTTAACGGAGTTTTGATTTTGAGTTTTACACTCATTTTTCATGCACAGATATTGCGCAATGACATGTTCATGTATTCGCGATTTTAGAGCCCCGACGACTTTATGGTTTTGCTGAAATGTTTAAGTATTTGTGGGGTTTAAATTTAAATTCGGGGAATGAATTTATTTAAGGGGGGAAGATTGTAACATTTCAGGAAAATAAAAATATTATTTACGGAATTTAAATAATTAAAATAATAAATTTTAAAGAATATTAGAAAAATATGGAAATTAGTTTTAGTAAGATGGTATAATTATATACCGATAGTTCAGAAAATATTTGGAAAATTAATATGGATTATTGATTTTGAAGAATTTATGTGGTTTGGATATTTTATAAATATTTATGCAATTATTTGTATATGAGTTTAATACTAAACTCGATTAACATTTCACTAATCATGCATTAATCTTGTTTATGCATGTGACATGCACTATGTCATGTTTCAAAACACTTGCTACATTTTATTTAACCACGGCTTCATTGTTATTTGTTTAAAATTGTTTTTGTTTTTAAAAGAAAAAAAAGGGAAAAGGGGGAGATATTTGTGAGAGGGAAGGGACACATAGGTGTGGGCATGAGTGAAGAGAGAGAGAGAGAGAGGGGGGGGTTATTCTCTCAACCATGGCTCATTTTTCTTCATTACTCTTTCCTTCATTTTCTTCTTCATCTCCCTCCACCTCCCTCCACCTCCTTTTCCTCCTTGCACCACCACTAAAACCACCACAAAATCCCAATCTTCCTTCATAAAATATGTGCACAAGCTCACTACAAGCATGATGGTATGAACAAGTTGAGGTTTTGAAGATTTTGAGCAACTCAAGAAAATTCTTGAGTTGCCAAATGAGGTATATTCCTAGACCTTTAGTGTTGTTTTAGTTTCCCCTTATGTTCTAAATTGGTTTATAGTTAAACTAATGAGGTAAGAAATTTCCTAGATAAGAATTAGGGGATATTATGGTTTGCCAAGCTGTTATTAAGGTTTAATTAGTGACCAGAAGCTTGTTAGTGGTGTTCTGGACCAAATTAGCACAGAAAACCCTGAGACTTGAACGTAGATTTTCCCGATATCGGTTTCTTTGATCTTTAAGGACTACAGGGAATCTGGAGCAACCTGGGATATTTAAAAGAGAATCAAACAACTTCAGTGACCTAGATAGACCACTAGAAGACACCCACATGAAAACGAAGCCCGAATTCCAACTTGGGGCCGGCGAAATCGGATATATTGGGCATCACACCAGGCCAGTTGTAGTCTTTGGTGTAGGGGTTTGGCCTGTAGCTCATACACCTTGTAACCTATCCCTTATATTGTTTGTTTGGTCCTAAATTACATGAGGCAAAATCTGGAGCTGTTTTCCATAGTTGCTGTTTTGGTTTTGTGGTTTTTAATAACTTAAGTTTTGATATTTGTGTTTTATTTCGATCGATTAGCATTCGTATGTCGTTGTCGAGAGTTGTTGGTTATTCTTGCATGCGTAGGCTGTAGGTTCTAACCTATGTGTATTTCGGGTGCCGTATTGTCTTTTCTTGTATTTGATTCTTGTTTTACAATACGACGTATTTGAAACTGTAGGTACCTCCGCGTGGACTTTGGGATGACGAGGAGATCGTGGCGTAATCAACTTCGGCAAGCGAGAATCGAGGTGAGTAGATGTTGTAAGTCGATGTCGCGCAGTCTGCGGGTTCGCGGGGAGGCGGAAATAGCAAAAAATAATTTTTACGAGCTTCGCAACACCGACTTGAACCAAAGATCGATCATAAACCCTAGCTAGCAAACAACTTGAGGGTTAACTACTCGAATGAATGTTAAACCTCATAGTATCGTGTCCTTCAAGTCTTCTTGCTGTTCTCTTCCTCTTCGTGAGCTCCTTGGAGTGAGAATGGATCGCGCCTCCTCGTCGGCTTCTCCACGTCAAAGAAGATCCACCCGAGAGTGTCTACCTTGAGCTCTAACATCTAAAATGATGTAACTAGGGTACTTGGTGTGCTAAACTAAGTATCTTAGAGTGAGTAGAGAGTGATTTTGGGTAGCTAAGTCTCAATAACCCTTGGATTCTCAACACATGAGACAATAAGGGTTGAGAAGAAGAAGAAGAAGAGAGTGAGCTTGAGGAAAGAGAATGTGTTTTTGATAATGATAAATGAAATGGCTCTTGATTGGACAATAAGCATGGCAAGAAAATATCTCACACAAAATATCTAGTGCCACAAAATATCTCACAAAATATCTAAGTCAACCCAAGTCTCAATAGTCAAACCAAGTAGCCATGGTTCAATTATCATTTATAAAAATAACAAATTATTTCCACTACCTCATAATTTTTTTAATTAAGTAAATAACCAAAACCCTAATGAGGTGTCTCCTTCTAATAGCAATCTTGAGTAATTACAAGAATTCCCTTCATCCGTATATACATACCCGTATCTGTGTTTCGAGAAACATGAATACAATGAGACCAAATTAATCCAATAATCTAATACTGGGATCTGGTTTAAACCAAAGCCCATTAGTATTATTTGCCCGAACATCAAACATGCACAAGTATACGTATGTAAACGAACCCTGTCATAAAACCATACGACCTCTACATCGTTTTGCCCGAAATAGGGAAACCCTCTGTGTGGGACTCTGAAGACTTGATAGTACGTTGGCAGTGGGTTTAACCACAAGCACGTCAGCGTTACTAGCTGTACGTAACGGTTACCCAGGTATCTGTCGCTAAGAAGGCTGATGAGGAAACTCATCCGAACTCCTACTGAGCCTGTCAGTGGCAATCTCTGTACAGTCTGGTATGTTCGTCTAAGAGTATCGCATATCATGCCTAGAAGGCCGGTAAACGTCAGACCCCTAATAGCGCAATAAGTCATATCGGAGTGCAGCCCAAAAACACCCTGAGAAACTACTGGTGTACCTACCAGTAAATCTCGCTTGCCCTTGCCAGGTTCTTTGTGTAATGGCTCTCCGAACACAGCACGACATCGACCCCCAATACAGGGAGAGACAAATCCTATCTAACCGCCACTGCCTCCAAGTGCTTCGGGACTGCACCCAACTACTACCTGTTTGCATGACTCAATAGAGCTATGGTAGGGTAGTAATATAAGAACATTGGGAACACACTTGAGGCGAAGCAGCAGTGTCAAGTCAACGGATTATGCTGTATTCATGTCACCTGGAAACTGCTGCCTGACGATGGGTATAGTACCAACCGACAGTACCCCACGAGTCCGTCCAGTGTAACTCATAACCCAATTAGCACCTGCATACTATCTCCAGTACGACGTACTGATGGCTGTGGGACAGACCATCTCCTCTGCTGGGATGGGAAGCGTATACACTAGTCTACTCTGGAGTATCGATGCCTTGTCTCGATAATCCTACGACTAGGGACCTGTATAAGGATGTGCTTATAGACTACCCAGCCCCCACTAGTGCGACTGCCATCACAACACTGGTTGTCAAGCAAAGATCCTAAGGGCTCTATCAATATGTTTAGCGATACGTTAAGAGAAACATATACATATATTAAGATAGATACAAACCAAGTAGCATACTACCATATTGAGCAACACTGTCATAAATCCGTGTATATATCCCAAGCTTCCAAAATGTAATATACAAACTAGTACTATACAATAATGGCCTCTAGGGCATATAACACTAACAATCTCCCACTTACACTAAGATCATGTGTTGGCATATCGCAGACCTATCATCTCGAATATCCTCTCGAACTGTGTCTGAGGGATGGCCTTTGTGAATGGATCTGCAGTGTTGTTCTCCGTTGCAACTCTCCGCACCTCGATCTCCCGGCGATCCACGATCTCCCTGATCAGGTGATACCGCCTCAAGATGTGTCTGGACTTCTGATGGGACCTGGGTTCCTTTGCTAAAGCTATAGCCCCGTTTTTTTCACAATATAGAAGTATTGGATCAACAATGGAAGGAACCACCTGAAGTTCAGTTAAGAACTTCCTCATCCAAACGGCTTCTTTTGCGGTGTCACAAGCTACGATATACTCTGCTTACATCATCGAGTCAGCAGCGGTGTCCTGCTTGGAACTCTTCCAACAGACCGCCCCTCCATTGAGGGTAAAGACATAACCCGACATGGACTTGGAGTCTTCCTTGTCACTCTGGATGCTGGAGTCAGCAAAGGCCTCGATCTGGGGGTCTTTTCCACCGTACACCAAGAACATTTCCTTAGTCCTTCTCAGGTACTTGTGAATGTTCTTTACTGCTATCCAGTGCTTCTCCTTAGGGTTTGAATGATACCGGCTTACCATACGCAGTGCGTAAGCAACATCTGGTCTGGTACACAATATCACATATATTATAGAGCCTACCGTAAAAGCGCAGGGTATAATAGACATGCGATCCCTTTCCAAATCAGTCTTGGGAGACATCTCATTGAAGAGGGTGATTCCGTGACGAGTCGATAAATTACCGCGCTTTGAATCTTCCATACTGAATCTCTTCAGTGTGGTGTCGATGTACCCGGGCTTTGAAATTCCCAACATCCTCTTAGATCTATCACGATAGATCTGGATCCCCAGAATGTAAGAGGCATCACCCAGGTCTTTCATGGAGAACCTTTGTGACAAGAATCCTTTGACAGATTGTAGTATATGAATGTCATTTCCTATCAAGAGAATGTCATCCACATACAAGACGAGGAATACTACAGTTCTCGCTACAATCTAACTATAGATTCATGGTTCATCTGGATTTTTGATAAAATTAAATTCTTTGTCCGTTTCATCAAAACAGATGTTCCAACTCCACGATACCTGCTTTAATCCATAAAAGGATTTAAGCCACTTGCACACTTTCCCGCTGCTCCCACTCTGAATGAAACCCTCTGGCTGGTCCATATAGACGCACTCTTCCAAATTTCCATTTAGAAAAGCGGTCTTTACGTCCATCTGCCAAATCTCATAATCGTGGAAGTCAGCAATGGCTAGAAGGGTCCGAATGGATTTGAGCATAGCCACTAGAGAAAATGTTTCATCATACTCCAAATCAGGTCTTTGACAAAATCCTTTTGCAACAAGTCTAGCCTTATAGGTTTCAACCTGTCCATCTACACCAATCTTCTTTCTGAAGATCCATTTGCAGCCGACGGATTTTACCTTTCTGGAGCAATGTCCAAAGTCTATATTTTATTGGTGTACATGGACTCCATCTCGGCCCGCATTGCATCTAGCTATTTTACCAAGTCTGCGATCTGAATGTCTTGCTGGAAGTTAGTTGGCTCATCAATATCAATGATGCAATTCTTTATCCCCGTCTACGAGAAAACCGTAGTATCTCTTGGGCGGATGAGACAGCCTACTACTCGTGCGGAGTGGCGCGGAAATGTCCTATTCTTTTGAAACTTCTGGTTCCACCATGCTTTCAGTAATAGATTGTGGTTCTGGAATTTCTTCAAGTTCTATTACGCTCCGACTAGTTTCTTTTTCTAAAAATTGTTGTTCCAAAAAGTGGGCATGACGAGAAACAAATATCTTCTGTTCCTCTACGTAATAGAAAAGATACCCTCTAGAGTTCTTTGGGTAACCCACAAACTTACACAGTACTGAGCGTGCCTCGAGTTTATCCGCATACTTCTTTTTAACAAAAGTTGGACATCCCCATATCTTCATGTTAGTAATATGTATGCCCTAGAGGCCATTATTATACATGTGATGTATATTATAGTGGATGCTTGGACATATATAGGGATGACTTTTTTGCTCGACATTATAGTATGCTATCTGGTTGTACTTTATCTTAACATGTACACTTATTGTCTCTCTATTACATGTTGATAAAGCCCTTAGGAAGAGTAGTAGACTACCAGGATTATGATGCGGATCATATTAGTGGGGCAAGGGTAGTCGGTAAGTATATCCTTCCAATGTTCCTAGTTATGGGAGTATCGAGACAGGGCATCGATATTCCAAAGTAGACTAGCGTATACGCTTTTCGACCCATATGATGGGCGATGGATGATCCCACATCCATTGGTGTTTGAACTCAGAGAAGGTATACGGGTGCTCAGTGGAGACTGGGTACGCTGGACAGACTCACCGAGAACTCCTAGATGGTATTATACCTATCGTCAGATAGCAGTTCTCTGGTGACACTTGTACAGGTTAGTCTGTCGACCAGAGATCGTCATAAAGTCTTGTGTGATTCCCACAGTGCTTTGATTTCTACCTTACCACATTCAAGAGATCGTGCAAAACGATGGTTTTTGGGTACAGTCCCGAGTCACATGGAGGCAATGAGCGATAGGAGGGGATTCGTCTCCCCCGGTATTGGGGGTTGATGTTGTGCTATGCTTGATTGGCCATAACAGAAAATACCTGGCCAGGGTTGCTGAGATTTACTGGTAAGTGTTATCAGTAGTTTCTTAAACCATTCTTGACCTTGCATCGTCTTGACTTATCAGGCTATTGGGGTCTGTCACTATACCACCCCCAGGCTATGATATGCGACATATCAGACGAAGAGACCGGACTGTACGCTAGTGTTATTGATTGGATTCGCAGGAGTATGAGCAGGCTTACTTGTTGATCTTCTAATCGCTCAACACCCCAGTGGTCGTTACGTTTAGCAGACCGTTTGCGGCTTGTGGGTGACTGATATGATCACCACCTACTGCCGGCGTATTGATGAGTCTTTAGAGTCCTACACAGAGGTTTCTTGGCTCAAGAGAAACGAAATAGGAGGATATATGTGATATGTGCGGGACCGAGATTAATGTACGTATGTGATACCGGATTCTATTCTTGCGATATGTGATATCGGTCGGTTATATGTGATATAACCGGGCTGTCGAATCAAGTGTTGATTCGACAATTTGATACATAGTATATTAGTCGGTTGTATGTGATATAGCCGGATTATTGAATCAAGTGTTGATTTAATAATTTAATGTATAATTATATATTTGATATATTAACTTACATTAACTAATATTAGCTCACTTAAGATTTCTTTTTCTCACTAGTGTACACTTAGTATATATATGACATATATTAATGTACATCTTTTGTGTCATGCTTGATGCCACATGTGACATGGGTGTATGAGACTCACACCATGCAAATAATAATGAAGGGTTTTATTTATTTAAAGTAAATCAAATTAGTTGGAAATTGTCACATGGTTGAAGCTTGTAGAAGCTTGTTGAACCATTGACCAAGTCCACTCTTTTTGTTTTACTTGAAGATATTTATTAACCCAACCATTATTATTTAGCGATGCTTTATTCTCTACATGAGTTAGTGTATGACATTAACTCACCCATGGTTGCTATTCTCACTCATTATTCCATTCACACTTCAGCTTCTTCCTCATCTCCAAAAGCTTTCTAGCTTCATGAGAGGTGAAGAAAATTAGTGAGAAACTATTTCTAAAATGAGAAAAATTCCTACTTCATCAACCACTTCTCGACTAGCCATTTAGATTGGGTTGTTTCTTCACTAGATCATCACTTAGTGAAGAGGTAGCTTGAGTTAGTATCTTCTCGACGTAGATTATCTTCGGCCTTGAAGACTTCAAGCAAGCTTGTTCATTTCACCTTGTGGAGCCTCACTAGAGTCCGGGAGATCATTACTTGGAGCGAAGGGACTACTACACGGAGCTATTGAACTGAAGGACCGGTCTACAAAGGTTGTATACCTTGTTCACTTAGATGTAAAGATGTTTACATGCTTGTTCTTCTAATTCTCTAGTTCAGATTCTAGCGTTAGGGTTCTTTAGCGCGCCAATTTTTTGAAAACGGCATGGTCGATGCCTCCCGAAACCCAGCGGCGACACTAGGGAACCCAGCAGTGGTATCAGAGCCATGCTAGAAAATTAGACGATATTGACGTATTACGAAACCAAAACAACTCCGAAACACCCGATACAAAAACACAGTTTCTGTCAAAATTTTTAAGGTGTCTAAAATTTTTTTAAGCAACTGCAGAATGTTATATGAGATGTAACATGAACACAGTAGAAATTTAAACCCTCGTCGCCGGAATTTGACAGGCCACATTGCTCTAATTTCCAGCATGGCCGGCCCTGTTAGGGTTCTGGGCTTAAAAATTTTTTGGTGTTCCAGTCTTTGGGTTTTGGTGTTTCAGGTGTTGATTGTTTTTACAGAAAGTGCATGTGATGTTTTCTTTGTGCAAAGGCAATTCGGAGTGTTTCGTAGTCATAATTCTAACATCATTTCGGGTTATTTAGACAACGTTAAATAGTTCAAATGGATATCAATAACCCATATTTTCCCTCGCTGGAAATTTTCCAAGAGTTGGATATTTCCAAGTTTGAAATCTTCAGAAAATCATACAAGTGTTTTCAATGGACCTTCTAGAAGAACGAAATCCTAACTTGATTCTGTGACCGTCGGAACCGCCACCAAACCCTAGGGTTTGTGGTAGTTCCGCGGCGCCATAGGTGAGGCAAGGGTTGACCCTTCTACAGTTGGTCCATAGGTGCTGTGGCATGTTCTGGGTATTTTTTAAACTCCGCTCAAGTGTTGAGCCCTTAGGGAAATTTTGGGTGTTTTTTTATTCGATCGAAAAGTTTAACATCGTCCAGCTATCTGTAAAATGTGATACAATACTTGGAATCCATAATAATTAGTTATGTGATAACTAGTTTGAATTTTATAAATCTAGCAGTTTAGTCTCATTTGATTGGTTGCCACGTAATTTTGATGTGGATCAAAAGTCCGTCCCAATCACATAGCGTAAGCGGATACTCGTCGGATAACCTTACTAGATAGCCACGCCCTATAGCCTCGACCAAGTGACTGTAGGAGAACCCCGTCGCCAAAAGCATCTGTTTGGGTGCTCGCGACCGCGGTGTTCCGCCTAAGTGCACCTCGTCGACGACATCGGTGGTGTGGACGTCTACTAAAGTTTCTGACGAGCATTCGATCAGGATGTCGGGAATCTTGTTTAATTGCCCGACTTGTTATTGGAAAGTGTTTTCAATATCGAGATTAAAATGCGGGGTTTATAATTGTTAGGTATGTGATGTCTAAGGAATTCATTTGGTTAGGCATGAAATCCAAAGTATGTGATACATTGGGTTTATGATGTTTAAGGTGGTTGCGGATTCTAATTGTTGTAGTTTTTCACTTTCTTTTCTACAACCGTAAGTGTGATTTATGGTGTGTCGCCGGTTTCGTTGCTATATGTCAACGACAATTGGGATACGTATATTTACTTACGTTGATGACATATGATGTTATGTTTTGCAGGTGTAGGGTTCCTAGGCACACCAAGGAGGTCTCACAAGGCATCAACCATGCCAATTTCAAAAATTACAAGTGCCGAGAAACCCTAATACGGATCGTTGGCTAGAAGTTTAGGCGACAAAGCAAACTAGTTAACACTTAACTACAAGAATACGGAAATACAACCTTTGTAGATCCGGTCCTCCACCTCCACGGCTCCGTGATGAAGTCCTCTCCGCTGTCCTCATGCAATCCCGGGCTCTAGCGTCGGCTTCATCGGAGAAAGAGCGGGCTAGGTCATCGACGACGTGCCGAAGATGATCTACGTGGAGGCATCACTAGATCAAGCTCCACCTTCATCAAGCCTTGAAAACTTGTGAAGGAAACACACTCTACTACTTGGCAAGAGGTAGAGGATGAAGAAATAGGAAGTGGGTTCACTTTAGAATTGGATTTCTCATTCATTTTCATCAATCACCATTGATGAAGTGAAGCTTTCTTCATGAAAGAAGATGAAGAAGAAGAAGCATCTTATTATGATAAGTTTTTTTTAAATAGAAAATAAAAGGAATCCTTATCATAATCTAACCATGGTGAAGTGTAGAGAATTAACTAGGGTTAAGTGGAGTGGTTAGGGTTAAGCATGAGACAAAATGGTGACTTAGTCAAAGCTTCATGAAGCATCAACATGCAAGTCCAAAATGAGCCACCATTTCATTTCTTTATGCCATTTATTTTCCAAAATAAATAAACAAATAAATAAATGAATAAATAAATAATGGAAAAAACAAAACCCTAATTTCCAACTTAACCATGGTTTAATTCTTTACACTTAACCAAAAAGCATGTATCATCAAATATGATACAATAATTTGCACAAAAAAGTATATCACATATACATCTTGTACAACCAAGTGAGAAAATCCTTTGTAAAGTGAACCGATACTAGTTAATGCAAAGTAATATATCATATATATAATTATACATTAAATCATTAAATCAACACTTGATTTAACGATCCGGTCATATCGCATACAACCGACTAATATCCAATGTATCGGCTTATCGAATCAACCCTTGATTCGATAAGTAGGTTATATCGCATACAACTAATCGATACATTCATCGCGAGAATGAAATACGGTATCACATACACGCATTATTCTCGGTCCCGCACATATCTCATATGCGCTCCTATTTCGTTTTGCCTGAGCCAGGAAACCTCTGTGTTGGACTCTAAAGACTCGTCAATACGCCGGCAGCAGGTGATGATCATATCAAACACCCACAAGCCGCAAGCGGTCTTCTAAACGTAACGGCCACCCGGGTATTGAGCGATCAGAGGATCGACGAGCAAGCCCGCTCACACTCCAGTGAATCCAACCAGTAGCACTACCGTACAGTCCGGTCTGTTCGTCTGATATGTCGCATATCTTGCCTAGGGGTGGTAAACGTCAGACCCCAATAGCTCGATAAGTCGTGTCGATATGAGGTCTATAACAATTCGAGAAACTACTGGTAACACTTACCAGTAAATCTCAGCAACCCTGGCCAGGGATTTCCTGTTATAGCCAATCGAACACAGCGCAACATCAACTCCCTATACCGGGAGAGACGAATCCCCTCCTATCGCTCATTGCCTCTATGTGACTCGGGACTGTACCCAAAAACCACCGTTTTGCACGCCCTCTTGGACGTGGTAAGGTGAAAATCAAAGCACAGTGGGAACCACACAAGACTCTATGACGATCTCGGGTCAACAGACTACTCTGTACCAGTATCACCAGAGAACTGCCATCTGACGTAAGGTATAATACCAGCTGGGAGTTCTCGGCGAGTCCGTCCAGTATACCCAGTCTCTACTGAGCACCCGTATATCATCTCTGATGTCAAACACCAATGGATATGGGATCATCCATCGCCCATCTGTATGGGTCGAGAAGGTATACGCTAGTCTGCACTGGTATATCGATGCCCCGTCTCGATACACCCATGACTAGGGACTTTGAAGGATGTACTTATGGACTACCAAGTCCCCACTAGTATGATCCGCATCATAGTCCAGGTAGTCAAGTACACATCCTAAGGGCTTTACCAACATGTAACAGAGAGACAATCAGTATACACGTTAAGGTAAAGAGTAACCAGATAGCATACTATCATGTTGAGCAAGAAAGTCCTCCCTATATATGTCCCAGCATCCACTACAATATACATCCAATGTACAGTAATGGCCTCTAGGGCATACATATAACTAACAATCTCCCACTTGCACTAGGGCCATCTGATAGCAGTGGTTGTAGTATCTCATACTCAACCATCCCATAAAAATCTCTCCCTGGGAACATGCCTTTGTGAGTGGATCCGCTGTGTTGTCGTCTGAGTCTACTCTCCAAACCTCGATCTCCTTGGAGATCAACCATCTCCATGATCAGGTAATACTTCCTTAGAATATGTCTGTATCACTGATGGGACCGGCATTCCTTGGCATAAGCCACAACTCCATTGTCACACAATGGGAGGAACAAAGTTCATCTCATGAACCAGTATACACCCAAACAGCCTCTTTGGTAGCATCTTAAGTAGCGATGTATCCTGCCTTTATCTTCTAGTATGCCACGGTATCTAGCTTGGAACTCTTCCAACATACCGTCCCTCGATTGAGGGTAAAGACAATGCCCGTGTCTGACACTCAGTCGTCTTTATCACCCTGGAACCTTTCCAGTGATTCTCCCCAGGATCGATTGATACCATCTCACTACAGCTAGTGAGTATTCTAACATCCATTTAGATCTATCTCATGGATCCAAAACCCAGGATTTAGTAGGTATCATCTTGATCCTATGTGGAGAATCATTGTGATAAGCGGAGATTGATCGAGCGTAGCATAGGAAACTCCTTCCCTATCAAGAGTATGTCATCCACGTACTCTACGAGAATCGCCACCATACTCCCTAGTACCTTTTTGTATATACAAGGTTCATCTACCATTTTGATGATGTCAAACTCTTTGACTAATTCATCAAAACAGACGTTCCAACTCCGCGATGCCTGCTTTATCCTATAAAACATCTTGCACACGTTTCCGCTGCTCCCACTGTCTACGAGGCCCTCTGGCTGTGTACTTATAGACTCCCTCTTCCAAAACATTATTTAGAAAAGCTGTCATGACACCAACCACCAGATATCGTAGTCATGGTATGTAGCCGTGGCAAGTAGAATCTGGATGGACTTAAGCATAGCCACTTGAAAAGGTTTCATCATTATCCACGCCTGGTCGATGACTAAAACCTTTAACAAGTCTAGGTTTCAAAGTCTCAACTTTTCCATCTACACCAAGTAATCTTCTCAAGATATACTTACTCCTGATGGGGATTTAACCCTTCAGATATAGCAACCAAAGTCCATACTTTGTTCGTGTATAAGGATTCCATCTTAGTTCACTAAGCATCCAGCCATTCTTACAGAGTCCCACTCCTGATGGCCAGCTCGAAACTAGTTGGGTCATCATCTTATGATGCAATCCTCGCTCCCACTGTCATAGAGAAATCGAAATATCTCTCAGGTGGGTGAGGAACCCTACTAGATCGGCGGAGAGGCCAAGATTCGTTGGAATCTACTAAATCCTTTGGTTCTTTCAAATCATCAACTGCATTTTGTATAGCTGGAACATTTCCAGTTCTACATAATAGATCTTGCCTCGAGCTTGTCCGGATTTTGCTTTTCAGACATAGGCCGGACAACCCCAAATCTTAACTAGCTTAAGAGATGGGCTCTACCCTTTCCATATCACATATGAAGTGGTAGGCAACTGATTTGATTTGAACCCTATTCAATAGGTATGTAGCTTCTCAAGTGCATAACTCCCAAAAGGAAATAGGAAACTCAGTAGTACTCATCATAGAGCACACCATATCATATAGGGTGCATCTGCTCCGCCCCGATATACCATCGTGCTATGGTGTATACGGAGGAGTAATGCTGAGAGAGAATCACATTCTCCTTTAGAATAGTCCAGGAATTCCGTGCTCAAGTATTCTCCTCCTTGATCTCATCAAAGGACATAATACTTATACCCGTATTTTGGTTCTTTACTTCTAACTTATATTCTGTGAATATCTCAAAAGGTTCGGACTTGTGTTTCAACAGGAACATATGTCTGAATCTCGAGAGATCATCAGAGAATGTAAATAAGTACAAAGAACCAGTCCTGGCATATGTAGACAGGGGACCTTACATACATCAACATGTATCATCCCAAGAGTTTACTAACCCTTTCTCTGTTTCCAATAAACAGAGCTATGGTCATCTTATATTTGTGACATGACTGGCAAGTTTCACAAGATGTAAATTCAAACTGATTTAAATATGCATCTAAAATGTAACTTCAGCCAGTCGGATCGCATTGATATGACCTAGTCTACAATGCCTCAAGAAGGATTTGTTCATTTCTGAACTCATCCTCCTGTGTGTTCTGTATACTAAGAACTGTAATTTGATTTAGAACATCAATGCTTTTAGATAACGTGCCTGAACCGATCAACTTTTGATATAGGAAATGTTCAAAACATTATCCATCTATACAAAATTTTATCATTTCTTTACTAATAAAGAGATAGATATGATTTTGTATATCAGGTTCGGTATCTAATAACATTTGTTCAGAATCAATGTATTTGGAATACAGGGTGACAGTGACCAACAGACTTGGCTGTAACACTTGCCCCGTTTTCTGTCTCATGAAACTTATCACCCGTTCTCAGTTCTCTACCTTTCTGTAGCCCTATGTAACATATTACATATCTGGGATCCTGTTCCGGTATCAAATACCCAGGACGTAGAGGATACAGAGAAACAGTTCTGTGTAACGAACACACCCGAAGGAGATGCATCATATGCACTTTCTTCGTTTGGGCGGCACGGGAAATCTGGTATTCCCCAATTTCCTGCTCTGTCTTATAACAATTATAAGTTGGAGCGGGACCAACGTTCCCCAGCTCAGTATAACAAGCGGGATCGGTCAATAATCCGTTTTATTATCTTGATTAAGGCGTGATATGGTCGCTACCTGGAGAGAGAGAAGAAAACACTCAGCGTGCGCTCTTTCAAGAACAGATTGGTTATTATTTTATCTAATCAGGATGGCTCCCACTGGTTTTATCAAATCTTCCTTCAAACCCTAAAAGGAAAGACTAGCCCGGATTAATTACATACTACAAGTTCGCCAATCTTTCAGCCAGGCCAGTGTCGGTACTTTGAGGGAGGTCCCCCGTGCTTTCGCACGAACCTAATTAATGTAAACCTCGTTTTCCCAGAGGCGTAACCTCGTTAACACCTTTCTAGACACCTACTTGATTGGCTAATTGTAATGTGTAAAACTCTCCCAGGAGTAACTCATACTCGCAGCGGGTATCGGGATCCAACTATCTCATAGAAGGTATGCAATCTCATTGCAAATTTCAACACTTGAAATTCCCGATAATATTTTGCCCCTAGCGTCCTATGACCTTGACGCAGGCCAACAAACCATAGAGCGCTAGTCAAGTTCAACCCGTCATTTCCTGATTGAATTAAACCCACCAGCACGACCCTTTACGCAGGCCAACAAAGTCGCACGACTACCCTAATCCAATCTGCATCATATGCATAAGCAGATAAATACTAGTTAGCTACCGCACACTACGCCTTGACGCAGGCCAACAAACGTAGCACGAATACTAATTAGCACTTATCTGAAATGACGGAGGGCTACGACTGGTTTTTCTGAAAACCTATTGCGTAATGAACTTGATATCGTTGTAGAATCAAATGTTTTTAAAAATGGAGTGCTTTTGAGGCTTTTCTAGTTTTGCTAAAGGAGTCACTCCCGGTGAAGGGATCGTCGGTCCTTTCCTCGTCAAATGAGGTGCAGGATATATCATATATATCACTGTGCAAAGCAAAAACTGTTAAAAGCAATCAAAAGACAAACCGAGTGTGTAGCATCTGCCAGTTATTGCTAAAGGAGTCACTCCGGGTGAAGGGATCTCGGTCCTTTCCTCATCGAATAAGGTGCAGGATATATCACATATACCTCTGTGCAAAGCAAGAACTGTAGCTACCTGTTTTATTTTGAAATTCGATTCTACAACATCTTAGGTTTCTTTTTCTTTCATTAATCACATTAATGAAGTCCCATCATTTAAGTACCTAAACATCACAGATAAATACGACGTACACTTATGTCATCCGCATTCGCCTCGATGTCCCCTCGTGCACCGTTAGGTTAGGTAACTAACGGCAGAGCGGGGCAGGGCTAGCGCGGGTGTAAAACATAAGTAACGCCTATATAATATATCATATATACTATATACTGTATCTATCACAGAACATCACATGATCACATCACAGATATCGCAGCAGAAGAAACAGATGAAATATTGGATATACTAGGACGTCCGTGTTTTCAAAACGAGCCAGTATAAAACACGGATTCCACGGTTACGATGAATAGCCAAACCCACACCCCTAGACCCCTACGAGAGCGGCAAGCAACCCTACCAATTCTAGAGTCAGGAGACCCGGACTCGACTCCTCGAGTTGGTCTCCCACTGGACTCCAGAACCCGGTTACCTGTGCTCTCCTCCTTGGGTCTATCCTAGTGCGGAAAAGTAAATAATATACAAAGGGTGACATCTTCCGCAACCTGGAAGTGCCCCAATAAAAGAATATTATATACAAGTTTTTACATGAATGAAAATGAAAAACACTCATCTCACATAAAAACCCCCGGCTATTCAAACACGACGATCCAATATAACATATCCAGCAATACATAACATCACATGTCATCAACGTAAGTAAATATGCGCATCCCAATTGTCGTTGACATATAGCAACGAAACCGGCGATATCACATATTACACTTACGGTCACAGAAAAGAAAGTGTAAAACTACAACAGTTGGAATCCGCAACCTGCATAGACATCGCATGCCTAATCAAATGAATTCCTTAGACATCGCATGCCTAACAATTATAAACCCCGCATTTTAGTCCCAAAATCGAAAACACTTTTCAATATCAAGTCGGGCAATTCAACAAGATTCCCGAAATCCTGATCGAATGCTCGTCGCAAACTTCAGTAGACGGCCGCACCCCCGATACCGTCGACGAAGTGCACCAAGGCGGAACACCGCTACCGCGAGCACCCGAACGGATGCTTTCGGCGACGGGGTTCTCCTACAGTCACTTGGTCGGGGTTATGGAGTGAGGCTGTCTATTAACTTTACCCGGCGAGTATCCGCGTACGCTACGTGATTGCGACGTACTTTTGATCACATCAAAATTCCGTGGCAACCGATCAAGTGAGACTAAACCGCTATGTTTATAATATTCATTCAGTTATCTCATAACTTTTGTGAATTCTAATTATTGTATCACATTCCGGATAAATAGAAAATGTTAAACTTTTCGATCAAACAGTCGAACACCTAAGTTTTCCCGATATAGATCAACACATGAAATAAGTCTAACAACATTCAGTTCGTGCCTCAGTACCAACGGTCCAGCCGTAGAAGGGTCAAGCCAACGCCTCACATGTGGCATGCCGTACTGCCCCAAACCCGAAGGTTCAAAGGGCAGTTCAAGACGGTCACATAATCGAGTTAAGGTTTGTTGTCTTCTAGAGGGTCCATCGCGTTACTTGCACTACTCAGAACGTCGTTAAACTACGGAAAAATCCAACACTTGGAAATTTCCCGACAGGGGAAAAATTGGGTATTTATATCCGGTCGAACTTTTTAACATATTCTAAAATTTATCCGGAAAGCCACATAGACAAAATCTGATATACCCGATCGAATCATCGAAGCTCCAAAACATCCCAGATTATTCAACTCTTGAATAAATATTAAAAAATCCCAGAAAATCCAGCACCAGAAATCATGAATTACTGTATAAAATTTATAGGACAATCTAATAATTAGGCCGCGGAACCGCCGCATAAGCAGGGCTTATGCCGCGGTTCCGCCGCACTCTGGAAGCTTCACTTGAAAAATTTTGCATCGTAATTCGTAGAATTCCCTGCTGAATTTTTTAGCAATTTTTAATTTGGAAAAATCCACGTTTTCAGAAAAAGTCCAGAGAGCGTGGAAAAATGGGGTTTCGGGTTCGATCGGACTTCAAACTCCATCAGGACGGCGCCTAAGGCTCTAGCTAGGCTCTGATACCACTGTAGGGTTCCTAGGCACACCAAGGAGGTCTCACAAGGCATCAACCATGCCAATTTCAAAAATTACAAGTGCCGAGAAACCCTAATACGGATCGTTGGCTAGAAGTTTAGGCGACAAAGCAAACTAGTTAACACTTAACTACAAGAATACGGAAATACAACCTTTGTAGATCCGGTCCTCCACCTCCACGGCTCCGTGATGAAGTCCTCTCCGCTGTCCTCATGCAATCCCGGGCTCTAGCATCGGCTTCATCGGAGAAAGAGCGGGCTAGGTCATCGACGACGTGCCGAAGATGATCTACGTCGAGGCATCACTAGATCAAGCTCCACCTTCATCAAGCCTTGAAAACTTGTGAAGGAAACACACTCTACTACTTGGCAAGAGGTAGAGGATGAAGAAATAGGAAGTGGGTTCACTTTAGAATTGGATTTCTCACTCATTTTCATCAATCACCATTGATGAAGTGAAACTTTCTTCATGAAAGAAGATGAAGAAGAAGAAGCATCTTATTATGATAAGTTTTTTTTAAATAGAAAATAAAAGGAATCCTTATCATAATCTAACCATGGTGAAGTGTAGAGAATTAACTAGGGTTAAGTGGAGTGGTTAGGGTTAAGCATGAGACAAAATGGTGACTTAGTCAAAGCTTCATGAAGCTTCAACATGCAAGTCCAAAATGTGCCACCATTTCATTTCTTTATGCCATTTATTTTCCAAAATAAATAAACAAATAAATAAATGAATAAATAAATAATGGAAAAAACAAAACCCTAATTTCTAACTTAACCATGGTTTAATTCTTTACACTTAACCAAAAAGCATGTATCATCAAATACGATACAATCATTTGCACAAAAAGTATATCACATATACATCTTGTACAACCAAGTGAGAAAATCCTTTGTAAAGTGAACCGATACTAGTTAATGCAAAGTAATATATCATATATATAATTATACATTAAATCATTAAATCAACACTTGATTTAACGATCCGGTCATATCGCATACAACCGACTAATATCCAATGTATCGGCTTATCGAATCAACCCTTGATTCGATAACTAGGTTATATCGCATACAGCCAATCGATACATTCATCGCGAGAATGAAATACGGTATCACATACACGCATTATTCTCGGTCCCGCACATATCTCATATGCGCTCCTATTTCGTTTTGCTTGAGCCAGGAAACCTCTGTGTAGGACTCTAAAGACACGTCAATACGCCGGCAGCAGGTGATGATCATATCAAACACCCACAAGCCGCAAGCGGTCTGCTAAACGTAACGGGCACCCGGGTATTGAGCGATCAGAAGATCGACGAGCAAGCCCGCTCACACTCCAGTGAATCCAACCAGTAACACTACCGTACAGTCCGGTCTGTTCGTCTGATATGTCGCATATCTTGCCTAGGGGTGGTAAACGTCAGACCCCAATAGCTCGATAAGTCGTGTCGATATGAGGTCTATAACAATTCGAGAAACTACTGGTAACACTTACCAGTAAATCTCAGCAACCCTGGCCAGGGATTTCCTGTTATAGCCAATCGAACACAGCGCAACATCAACTCCCTATACCGGGAGAGACGAATCCCCTCCTATCGCTCATTGCCTCCATGTGACTCGGGACTGTACCCAAAAACCACCGTTTTGCACGCCCTCTTGGACGTGGTAAGGTGGAAATCAAAGCACAGTGGGAACCACACAAGACTCTATGACGATCTCGGGTCAACAGACTACTCTGTACCAGTGTCACCAGAGAACTGCCATCTGACGTAAGGTATAATACCAGCTGGGAGTTCTCGGCGAGCCCGTCCAGTGTACCCAGTCTCTACTGGGCACCCGTATATCATCTCTGATGTCAAACACAAATGGATATGGGATCATCCATCGCCCATCTGTATGGGTCGAGAAGGTATACGCTAGTCTACACTGGTATATCGATGCCCCGTCTCGATACACCCACGACTAGGGACTTTGAAGGATGTACTTATGGACTACCATGTCCACACTAGTATGATCCGCATCATAGTCCAGGTAGTCAAGTACACATCCTAAGGGCTTTACCAACATGTAACAGAGAGACAATCAGTATACACGTTAAGGTAAAGAGTAACCAGATAGCATACTATCATGTTGAGCAAGAAAGTCCTCCCTATATATGTCCCAGCATCCACTACAATATACATCCAATGTACAGTAATGGCCTCTAGGGCATACATATAACTAACAGCTGGGATATGTTATATTGGATCGTCGTGTTTGAATAGCCGGGGTTTTTTTTATGTAAGATGAGAGTTTTTCATTTTCATTCATGTAAAAACTTGTATGTAATATTCTTTTATTGGGGCACTTCCAGGTTGAGGATGATGTCACCATTGATATATATTATTTACTTTTCCACATTAGGATAGACCCAAGGCGGGGAGCACAAGTAACCAGGTTCTAGTGTCCAGTGGGAGACCATCTCGAGGAGTCGAGTCCGTGTCTCCTAACTCTAGAATTGGAAGGGTTGCTTACCGCTCTCGTAGGGGTCTAGGGATGTGGGTTTGGCTATTCATCGCGACCATGGAATCCGCGTTTTTTACCGGCTTAATTTAAAACACGGAATTCCTAGTATATCCAACATTTTATATGTATTCTGCTGCTGCTGATATTCTGTGATGTGATCACTTGATATTCGGAGACGAATGCTTATATTATATATATGATATATAATAAATATTGTTGCTTTCATTTATTCTGTGATGCTTAGGGAGCATAAATTGATGGGACTCCATTAATGAGATTAATGAAAGAAAAGAAACCTAAAGATGTTGTAGAAACTTGTTTTAAAACTGGTAGCTCTACTTCTTGGTTTGCATAGCGGTATTCCTTGTAGGATATCCAGCACCTTATTCGATAAGGAAAGAGCCGAGATCCCTTCACCGGGAGTGACCTCTTTAGCGAAACTAGCAGATTCTACAACCCACTCGGTTTTGTTTTTGATTGCTTTTTTAGTTCATGCTTTGCATAGTGGTATTTGTGAAATATACAGCATCTCATTCGATGAGGAAAGAGCCAAGATCCCTTCACCAGGAGTGACCATTTTAGCAAAACTAGTAAAAGCCTAAAAAACACTTATTTTCAAAATCACTCGATTCTGCAACGATATCAAGTTCATTACGCTCATGATTTTCTTAAAAACCTACGTAGCCCTCCGTCATTTCAAATAAGTGCTATTTTAGTATTCGTGCTACAGTAGTTTGGCCTCCATCAAGGCGTAGTGTACGGTAGCTGATTAGTACTTATCTGCAGCATGAGATACGATTGGATTAGTGTATTCTTACGGTGTTGTTTGGCCTCCGTCAAGGGTCGTGTGGGTGGGTCTAATTCAATCAAGAAATGAACGGGTTGAACTTGACTAGCGCCTTATAGGTAGTTTGGCCTCCGTCAAGGTCATAGGACGCTAGGGGTAAAAACTATTATCGGGATTTTCAAGTGTTGAAATTTGCAATGAGATTGCATATATTCTATGAGATAGTTGGATCCCGATACCCACTGCGAGTAAGAGTTACTACTGGGAGAGTTTTGCACATTACAATTAGCCGATCAAGTAGGTCTCTAGAAAGGTGTTAACGGGGTTATGCCCCAGGGAAAACGAGGTTTATTTTAATTAGGTCCGTACGAAAGCACGGGGATCCTCCCTCAAAGTACCGACACTAGCCTAGCCGAAAGATTGGCGAACTTATAAGGTGTAATTAATCCCGGCTAGTCTTACCTTTTAGGGTTTGAAAAAAGATTTGATAAAAACAGTGGGAGCCATCCTGATTAGATAAAATAATAACCAATCTGATCCTGCAAGAGCATACGCAGAGTGTTTTTTCTCTCTCTCCTGGTAGCAACCATATTACGCCTTAATCAAGATAATAATATGGATGCATTGACCGAACCTGCTTATTATACTGAGCTGGGGAACGTTTGTTCCGCTCCAACTTATAATCGTTATAAGTCCGAGCAGGAAATAGGGGATTATCCGCATTTCCATGCAACCCAATTGAGGAATAAGCATGTTGATGCATATTCTTCGGGTGTGTTGTTACCTAGAACTGTTTCTCAGTATCCTCTACGTCCTAGGTATGAGATACCAGATCAGGATCCCATATATGTAATCTGTTACATGGGCTACAGAAAGGTAGAAGACTGGGATAGGGTGATATATCTCTAAGTGTTAGAGAATGGTGCAATTGTTGCAGCCAAATTAGTTAGCAGATATCACCTTGTATTACCAAATGGAAAATACATTGATTCTGAATAAATGTTATTACATACCGAACCTGATATACAACATTACATCGGTTTCTTTAATAAGTTAAAGAAGGATATAATTTTTTATTGCTGGATAATGTTGTGAACATTTTTCTTAAAAAGAGTTGATTAGATCAGGCATGTTGTGTAATGGCATATGTGTTCTAAATCAAACCACGGTTCAAAGTATATAAAACACACACAAGAGTAGTAGTTCAGAAATGAACGAATCCTTCTTGTGGCATTATAGACTAGGTCATATCAATGCGACACGACCGGCTAAATTATATAAGGATGAATATTTGAATTCGTTCGAATTTTTATTTTATAATACTTGCCAGTCTTGTCACAAAGGTAAAATGACCAATACTCCGTTTACTGGAAACAGAGAAAGAGTTGTTGAACTCTTGGGACAGATACATGATGATATATACTGTTCTATGTTTACGAATGCCAGGGATGGTTCTTTGTACTTCATTACATTCATCAACGATCTCTCAAGATTCGGACATGTGTTCTTGTTGAATCACAAGTCTGAAACTTTTGAGAAATTCAAGGAATATAAGCTTGAAGTTGAGAACCAGACGGGATGAAGTATTAAGTCCTTCGACATGATCGAGGAGAAGAATACTTAAGCACGGAGTTCCTGGATTATTTAAAAGAGAATAGGATTCTCTCTCAGCTTACTCCTCCATAAACACCACAGCACAACGGTGTATCGAGGCGGAGGTATCGCACCCTATTAGATATGGTGCGCTCTATGATGAGTACTGCTGAGTTGCCTATTTCCTTTTGGAGTTATACACTTGAGAAGTTGTATACCTATTGAACGGGGTTCCATCAAAATGAATGCCTACCACTCCATATGAGATATGGAATGGGAAGAGACCATGTCTTAAATGAGTTAAGATATGGGGTTTTCTGGCCTATGTTGGAAAGCAAAATCCGGACAAGCTCGAGGCAAGGTCAATTCTGTATAATTTTATTGGATATCCCAAACATTTGCGAAGGTATATCTTCTACCTAACTGAGGAGCAAAAGATGTTTTGTTTCTCAGCATGCCACCTTTTTAGAAAAGGAATTTCTTGTGAAGAAATTTGTGTCATGAGGTAAAACTGGAAGGAGTTCCAGCTAGACAGACTAACAGCTGAAAATTTGGTGAAACCAAAGGATTCAATAGTCTCCAATGAACCTCAATCTCTCCGCGAATTTGGTAGGGTTCCTCATCCCCCTGAGAGATACTACGGTTTTCTCGATGACAGTGGGAGCGAGGATTGCATCATGGTAGATGATGACCCAACTAGGTTCAGGCAGGCCATCACAAGTGGAGATTTTGTGACATGGCTAGAAGCTATGCAATCAAAGATGGAATCCATGTACGCCAACAAAGTATGACTTTGAATGTTGCACCTGAAGGGGTAAAACCCATCCGGAGCAAGTGGATCTTGAGAAGATTCTTGGTGTAAATGGAAAAGTTGAGACTTTCAAAGGTATGCTTAAGTCCATCAGGATTAAAGCAGGTATCGCGGAGTTGGAACATCTGTTTTGATGTGGTAGTCAAAGAGTTTGACTTCATCAAAAAGAAAGATAAACCTTGTATATACAAGAAGGTTGTAGAG
Source organism: Agapanthus africanus (assembly GCA_030015575.1). NCBI lineage: Eukaryota > Viridiplantae > Streptophyta > Magnoliopsida > Asparagales > Amaryllidaceae > Agapanthus > Agapanthus africanus. Next base: position 217,097,197 of record JASDDO010000018.1, read on the forward strand.
AGTAAGGTTCTCTTCCACGTATTGTACATAGTTGACATACTCTTGATAGAAAATGGTTTCCTATGCTACACTCAGTCAAGCTTCTCTTATCACAAGGATTCTCCATGGACGATCTGGATGATACCTACTACATCTTGTGGATTATGATCTATGGTGATAGATCTAAGTGGATGTTGGGAGTGTCCCAAATCCAGGTACATTAACACCGTAATAAAGGGGTTTAGTATAGAGGATTCTAAGCGTGGTGGTTTGCCCACTTACTCGGGAATCACTCTCTCCAAAAAGATGTCTTCCAAGACTGATTTGGAGAGAGCTCGCGTGCAAAGGATACCCTATGCTTCGGCAGTAGGCTCTATCATGTATGTGATGTTATGTACCAGACCAGAAGTAGCTGACTCACTAGGTGTAGTGATTAGGAAACAATCGGATCTTGAGAGAATCACTGGATAGCTGTGTAGGACATTCTCAAGTACTTGAGAAGCACTAAAGAAATGTTCTTGGTGTTTGGTAACGGTGAACTCCAGTGGGAGTCGTTTACCAATTCCATCTCTCAGAGTGATAAGGACGACTAAAAGTCAGTCACGAGCTTTGTCTTTACCGTCAGTGGAGGGACGGTATGTTGGAAGAGTTCCAAGGTAGATACCGTGACATACTAGAAGATAAAGGCTGAATACATCGCTACCAACGATACTGCCAAAGTGGATGTCTGGACATTTCTTGTTCATGAGATGAACATGGTTCCTACCATTGAGCGTCCAATAACTGTTATTGTGACAACAATAGAGTTATGGCTTTGGCCTAGGAACGCAGGTCCTATCAGCATTCCAGACATATTCTGAGGACAGTATCACCTGACCAGGAAGATGGTTGATCTCCAACGGATCGAGGTTAGGAGAGTTTATGCGAAGGATAACACGGCGGATCCACTCACAAAGGCCTTTCCCTGGAGAGACTTCTATAGGACGTTGAGTATGAGATACTACAACAAATGGCCTTAGTGCAAGTGGGAGATTGTTAGTAATATGTATGCCCTAGAGCCATTATTATACATGTGATGTATATTATAGTGGATACTTGGACATATATAGGGAGGACTTTCTTGCTCGACATGATAGTATGCTATCTGGTTGCACTTTATTTTAACATGTACACTTATTGTCTCTCAATTACATGTAGATAAAGCCCTTAGGATGAGTACTAGACAACCAGGATTATGATGCGGATCATACTAGTGGGGCAAGGGTAGTCGGTAAGTACATCCATCAAATGTTCCTAGTCGTGGGAGTATCGAGACAGGGCATCGATATTCCAGAGAAGACTAGCGTATACACTTCTCGACCCATATGATTGGCGATGGATGATCCCACATCCATTGGTGTTTGACATCAGAGAAGGTATATGGCTGCTCAGTAGAGGCTGGGTACACTGGACGGACTCGCCGAGAACTCCTAGATGGTATTATACCTATCGTCAGATAGCAGTTCTCTGGTGACACTGGTATAGGTTAGTCTGTCGACCCGAGATCGTCATAGAGTTTTGTGTGATTCCCAATGTGCTTTGATTTCCACCTTACCACGTTCAAGAGATCATGCAAAACGGTGGTTTTTGGGTATAGTCCCCGAGTCACATGGAGGCAATGAGCGACGGGAGGGGATTCGTCTCTCCCGGTATTTAGGGTTGATGTTGCGCTATGCTTGATTGGCCATAACAGAAAATCCCTGGACAAGGTTGCTGAGATTTACTATTAAATGTTATCAGTAGTTTCTCGAACCGTTATGGACCTTGCATCGGCATGACTTATCAGGCTATTGGGGTCTGACGTTATACCACCCCCAGGCTGTGATATGCGACATATCAGACGAAGAGACCGGACTGTACGGTAGTGTTACTGTTTGGATTCGCGGGAGTATGAGCAGGCTTGCATGATAATCTTCTGATCGCTCAATACCCGGGTGGTCGTTATGTTTAGCAGACCGCTTGCGGCTTGTGGGTGACTGATATGATCGCCACCTACTGCCGGCATATTGATGAGTCTTTAGAGTCCTGCACAGTGGTTTCCTGGCTCAAGCGAAATGAAATAAGAGCATATATGTGATATGCGCGGGACCGAGATTAATGCGCGTATGTGATACCGGATTCTATTCTCGCGATATGTGATATCGGTCGGTTATATGTGATATAACCGGGCTGTCGAATCAAGTGTTGATTCGACAAGTTGATACATAGTATATTAGTCGGTTGTATGTGATATAGCCGGATTATTAAATCAAGTGTTGATTTAATAATTTAATGTATAATTATATATTTGATATATTAACTTATATTAACTAATATTAGCTCACTTAAGATTTCTTTTTTTCATTAGTGTACACTTAGTATATATGTGATATATATTAATATAAATCTTTTGTGTCATGCTTGATGCCACATGTGACATGGGTGTATGAGACTCACACCATGCAAATAATAATGAAAGGTTTTATTTATTTAAAGTAATCAAATTAGTTGGAAATTGTCACATGGTTGAAGCTTATAGAAGCTTGTGGAACCATTGACCAAGTCCACTCTTTTTGTTTTACTTGAAGATATTTATTAACCCAACCATTATTGTTTAGCCATGGTTTATTCTCTACATGAGTTAGTGTATGTATGACATTAACTCACCCATGGTTGCTATTCTCACTCATTATTCCATTCACACTTCATCTTCTTCCTCATCTCCAAAAGCTTTCTAGCTTCATGAGAGGTGAAGAAAATTAGTGAGAAAACTATTTCTAAAATGAGCAAAATTCCTACTTCATCAACCTCTTCTCTGCTAGCCATTTAGATTGGGTTGTTTCTTCACTAGATCATCACTTAGTGAAGAGGTAACTTGAGTTAGTGTCTCCTCGACGTAGATCATCTTCGGCCTCGAAGACTTCAAGCAAGCTTGTTCATTTCACCTTGTGGAGCCTCACTAGAGTGCGGGAGATCACTACTTGGAGCGAAAGGACTACTACAAGGAGCTATTGAAGTGAAGGACCGGTCTACAAAGGTTGTATTCCTTGTTCACTTAGATTTGAAGATATTTACATGCTTGTTCGTCTAATTCTCTAGTTTAGATTCTAGCGTTAGGGTTCTTTAGCACGGCAATTTTTTGAAAACGACATGGTCAATGCCTCCCGAAACCCAGTGGCGACACTAGGGAACCCAGCACTTCAGATACTGAAGATAGGGTTTCTTCCCACTCCACATCTGATATGGTGTGGTAGGCACAGGCTTAGTACGAACCTTGTTCAAAAGATATGTAGCTGATTCTAGTGCATAGCCCCAGAATGATTGTGGTAACTCAGCGTTACTCATCATGGAACGTACCATATCCAATAAGGTTCGGTTCCGTCTCTCCGATACACCGTTGTGTTGTGGTGTGTATGGAGGAGTAAGCTGAAAGAGAATTCCATTCTCTTTTAGATAATCCAGAAACTCGGCACTCAAGTATTCACCATCTCGATCAGATCTCAGTGTCTTGATAATTTTGCTGGTTTGTTTTTCCACTTCATTCTTTTATTCTCGGAATTTCTCAAAGGCTTCAGATTTATATTTCATCAAGAAGACATGTCCATACCTAGAGAAATCATCCGTAAAAGTAATGAAATAGGAATAACCACTTCTTGCATGTGTAGAAATTGGACCACACACGTCGCTGTGTATGAGTCCCAAGAGCTCACTCACTCTTACTCCGTGTCCAGTGAACGGAGTCTTTGTCATCTTTCTCTTAAGACATGATTGAAAAGTCGCATAAGATTAATATTCCAACGGATCCGAATATCCCTCTTTATATAACTTGGTCAACCTTGTTTCGTTGATGTGACCCAGTCTACAATACCATAAGAAAGCTTGATTTAATTCTGGAGACTTTCTTTTATGTGTGTTCTGGACATTGAAAACTTGTAGTTGGTTTAATACGTATATACCATTATTTAGTGTACCCGATCCAATCAAACCATGATTAAGGTGGATGTTTACGACCGCTGACAAATATAAAATCATAACCTTCTTTAGATAACAAGGTTACAGAAATGATATTACAAGTCAAACTAGGTACACAAAAACAGTTGCGCAAAACCAAAATATGTCCACATGTCAACCCTAAGTGATATTCCCCTACGGATACGGTATGAACGCTCTCTCCATTAGCAACCGTGAGGGTCATATCACTGGTCTTCAGAACTCTATGGCTTCTCAGTGCCAGCAAAGAATTACAGATATGAGATCCTGATCCGGTATCCAATACCCAGGAAGTAGAGTTGATTGACAGACAGTTTTCAATTACAAACACATCTAAAGCCGAAACCACAACATGCTTCGAGTCCTGATTCTTGGGTTTCCAGGCCCTGCAATCCTTCTTCCAATAGCCCTTCTTATAACAGTAGAAGCATTCTTCCTTCCCTGTTGTCGGCCCCGCTACTTTTGCCTTGCCCTTCACTTCCACCTTACTAACACCGCTTTTCTGCTTGGTAGGGGCATTCTTCTTCATTCCCTTGGCTTTCGCCTAGGATCTAGAAGTGGAAGCTCCATCAACAAGCAGAGCGGGTGTTTCCCTGTATTTCCGCAGGGTGCCCTCAGCACTCCTCAACATGTTGAAGAGTTCCGGAAGTTCAACTTCTTTACCTTGAATATTAAAATTTAAGATAAATTGGGCGTAGGTGGAAGGGAGGGACTGCAGAATCAAGTCTGTATACAGCTCGTTTCCAACGTGGTCCCTAGGTCCGTGAGCTCCTCAATGTAGCCGATCATCTTAAAGACGTGTTCTCCTACAGATGACCCGATAGCCAACCTCGCCTAAAATAGCTTCTTCGAGGTCTCGTATCTTGCAATACGAGATTACTCTTTATATAATTCCTTGGTATGGAGGAATATGGATTTAAGATCCATATTCTCGTGCCGCCTCTGGTGTTCATTGTCTATAGAGGCCAGCACGAGGCACTTGGCTTTCGCGCAGTCAATTTCCCAGGTCTTACGGATTTTCTTATCCGCGATGCTGGAATCTAGACCCAGGACGGCGGGGGCATTAGTAGTAAGAATATAGCCCAGTTTGTCATATGTGATTGCCATCTTGACATTTCGGAGCCAATCTTTATAATTCGGCCCCGTCAGTATGTTTTTATCTAATAGTAACTTAAGGCCGGTCATATTGGTCGCTGCAATTAAGAGAGAGAGAAGAAACACTTTAGCATGATGCTCTTTCAAGTTTTGATTGGTTTTTAGTTTATCTAAACAGGATAGCTCCCACTGTTTCTCGAATCCTTCCTCAAACCATAAAAGAAGAATTAGTCAAAATTAATCTCACCGTACAATACTTGCTTAACCTCTCAGCTCGGCCAGTGTTGGTACTTCGAAGGAGATTTTGCGACACTTTCGCAAAGTTCCATAATTCAATAACCTCTTTTCCTTGGAGGCGTAGCCCCACTAACACATTTCTAGACACCTAATTGTTTTATAGCATTGATCGTTAAGTGAAAAAATATCCCGAGGAGTAGCATATACTCACCGTAGGATCGGGATCCAAATATCATCGTGTGGTAAAGTCGAAGGAATCCTACCAAAATTATCACACTCCAAATGGTATGCAACACTAGCAAGTTTCAGTTTCTTTAGAAACTTCCGATGTGGATTTTTGCCCCATGCTATAATAAGTCACCATATCATATCATAAGCCATATGTCAAGTTCTACCCGTCATTGTCCAGGTTAATTTGAATCCACCCATACATACCTTTGACGAAGGCCAAAATAGCCGTACGACTGTCCCAAACCAACGCACTTATCTATGCTACAGATGAATATTCAGCAGCTACCAATCACTATGCCATGGCGAAGGTCAAAATACATAGCTTGAATACTACTGAATATCCAACTGAAATGACGGAAAGCTACGAATGGTTTTGGCGAAACCGTGAATGTAGTGAACTTGATATAATCGAAGGAACCTGATAGGTTTTAAAAGGAGTTGTTTAAGCTCCGCATTTTAAAAGTTTTGCTGTTTTGAAAAAACCGAGCGGTTTTAAAATTGTTCCAATGATTCAGCTTTGGTTTTTTTGCTTTGCATTAATGTAATGCACTCCCATCAATTAACGTACCATAGCAGAAAAAGAAAGAAACTACAACGTACGCTTATGCCATCCGCATTCTCCACGGGGCCCCATCATCACCCATTAGGTTACTTAACTAACGACAGAGCGGGGGCTGGACTAGCGCGGATGCAAAACATAAGCAACGCCTAGTAAATATCATATATATATATATATACACACATTCGTCTCACTCAATAATAGGCATTCCAGATCACAGATGAATATATTGGATATACTAGGAATTCCGCATTTCGTTTGAGCTTGTAACGAAAGACGAATTCCACGGTCATGATGAATAGCCAAACCCCACCCTAGACCCCTACGAGTGCGGCAAACCCGCCAAATTTTCGAAGTGAAGCAACCTCCATCAACAATGTGAATAGGCCACTCGGCACTTCAAGAACTCGGTAGTTTGTGCACCCCACCTAGGGTCTATCCTAGGAGCAGAAAACAGCAAATGAAATAATACAACGATGCCTACAACCTCAACCCGGATGTGCCCCGCAAAATAATATTACTTCACTTTACAATTTACATCGAATGAAAGATAAAAAAAACTCATCTCACATCCTCGGCTATTCATCCACGACGATCCAATAAGTTCATATACACAAACCAACATAACAAAATCACAGATATGTGCAACCCGACTAATTGACGTATAGTAATTAGTCGAAGTTTCCAAACACATATACACATTACAAAGCTTGTAAAGTAACTAAGACATTACAATTCCGCATGCAATTAGCAAACTAAACCAATTTTTCCAAAACTTGAAAAATCCAGTGAGCTAAAGTTCCAAAACCGATCATTTTAAGCCAATCCGGGAGCCAAAACAAACTCGAAACCCGCCCGAATATTCGCGGAGGCAAAGATACCAAAATTAACTATCGAATGGGGGGCCTCGGGGGGTGCCCATCTCCGGGGGCCACCACAAAGTGGCCCCTAGGGTAGGCAGACCTGAGAGCACCATTCATGGGTGCTCTCGGGTCACCACCCCCCAAGGCCACCTTGTGGTGGTCTTCGGGGGTGGGCCCGACCTTTGGTCGCCCTCGTGGTGCACGCACGCTCCACCCCATGGCTTCTCGATTCAAACCGTGAGACCGTGGGGTGTGCGAACAACTCAAAACATCATTTTTGGAAACTGTTTTTGTCAGCAGTTTTTGCGTGACAAAAACGACGGATTTCTAACGTCGCTACAAGCTATCTAAGGTTTATGAGAGGCTCTGATACCACTGTAAGTCGATGTCGCGCACCCCATGGGTTCGTGGGGAGGCGGAAATAGCAAAAAAAAATTTTTTACGGGCTTCGCAACACTAACTTGAACCAAGGATCAATCATAAACCCTAGCTGGCAAACAACTTGAGGTTCAACTACTCGGATAAATGCTATACCTCGTAGTATCGTTTCCTTCAAGTCTTCTTGCTGTCCTCTTCCTCTTTGTGAGCTCCTTGGAGTGAGAATGGATCGCACCTCCTCGTCGGCTTCTCCACGTCAAAGAAGATCCACCCGAAAGTGTCTACCTTGAGCTCTAACCTCTAAGATGAGGTAACTAGGGTACTTGGTGTGCTAAACTAAATAGCCTAGAGTAAGTAGAGAGTGATTTTGGGTAGCTAAGTCTCAATAACCCTTGGATTCTCAACACATGAGACAATAAGGGTTGAGAGGAAGAATAAGAATGTGAGCTTAAGGAAAGAGAATGTGTTTTTGATAATGATAAATGAAATGGCTCTTGATTGGACTGTAAGCATGGCAAGAAAATATCTCACACAAAATATCTAGTGCCACAAAATATCTCACAAAATATCTAAGTCAACCCAAGTCTCAATAGTCAAACCAAGTAGCCATGGTTCAATTATCATTTATAAAAATAAAAAATTATTTCCTCCACCTCATAATTGTTTTAATTAAGTAAATAACCAAAACCCTAATGAGGTGTCTCCTTCTAATAACAATCTTGAGTAGTTAAAAGAATTCCCCTCTCATCCGTATATACATACCCGTATCTATGTTTCGAGAAACACGAATACAATGAGACTAAACTAATCCAATAATCTAATACTAGGATCCGGCTTAAACCAAAGTCCATTAGTATTATTTGCCCGAACATCAAACATGCACAAGTACACGTATGTGAACGAACCCTGTCGTAAAACCATACGACCTCTACATCGTTTCGCCCGAATTAGGGAAAGCCTCTGTATGGGACTCTGAAGACTCGACAGTACGCTGGCAGTGGGTTTAACCACAAGCATGTCAGCGGTACTAGCTGTACATAATGGCTACCCAGATATCTGTCGATAAGAAGGCCGATGAGAAAACTCATACAAACTCCAACTGAGCCTGTCAGTGGTAATCTCCGTACAGTCCAGTCTGTTCGTCTAAGAGTATCGCATATCGGGCCTAGGAGGCCGGTAAATGTCAGACCCCTAAAAGCGCAATAAGTCGTGTCGGAGTGTAGCCCAAAAACACCTTGAGAAACTACTTGGGTACCTACCAAAAAATCTCACTTGCCCCGGCCAGGGACTTTGTGTAATGGCTCTCCAAACACAGCGCGACATCGACCCCCATTACAGGGAGACGAATACTATCTAACCGCCACTGCCTCCAAGTGCTTCGGGACTACACCCAACTACTACCTGTTTGAACGACTCAATAGATCAATGGTAGGGTACTAATCTAAGAACATTTGGAATACACTTGAAGCGAAGCAGCAGTATCAAGTCAACGGACTATGCTGTATTCATGTGACCTGTGAACTACTGCCTGACGATGGGTATAGTACCAACCGGCAGTACCCCATGAGTCTGTCCAGTATAACTCATAACCTAATGATCACCTGCATACTATCTCCAGTACGACGTACTGATGGCTGTGGGACAGACCATCTCCCTTGCTGGGATGAGAAGCATATACACAAGTCTACTCTGGAGTATCGATGCCCTGTCTCGATAGTCCTACGACTAGGGACCTGTATAAGGATGTTCTTATAGACTAACCAGCCCCCACTAGTGCGACTGCCATCACAACGCTGGTAGTCAAGCGAAGATCCTAAGGGCTCTATCAATATGTATTAGCGATACGTTAAAAGAAACATATACATATATTAAGATAGATACAAACCAAGTGGCATACTACCATATTGAGCAAGACTGTCATAAATCCGTGTATATATCCCAAGCATCCAAAATGTAATATATAAACTAGTACTATACAATAATGGCATGACAAGAAACAAAAACCTTTTGTTCCTCTGCGTAATAGAGAAGATACCCTCTGGAGTTCTTTGGGTATCCCATAAACTTACACAGTACTGAGCGTGCCTCGAGTTTTTCTGCATACTGCTTTTTAACAAAAGCTGGAAATCCCCATATCTTTATGTTAGTAATATGTATGCCCTAGAGGCCATTATTATACATGTGATGTATATTATAGTGGATGCTTGGACATATATAGGGATGACTTTCTTGCTCGACATTATAGTATGCTATCTGGTTGTACTTCATCTTAATATGTACACTTATTGTCTCTCTATTACATGTTGATAAAGCCCTTAGGATGAGTACTAGACTACCAGGATTATGATGCGGATCATACTAGTGGGGCAAGGGTAGTCGGTAAGTACATCCTTCAAATGTTCCTAGTTATAGGAGTATCGAGACAGGGCATCGATATTCCAGAGTAGACTAGCGTATACGCTTCTTGATCCATATGATGGGCGATGGATGATCCCACATCCATTGATGTTTGACATCAAAGATGGTATACAAGTGCTCAGTGGAGACTGGGTACACTGAACAAGTCTCGCCGAGAACTCCTAGATGGAATTATACCTAACGTCAGATAGCGGTTCTCTGGTGACACTGGTAGAGGTTAGTCTGTAGACCCGAGATCGTCATAGAGTCTTGTGTGATTCCTACTGTGCTTTGATTTCCACCTTATCACGTTCAAGAGAGCGTGAAAAACGGTGGTTTTTAGGTACAATCCCGAGTCACATGGAGGCAATGAGCGATAGGAAGGGTTTCGCCTCTCCCGGTATTAGGATTTGATGTTGCGTCGTGCTCGATTGGCCATAATAGGAAGTCCCTAGCCTCGGATGATATGGAGATTTACCGGTAAGTGTTATCAGTAGTTTCTCGACCCGTTATGAGCCTCACATCAGCATGACTTATCAAGTTACTGGGGTCTTACGTTTACCACCCGTAGACTAGATATGCGACATATCAGACGAAGAGAGCGGACTGTACGGTAGTGTTACTTATTAGATTCATAGGAGTCTGAGCAGGCTTGCTTATTGATCTTCTGATCGCTCAATACTCGGGTAGCAGTTACGTCCAGCTAGTACCGCTGACGGCTTGTGGGTGACTGATATGCTCATTACCTACTACCGGCGTCTTGACCAGTCTTTAGTGTCCTACACAGAGGTTTCCTGGCCCAGGCGAAATGAAGTAGGAGCACATATGTGATATATGTGGGACCAAGATTGATACGCATATATGATACCGTATTCTAATCTCGCGATATGTGATATCGGTCGGTTATATATGGTATAGCCGGGTTATCGAATCAAGTGTTGATTCGATAAGATGATGCAATTGATATTCATCGGTTATATGTGATATAGACGGATTATTAAATCAAGTGTTGGTTTAATAATTTAATGTACAATTATATATTTGATATATTAACATACATTAACTAATATTAGCTCACTTAAGGATTTCTTTTTCTCACTTTTTTACACTTAATATATATCTGATATATATTATTGTATTTATCTTTGTGTCATGCTTGATGATATTGCACATGGCTGTATGAGACTCACACCATGACATGGATAATTAAAGGTTATTAATTATTTAAGATAAATACAAAATTAGTGGAAACTTGTCATGGCTCAAGATGCTTTTTGAAGCATGTAGAACCATTGACTAAGTCTACCAATTTTTTTTTACTTAAGATATTTATTAACCTGACCATTATCTATAGCCATGGTTAAGTCTTTACATGGGTAATATGAGATATTATCTCACCCATGGTTGCCATTCTCATTGATTCTATTCTCCACTTGATCATCTCCTTCATCAAAAGAAAGCACTCTAGGTTTTCAAGAGGTGAAGAAATTTAGTGAGAAAAATAATTTTAAAGTGAGCAAAAATCCTACTTCATCAACCTACACTAGCTTATCCATTTAGTTTAGGTTGTTTGCTTGACTAATTCCCAATTAATGAAGATGTAGCTTCAGTTGGAGATTCCTTGACGTAGATCATCTTCGGCCTCGAAGACTTCAAGCAAGCTTGTTCCTTTCTCCTTGTGAACCATTACTAGAGTCTGGGAGATCACTACTTAGAGCGAAGGGACTACTACACGGAGCTATTGAAGTGAAGGACCAGTCTACAAAGGTTGTATTCCTCATTCACTTAGTGTAAAGTTGTTTACATGTATAACTTACTCCTAATCCTCTAGTTAGATCCTTGGTTTGGGTTACTTAGCACACTAAAAAATTTAAATTGGCATGGTTGATGCCTTCCGAAACCTAGTAGTCATGCTAGAGAACCTATAATGGTACCAGAGCCAAACTAGAGAATTAGATGATGTTAGTAGAATTACGAAACCAAAACAACTCCGAAACAGTCGAAACAAAACCCTAGATTCTGTCGAATTTTTCTGAGTCTCTAAAATTTTTTTAAACAGTTGCAGAATGTTACATAGGATGTAATATGAACACCATAGAAAAACGATCCCAAACCACCGGATTTGACCCGACGAAAACCTTGAAATGACCTGCCTGGCCGATTTTCTTGACTTGGTTTGGCTTCATTTTTCTTGGGTGTTCCAGTCTCTGGGGTTCGGTGTTTCAGGTTTTGTTTGTTTTTACTAAGATTGCATGTGATGATATCTTTCTATAAAGGCAATTCGGAGTGTTTCGTAGTCGTAATTTTAATATTGTTTCGGGTAACTTAGACGATGTTACAAAGTTCGAACGAACATCAAACACCACTTCAAGATTGCTCTCTGGAAATTTTTCAAAAGCTGGAAATTTTGGGTTTAAAAATGTTCAGAAAATTATGCAGGGTATTGTGTGGACCCCTAAGAAAAACGAACCCCTAACTCGACCTAATGACCGTGGAACTGCGGACAAATGGTGCTTTTGGTGACGGTTCCGCGATGCCATTGGTGAGGCTTGGGACGTTCTTTCTTGTGCTAGTCCGTATGTGCTTGTGGCACTGTGTGGGAATTTTTGAATCTAACTCAAGTGTAGAGTCCTCTGAGAATTTAAGATGGTTGATCGTTCGATCGAAAAAGTTTAACTTCGCCTAGGTTTTATGAATGTGATACAATATTTGGAATCTACACTAATTAGTTTTGTGAAAATTGATTAGTTGCTTGTAAATTTAACATTTCGGTTTCGGTAGGAATCGGGAATCTTGTTGAATTACCCGATTTCTTTTGAAAAGGTGTTTGCATAGATATGACCCAAATGTAAGATTTACAATGTTAGGCATGAAATCCAAAATATGAGATATTCCGGGTTTATGATGTCTAAGGGATGTGTCGATTCTAAATGTTGTAGTTTGACATTTTCTTTTCTGCGACCGTAAGTGTAATATGTGGTGTATCGCCGGTTTCGTTGCTATATGTCAACGAAAATTGGGATACGCATATTTACCTACGTTGATGACATGTGATGTTATGTATTGCTAGGATATGTTATATTGGATCGTCGTGTTTGAATAGCCAGGGTTTTTTGCGTAAGATGAGAGTTTTTCATTTTCATTCATGTAAAAACTTGTATGTAATATACTTTTATTGGGACACTTCCGGGTTGAGGATGATGTCACCATTGATATATATTATTTACTTTTCCGCATTAGGATACACCCAAGGTGGGGAGCACAAGTAACCGGGTTCTAGAGTCCAGTGGGAGACCATCTCGAGGAGTCGAGACCGGGTCTCCTAACTGTAGAATTGGTAGGGTCGCTTGACGCTCTCGTAGGGGTCTAGAGATGTGGGTTTGGCTATTCATCATGACCGTGGAATCCGTGTTTTTTTTACTGGATTAATTTAAAACACGGAATTTCTCGTATATCCAATATTTCATATGTGGACTTCTGCTGCTGATATTTTATGATGTGATCACTTTATATAACGAGATAAATGTTGTTATTATATATATGATATATAATAAACGTTCCTTATATTTTACACCCGCGCTAGTCCTGCCCCGCTATGTCGTTAGTTAAGTAACCTAATGGTTCATAACGGGACACCGTGGCGAATGCGGATGGCATAAGCGTACGTTGTATTTTCGTTTCTTCTGTGATGCTTAGGAAGCATAAATGATGGGACTTCATTAATGAGATTAATGAAAAGAAAGAAACCTAATGATGTTGTGGAATCAAATTTTCAAAATTGGTAGCTCTAGTTCTTGCTTTATATAGCGGTATTCCTTATAGAATATCCAGCAGCTCATTCGATGAGGAAAGAGCCGAGATCCCTTCACCAGGAGTGACCACTTTAGTAGAAGCTAGCAGATGCTACACCCACTCGGTTTATTTTGAAAAAATCGATCTTAAAAGCGGAGCTTAAACCACTCCTTTTCAAAATCACTCGATTCTACAACGATATCAACTTCATTACGCAAAAGATTTTCTTAAAACCTGTCGTAGCCCTCCGTTATTTCAGATAAGGACTATTTAGTATTCGTGCTGCGTTTGTTGACCTTGTCAAGGCATAGTGTACGGTAGCTAATTAGTGCTTATCTACTAAAGCATGGGATGCGATTGGATTAGGGTATTCGTGCAGCTTTGTTAACCTTGTCAAGGGTCGTACGTGTGGGTTTAATTCAATCATGAAATGTACGGGTTGAACTTGACTTGTGATTTATGGTTTGTTGACCTTGTCAAGATTATAGATCGCTTGGGGCAAAATATTATCGGGAATTTCAAGTGTTGAAATTTGCAATGAGATTGCATACCTTCTATGAGATAGTTGGATCCCGATACCCATTGCGAGTAAGAGTTACTCCTGGGAGAGTTTTGCACATTAAAATTAGCTGATCAAGTGTTTAGAAAGGTGTTAACGGGTTTACGCCCCTGCGAAAATGGGGTTTATTTTGATTAGGTCCGTGCGAATGCACCGGGAACCTCCCTCAAAGTACCGACACTAGCCTGACCGAAAGATTAGCGAACTTGTAGGGTGTAATTATTCCCGGCTAGTCTTACCTTTTGGGGTTTGAAGGAATATTTGATAAAAACAGTGGGGGGGCCATCCTGATTAGATAAGATAATAACCAATCTAATCTTGCAAGAGCATACGCTAAGTATTTTCTTCTCTCTCTCTCTCCAGGTAGTGACCATGTCAGGCCTTAATCAAGATAATAATATGGATGTATTGACTGAACCTGCTTATTATACTGAGCTGGAGAACGTTGGTTCCGCTCTGTCTTATAATAGTTATAAGTCTGAGCAGGAAATGGGGGAATGCCTGGATTCCCGTGCCACCCAAACGAAGAATAGGCATTTTGATGCATCTTCTTCGAGTGTGTTAGCTATCGAGAACTGTTTCTCAGTACACTCTACGTCCTGGGTATTAGATACCGAATCGAGATACCACATATGTAATATGTTACATGGGGTAAAAAAGGTAGAGAACTAGGAATAGGTGGCCATTCTGTAAGAGTAGGGAATGGTGCAAATGTTGCAGCCAAAGCAGTTGGCGAATATCACCTTGTATTACCAAAGGGTAATACATTGATTCTGAACTGTAATGCCCTAGATTTAGATTAGTGTTAGTTTAGGCGGTAATGCGGGTTTTTGGTAAAAAATTTACCAATTTGGATTCCTCACATTTTATAGCATTTAATTAATAAATTATTTTTATTTGTTATGGCATGCACACACATATGCATGTTTATGTGAGGGTGTGTTTGTGTAATCTAATTTAGCAATCATGACAACTTAACCCTAATTCAAATCCCTTGCTTTTCCTTAACCTTAAATCTAAGATATTTTTGTGGGAGATATTTGTTTTGTTTTGGATTTGGAAAGTGGTGGCATGGTGACTCACTTGAGAGCATGGCTTGCATTTATGTGAGAGTTATTGCATGGTGCACTCACCTCTCTCTCTCTTTTCTTCACACCTCACTCATTTCTCTCTCACTTATTCCTTTCTCATTATCTTTTCATCCTCATAGCTCTCAACTAAACACTTGAACTATCCTTCATCAAAACCTACACTAATCTTCACAAAATCTCACAAAAATCATATCTTTAGACTTGTTTTGCCTCTTGGATGCCTTGGAGCTTGGAAAGCTAGGATCTTTGAGCTTGTGGGAGTAGGTAATGATCTCTATCTGTTCTTTATGATATTATAGTGTTGTGTAGTTGTTCATATCAAATTTTTGCATTTTTATACTGCCCATTTTAGATCACATTGCTTATAGGTAGGTACTCTTGATCCGTGTTTGCTAAATAATTGCAGGTTACAGGTTCTCAGCTCTAAGCAGTGAAATTCATGGAAAAACGCGACAAATTCTGGACTACTGCCAACCACAGATAAAATACGGGTCTCCGCTCGCTATCCGTATGTTGCCACACACCAGTTTAAAGGACAAAATGAAGGGTTTTCTAGGACGGAAGCAAGGTTTCGGGAGACATCATCCATGCCATATTCAAAAATTTTCCATTCTAGCTAACCCTAACCATGAATCGTTAACTAGAAATAATACGGAAAACATATGCAAACACTTTGCAACTAATAGTGAGCTAGGAATACAACCTTTGTAGACCGGTCCTTCACTTCAAATAGCTCCATGTAGTAGTCCCCTTCACTGCGATCGTAAACTCCGGACTCAAGAGAGGCTCCGTTGAAGAAATGAACGTGCTTCCTTCAAAGACTTCAAGGCCGAAGATGATCTACGTCGAGGAGACACTAACCCAAGCTATCTCTTCACTAACCATGTAATTAGTGAAGTAAACACACTCTACTAAATGGCAAGTACTAAAGGATGATGAAGTAGGAAGTGGGCTTACTTTAGATTTCATTTTCTCACACTTTTTCTTAAAACTCCATTAAAGCTAGTAAGCTTTTTATGAAGAAGGAGAAGAAGAAAAAATATCTCACATGAATAAATCATCCAAATGAATTATTGCACCCATGGTTGAGCTAAAGCTATCATGCCTAACTCATATAGAGAATAAGCCCAAGGCTATGGTTAAAGGTTGGGTTAAGAAAAAATATCCTAAGGAATGACAAAAGAGTTGACCTTGACAATGTTCTACAAGCTTCTCCAAGCTTGAAAACTTTGACCAAGTCTTTTGCACTTTTGTAATAACTTAAGAAATAATCAAAACCCTAATTTAACCCCAGCATGGTATAAGTCACATACACCCTTCTTAAATGTATCATCAAACATGACACAATACATGTACACATTTATACATATCACATATATACAATGTGCACATCAAGTGAGAAAAGAAATCATTAGTGAGCTTAATATTAGTTAATGTAATATAATATATCAAATATATAATTATACATTAAATTATAAAATCAACTCTTGATTTAATAATCCGGCTATATCATATATAACCAACTAATACTATGTGTAGCCACTTATCGAATCAATACTTGATCCGATAACCCGGCTATATCGCATATAACCGACCAATGTCACAAATCGCGAGAGTAGAATACGGTATCACATATCATATTAATCTCGGTCCCGCATATATCACATATGCGCTCTTACTCCATTTCGCTTGAGCCAGGAAACCTCTGTGTAGAACTCTAAAGACTCGTCAATACGCCGGCAGTAGGTGATGATCATATCAAACACCCACAAGCCGCAAGCGGTCTGCCAAACATAAGGGCCACCTGGGTATTGAGTGTAGGGTTGCTAGGCACACGCATAAGGGTCTACAAGGCATCAACCATGCCCGACTCAAAATTTAGCCGTGCCGAACAACCCAAAGCCGGATCTTTAAACTAGAGATTAGGCGAAAACAAGTATGTTAAACACTTTAACACTAAGTGAGAGGGATTACAACCTTTGTAGATTCGGTCCTTCACTTCTTAAGCTCCGTGTTGAGGTCCCTTTGCTGCGATCATCGTGTTCCGGACTCTCGAGAAGCTTCACGAAGAGAAAGATGCAATCTTGCTTCCGATCTTCGATAACAAAGATGATCTACCTTGAAATTTCATTAACACAAGCTAACACTCACTAAATGAAGTGAACACTCTCATCTAAAGGGCAAGGATAGATGAGGATGATGAAGTAGGATTTTTGCTCTCATTTATAATCTTTTTCTCACTTAGAAAAAAGCTAGAAAGCTTTTTCCATAAAGAGAAGAAGGAAGAAGAAGAAGCCTTAATCCTTTTGTGATGAATAATGATAGTTATGATAAGGTTAGAAATGTAACCATGGTTCAAGTAACCATTGTAGAGAATTGACCAAGGTTAAAGGGTTGGGTTGGGTTAAGGAAATATCTTCACAAAATATCTTTTCCAAAACAAAAAATGAAAGCTTCTAGAAACTTCTAGAATAGATTAACCCAAATCAAACCCTAACCTTGTCTAATCTCCACTATACATGTTGCATTAATAACCATATCATGTTACAATATTATATATCACATATACAATATTTATTGCAACAAAACAAAATAATACAATTAATATATATCGCATATATATCAATGTATTACCCGAGTGAGAAAAAGAATGTTTTAGTGAGCTAATATTAGTTAATGTAATTTAATATATCATATATATTATTATACATTAAATTATCGAATCAACACTTGATCCGACAATCCGGCTATATCGCATATAACCGACTAATATCTCATTTACCGATTCATCGAATCAATACTTGATCTGATGACCCGGCTGATATCAAATATCGCGAGAATAGAATACGGTATCTCATATCGCGTTATCCTCGGTCCCGCACATATCACATATGTTCTCCTACTCCGTTTTGCCTGAGTCAAGAAACCTCTGTGTAGGACTCTGAAGAATCGTCAACACGCCGGCAGTAGGTGATGATCATATCAAACACCCACAAGCTGCAAGCGGTCAGCTAAACGTAACAGCCACCCAGGTATTGAGTGCTCAGAAGATCAACAAGAAAGCCTGTACATTCTCCTGCGTATCCAATCAGTAACCCCCCGTACAGTCCGGTCTCGTCGTCTGATATGTCGCATATCTCGCCTAGGGGTGGTAAACGTCAGACCCCAGTAGCTTGATAAGTCGTGTCGATATGAGGTCTATAACAGCTCGCGAAACTACTGGTAACTCTTACCGGTAAATCTCAGCAACCCTGGCCAGGGATTTCCAGTTATAGCCAATCGAACACAGCACAACATCAACTCCCTATACCGGGAGAGACGAATCCCTTCCTATCGCTCATTGCCTCCTTGTGATTCGGGACTGTACCCAAAAGGCACCTTTTTGCACGCCCTCTTGGACGTGGTATGATGGAAATCAAAGCACAGTAGGAATCACACAAGACTCTATGACGATCTCGGGTCAACAGGCTACTCTGTACCAATGTCACCGGAGAACTGCCATCTGACCTGAGGTATAATACCATCTGGGAGTTCTCGGCGAGTCTGTCCAGTGTACCCAGTCTCCACTGAGCACCCGTACACCATCCTTGATGTCAAACATCAATGGATAAGGGATCATCCATCGCCTATCATATGGGTCAAGATGCGTATACGCTAGTCTACTCTGGTGTATCGATGCCCTATCTCGATACACCCTCGACTAGGAACAGTTATAGGATGTTCTCGCCGACTACCGTGGCCCTACTAGTATGATCTCATCATAGTCCCAGTAGTCGAGTACATATCCTAAGGGCTTTATCAACATGTAACATAGAGACAATCAGAATACATGTTAAGATAAAGTACAACCAGATAGCGTACTATCATGTCGAGCAAGAAAGTCCTCCCTATATATGTCCAAGCATCCACTACAATATACATCATATGTACAGTAATGGCCTTTAGGGAATACATATGACTAACAATCTCCCACTTGCACTAGGGCCATCTGTTGCGGTATCACATACCCAACAATTAGCTGTGGTTGAAGTATCTAATACTCAACCATCCTATAAAAAGTCTCTACTGGGAAAAAGGCCTTTGTGAGTGGATCCGCGCTGTTGTCCTTTGTGTCTACTCTTCTAACCTTGATCTCTCTGGAGATCAACCATCTCCATGATCAGGTGATACTGCCTAAGAATTATATTTGTATTTCTGATGGGACGGGCGTTCCTTAGTATAAGCCACAACTCCATTGTCACACAATGGTAGGAACGATGTTCATCTCATGAACTTATATGTATCCAGACTGCCTCTTTGGTAGCATCTTTGGTAACAATGTATCTTGCCTTTAATCGTCTAGTATGTCATGGTATCTAGCTTGGAACTCTTCCAACATACCGTCCCTCCACTGAGGGTAAAGACAATGCCTGCGACTGATATTAAATCGTCCTTATCACTCTGGAACCTTTCCAGTGATTCACTCCAGGATCGATTGATACCATCTCACTACAACTAGTGAGTATCCTAACATCCAATTAGATCTATCTCATAGATCAAAAACCTAGGATTTAGGAGGTATCATCTTGATCCTATATGGAGAATCATTGTGATAAGCGGAGATTGACCAAGCATAGCATAGGAAACTCCTTACCTATCAAGAGTATGTCATCCACGTACTCTGCGAGGATCACCACCATACTCCCTACTACCTTTTTGTATATACATGGTTCATCTGCCATTTTGATGAAGTCAAACTCTTTGACTACTACATCAAAACAGATGTTCCAACTCCGCGATGCCTGATTTATCACATAAAATATCTTGCATACGTTTCTGCTGCTCCCACTGTCTACGAAGCCCTCTGGCTGTGTACTTTTAGACGCTCTCTTCCAAATCAACATTTAGAAAAGCAGTCATGACACCCAACCACCAGATATCGTAGTCATGGTATGTAGAAGTGGCAAGTAGGATCTGGATGGACTTAAGCATAGCTTTGAAAGTCTCAACTTTTCCATGTACACCAAGTAATCTTCTCAAGATATACTTGCTCCTGATGGGGATTTAACTCTTCAGATAAAGCAACCAAAGTCCATACTTTGTTGGTGTGTAAGGATTCCATCTCAGATCGATAAGCATCCAGCCATTCTTACAGAGTCCCACTCCTGATGGCCAGCTCGAAACTAGTTGGGTCATCATCTCATGATGCAATCCTCGCTCCCACTGTCATAGAGAAACCGAAGTATCTCTCAGGTGGGTGAGGAACCCTACTAGATCGGCGGAGAGGCTGAGATTCGTTGGAAAATATTGAATCCTTCGGGTCTACCAAATCATCTGTAGCAGTTTGTATAGCTGGAACTACTTCCAGTTTTATAGAGCTGGCCTTGCCTCGAGCTTGTCCGGATTTTTCTTTTTAGACATAGGCCGGACAACCCCAAATCTTAACTTACTTAAGATATGGGCTCTTCCCATTCCATATCACATATGAAGTGGTAGGCAACTGATTTGATTTAAACCCTATTCAATAGGTATGCAGCTTCTCAAGTGCATAACTCCCAAAAGGAAATAGGAAACTCAGTAGTACTCATCATAGAGCACACCATATCACATAGGGTGCTATTGCTCCGCCCCGATACACCGAGGTGCTGTGGTGTATACGGAGGAGTAATGCTGAGAGAGAATCTCATTCTCTTTTAGAATAGTCCAGGAATTCCGTGCTCAAGTATTCTCCTCCTTGATCTCATCAAAGGACATAATACTTATACCCATTTTTGGTTCTCTACTTCTAACTTATATTCTGTGAATATCTCAAAAGCTTCGTACTTGTGTTTCAACAGGAACATATGTCTGAATCTTGAGAGATCATCAGAGAATGTAATGAAGTACAAAGAACCGCTCTTGGCATGTGTAGACAGGGGACCTTCATACATCAGCATGTATCAATCCCAAGAGTTCACTAACTCTTTCTCTATTTCCAATAAACAGAGCTATGATCATCTTATCTTTGTGACATGACCGGCAAGTTTCATAAGATGTAAATTCAAACTAATTTAAATATGCATCTAAATGTAACTTGGCTAGTCGGGTCGCACTGATATGACCTAGTCTACAATACCTCAAGAAGGATTCGTTCATTTCTGAACTTTTCCTCTTGTGTGTATTCTGTATACTAAGAACTGTAGTTTGATTTAGAACGTCAATGCTTTTAGATAACGTGCCTGAACCGATAACTCTTGATATAGGAAATGTTCAAAACATTATCCAACAATACAAAATTATATCCTTTCTTTACTAATAAAGAGACTGATATGATGTTGTATTTCAGGTTCGGTATCTAATAACATTCGTTCAGAATCAATGTATTCTGGTAATTCAGGGTGATAGTGATCAACAGACTTGGCTGCAACACTTGCACCGTTTTCTATCTCATGAAACTTATCACTCGTTCTCAGTTCTTTACCTATCTGTAGCCCATGTAATCAAATTACATTTGCGGGATAATGATCTGGTATCTCATACCCAGGACGTAAATGATACTGAGAAACAGTTCTCTGTAATGAACACACCCGAAGATGATGCATCAACATGCACTTTCATCGTTTGGGCGGCACGGGAAATCTGGTATTCCCCAATTTCCTGCTCTGTCTTATAACAATTATAAGTTGGAGCGGGACCAACGTTCCCTAGCGCAGTATAACAAGCGGGTTCGGTCAAATACATCCGTATTATTATCTTGATTAAGGCGTGACATAGTCGTAACCAGGAAAGAGAGAGAAGAAAACACTCAGCGTGCGCTTTTACAAGATTAGATTGGTTATCAATTTATCTAATCAGGATGTCTCCCACTGTTTTAGTCAAATCTTCCTTCAAACACTAAAAGGAACGTCTAGCCGGGATTAATTACACGCTACAAGTTCGCCAATCTTTCAGCCAGGCCAGTGCCGGTACTTTGAGGGAGGTTCCCCGTGCTTTCGCACGGACCTAATTAAAGTAAATCTCATTTTCCCAGGTGTGTAACCCCGTTGACACCTTTCTAGACACCTACTTGATCGACTAAGTGTAATGTGTAAAACTCTCCCAGAAGTAACTCTTACTCGCAGCGGGTATCGGGATCCAACAATCTCATAGAAGGTATGTAATCTCATTGCAAATTTCAAGACTTGAAATTCCCAATAATATTTTTCCCCTAGCGTCCTATTGAAAGGTTCCTAGGCACCCTAGAGTGGGCTCACAAGGCATCGAACATGCCATTTTAAAAAAAATTGGTGCCGAGAAACCCTAGACTACGGATCGTCGCTAGAATTCTAGGCGAAACTAAAAGCTAGTTAACACTTAACTACTAGGATACGGAAATTACAACCTTTGTAGATCCGGATATCCACCTCCACGGCTCCGCAACGAAGTCTTCTCGCTGTCCATCTTGAAGCTTGGACTCTCGTGACGGCTTCATCGGAGAAACGTGCGGAATAGGTCGTCGGCTTCGTGTCAAAGACGATCTACGTCGAGGTTGCACAAACTCAAGCTCCGACTTCACAAAGTTGTGAAACTTGTGAAGAAAACACCCAAAAAAACTTGGCAAGAGGTAGAGGGTGAAGAAATAGGAGGTGGGTTCACTTTAGAATTGGATTTATCTCACTTTAACTCAAGTTGCCATTGATGGACCTTGAGCTTGAAGAAGAAGAAGAAGATGAAGATGAAGAAAGAAAAGATAAGTCTTCATATTTTAAAATAAAACTAATATGAATACTTATCATATCTTGACCATGGTCAAGTGTAGAGATTAAACCAAGGTTAGTAAGTGTGGTTAGGGTTAAGGATGAGATAAGGATGGTGGACTTTGTCAAAGCTTCATGAAGCTTCAACATAGCTCCAAAATAAGCCACCATTCTTAACTTAATCCTTTCAAATAAATAAACAAATAAATAAATGAAAAACCAAAACCCTAATCATCACTTAACCATGGTTTAACCCTTTACACTTAATCACATTATCAAGTATCATCAAACATGATACAAAGTAGTGCACTAAAGCATATCACATATACAATGTGCATCAAGTGAGAAAAATCCGTTTAAAGTGAACCAATACTAGTTAATGCAATGCAATATATCAAATATATAATTATGCATTAAATCATTAAATCAACATTTGATTCAATGATCCGGTCATGTCGCACATAACCGACTAGAATCTAATGTATCGATTTATCGAATCAATGATTCGATAACTAGGTCATATCGAATATAACCAATCGAAACATATATCGCGAGAATGAAATGCGGTATCATATACACGCATCATTCTCGGTCCTGCACATATCTCATATGCGCTCCTATTTCGTTTCGCTTGAGCCAGGAAACCTCTGTGTAGGACTCTAAAGACTCGTCAATACGCCGGTAGCAGATGATGATCATATCAAGCACCCACAAGCCGCAAGCGGTCTGCTAAACGTAACGGCCACCCGGGTATTGAGCGATCAGAAGATCGACGAGCTAGCCCGCTCACACTCCTGCGAATCCGACCAGTAACACTTACCATACAGTCTAGCCTCTTCGTCTGATACGTCGCATATCAAGTCTAGGGGTGGTATACGTCAGACCCCAATAACCCGATAAGTCGTGCCGATGTGAGGCTCGTAACGGGTCGAGAAACTACTGGTAACACTTACCAGCAAATCTCTGATCAGCCCTGGCCAGGGACTTCCCTGTTACGGCCAATCGAGCACAGCGCAACATCTACCCCTAATACCGGGAGAGACGAAACCCCTCCTATCGCTCATTGCCTCCATGTGACTCGGGATTGTACCCAAAGACCACCATTTTGCACGCCCTCATGGACGTGGTAAGGTGGAGATCAAAGCACAGTGGGAATCACACAAGACTCTATGACGATCTCGGGTCTACAGACTAACCTGTACAAGTGTCACCTGAGAACTGCCATCTGACGTGAGGTATAATACCATCTGGGAGTTCTCGGCGAGTCCGTCCAGTGTACTCAATCTCCACTGAGCACCCGTATACCATCTCTGATGTCAAACACCAATGGATATGGGATCATCCATTGCCTATCACATGGGTCGAGAAGCGTATACGCTAGTCTACTCTGGTATATCGATGCCCCGTCTCGATACACCCACGACTAGGGACCTTGAAGGATGTACTTATGGACTACCATGTCCTCACTAGTATGATCTGCATCATAGTCCAGGTAGTCAAGTACAAATCCTAAGGGCTTTACCAACATGTAACTATAAGACAGTATAAAGAGACTAGTGTACATGTTAAGATAAAGAGCAACCAGATAGCATACTATCATGTCGAGCAAGAAAGTCATCTCTATATATGTCCAAGCATCCAATATAATATACATAATCTGTACAATACTGGCCTCTAGGGCATACATACAACTAACAATCTCCCACTTGCACTAGGGCCAGCTGCTGTAGTATCTCATACCGAGCATCCCGAAGAGTCTCTCAAACTGTATCTGGGGAATGGCCTTCGTGAGTGGATCCGCCGTGTTGTTCTTCGTGTCAACTCTCCTGACCTCGATCTCCCGGCGATCAACTATCTCCCGGATCAGGTGATACCGCCTCAGAATATGCCTGGACCGCTGATGGGACCTGGGTTCCTTGGCCAAAGCCACCGCTCCATTATTATCGCAATACAAAGGTATTGGATGCTCAATGGATGGAACCACTCCAAGTTCAGAAATGAACTTCTTGATCCAGAAAGCTTCTTTAGCAGCATCGTTGGCAGCGATGTATTCAGCCTCCATCGTCGAGTCTGCCACGGTTTCCTGCTTGGAACTCTTCCAGCTAACCGCCCCTCCGTAAAGGGTAAAGACAAAGCCCGACTGCGACTTAGAGTCGTCCTTATCACTCTGGAAGCTCGAATCGGTAAAGGACTCCACTTGGAGTTCTCCGTTACCATACACCAAGAACATATCTCTAGTCCTTCGCAAGTACTTGAGAATACTCTTCACAGCTGTCCAGTGACTCTCTCCAGGATCAGCTTGATACCTGCTCACTACACTTAGTGAGTATGCTACATCGGGTCTGGTACATAGCATCGCATACATGATAGAGCCTACTGCCGAAGCATAGGGTATACCTTGCATGCGAGCTCTCTCCAAATCAGTCTTGGGAGACATCTCTTTGGAGAGAGTGACTCCAGAGATCGTGGGCATGTTCCCACGCTTGGACTCTTCCATACTAAACCTCTTTAGTATGGTGTCAATGTACCTGGATTGGGACAATCCCAAAATCCGTTTGGATCTATCTCTATAGATCCTGATTCCCAATATGCAGGAGGCATCACCAAGATCTTTCATTGAGAATCTTTGTGATAAGAAGAGCTTGACCGATTGCAGCATAGGAATATCATTTACTATCAAGAGTATGTCGTCCACGTACAATACGAGGAAGACAACCTTACTCTCTGCCACCTTCTTGTAGATACAAGGTTCATCTGGATTTTTGATGAAATCAAACTCTTTGATAACGACGTCAAAGCAGATGTTCCAACTCCGTGATGCTTGCTTTAATCCATAAATGGATTTAAGCAGCTTGCACACCTTCCCGCTGCTCCCACTGTCTACGAAGCCCTCTGGCTGAGTCATGTACACGCACTCTTCTAAATCACCATTTAGAAAGGCGGTCTTAACATCCATTTGCCAGATTTCGTCGTCATGAAAAGCAGCAATGGCAAGCATGATTCGGATGGATTTAAGCATAGCCACTGGAGAAAAGGTCTCGTCATAGTCCACACCTGGTCTTTGACGAAAATCCTTTGCTACAAGTCTAGCATTGAAAGTCTCCACTTTCCCATCTACACCAAGTTTCTTCTTAAAGATCCACTTGCTCCCAATGGGTTTTACCCCTTCAGGAGCAACTTCCAAAGTCCATACTTTGTTGGTGTACATGGAATCCATCTCGGACCGCATAGCATCCAGCCATTTCACTGAGTCCCCACTCGTGATGGCCTGCTCGAAGCTAGTTGGGTCATCATCCTCCATGATGCAATCCTCACTACCACCATCAATGAGAAAACCATAGTATCTCTCAGGTTGGCGAGGAACCCTACTAGATCGGCGGAGAGGCTGAGGTTCATTGGGAGCTACTGAATCCTCTGGTTCCACTAAATCTTCAGTTATAGTTTGTGTTTCTGGAACTTCTTCCAGTTCTACCTCAGAGCCACTAATCTCTTTTGCAAGAAATTCCTTTTCTAAAAAGGTGGCATGTTGAGCAACAAACACCTTTTGTTGTTCACTGTGGTAGAATAGATATCCATACGAATTGCTTGGATATCCTACAAACTTACAAAGAACTGATCGTGCCTCGAGTTTGTCCGGGTTTTGCTTTTTAACATAAGCCGGACAACCCCATATCTTAACTCTTTTAAGAGATGGTCTCTTTCCATTCCATATCTCATATGGAGTGGTAGGCACAGATTTAGTTGGAACTCTATTCAATAGGTATATGGCTGTCTCCAGCGCATATCCCCAGAAGCAAAATAGGTAACTCAGCTGTGCTCATCATAGAGCGCACCATATCTAATAGGGTGCGGTTCCTCCGCTCCGATACACCGTTGTGCTGTGGTGTATATGGAGGAGTTAGCTGAGAGAGAATCCCATTCTCTTTTAGGAAGTCCAAGAATTCATTGCTCAAGTATTCCCCTCCTCGATCAGATCGTAGGATTTTAATACTTTTTCCGGTTTGGTTCTCGACTTCTTGTTTATATTCTCTAAATTTCTCAAAAGCTTCTGATTTGTGTTTCATCAGGAACACATATCCGAATCTAGAGAGATCGTCAGTGAATGTAATGAAGTACGAAGAACCATCCCTGGCATGTGTAGACATGGGACCGCATACATCACTATGTATCAGTCCTAAGAGTTCGGTAACTCTTTCTCCGTGTCCCGTAAACGGAGTCTTGGTCATCTTGCCTTTGAGACATGACTGGCAAGTGTCATAGGATGAAAATTCAAACGGATTTAAATATCCATCCTTATGCAACTTAGCCAGTCGTGTCGCATTGATGTGACCCAGTCTACAATGCCACAAGAAGGATTCGTTGAGTTCAGAACACTTACTCTTGTGTGTGTTTGTTATGCTGAGGACTGTTGATTGGTTTAGAACATAAATGCCATTGCACAACGTGCCTGATCCAACCAACTTTTGGTTATGGAAAATGTTCATAACATTGTCCTGTAATACAAAATTATATCCTTCTTTACTTAATAAAGAAACTGATATAATGTTGCATATCAGGTTCGGCATGTAATAGCATTCGTTCAGAACCAATGTATTACCAGTTGGTAATACAAGGTGATATTCCCCGACAGTCTTAGCTGCAACAATTGCACCATTTCCGACTCTAATGTCTTTATCACCTTCTCCAAGTTCTCTACCTTTCCTAAGCCCATGTAATTGATTACATATATGGGATCCTGACCCGGTATCCAATACCCACGACGTAGAGCAAATGGAGAAACAGTTCTCAGTAACGAACACACCCGAAGAAAATGCATCATCATGTACTTTCTTCATTCGGGTGGCATGGGAATCCTGGCATTCCCCTATATCCTGTTCATTCCTATAACTCTTATAGGAAAGAACGGAACCAACGTTCCCCAGCACAGTATAACATGCGGGTTCGGTCAATACATCCATTTTATTATCTTTATTAAGGCATGAAATGGTCGCTACCTGGAGAGAGAGAGAAGAAAACACTTTAGCGTAAGCTCATGCAAGATCAGATCGGTTATTATCTTATCTAATCAGGATGGCTCCCACTGCTTTTTATCAAATCTTCCTCCAAACCCTAAAAGGAAAGACTAGCCGGGATTAATTACACACTACAAGTTCGCCAATCTTTCAGCCAGGCCAGTGTCGGTACTTTGAGGGAGGTCCCCCGTGCTTTCGCACGAACCTAATTAATGTAAACCTCGTTTTCCCAGAGGCGTAACCTCGTTAACACCTTTCTAGACACCTACTTGATCGGCTAATTGCACTGTGTAAAACTCTCCCAGGAGTAACTCTTACTCGCAGCGGGTATCGGGATCCAACTATCTCATAGAAGGTATGCAATCTCATTGCAAATTTCAACACTTGAAATTCCCGATAATATTTTGCCCCTAGCAACTTATGACCTTGGCTAAGGTCAACAAATCATAAGCGCTAGTCAAGTTCAACCCGTCATTTCCTGATTGAATTAAACCCACCCGTACGACCCTTGGCTAAGGTCAACAAAGTCGCACGACTACCCTAACTCAATCACATCTCATGTTTTAACAGATAAATACTAATTAGCTACCGTACACCACGCCTTGGCTAAGGTCAACAAACGCAGCATGAATACTAACTAGTCTTTATCTGAAATGACGGAGGGCTACGCAGGTTTTTCTGAAAACCATGAGCGTAATGAACTTGATATCGTTGTAGAATCAAAATGAAGTTTTGAAATGGAGTGATTTTGAGGCTTTTCTAGTTTTGCTAAAGGAGTCACTCCCGGCGAAGGGATCTCGGTCCTTTCCTCGTCGAATGAGGTGCGGGATATATCATATATATCGCTGTGCAAAGCAAAAACGCAAAAGCAGTCAAAAAGCAAACCGAGTGTGTAGCATCTGCCAGTTATTGCTAAAGGAGTCACTCCCGGTGAAGGGATCTCGGTCCTTTCCTCGTCGAATGAGGTGCGGGATATATCATATATATCACTGTGCAAAGCAAGAACTGTAGCTACCTGTTTTATTTAAAATCTGATTCTACAACATCTTAGGTTTCTTTCCTTTCATTAATCACATTAATGAAGTCCCATCATTTAAATACCTAAACATCACAGATAGATATGACGTACACTTATGCCATCCGCATTCGCCTCGATGTCCCCTCGTGCACCGTTAGGTTAGGTAACTAACGACAGAGCAGGGCAGGGCTAGTGCGGGTGTAAAACATAAGTAACGTCTATATAATATATCATATATACTATATACTATATCCATCACAGAATCACAACACAGATATCGCAGAAGAAGAAACATATGAAATATTGGATAAACTAGGACGTCCGTGTTTTCAATACGAGCCAGTATAAAACACGGATTCCACGGTCGTGATGAATAGCCAATCCCACACCCCTAGACCCCTACGAGAGCGGCAAGCAACCCTGCCAATTCTAGGGTTAGCAGACCCGGACTCGACTCCTCGAGTTGGTCTCCCACTGGACCCCAGAACCCGGTTACTTGTGCTCCCCTCCTTGGGTCTATCCTAGTGCAGAAAAATAAATAATATACAAAGGGTGACAACTTCCGCTACCTGGAAGCGCCCCAAATGAAAGAATATTACATACAAGTTTTTATACATGAATGAAAATGAAAAACACTCATCTCACATAAAAACCCCCGGCTATTCGAACACGACGATCCAATATAACATATCCAGCAACACATAACATCACATGTCATCAACGTAAGTAAGTATGCATACCCCAATTGTCGTTGATGTATAGCAACGAAACCGGCGATATGAACATACTACACTTACGGTCACAGAAAAGAAAGTGTAAAACTACAACAATTGGAATCCGCAATCTCTTTAGACATCACATGCCTAACAGTTATAAACCCCGCATTTTAGTCCCATCATCGAAAACTCTTTTCGATATCTTGTGAAACTAAACTGCTAGATCTATAACATTCATCCAGTTATCTCATAACTGTTTGTGAATTCCAATTATTGTATCCAATTCCGGATAAATAGAATATATTAAACTTTCCGATCGAACATTCGAACACCCAAGTTTTCCCGACACCGATCAACACATGAAATAGGTTCAAAGACATTCACTTCATGCCTCAGTACCAACGGTCCAGCCGTAGAAGGGTCAAG
The DNA here is from genome assembly GCA_030015575.1 of Agapanthus africanus. Classification (NCBI taxonomy): domain Eukaryota; kingdom Viridiplantae; phylum Streptophyta; class Magnoliopsida; order Asparagales; family Amaryllidaceae; genus Agapanthus; species Agapanthus africanus. The sequence continues at coordinate 217,127,252 of JASDDO010000018.1, forward strand.
CCAACGCCTCACATGTGGCACGCCGTACTGCCCCAAACCCGAAGGTTCAAAGGGCAGTTCAAGACGGTCACATAATCGAGTTAAGGTTTGTGTCTTCTAGAGGGACCATCGCGTTACTTGCACTACTTCGAACGTCTTTTAACCACAGAAAAATCCAACACTTGGAATTTTTCCGGCAGAGGAAAAGTTGGGTATTTGTATCCGGTCAAACTTTTTAACATATTCTACAGTTATCTGGAAAAACACTTAGACAAAGTTTGATATTCCGATCGAATCGTCGATTCCCAATATAACCCCAGAGCACTCAACCCTTAAATCAATTTAAAAATACCCAGAAAACTCACCAGAATTTATCAGGAATTGCAATGCAAAAATAATAGGATGACGTCACCTTTTAGCCGCTGAACCGCCGCCTAAGCAGTGCTTAGGCCGCGGTTCCGCGGCTTGATTTACTGTTCAGGTGAAATTTTTTGCATCGGAATTCTTATAATTCTTTTATGAATTTTTTGAGCATTTTTAATATCAAAAATTCCCAGATTTATGAAAATGTCCATAGAGCTCTAAAGTATTTGGGTTTCGGGTTCGTTCGGACTTCAAACTGCGTCTAGACTTCGCCTAAGGCTCTAGCTAGGCTCTGATACCAGTGAAAGGTTCCTAGGCACCCTAGAGTGGGCTCACAAGGCATCGAACATGCCATTTTAAAAAAATTTGGTGCCGAGAAACCCTAGACTACGGATCGTCGCTAGAATTCTAGGCGAAACTAAAAGCTAGTTAACACTTAACTACTAGGATACGGAAATTACAACCTTTGTAGATCCGGATATCCACCTCCACGGCTCCGCAACGAAGTCTTCTCGCTGTCCATCTTGAAGCTTGGACTCTCGTGACGGCTTCATCGGAGAAACGTGCGGAATAGGTCGTCGGCTTCGTGTCAAAGACGATCTACGTCGAGGTTGCACAAACTCAAGCTCCGACTTCACAAAGTTGTGAAACTTGTGAAGAAAACACCCAAAACAACTTGGCAAGAGGTAGAGGGTGAAGAAATAGGAGGTGGGTTCACTTTAGAATTGGATTTATCTCACTTTAACTCAAGTTGCCATTGATGGACCTTGAGCTTGAAGAAGAAGAAGAAGATGAAGATGAAGAAAGAAAAGATAAGTCTTCATATTTTAAAATAAAACTAATATGAATACTTATCATATCTTGACCATGGTCAAGTGTAGAGATTAAACCAAGGTTAGTAAGTGTGGTTAGGGTTAAGGATGAGATAAGGATGGTGGACTTTGTCAAAGCTTCAAGAAGCTTCAACATAGCTCCAAAATAAGCCACCATTCTTAACTTAATCCTTTCAAATAAATAAACAAATAAATAAATGAAAAACCGAAACCCTAATCATCACTTAACCATGGTTTAACCCTTTACACTTAATCACATTATCAAGTATCATCAAACATGATACAAAGTAGTGCACTAAAGCATATCACATATACAATGTGCATCAAGTGAGAAAAATCCGTTTAAAGTGAACCAATACTAGTTAATGCAATGCAATATATCAAATATATAATTATGCATTAAATCATTAAATCAACATTTGATTCAATGATCCGGTCATGTCGCACAAAACCGACTAGAATCTAATGTATCGATTTATCGAATCAATGATTCGATAACTAGGTCATATCGAATATAACCAATCGAAACATATATCGCGAGAATGAAATGCGGTATCACATACACGCATCATTCTCGGTCCTGCACATATCTCATATGCGCTCCTATTTCGTTTCGCTTGAGCCAGGAAACCTCTGTGTAGGACTCTAAAGACTCGTCAATACGCCGGTAGCAGATGATGATCATATCAAGCACCCACAAGCCGCAAGCGGTCTGCTAAACGTAACGGCCACCCGGGTATTGAGCGATCAGAAGATCGACGAGCTAGCCCGCTCACACTCCTGCGAATCCGACCAGTAACACTTACCATACAGTCCAGTCTCTTCGTCTGATACGTCGCATATCAAGTCTAGGGGTGGTATACGTCAGACCCCAATAACCCGATAAGTCGTGCCGATGTGAGGCTCGTAACGGGTCGAGAAACTACTGGTAACACTTATCAGCAAATCTCTGATCAGCCCTGGCCAGGGACTTCCCTGTTACGGCCAATCGAGCACAGCGCAACATCTACCCCCAATACCGGGAGAGACGAAACCCCTCCTATCGCTCATTGCCTCCATGTGACTCGGGACTGTACCCAAAGACCACCGTTTTGCACGCCCTCATGGACGTGGTAAGGTGGAGATCAAAGCACAGTGGGAATCACACAAGACTCTATGACGATCTCGGGTCTACAGACTAACCTGTACAAGTGTCACCTGAGAACTGCCATCTGACGTGAGGTATAATACCATCTGGGAGTTCTCGGCGAGTCCGTCCAGTGTACTCAATCTCCACTGAGCACCCGTATACCATCTCTGATGTCAAACACCAATGGATATGGGATCATCCATCGCCCATCACATGGGTCGAGAAGCGTATACGCTAGTCTACTCTGGTATATCGATGCCCCGTCTCGATACACCCACGACTAGGGACCTTGAAGGATGTACTTATGGACTACCATGTCCCCACTAGTATGATCTGCATCATAGTCCAGGTAGTCAAGTACAAATCCTAAGGGCTTTACCAACATGTAACTATAAGACAGTATAAAGAGACTAGTGTACATGTTAAGATAAAGAGCAACCAGATAGCATACTATCATGTCGAGCAAGAAAGTCATCTCTATATATGTCCAAGCATCCAATATAATATACATAATCTGTACAATACTGGCCTCTAGGGCATACATACAACTAACACCTATGACCTTGACGGAGGTCAACAAACCATAGGCTGCTAGTCAAGTTCTACCCGCCATTTCCTGATTGAATTAAACCCACCCACATGACTCTTGACGGAGGTCAACAAGGCCGCACGACTACCCTAAAACAATCTGCATCATATGCATAAGCAGATAAATCCTAGTCAGCTACCGCACACTACGCCTTGACGGAGGTCAATAAACGTAGCACGAATACTAAGTAGGACTTATCTGAAATGACGGAGGGATACAACAGGTTTTTGAGAAAACCCTTTGCGTAATGAACTTGATATCGTTGTAGAATCGAGTGATTTTAAATAGAGTGTTTTTGAGGCTTTTCTAGCTTTGCTAAAGAGGTCACTCCCGGTGAAGGGATCGTCGGCTCTTTCCTCATCGAATAAGGTGCAGGATATTTCACAAATACCACTATGCAAAGCAAAAACTATAGAAGCAATCAAAAGACAAACTGAGTTTGTAGCATCTGCTAGTTTCCCTAAAGAGGTCACTCCCGGTGAAGGGATCTCGGCTCTTTCCTTATCGAATAAGGTGCTGGATATTCTACAAGGAACACCGCTATGCAAAGCAAGAACTAGAGCTTCCAGTTTTTAAACAAGTTTCTACAACATCTTTAGGTTTCTTTTATTTCATTAATCTCATTAATGAAGTCCCATTTTATTATGCTTCACAAGCATCACATTTGAAATGAAATCTGCAATATAACATATATCTCATATATATAAAATAAACATTCGTCTCAGGCAGTAATATGATTTCATCACAGAACATTGCAGCAGAAAAACATATATGAAATATTGGATATACTAGAACGTCCGTGTTTTAATATGAGCCTGTATAAAACACAGATTCCACGGTCGCGATTGTAACGCCCCACATGCCCCAGTACAGATGGTATTGTCCGCTCTGGCCGAAACCGCACGGGTTTTCCCTTTAGAGCGAACCGGACCCGACCAGGGGCCACTTCCCAGGAGGTCACCCATCCCAAGACTTCCCTGGCCCGAGCACGCTTAACTACGGAGTTCTCAAGCTCCTGTAGTTCCGGTTCACTTAAAAGGCGCCTCTGTAATTGAGGGTGGTATAATTATATTTATAATGCAGTCCGGTTCTCTTTCGGAATGTGTTTCGAAGATTCCCCATTGTTCTACAGTGGGTCCCACGGACTCTAGAGGTGGCCCCCACAGATTCAAGAGGTGGCCCTCGCCTTCTTGGTATGGCAATTGGCGTGACACTTTGTTCTGTGTGGCACTTTGCTCCGTGAACAAGAACCGGGTCCCGACATTCTCCCCACCTTTGAACACTGGTTCGTCCTCGAACCACAGACCTACTACTGAGGGACCTGCATGGGCCACCATAAATGTAACGCCCCATACCCCAGTACAGATGGTATTGTCCGCTCTGGCCGAAACCGCACGGTTTTTCCCTTTAGAGCGAACCGGACCCGACCCGGGGCCACTTCCCAGGAGGTCACCCATCCCAAGACTTCCCTGGCCCGAGCACGCTTAACTACGGAGTTCTCAAGCTCCTGTAGTTCCGGTTCACTTAAAAGGCGCCTCTGTAATTGAGGGTGGTATAATTATATTTATAATGCAGTCCGGTTCTCTTTCGGAATGTGTTTCGAAGATTCCCCATTGTTCTACAGTGGGTCCCACGGACTCTAGAGGTGGCCCCCACAGATTGAAGAAGTGGCCCCCGCCTTCTTGGTATGGCAATTGGCGTGGCACTTTGTTCTGTGTGGCACTTTGCTCCGTAAACAAGAACCGGGTCCCGACAGCGATGAATACCCAACCCACATCCCTAGACCCCTACGAGATTGGCAAGCAACACTGCCAATTCTAGGGTTAGGAGACCCGGTCTCGACTCCTCGAGATAGTCTCCCACTGGACCCTAGAACCCGGTTACTTGTGCTCCCCGCCTTGGGTCTACCTAATGCGGAAAAGTAAATAATATACAATGGTGACATCATCCTCAGCCCGGAAGTGCCCCAATAAAAGAATATTACATACAAATGAATTTTACATGAATGAAAATAAAAACCCTCATCTCACATAAAACCCCCGGCTATTCAAAACGCGATGATCCAATATAACATATCACAGCAACACATAATATCTCATATCATCAACGTAAGCAAGTATGCGTATCCCGATTGTCGTTGATGTATAGCAACGAAGCCGGCGATACACCACATACTACGCTTACGGTCACAGAAAATAAAGTGTAAAACTACAACAGTTGAAATCCGCAACCTCTTTAGATATCGCATGCTTAACAAAATGAAGTCCTTAGACATCTCGTGCCTAACATTTATAAACCCCGCATTTTAGTCTCATTATCGAAAACTCTTTTCAATATCAAGTCAGGCAATTCAACAAGATTCCCGATAATCTGATCAAATGCTCGTCGCAAACTTTAGTAGACGGCCGCACCCCCGATGCCGTCGACGAAGTGCACTAAGGCGGAACACCGCTGCCGCGAGCATCCGAACGGATGCTTTTGGCGACGGGGTTTTCCTGCAGTCACTTGGTCGGGGCTATGGGGCGTGGCTGTCTGTTATGTTTACCCGGCGAGTATCCGCGTACGCTACGTGATTACGACGGACTTTTGATCACATCAAAATTCCGTGGCAACCGATCATCTGAGACTAAACTGCTAGATTTATAACATTCAAATTTGTTATCTCATAACTACATATGGATTCCAAATATTGTATCACATTACAGATAAATAGACAGTGTTAAATATTCCGATCGAATAATCAAACACCCAAGTTTTCCCCAATATATCTCAACACTTGAAATCAGTTTAAAAACATCCATCACATGCCACAGTACCAATGGTCCAGCCGTAGAAGGGTCAAGCCAACGCCTCACATGTGGCACGCCGTACTGCCCCAAACCCTAAGGTTTAGAGGCAGTTCAAGATGGTCACATAATCGAGTTAAGGTTTGTTGTCTTCTAGAGGGTCCACCGCATTACTTGCATGACTTAGAACGTTCTAAAACTACGGAAAAATCCAACTTTTGAAAAAAATTCCGACAGGGGAAAAAGTGAGTTATTGATATCCGTTCGAACTTTTTAACAGTTTCTAAAATTATCCGGAAAAATTAAACGAAGTTAAAATATCCGATCGAATCAACGAGTCCCCAATACACCACAGAAAACTCAACTCTTGAGTAAATTAAAAATACCCAGAAGCATCAAGAAATTGATACAGACTTTACTGTGCAAACAAAAAGTATGATGTGACTGTACGGCCGTGGAACCGCGGCGGGAGCCATGCTCATGCCGCGGTTCCGCGGCGCTTTGGCCGACTTACTTTGTCATTTTTCACATATTTCCATATAATTCCCAGCTGATTTTTTTAAGTATTTTTAATATGAAAAAATCAATATTTTAAAAAAAATATCCAGAGAAGGGTATAACCGGGGGTTTCCGGGTTCGATCGGACTTTAAACTTCGCCTAAACTTCGCCTAAAGCCCTAGCTTGGCTCTGATACCACTGGAGGGTTGCTAGGCACACGCACAAGGGTCTACGAGGCATCAACCATGCCCGATTTAAAAATTAGCCGTGCCGAACAACCCAAAGCCGGATCTTTAAACTAGAGTTTAGGCGAAAACAAACATGTTAAACACTTTAACACTAAGTGAGAGGGATTACAACCTTTGTAGATCCTGTCCTTCACTTCTTAAGCTCCGTGTTGAGGTCCCTTCGCTGCGATCATCGTATTCCGGACTCTCAAGAGGCTTCACGAAGAGAAAGATGCAATCTTGCTTCCGATCTTCGATAACAAAGATGATCTACCTTGAAGTTTCATTAACACAAGCTAACACTCACTAAATGAAGTGAACACTCTCATCTAAAGGGCAAGGATAGATGAGGATGATGAAGTAGGATTTTTACTCTCATTTATAATCTTTCTCACACATAATCATCACTTAGAAAAAGCTAGAAATCTTTTTCCATAAAAAGAAGAAGGAAGAAGAAGAAGCCTTAATCCTTTTGTGATGAATAATAATAGTTATGATAAGGTTAGAAATGTAACCATGGTTCAAGTAACCATTGTAGAGAATTGATCAAGGTTAAAGGGTTGGGTTGGGTTAACGAAATATCTTCACAAAATATCTTTTCCAAAACAAAAAATGAAAGCTTCTAGAAACTTCTAGAATAGATTAACCCAAATCAAACCCTAACCTTGTTTAATCTCCACTAAACATGTTGCATTAATAACCATATCATGTTACAATATTATATATCACATATACAATATTTATTGTAACAAAATAAAATAATACAATTAACATATATCGCATATATATCAATGTATTACCCGAGTGAGAAAAAGAATATTTTGGTGAGCTAATATTAGTTAATGTAATTTAATATATCATATATATTATTATACATTAAATTATCGAATCAACACTTGATCCGACAATCCGGCTATATCGCATATAACCGACTAATATCTTTTTTACCGATTCATCGAAACAACACTTGATCCGATGACCCGGCTGATATCAAATATTGCAAGAATAGAATACGGTATCTCATATCGCATTATCCTCGGTCCCGCACATATCACATATGTGCTCCTACTCCGTTTTGTCTGAGTCAAGAAACCTCTGTGTAGGACTCTAAAGAACGTCAATACGCCGACAGTATGTGATGATCATATCAAACACCCACAAGCTGCAAGCGGTCAGCTAAACGTAACAGCCACCCAGGTATTGAGCGCTCAGAAGATCAACAAGCAAGACTGTACATTCTCCTGCGAATCCAATCAGTAACACTCTCGTACAGTCCGGTCTCGTCGTCTGATATGTCGCATATCTCGCCTAGGGATGGTAAACGTCAGACCCCAGTAGCTTGATAAGTCGTGTCGATATGAGGTCTATAACAGCTCGAGAAACTACTGGTAACTCTTACCGGTAAATCTCAGCAATCCTGGCCAGGGATTTCCAGTTATAGCCAATCGAACATAGCACAATATTAACTCCCTATACCGGGAGAGACGAATCCCCTCCTATCGCTCATTGCTTCCATGTGATTCGGGACTGTACCCAAAAGCCACCTTTTTGCAGGCCCTCTTAGACGTGGTATGATGGAAATCAAAGCACAGTAGGAATCACACAAGACTCTATGACGATCTCGGGTCAACAGACTACTCTGTACCAGTGTCACCGGAGAACTGCCATCTGACGTGAGGTATAATACCATCTGGGAGTTCTCGGCGAGTCCGTCCAGTGTACCCAGTCTCCACTGAGCACCCTACACCATCCTTGATGTCAAACATCGATGGATATGGGATCATCCAGCGCCCATCATATGGGTCAAGATGCGTATACGCTAGTCTACTCTGGTGTATCGATTCCCTGTCTCGATACACGCTCAACTAGGAACAGTTATAGGATGTTCCCGCCGACTACCGTGGCCCCACTAGTATGATCTAATCATAGTCCCAGTAGTCGAGTACATATCTTAAGGGCTTTATCAACATGTAACATAGAGACAATCAGAATACATGTTAAGATAAAGTACAACCAGATAGCGTACTATCATGTCGAGCAAGAATGTCCTCCCTATATATGTCCAAGCATCCACTACAATATACATCGTATGTACAGTAATGGCCTCTAGGGAATACATATAACTAACATTGAGTGATCAGAAGATCAACAAGCAAGCCTGTTCGTACTCCTGTGAATCCAATCAGTAACACTACCATATATTCCGGTCTTTTCGTCTGATATGTCGCATATTACAGCCTGGGGGTAGTATAACGTCAGACCCTAATAACCTGATAAGTCATGCCGTTGCAAGGTCTATAATGGTTAGGGAAACTACTGATAACACTTACCAGTAGATCTCAGCAACCCTGGCCAGGGATTTCCTGTTATGGCCAATCGAGCATAGCGCAACATCAACTCCATAAACCGGGAGAGACGAAACCCCTCCTATCGCTCATTGCCTCCATGTGACTCGGGACTGTACCCAAAAGCCACCGTTTTGCACGTTCTCTTGAACGTGGTAAGGTGGAAATCAAAGTACAGTGGGAATCACACAAGACTCTATGACGATCTCGGGTCTACAGACTAACCTGTACCAGTGTCACCAGAGAACTGCCATCTGACGGGTGTGTCACGACCCGAAAGTACGGAACGCGACTGGCACTTAGATTACGAGACGTCTAAAGGCATACCGTAACCTAAGTCAGCCAAAGCCCAGAAAATCTAAACCAAAATCAAAAGAGAGTGAAGGAAATACCTTAAATGAAAACGGTTTTTAAATCAAATAAGTTGCATAGAATCCCTTTTTAAAACATCAAAAATTTCCGAAAATTTCGGCAGAGTCTCCCCTGTATTTTCTATCCCCTAAAATGGGTACAACAAGATAATAAACCTGTAATCATAAAAATGGCATCCCCAAGCGGGAGCTAGCTCTTCGCCCAAGGCGGATCACAACCACATGCAATATAATAGTAATATCAAGAGAAGAGCATAAAGAAACGCAAAATACCAGAAAACACACGTCGGCTCAAGTGAGCTCGACCCAAAAGAACCACAAATATACAAGTCTCTCAGTCTCATCACTAGGTCGCATATACAATACAAGTGGTAGATGGAGAATACTAGATACAATGATAAAGCAAAAAGAAATAAAGTATACTCGCAACCCACCTACGGGCGATGTCGCGAGTCTGAGCAAAAGGAACTGATGACAAGATAGCCCGCCGCTACAAGACTGACGGGTCCGACCTGCAAGACACTATGGCACAACGGGGGTGAGTTGCCAGCTCGTGAGTAAATATAACATCTAATAAGGCAATCGTAAGAATGCACGCAATGCACCACAACATGCATGTCCATATGTGCTATAATATCTCTAGTATGCATGCACAGGTATGCAATGTCATTATTAAGTCTTTAAGTGTTTTAACTGCTAAGGTTATTGAATTCTTAACTTTAGAACATGAATATCTGTATAATAGCTAAATATCATCAAGAAATCATCTGAAAACCCGTGTCAAGCATCGACACCAAAAAGGAATCATATCTGTCTCAATATCGGGCTCCGTCAGTCCGGATCGGCCCATATCATAAATCTCACGACAACGGTCGGTATCCTCCGGATATCCGCCGCGCCAGACATCACCAGTAGGTAGTCTTCCCCTGCCAGGCTCATCGTCTACAACTCGATCTTCTTGCCCCGGGGTACCATACCAGGCCCACCATGTACCCGAGACGGTTCATCCACTCCTCGAATCGGGTCTCGAAATCCAACAGAAAACATGAAAACTCATGGTGGACGACACATACATCACGAGAAAACCGCAACTTGTTTTGAAAATGATAAATATAAGGTTTTGTTAAATTCTTGCGGTTTTCCCCAAAAATCCAGAAATCGCAGAAATACTGAAATCCTCAAGAAAATCATAATGTCCACATGTTATATATGATAAATGTCTATGATATCAATGTGTATGATGTGAATTTTGGCTAGAGTTTTATGTAAATATGATGATGATGCAAGATATGTGCATGCGATGCAGTTTCATATATCAAGAATGAATACTGGTGACGATACTAAGATAAACAGGTTCTATCGTGCACGTGGCATGGCAATTACCAAAGGCGTGTGTGTCACATGAATAGTGCGCGTACTACAGATGCCAATGGTAATGGTGTTCGTGCCCTACAAAGTGATATCGCATAGGTAGAGATGAATGTCCATGCAATTTAACATACTGTTCGCTATAAGGGTATGCAGTATACATGAATGGATAAGCTAGCTAACAATATAATCTTGCAAAAAGTAGGGTAATCCTAACTAGGGGGGCGCCTCGCGCCATCCAGACGATTCCCCCATAGATGAATACATCTACTCACCAGAAATCCCCGCTAATCCGATCCAGCCACCGCCTTGCCTTTTCGCGCCGTGTCCGATGTTTCTCCGACCGATCCTAAATTTGCACAACACCAAGTATAAGATTACATAACCCTAAACGATGCAAGTCACATTATACAAATATCGACGCTCACAAATTAATCATAGCATGCACTCGGTGCGCGGAAAAACGCACGAAAATCGCAATCCTTTAACAAAAATCGTCATTTCGGGAAAATCGACAAACTACCACCCGACTAGACGAAACCCCGCATTCGCGCATTCTAATAATCCTATACGAAGCTAATAATATTGCTAACCTAACGCAAATTTAACGCATTCTATTTTCTACAAAAATCTAGTAAGCGATTTTCTTACCGATTCGTTACAAACATCGAAATTTATCGATTTAGCAAGCATATCATTACACCATTAACCATTCTAATCAATTAGATAACCATACCTAACATAATCCAACCATTATGCTACAAACCCTAATTTTTAAAAATCAAAACCTTCTCTTGATTTTTCATGAACAAGGATTTACACTAAATTAATACTTAGAATTTCAATTCTAGCATAATTAAACCACAAGTTAACAAAAGGATTAAAATTTTCACCTCTCAAGCTTGAACCCTAGCTTGATCAAGTCTCCAAGAAGCCTCCTTTCATCATGTTTTTGAACCAATTTGGGTTGAGAGAGAAAGGATTAGGGTTTTGGTTTGAATGGAGAAAGAAATTTGTGAATTTTTATGAATTTTTTGCAAGAAAATGAAGCAAAATGAAGTGGGAAAATGGGGAAAAACTGCAGGTGAGGGTCGATCAGCAGGTAGAGGAGGAAGTGCGGAAATTTTGGGGAAGTTTCTAGGTCATTACAACATCATATGATATCATATCATGCTTTCATATCAACCTTTTTCCAAAAAAACCCCTTTTTAAGCCATTTTTTCATAATTTTCCCACCAAAAATCTAAAAGTTTGCAAGACATGATATAATTTTATTAACACCATATTTTAGCTTATAAAGACTCCTAATTAAGAAATTTACCTAATTAAATTTGTATTTATCCCTAATTAAATGTATTTAAAAAGGCTTAAAATAAAAAAAAAATAATTAATTACGAATTTTTTTTTATTTAACTAGATAATTATAAGTGACATTTTAGTGACAAAATTATAATAATATCTTATCTAAATTTTGTATAATTAGGTCTACAATGAAAATTATCAATTTTGACTTTTTACGGAAAAAGCCGAAAAATTTGCCGATTACCGAAAAACTGCCTAAACGATTTTCGAAGGGTTACAATCTTCCCCCCTTAAAGAAATTCGGTCCCCGAATTTAGAATTTAACTACGCGTACCTTCAAAAAGATGGGGATATCTCTTCCTCATCTCGACCTCGGTCTCCCAGGTGACCTCTTCGCTGTTCGGGCCACGCCAAAGGACCTTGACGGACGGTATAACCTTCGACCTCAATTTCTTCACCTGCCGATCCAAAATGACCACCGGCTGCTCGGTGAAAGAAAGATCACGCTCTAACTGGATCATCTGGTGCTGAATCGCCTGGGAAGGATCATGAAGGTACTTGCGGAGCATCGAGACATGGAATACGGGGTGAACATCGGGGAAGCTGGGCGGAAGAGCTAACCGATAAGCGACTGGACCAACACGCTCTAGGATCTCGAAAGGACCAACATATCTAGGACTCAGCTTCCCTTTCTGCCCAAATCTCATCACACCCTTCATCGGAGAGACCTTCAGGAAAACATGATCGCCAACAGCGAACTCGAGTCGGCGACGACGCCTGTCAGCATAAGAATTCTGCCTGCTCTGTGCCGCTCTCATCCTGTCCCGAATCAGCTGTATTTTCTCGGTCGTCTCCTGCACAATCTGCGGCCCCAAAATACAGCTCTCCCTGAGCTCTGTCCAACATACTGGCGATCGACATCTCCTCCCATATAAAGCCTCGAAAGGTGCCATCTGAATCGTCTCCTGGAAGCTATTATTGTAGGAAAACTCGATCAAAGGCAAATGACGATCCCAGCTACCACCGAAATCTAAAACACAAGCTCTGAGCATGTCCTCAAGAGTCTGAATAGTACGCTCCGACTGACCGTCAGTCTGAGGATGAAAGGCTGTGCTAAAACTCAATCGGGTGCCCAAAGCTTCCTGTAGTTTCTGCCACAATCGGCTGGTAAACTGGGTGCCACGGTCGGACACGATGCAAGTCGGAACACCATGCAGTCGTACAATCTCATCAATATAAACCTGGGCGTACTGGGAAAATCCAAAAGTGGTCTTCACTGGCAGAAAGTGAGCCGCTTTCGTCAGTCGATCCACAATCACCCAAATAGAGTCATACCCTCGACTGGTCCTGGGTAGACCCACAACGAAGTCCATGGAGACCTGCTCCCACTTCCACTCAGGGATGGGCAAAGGCTGTAACTCACCGGCTGGCCTCTGGTGCTCAGCCTTGACTTGCTGACAAGTCAGGCATCTCGACACAAAATCTGTAATATCCTTCTTCATCCCGTCCCACCAGTAAACCTCTCTCAAATCACGATACATCTTGGTGGAACCTGGGTGAACACTGTATACTGATCTATGTGCCTCCTCGAGAATATCACGCCTCAGTCCCTCTGAATCTGGCACACACAGTCGAGTCCGAAATCGAAGTATCCCCTGATCATCAATCACGAACTCAGAAACTTTGCCCTGTCAAATCTGCTCACTGATCTCTAATGTACGGGCATCACCGGACTGTGCCTCGTGGATACGGTCAAGTAACTGTGGGCGTGCTCTGAAATGGGCCAGCTGTCCCCCTGTAGGAGTGAACTCGAACTGCACTCTGCTATCATATAAAACCTGCCAATCCGCCGTCGACTGCATCTGTACTGCGCTCAAACAAGATAAACTACCTCCGGGCCTCCTACTCAAAGCATCTGCCACCACATTCGCCTTACCCGGATGGTATAGAATCTCGCAGTCATAATCTTTCACCAACTCCATCCAACGGCGCTGTCTCAGGTTCAGGTCTCGCTGCTGGAAGATATACTTCAAACTCTTGTGGTCAGTGAATATCTGGCACGACTCACCGTATAGGTAATGTCTCCAGATCTTGAGTGCAAACACCACTGCAGCCATCTCTAAATCATGGGTGGGGTAGTTCTGCTCGTGTTTCCTCAGCTGCCGAGAAGCATACGCGATAACTCTGTCGTGCTGCATCAATACACATCCCAGCCCCACTCTAGAAGCATCACAATATACCACGAACCCGCCTGATCCTGAAGGCAATGCTAACACTGGTGCAGTAGTCAGACGAGTCTTCAACTGCTGGAAGCTATCCTCACATGCCTGGGTCCAATCAAAAGGAACCCCCTTCCGGGTCAACCCGGTCAAAGGTGCAGCAATGCGGGAGAAATCCTGGACGAAACGTCGATAATAGCCGGCCAGACCTAGAAAACTGCGAACCTCTGTAACTGATACTGGTCTAGGCCAACGCTGAACTGCCTCGATCTTCTTCGGGTCCACGCAAATACCATCTCTCGTCTCCACATGACCCAAGAAGTCGACACTGTCTAACCAGAATGCGCACTTGGAGAATTTGGCGAACAGCTGATGCTCCCTCAAAGTTAGCAATGTGATACGTAAGTGCTGCTCATGCTCCTCCCGGCTCTGAGAATAAACCAAGATGTCGTCAATGAACACAATGATGAACTGATCGAGATACGGCCTGAATACGCGGTTCATCAAATCCATAAAAGCTGCCGGGGCATTGGTGAGCCCGAACGACATCACCAAGAACTCGTAATGACCATAACGAGTACGGAAGGCGGTCTTCGGAATATCCTCCTTCCGAACCCGCAACTGGTGATAACCTGATCGTAAATCAACCTTCGAGAAGAACCCTGCACCCTGGAGCTGATCAAATAAGTCATCAATGCGGGGTAGGGGATACCTGTTCCGCACAGTAACCCGGTTCAGCTGACGATAATCAATGCATAAACGCATACTTCCGTCCTTCTTCTTACCAAACAGGACGGGAGCACCCCAAGGTGACACACTCGGTCGGATAAGCCCTTTGTCCAGCAAGTCCTGTAACTGATCCTTTAGCTCTCTCAGCTCCGCCGGGGCCATCCGATAAGGAGGTATAGAAATAGGCCCCGTGCCAGGGATCAAGTCAATACAGAACTCAATCTCGCGCTCTGGTGGCAGACCAGGCAGCTCGTCAGGAAATACATCAGGAAACTCTCTCACAACAGGGACCTGGTCCAACGGAACCTCTGTGGAGCTAGTATCACAAACATAGGCTAAGAATCCCTGACACCCTTTCCTTAAGAGCTGACCAGCGCGAAGAGATGAAATCAAGCTGGGAAGGGTAGCGCTACGATCTCCCTGAATAATAAGAACCGGCTCACCAGGAAAACTGAATTTGACTGCTTTCTCTCGGCAGTCCACGGATGCATAACAGGTGGCTAGCCAGTCCATACCAAGAAGAACGTCAAAGTCAAGCATATCGAGGAGAATCAAATCAACTGAAGAATCTCTCTCCCCGATACGAACGAAACACGATCGGTACACAAAACGGGCAACAAAAGACTCACCTACCGGGGTAATAACGACAAGCGGCTGATCTAACGGAGAAGACTCTCGGCCCAACCTCGGTGCAAAATATGTGGATACAAAGGAATGTGTGGAGCCTGGATCAAATAATACCCATGCATCAAAAGAACATACTGGCAGAGTACCTGTCACGACGGCATTGGATGCCTGTGCATCCTGAGGAGTCAATGCGAACACTCGGGCCTGTCCACCACTAATAGCTGGCTGTCCTCTGCCTCTACCTCGGCCTCTGCCTCTGCCTCTGTCGCCTCGTCCTCTCGGAACTGGACCGCCACGCCCACGGCCTCTAGAAGCATCTGGCTGGCGTGAAGTATCATCAGGAGTAGGAAGTAAAGCTCTCTGCGAAGGTGGTGAGGGTGGTAAAGTCATATGCGGGACTGTCGCCGCGCCCTGGCGTCCCATGGTATAGTCTCTGACACGGTGGTACTGACTCCCACACCGAAAACATCCTGGAGACGACTGCTGGGTCTGTGGTTATGAACCAAATAACTGACCTCGTCTCAATCTTCTGCCTCCGCCATCTCCCGGAAATAATCTATCACGATGTCTGCCCATCTGCCGCTGAGCTGGCGTATCAGTACGGATCCTCTTCGGCCCAGAAATGACCGGAGTCTCAGAAATACGCTCCTCCAAAAGTAAGGCTGCATCCATCGCGGCTGCGTATGTATCAAAGTGCTGGGTGCCGATGGCAAGGAATAGCTGTGTATCAAGCCCTCGTACAAACCTCTTTATTCTCTTCTCTTCTGTGTCGACTAGGTACGGAGCATATCGAGACAACTGGGTAAACTGTATATCATACTCCGACACTGTCATCCCAGGAGTCTTGCGCAAAGACTCAAAACTACGGGCTCGAGCATCTCGGACTCTCTCCGGAAGAAAACGGGCAAGAAATGCAGCTGTAAACTAATCCCAGGTGATAGAAGGCAGACCTGCAGCTCGGCCTCTCTCTACTGAGTCGTACCATGTCTGGACAAGACCCTCCAGACGAAAACTCGCAAACTCCACCAATCTATCCTCAGAACACCTCAACGAACGACAAATCCGAGCCATCCTATCGAGAAATGCCTGTGGGTCCTCTGTCGCATCTGTACCGGTAAAAGCTGGAGGTCTCAATCTCATGAACTCCTGTAGTGGAACAGGGATAGTCTCCATAGTAGCAGCAGGAGTGACTATCTGTGCAGCAGGTACGATCGTGGTCTGTGCGGTGGAAGGAACGTCCTCGGATCTCTGTGCCCGGCTGGACTCAACTAAAGATCCCATCATCTGCCGCAACTCTTGCATGCCGGCCTCTAATCTGGCAATACGGTACAGATAAGGCGGATCAGTGGGACCCTGAGGGGTAGGCGTATCCTCCCGCTCGATCCTCGCCTTAGACGAGCCCGCTCGAATCTCATCCCTAGCTGCAGCCCGCTGAGCTCTCGTAGTCTTTGGCGGCATCGAAGCTGGAACAAGAAACAGGACCGATAAGGACATTGCAATTGGATCAAGGAATGCAAGGAATCAAGAAAGGAAATACAAGCAATTATGTCCTAAGGTTACTTAGGCGGAGTACCGTATCGTAAGTATGCCGCGGATCATACCCACGCTACGCCACTCTGCTTAAGTTACCTACTCCATCTACCAAGGTCGTCCTACACTCAGAAAGGTAAAACCTACGCTCTGATACCAACTTTGTCACGACCCGAAAGTACGGAACGCGACCGGCACTTAGATTACGAGACGTCTAAAGGCATACCGTAACCTAAGTCAGCCAAAGCCCAGAAAATCTAAACCAAAATCAAAAGAGAGTGAAGGAAAAACCTTAAATGAAAACGGTTTTTATATCAAATAAGTTGCATAGAATCCCTTTTTAAAACATAAAAAATTTCCGAAAATTTCGGCAGAGTCTCCCCTGTATTTTCTATCCCCTAAAATGGGTACAACAAGATAATAAACCTGTAATCATAAAAATGGCATCCCCAAGCGGGAGCTAGCTCTTCGCCCAAGGCGGATCACAACCACATGCAATATAATAGTAATATCAAGAGAAGAGCATAAAGAAATGCAAAATACCAGAAAACACACGTCGGCTCAAGTGAGCTCGACCCAAAAGAACCACAAATATAAAAGTCTCTCAGTCTCATCACTAGGTCGCATATACAATACAAGTGGTAGATGGAGAATACTAGATACAATGATAAAGCAAAAAGAAATAAAGTATACTCGCAACCCACCTACGGGCGATGTCGCGAGTCTGAGCAAAAGAAACTGATGACAAGATAGCCCGCCGCTACAAGACTGACGGGTCCGACCTGCAAGACACTGTGGCACAACGGGGGTGAGTTGCCAGCTCGTGAGTAAATATAACATCTAATAAGGCAATCGTAAGAATGCACGCAATGCACCACAACATGCATGTCCATATGTGCTATAATATCTCTAGTATGCATGCACAGGTATGCAATGTCATTATTAAGTCTTTAAGTGTTTTAACTGCTAAGGTTATTGAATTCTTAACTTTAGAACATGAATATCTGTATAATAGCTAAATATCATCAAGAAATCATCTGAAAACCCGTGTCAAGCATCGACACCAAAAAGGAATCATATCTGTCTCAATATCGGGCTCCGTCAGTCCGGATCGGCCCATATCATAAATCTCACGACAACGGTCGGTATCCTCCGGATATCCGCCGCGCCAGACATCACCAGTAGGTAGTCTTCCTCTGCCAGGCTCATCGTCTACAACTCGATCTTCTTGCCCCGGGGTACCATACCGGGCCCACCATGTACCCGAGACGGTTCATCCACTCCTCGAATCGGGTATCGAAATCCAACAGAAAACATGAAAACTCATGGTGGACGACACATACATCACGAGAAAACCGCAACTTGTTTTGAAAATGATAAATATAAGGTTTTGTTAAATTCTTGCGGTTTTCCCCAAAAATCCAGAAATCGCAGAAATACTGAAATCCTCAAGAAAATCATAATGTCCACATGTTATATATGATAAATGTCTATGATATCAATGTGTATGATGTGAATTTTGGCGAGAGTTTTATGTAAATATGATGATGATGCAAGATATGTGCATGCGATGCAGTTTCATATATCAAGAATGAATGCAGGTGACGATACTAAGATAAACAGGTTCTATCGTGCACGTGGCATGGCAATTACCAAAGGCGTGTGTGTCACATGAATAGTGCGCGTGCTACAGATGCCAATGGTAATGGTGTTCGTGCCCTACAAAGTGATATCGCATAGGTAGAGATGAATGTCCATGCAATTTAACATACTGTTCGCTATAAGGGTATGCAGTGTACATGAATGGATAAGCTAGCTAACAATATAATCTAGCAAAAAGTAGGGTAATCCTAACTAGGGGGGCGCCTCGCGCCATCCAGACGATTCCCCCATAGATGAATACATCTACTCACCAGAAATCCTTGCTAATCCGATCCGGCCACCGCCTTGCCTTTTCGCGCCGTGTCCGATGTTTCTCCGACCGATCCTAAATTTGCACAACACCAAGTATAAGATTACATAACCCTAAACGATGCAAGTCACATTATACAAATATCGACGCTCACAAATTAATCATAGCATGCACTCGGTGCGTGGAAAAACGCACGAAAATCGCAATCCTTTAACAAAAATCGTCATTTCGGGGAAATCGACAAACTACCACCCGACTAGACGAAACCCCGCGTTCGCACATTCTAATAATCCTATACGAAGCTAATAATATTTCTAACCTAACGCAAATTGAACGCATTCTATTTTCTACAAAATCTAGTAAGCGATTTTCTTACCGATTCGTTACAAACATCGAAATTTATCGATTTAGCAAGCATATCATTACACCATTAACCATTCTAATCAATTAAATAACCATCCCTAACATAATCCAACCATTATGCTACAAACCCTAATTTTTAAAAATCAAAACCTTCTCTTGATTTTTCATGAACAAGGATTTACACTAAATTAATACTTAGAATTTCAATTCTAGCATAATTAAACCACAAGTTAACAAAAGGATTAAAATTTTCACCTCTCAAGCTTGAACCCTAGCTTGATCAAGTCTCCAAGAAGCCTCCTTTCATCATGTTTTTGAACCAATTTGGGTTGAGAGAGAAAGGATTAGGGTTTTGGTTTGAATGGAGAAAGAAATTTGTGAATTTTTATGAATTTTTTGCAAGAAAATGAAGCAAAATGAAGTGGGAAAATGGGGAAAAACTGCAGGTGAGGGTCGGCCAGCAGGTAGAGGAGGAAGTGCGGAAATTTTGGGGAAGTTTCTAGGTCATTACAACATCATATGATATCATATCATGCTTTCATATCAACCTTTTTCCAAAAAAAACCCTTTTTAAGCCATTTTTTCATAATTTTCCCACCAAAAATCTAAAAGTTTGCAAGACATGATATAATTTTATTAACACCATATTTTAGCTTATAAAGACTCCTAATTAAGAAATTTACCTAATTAAATTTGTATTTATCCCTAATTAAATGTATTTAAAAAGGCTTAAAATAATAAAAAAATAATTAATTACGAATTTTTTTTTATTTAACTAGATAATTATAAGTGACATTTTAGTGACAAAATTATAGTAATATCTTATCTAAATTTTGTATAATTAGGTCTACAATGAAAATTATCAATTTTGACTTTTTACGGAAAAAGCCGAAAAATTTGCCGATTACCGAAAAACTGCCTAAACGATTTTCGAAGGGTTACAGGGTGAGTCCGTTCAGTGTACTCAGTCTCCACTAAGCACCCGCATACCTTCTTTGATGTCAAACACCAATGGATATGGGATCATCCATCGTCCATCATATGGGTTGAGAAACGTATACGCTAGTCTACTCTGGTATATCGATGCCCTGTCTCGATACACCCTCGACTAGGAACATTTGAAGGATGTACTTTACGACTACTCTGTCCCCACCAGTATGATCTGCATCATAGTCCTGGTAGTCAAGTACTCATCCTAAGGGCTTATCAACATGTATTATAGAGAATCAGTGTACATGTTAAGATAAAGAGCAACCAGATAGCATACTATCATGTCGAGCAAGAAAGTCATCCCTCTATATGTCCAAGCATCTACTATAATATACATCGTATGTACAGTAATGGCCTCTGGGGCATACATATAACTAACACAAAATGGCAAATCAATGGTCATTTTCATGCACAAAGCACAATGGCAACACAAGATCTAAGACTTCTACGCGGAGCTCAAGAAAATCATGGCAAAAGGTCCACATCAAATCACCTTTTGATCTGCTAAAAATCTGGAAGAAAAATGAAGAGCTTATGAGAAACCAAGTATACCAAACTGAAGAGAACAGTAACATGGAGAACCCCAGGAAAAATGAGCCAACAAGTCAACCAAATGGCCGCGGATCCGCGGCCAATATGCCATATATGCGGCAGATCCACGGCCGAGTTGACTCAGTGTAAACTCGGATTTTGAGGGTAGCTTGGACATTTCATCTTGGGCCAGATTGTATCCCTAGGGTTTCAGTTTCCTGCATATAAATAGCCCAGAACAAAGCCAAGTGAAGGGGTGCTTATTTTTTGTGTTAGATTTTAGGATAGATTTTTGTAGTTCTTCTTCCTCTTTTCATCTTTCTCCATTAAAAGCTTGTATTGAGCTTTTATGAGTGGAGTGATGAATAAAAGAGTTCTTTTCTTTATCATGGTTGTCTTGTTACTTTATTAATTATATTTGCTTGTAATTTTCATTTGCTAATCTAATTGTTGTTGTTTGTTGTTTCTTTCTTTCTTCTTCTATTTTTCTTTATCCTTACAACAATGATGCTTAAGCTTGATCCTTGCCAAAGTTAGGTCTCAAATAGCTAGTTGTAATCTTCTCACCCCTTTATTTCTACCTTCCTCCTTTGTTGTATTTTCCTTTTCTTTTTTAATGGGTGAGTAGTTTCGCACTTGTTAGGGTAGAATAAGGAAAGTTTGAGAGAAGGAAATCTCTCTCACTCTTTTCTTGCCCAACATCTTAATTCGGACTTCCGTTAATTGAACCACAATCCTACATGATAGCGGTGATTCCTTAGTGAGACCGGTTGTGGTTGAATTAACCGGAGGTTATAGCTAAGAGCCAAGAACGGACGGACAAGGACCAAATAGAAAAAAATAAGCGTTGGAAAGCCTAGCTTATACTCGCAAGTTCCTTCCTAGTCGTGCTAATCCCCGTTGTTGCCGATTACCGTAACACCGATATTGAGAGTGACAACGAAAGAAGTGAGTGACTCCTATCTCTAACCCAATCCTAACCCTAACAAGCTCTCTTTATATATATTTTAGCACTTAGTTAATCTCAAACAAACCTGGACATTTGGATTTAACTCATTAAAGCACATAGAAAAAGATTTCCATCTCCCTACGGACGACCCGTAATCAACCGGCTAGCTACCAAGCAAAATCGTCTTGATTGCGGTAATTAACTAAGCACGCAAAAACTCTAACAATCAAATGGCGCCGTTGCCGGGGAGACGGTAGTTTATTTCTTTGTGTAATTCGGGTTAATTTGTGAATATACATATAACCAAAAAAATATATTGTAAAAATCATCTTGTTATTTTTGATTAGTTTTTGTGCAAGTGTGCAGGATAGGAAGAAGGTCGAGTTCAGTGCCAAAGACGCGGGAAGTTAAACCCATATCTCGCGGCTACACCACGGCGGATCAAGACAGAACCAATGGTCTACTATAAAATTCTGGAGCAAACCCAGTGAGCAAATAAAGATTCAGGGGCTCTAAACAAGAAGAGGAGACTGAAGTCAGCACAGGTAAGAAGTTTGAAGCCTCAAGTCAACTGAAAAGCCACGGAACCGCGGCACAAGTGCATGTTTGACCGCGGAACCGCGGTCAAACTCTGACGTCAGGAACCCAATTTTTCTATGAGTATCCTAACCCTCTTCTCCACTCTTCTGAACTCCACTGAACTATTCTTTCTGCAGTATTCTTTGCACAGACTCTCTTCCCCTCTCTAATAAAATTGCTTTTGTGCAGGATACTTTGCGCCGCCGCCAAATAATTCTTTTTTGCAAGTGTTTTAAATTTTTGTTTGTTACTGTTTTGCATAAATAATACGGACTTTAAGGGGCTATAACACCAATTCAGTTTGGGTGGGGATTTCATCACCCTTGCTAAGGCCCCAAAAATCACTAAAAGCATACGCATTACCCTTGAGCTTAATTAAAAAATATTTAGACTCAGCCAACTAAGGACTGTTGTGCTCAATAGGACAGAGGAAGGTTGTGGTCATTCGATCGTTTATCTAAACTTGACTTTGTGGTGCCTAGGCTAGACAAGTGAGAAAGGTATTTTAAAAGGCCCGTCTCACGGTGATTCATGAGCGGAACCCTCCTTTCCTCACTTATGCTTACCTGGCCACAATTGGCAGTGAAGAGACGATTTGAGGGTTATCTCACAACTTGTCGCTTTGGAACAGTTAAGAGCAGTCTAGTGGACTTTGAAGACCATAGCTCTAGGTGTGATTGTGCATATTTTGACTGTAATTGTTTGAAGTTAATCTGTAAGTCCGTACATATTTCTGGAAAACTCTTTCTAAAAAAACAGAAAAAACACAAAACAAAAACTTTTATAAAAACTTGCCCTTCGTCGCCAGAATCTCATTTTTCACCCACCTTTCATCCGCATTTCTCCTTTGACGTTTTCTTACCTCCACATTCTACGCTTTGACTACACTAAACTCGTTTAGTGTATGTCCGGTTGGACTCGGGAAATTCAAAATTATTTTTATTTGTTATGGCATGCACACACATGTGCATGTTTATGTGAGGGTGTGTTTGTGTAATCTAGTTTAGCAACCATAACAACTTAACCCTAATCCTAATCCCTTGCTTTGCCTTAACCTTAAATCCTAGATATTTGTTGTGGGAGATATTTGTTTTGTTTCGGATTTGGGAAGAGGTGGCATGGTGACTCACTTAAGAGCATGGCTTGCATTTATGTGAGAGTTATTATATGGTGCACTCACCCTTATCCTCACCTCTCTCTCTTTTCTTCACACCTCACTCATTTCTCTCTCATGTATTCCTTTCTCATTATCTCTTCATCTGCATAGCTCTCAACTGAACACTTGAACTATCCTTCATGAAAACCTACACTAATCTTCATAAAATCTCACAAAAATCACATCTTTAGACTTGTTTTGCCTCTTAGATGCCTTGGAGCTTGGAAAGCTAGGATCTTTGAGCTTGTGGGAGTAGGTAATGATCTCTATCTATTCTTTATAATGTTATAGTGTTGTGTAGTCTTTTAGTTTTAGTTTAGAACGCTTAAGGTATCGTTTCGGGTAAATATCGTATTTTTAGTGTCAATATATGATATCTGTGATCTGCTGTGACCCCGAGAGTATACTAGAAAATCTAGCAGTGTAGTTGTGTTGTACCAGAGACCCTAAACCTTCACCTAAAGCACGAACCCCTCCCCCTCGGTTTTGGCCGGCGACATGCTCACGAAATCCGGCGTCCTCGGATTTTTGGTGGGGTTTTGGTTTGGATTTTGGTGGGTAGCTGTATGCTTTGGTTTAGGTGTGTTTGGTCCTGTTTGATTTTTTGGTTTTCTCTGTATACAAAATATGGGATCACCTAGCTAGTTTCTTATGTTACGATTACGTGTGTTACGTTATACGACACGGTTCGTGCACTTTATGTGGTTTTGCTCTTGGGTTGGTTTCATAGTATCGCTACACACGTTAGCCACAATACGAATACTTGAGAGTATGTTTTGAGTTGGTGCGTTGGTCAAACGTAGTTTGTACATGTTATTGGTCATTTGCTAATATACATACTTATTATATTGTTTTATGTTTTAGGTTCGCAGGCGGGGACTTTGGACGCTGCGAAGAAGGGGAAACAGGTGGTTGGCTTTACTTAGCCAGGAGCGTTGGTGAGTACATTTAACATCTACAGGGGAATCGCCCGCATGGCATTATGCGTCTGGGCTAGAGATGATATGATATTAGTCGCATATTCTATTGCATATATAGAGTTTGTGCATACACCTCATTGCATATTATTATTTGTTGTGCTTGGACTTGTACCCTTTGGACACTGCACTATTATTGACGGCTCTTGTTGCACGAGCACTGATTGTATGCCACTCACACCGTAAATAATTTCCATGACACACACAACACCTATACTTTGTGATATTGTATTGGTTAGGGACATTGAGACATTGATTCATACTCCATTGTGCATATGACATATAGCATACCTGTATACCTACATGCTTACACATATGCCTTAACATGCCTACATGCTAGTTACCTATATACCTATATAGTATTGTACCATTAGTGATAGGTATATACACATATGAGACATAGCAACGTGTACATCATGCATACATACGTGTACATATACCTGGAGGGGATTACATCATTATTGATAGGTAGATACACATATCTTGCTATGCCGATGTGGTTACGTATACCTGGCTATAGCTACATGTTCACCTTTATTTGATGTTGTATGGACTTGGAGAAATTAGAAACCGTATGATATATAATAACTTGTTGCAGTTAGATGGCGATTTTTCCTTCATATGCTTATATTACTGTTTTATGTTGCATATGTTATATTCATGGATTTTCATATTGAGATATGGATTTCACATTATATTTTTTCCTGGATTTGAGGACCGTGGTGGTTTCATGAAATTTTGCAAGTATTCTTATTCTTTACTTGATATTTGGATGCATCCACTCAGAGATTTATTTTAAACCGATACGGGATCGAGAGTGTTGATGTTGGGAAACTTAAGATTCGGAGGACGTATATACCGATACGTGGAACACAAGTGTCGAGGTGAGACACTTAGGTTTCGAGGAACGTATAGATATCAGAAAACCGATACGTGGATCACGGGTGTCGATACCGGACACTTATGATTCGAGGAACGTATGAATATGATAAAGACCGATATGTGGATCACGTGTGTTGATACCGGACACTTACGATTCGAGGAACGTATGGATATGAGTATTTATGTGTCGATGCTAGACACTTGTTTTCATGATATTTTTACTCCTAAGTATATATATAACAGTGGAATGGAACGCTGTTATATATATATATATATAATAGTGGAATGGGATGCTAATATATATATATATATATATATATATATATACATATATATATATATACACATATCTAATTTATATACATCATTATAGTAATCTTGCAATTATACTTATTCATTACATGAGATTTACTTGATTTAGGATACAGGATATATGAGATTTACTTGATATTGGACACTCAGGATATATGAGATTTACTTGATATTGGACACTCAGGATATATGAGACTTACAGGATATGAGAGCCAATTTGGGGGCTGATTTGAGGAAATTGGGACTTGATTGTCTTAATGGACTTTGGTCCTGCCACGAGGTCAGGATTCCGTAAGGATGACATGTTTTATCCCATACTCCGCATTTATTTTATATGCATTGCTTCATTTATTAGTAGTACCTGATAGAGTACCTTTCATGACTGTTGCATACATATTGCCATTTATTGCTATCCGCTTGCATTTGTTAGATTTAGATTCGTGCTGTACGTGCATACTTGCGATTACCTGCATATGTTATTTACTATTCACGAGTTGGAAACTCACCCCCGTTGTGCCACAGTGTTTTGTAGGTTGTTCCTCAGAGTAGTCAGAGGCAGGGTTTTTCATCTATCATATCATATTTTGCAGCGGATACCGCTACGACTGACTGTGTACAGTTTTTCTATAGGTGGGTTTTTGCAGTTATCCGATGTTGCTCATTGTATATTCGTTGTACCATGTACTCTCCATTTACCACTTTCATGTATGACTTAGAGACCTGATGTGAGGACGATATTGTATATTATTTTGTGACTTGGAGGTCTTTTATGCAGTTTTATTTATATCGTCTTTTTCTTCGCTACGGCGTCGTATATCTGTTGTGGTGGTTGTTTTCCGTCTTTGGGCATGTATTTTCTCCTATTTGGGGATGCTTTACTTATTATCTTTGTCATACCCCTTTTGGGGCTGCTGGTTTTTACAAAGGAGGTGCTGCCAAAATTTTTAAAGGAAATAAAGTTGGACCTTAAAGAATTTGGTTTGAGATTTCAAAAGTTTTAAAAATGTTATTATCACTTACTATTTTTGATGGTTTAGATTGCTGGGTTTTCGGCTTACTTAAATTGCGTTACATCTGTAGACGTTGCGTAGTTTAAGGGCCGTCACGTGCCAATTTCGGGTCGTGACATGAACGAATGTTATTACATACCGAACCTGATATGCAATATTATATCAGTTTCTTTATTAAGTAAAGAAAGATATAATTTTGTATTACAGGATAATTTTATGAACATTTTCCTGAATAAAAAGTTGATTGGATCTGGCATGATATGCAATGGCATATACGTTCTAAATCAAACCACAGTTCTTAGCATACAAAACGCACGCAAAACGAAAAGTTCAGAAATGATTGAATCCTTCTTGTGACATTGTAAACTAGGTCATATCAATGCGACACGACTGGCTAAGTTACATAAAGATGGATATTTGAATCAGTTTGAATTTACATCTTATAAAACTTGCCAGTCGTGTCTCAAAGGCAAGATGACCAAAACTCCGTTTACTGAACACGGAGAAAGAGCTACTGAACTCTTAGGACTGATATATAGTGATCTATGCGGTCCCATATCTACACATGCCAGGAATGGTTGCTCATACTTTATTACAATCACTGCTGATCTCTCAAGATTCGGACATGTGTTCCTGTTGAAACACAAGTTTAAAACTTTTGAGAAATTCAAAGAATATAAACATGAAGTTGAGAAACAGACGGATAAAAGTATTAAAATCTTTCGATCTGATCGAGGAGGAGAATACTTGAGCACAGAGTTCCTGGACTATCTAAAAGAGAATGGGATTCTCTCTCAGCTTACTCTTCCGTATACACTACAGCACAACGGCGTATCGGAGCGGAGGAATCGCGCCCTATTGGATATGGTGCGCTCTATGATGAGCAATGCTGAGTTACCTATTTCCTTTTGCGGTTATGCGCTTGAGACAGCAGCATTCCTATTGAATCAAGTTCTATCTAAATCAGTGCCTACAACACCATATGAGATATGGAGTGGAAAGAGACCATATCTTAAACGAGTTAAGATATGGGGTTGTGTCACTACCTGTAATTTAGCACATGCCCGGAACATAAATTACGCAACGTCTAAAGGCGTAACGTAAATCAAGTAAGCCGAATCCCAGAAAATCTAAACATTTTCGCGGAAAATAGTGGGGGTGCAGTTTTGAAATAAAGGTATAATGAATCATGTTTTCTATAAATGCATAGCTAATTAAACATAAAAATGCAAATGGATTATACTAGTTGAAGACATATTTCGTCTTTTTATAAAAAAAATTAGTGTTACGACCCTAAATGGCACGTGACTGGCACTTAAATCATGTGAAGCCTATAGGACCCCACCTAATTCAAGTAAGCCAAAAGCCCAGAAATATAAACCATTTAAATGAGATTGAAGGAATATTTATTTCAAGTTAACATATAAATTCACTTTGAAAGTCATAGTAAATATTTTTAAAATATCATGTCTTTTCCTAAAAATTTCGGCAGAGTTTCCTTTGTAAATACTGGCCCCAAACGGGTACAAACATGATTATACATATA
Source organism: Agapanthus africanus (assembly GCA_030015575.1). NCBI lineage: Eukaryota > Viridiplantae > Streptophyta > Magnoliopsida > Asparagales > Amaryllidaceae > Agapanthus > Agapanthus africanus. The sequence goes on from JASDDO010000018.1 coordinate 217,155,355, forward strand.
TAATGAATAAAGGCATCCCCAAGCGGGAGCTAGCTCTTCACCAATTGGCGGAAACAACCACGCAAGCAATATAATATACAACGCCGAAGGGCAAGGATCAAAACTCAGAATGAAATCCAACGTCATCAAGGAAACTAGAAAACCATAATAATGCAAGCGCGTGACTCTAAGGTCGAAAGAATAAACAACTGGTTTTCTAAGTCTGTCCAAATAATACAAGTCTGGTTGATGGAGTTTACTAGATACAACTGAAATAAATAAAGTACTATGGTTGCCACGATGCAAGTGAACCCACCTACCAAAGCAATCACCCGGATGGAAGCAGTGTGCCAGCAAGCCGCAACGAAATCTGTACGGCTAAACCTGCAAGAAACTGTGGCACAACGGGGGTGAGTTACCAACTCATGAATAGAAAACATCACCGAGAAGAAATCGCATGTATGACTCTCTCCTAGGTCATACAATAATATTCTCATAATACATAACTTGAAGAATCTAATAATGGCAAGGGCAAACATCTAAACATAAGTGTAATACTAAGTGCTCGTGTCAGTGTCTCAGGTAGCAACATATCACATATATGATTTATGAATGCATGAAAACAGAATACATCTTAAATGAGAAAACCGTTTTCTTATCTCAGTGAGATTTCTGTATAAAAATCGAATTATCATCAATGAAATCAACAAAGAATCCGTGTCAAACATCGACACAAAATATATATCCCAATATCTCAATATCTCGGGCTCCGGCAATCCGGACTAGCCTGTATCATCAAATCTCAATATCTCGGGCTCCGGCAATCCGAACTGGCCCATATCATCAAATCCCAATACCTCGGGCTCCGCTTGATCAGGATCGGCCCATAACTCCGAACGGTATCCTCCGGATATCCGTCGAGTCTCCATACAATCACTGGTCGTTAGTGCTCCCCTGCCGGGCTCAACGCCTTTCTATACGATCTTCTTGCCCCGGAGTACCGCACCGGGTCCACCATGCACCCGCAAACGGTCCCTCCCCTACCTCGAATCGGGTGTATGATACTGCTCAAGAACCGAGAAAACTGCAAATTTCTATTTTTAGAAATGATAATGAGTTTATAAATCCTTGCAGTTTCTCCAAATCCAGAAATTTCATGGAAAATCCGAATCCTATAATCAGGAGTCAATAAACTGTGAATACCAGCATAAGCCCCATAATATTGCATAATAAATGAATATACACATGCATGGGTATCTAAGTAAAGAATGCACTATCTAAACTAGCATAGAAATCGTATATTGGAACTATCAGCTAGCAGTTATATCCATGAAGTAATATACTCTAAAGTGTACGTGACATAGCAATTATCGATAATGATGTGTGTGAGCCGGAAAACAAGTGTTCGTGGACATACGCATCATCGGTAATGGTGCTGGTGTCCTAACAATCGATATCATAATAGTTAAAGAAATACGTATAAACATGCAATGCAATGAGAACATGGATAGTAAACGCAACATTGAAGAATATACATTTCTATATACGAGTCATACAGCTTTTGGTGTTTGAAATCGCACGAATCGTGATTTTAGAAAAATAGGGGCTACGGGGTCTTTGAGAAAAGATACGTCCTTTAGAAAATCCGTAGTATCTCTCGGCCTGTCTTTAAAATACTCACGATTCGTTAGTTTTGAAAATAAGTATGACTCGAGCCCGGCTAACATCAACCTGATAAACTACAGGACTAATCTAAGAGACTAATCGAAAGGGCAAGGAAAACCACCTAAAGTCCGAGTCGATATATCTAGTAGTCGGCGATCCCGCCTCAATAGCGTCACGTACGGTAAAATATATAATACGACATACTCCAGTCAAGAGTGCGGATTAATCATCATAATTATACTTCGTACGGTAAAATCTATCGTACGGCATCCCAAAATCGGGGTACGGGTCAATTATCACTTATACCTCATTATTCATATGGTATCATTATCATAATATCCTGAATTAGGGTTACCGTTCTATAGTCTAGTACATACCAATACCATCAAACATATATTCGCGTGTGAATAAAATCACATCGCCCATCGATCCACTATAATTTCATGTCGTATCTCATAACACGACCCAAATCACATAACCGGTCTCACGGCATCATGACCGATCACATCGACTCATCTCCAAGTATCATATACTAACCTCATCACCCGTGTATATGTTTATATGTGTGTGTGTGTGTGTACTGTCATGACCCAAAATTGGCACGTGACGGCCCTTAAACTACGCAACGTCTACAGGCGTAATGCAATTTAAGTAAGCCGAAAACTCAGCAATTTAAGCCATCAAAAGTAGTAAGTGATAATAGCATTTTCAAAACTTTTGAAATCTCAAACCAAATTCTGTAAAGTCCAACTTTACTTTCTTAAAAATTTTGGCAGCACCTCCTTTGTAACAACTAACCCCAAAAATGGGTACAACATAAATATAAAGTAAAACATCCCCAACGGGAGCAAATTCACGCCCAACGGCGGAAAACAACCACCGCAACAGATATACGACGCCGTAGCGAAGAAATAAAAGACGATATAAGTAAAACTGTATAAAAGACATCCAAGTCACCAAAATATACAGTATCGTCCTCACATCAAGTCTCTAAGTCATACACATGAAAGTGGTAGATGGAGAGTGCAGGATATAATGAATATACAATGAACATGAACGGATAACCACAAAACCCACCTAAAACAAAACTACACACCGTGAGCCGAAACGGTATCCGCAGCAAAATATGATAAGATAGATGAATAGCCTGCCTCGACTACTCTGGGGAGCAACATGCAAAACACTGTGGCACAACGGGGGTGAGTTGCCAACTCATGAATAGTAAATAACATATACAGGTAATCGCAAGTAAGCACGTACATTGCGAAACTAACATATGGAAGCTAAGTAATAAATGGTCATATGCATGCAACAGTTATGAAAGGTACACTAGCAGGTACAACTAATACATGAAGCGGTAATATGACAATATGTATGCAATAGTCATATAATGTACTCTATCGGTACTACTAATACATGAACAATAAATGGCAATATGTATGCAACAGTCATGTAAGGTACTCTATCAGGTACTACTAATACATGAAAAATTATATGACAATGTATATATGCAGCAGTCATGAAAGGTACTCTAGAAGATACAACTAATACATGAAGCAATGCATATAAAATAAAAGTATGTAAATTGATTGATCTCAAAAATATCTAGTAACCGCAATCAAGAACGGCGTTGCTTGGTAGCTAGCCGGTGAGTACAGGTCGGTCCACAGGGATGCTGTGAATTTTCTAATCGCGCTAATGAGTTAATTCCGATTGTGGTCGGACAGATTATTAAATCTAAAAACTAAATCTATCTATACTAAGATTATCTAGATCTAAATCTTGCTATGGTTAGGTTTAGGAATGGTTTGGAAATGTAAATAAATCTCAACGCTTTCTGTAACCAAATTAGGATCTAAGAGGAGTTATGGTAATTATTAATAAAGGGGATTAGATCCATTCGGGAAGGTGTTCCTTCCTTTAGGTTCTTGTCCTTCCTTTATCAATCCTTACCCTGACCTCTATGGAAAACACGCGCAACCGGGCCTTTATACTACGGTATCACCGCTACCTCGAGGAATAGGGTGCCGTAGGGCGCAGTGTGTGCGTGTATGCATGGAGTCCTATTGATTATATGTGATGGGTAAGAAAGAGATGAGAGATCTCATCTCTCAAAAGCCTTCCCCAAAGCTGACTCTAACAATTATCTAGGGCAAGGAATTAAACCTAAACTAGAGCAGAGAATGAAAAATTACCTACTTTATAGATGGCTCTCTCCAAACATCAACACAGGGTTGTCAGATCTGAATTCATGAAATGAAAAGAGGCACCGATGCTCTCTAAAAGAATTCTAAAATTTATTAATGAAGGGAGGCATGAAAAGAATACAATGATTTGGGCTTCTATTTATAAGGCATAGAAACCCTAGGTTACAATTGACCCGCATGTCTACATTTACCAAAATAACCTTAGGTTGACTAGTCAAAGCCGTCTTAAAATTATGGTAAATTTATTTCCATCAAGATCTCTGGACGGCCGCGGAACCGCGGCCCGAGGCCCTGTTTGGCCGCGGTTCCACGGTCCAACAGTGGGCTTGGGCCTTCATCTTTCTTGGGCTGGCTCTGGTAATTTTGTTCTTCTTATTTCTTCTGTACTTTTCTCAATTGGGCTTCGAGGTTTTTTCCAGATCTCCAGTGAATAATGTAGTGGATTTTAACCGTTGCTTCGAGATGAAATCTTGGACCTTGCACTGCCTTGTACTTTGTGAACTTTACCGTTTATGTAGGCTTGATCAAGATCCTTCTATTTGTTGGTTGTAGTTCCACTTTTGCATTGTCTTTTATCTTTTTCACTGTTTTAGATCCAAGAACCTGTAACCTGTACTATGTAGCAGACATGGGTCAAAAGCACCTGTTTATTTATAAAACGAATAAGAATGGGGAATATAATAATGCAATATTATGGTATGAACAAATACCCCCAAACTTATCTTTTGCTCGTCCTCGAGCAAACTTATTTTTTTATTCTCTACAAAAACCTAACCACACTTTCGCAGGGAAACGCGATTGCACTGAGCTTGTGCAACAAGCCGTTAAACCTCTAGGTGTCCCTAGTAGGAGGAGTGTTGTCTCCTGAGGGTTTTCAGCGGATACTACCCACAAAATCCTATCAATTCGGTTTTTCGACTTTTGTTCTCCAATTAGGTTTTCTAACAAGGAATTCTTTTATCATCGACTCATAAATCATCCACCCATATTCTTCACACTTCCTCATCATTTAACTTAAAATTATATATGTTCTGCAGACCTACTTAGCTTTCGGCATTTCTTAAGTTTTCCTTCTAGGGTTCCATCTCCACTTAGGAATTTTTATCAACTCTATTAAAGATACAAGTTCTATTCTTCATTTCTTTCTCTCATTTAAACTCCAATCACATATCCCTACGTGTGTGTATATATCATCCCTACACTTGGAAATTCAAATTAAGCAATCATACTCTTGTCCGTTATCTAATGCACTTATTAATTGGTGAATTTTTCTTACACATCCTTCATGCGACCGTTAATACTTCTTGAGGTACCAACAACCGATTACAAGATGTGTTTGCACTTCAAAGCGTACTTCCTAGTCTTGTAACACCCAAGGCTTTTTAGCAGTGACTCCTAAACCAGTTGGTCTAAGGCACTAGGTGATGAAGCACCCTCGCTAAACATTTTTTCATTAATGCAGCCATAAGTAATCACAAAAACCAGTGTTCATTTTTTTTCTTTTTATTCACACTTGTATTTTTTATTTTCATCGTACTAAGGACTTTAGACAAGAGCACTTCAAGGTCTCTTCTACTATTCCAAGCTTCAAGGTGCGTGATTGTGCAATTTGTAGGGTATACATTTTCAGAATCTAGACTTAAGCTAGGAATTATTTTTCAAAGTTATACTCTAATAAAAATATCAATACTTTTCCTTTGTTTCGACTTAGCCCAAGAAGTGAACTCAAAATTTGCCTATTTCTAAATAAAGTACAAAGACATATACTTTCTACCGCTAAACTTTAAGGAAGGTTATTTTTAGGGTTTTTAATTTACTAAGTCTAAGATCTAGTTGTTCCTAGCTAGTTAACCTATTTGTCAAACTCAAGTCAATTAGGCCAAAATTAAATAGATTAATTTTTATAATTTTTAAAAAAAATTCAAATTTTTATGGGTTTTAAAATAAGTATGCAAATGCAAGAATATACACATGAATGCGAAGGAAGAAGGCTTACCGAGCATACCCCCAAACTTAAATTTGACAGTGTCCTCACTGTCATGCTACACCAAGAGGGTTGAGAATGTCGGCACTCCCCTGTTTATTTATTTATAATTTTTTTTTGATTTTTTTTATTGTTAATAGAAAAAGAAAACAAAAAGTATATATACATATATACAACAAGGTCTTCCCCAAACTAAACAAGGCCTTACACAGGCCAAAGGTTAACACCAACCATTCAAAAATTTTATCGTGATAATGGTAGGGTTGGTAGAAGAATGGAGTGTAGAAGAAAGAAATGAGAAGCACACGAGACCGTGTGGAAAGAAAGGTAGAATATGGTCTCGGTGGAGGAGAAGAAGGGCGGAAAAAAGAAAGAATTGTAGTACGATCTTGAGGGTGTAAATCGAGTGAATAAATTAGCGCAATTTATGATGACCGTTGTGTTAAAAGCGATTGTGCTAATCTATCAACCCGTCGAGAAATGGGGTCAAATCCCTCAAGATTCGCAAGAAAACATGGGTACGTCGAACTTGGTAAACCCTCCATTGAAAATGGAAAGGCGACGGATTCTTGCGTGGTTGACACGATAGGAAGGACGAAAGGGAGTGATTTAGGGATAGTCTTATTCTCACATAAGTAATCTGTCTCGAACTTGAAAGATTCCATCAATGGTTCGAAATGACTGTAAGCAACCGAGTCTGATGGTTCAACTAACTCGTCTGAAAATTTAAAGGACTCAAACTCGGGAGGTGAGTCTTCAATATCGTCCGAAAAAGTGAAGCACTCGTAATCATTATCGTCTGTGAGAACTGTGTCAGATTCTAAGAGAAATTTTTCAAGCTCACAGTCTTCAAGTGTGATCTTTTGCGTGGTCGGAACGATGGAAAGGAGGGAGGGTGATTTAGGAAGTATAACAGTTAAAGGTTCAAGAGGATGAATTGGCAAATCCGACACATCAAACAAAAATGGTCCATCCTCAATATTATCCTCAATACTATCCTTATAATTCTCCTCAAAGTTTAGCTTATCCATGCCATTATCATCAAAATAAAGATGCATATGAGGTTCGGGAGAAACATTTAATGACTCGGGATGATGAATTGGAGATAAAATTTCAACCAAATTTACGGGTTCATCATCCAAAATATTCTCGGCGTCTATATCCTCAATCAAGTGAAAATCAATTTTTTCTGACACCTCATCAAAAGCATGGATATTTATCAATTTAGGTTCTAGAGTGGAGGTGTAAAGTTCAAAAGGATTAGGTGTGGTTTCACTCGAAAGGGATTCTTCACAATCTGGCAAATCAAGCACTACAAAGTCACACAACTCGTTAAATGTTTTATTTTCAACTTGTGAATCATTTGGGACAATCGATGGAAAACCGGAGTTGTGGGCTTCAATTGGGTATGGGTAGGTTTGATTTGGAAATCCTCTTAAATTCGCACTCTGTCCAAACGCCTCCTCATACATTGAAAAATTTGTAGCTAGTTGGAAACTAGCTTCCGGTTCGCTAGGTTGCATAAGGGCAGCAATAGACGCATCCACATTCCTAACCATTTTGTTTGTTTCTGAAATATAAGCTTCCAACGACTGTTCCAAACTAGACATGGGTTGTGAAGGGGTTTCGGTAAAAGATTCGAAATTGTTTAGATACGTGAAACTCCTAAATGGCTGTGTAGAAACAGTGTCTAGTGAAGGTAGGAAAGTCGGGTAGGACAGGTAGAATTGGATGGTTGGACAGGAGTAGGATCAACAGTTGGATAAAAAGGTGAATGGACTTGTGGATCCCTAGAACTAGATGAGTGGAGAGGGGTGAAAGATCGGCTACGAGATTGAGCAATATGCTCAGCAATGGACATCGGTTTAGGAGTTACAGCAGGACTTGAAAAAGTGGTATCAACATATGAAGGTTGACATAGTTGACACAAAGTGGGTTGCAAAGTCGAACTGTTTCTCCTAGACGCTTCTATTTGATCTTTCAAAGAAATTTTGGGCATGGAAGGATTTTCCTTAAATCGACCGAAGCAATTGACGTACGAGGCAAAGTTAGGTTCGGGATACCAAAGTTCGGCAAGAGATTTATGATGTGGGGTACCCATGATAGAAGAAAGAGAAGAGAAAGAAGGTAGGTGGTGCAAGGATTTCTTAGCGGCAAACTTTGCAAGTTTTGTTAAAAATTTTTTTTTCTTTTTCCCCTTTTTTTTTATTTGGAACTGTTTGCAAAAAATTTTTTTTGATAAAGGGCTAAGACACACATTCGATCAACCAAAAATGCACAATCAGGCCTAGATCTAAGGTCACCTAGGTCAGCTAGACAGCTCCTAACTGTTCCAAAGGGCTAGAAATAGGACCTCAAACCGCCTCTTCACCGCCAATTGCGGCCAGGTAAGTGCCAGGTAAGTGGGAAGGAACCACAGTAGTGGGCCTAATTAGTAACCACTAGCCTTTGACACACTTGCCTAGACACCGCAAAGTCAGGTTAGGATAAACGGTCGATGCCTATAACTAGTCCTCTGTCCTATTGAGCTCGAAGTCCTTAGAGCTGAGTCTAGAATTTTTTAATTAAAGATTGGTCAATGCAAATGCCTTATGTGATTTCTGGGGTCCTAAGAAGGGTGATAAAATCCCCACCCAATCTGACTTGGTCAAAAAGCCCCTTAAAGTCAGTTTTAAAGATATGCAAAACAGAAAAATCACTTGCAATCAAATCTTTTTATTTTATACGCGGCGCAAAGAATCCTGCACAAGATTGTTATTTGGAAGGGAAAAGATTTTTTTTAAGCGCAAAGAATCCTGCAGGAGATTTTTCAGAAGATATATCGGAGATTTGCAGAGGAGGAGAGAGAAAACTCACAGAGATTTGCAGTGTCGGAACTGTTTTTTTTTCTGGTGATGTCACCAGGGCGCGGCGGTTCCGCGGCGGGAATGAGGGTCGCGCGGCGGTTCCGCGGAGGGAATGGGGGTCGCGCGGCGGTTCCGCCGTGTGTTGGTCGCTTCGGCAGTTTTTTTTTGAACCAGATCACCGTGATTCTTCTTGTTGACTCGGTCCTCCAAATTTCTTCTGTTGTCTATTGTGATATTCCTCTGTTTGTTCGGAATTGATATTTGCTATTTTGATCTCTGTAGATTTCCAGATCCGAATTTGTTCATAGATCCTGCAAAATTCACACAAAAATACCCTTCCCAAAAATAACAGATGATATATTTTTATATTTTTTTGATTTTTCAGATTTTTATGATTTTTTTTTAATTTTGATTAACCCGAAATTGCAAAAAGGAAATAACACGCCATCCCCGGCAACGGCGCCATTTGATTGATCTAAAAAATATCTAGTAACCATAATCAAGAACGGCGTCGCTTGGTAGCTAGCCGGTGAGTACGGGTCGGTCCACAGGGATGTTGTGAATTTCCTAATCGCGCTAACGAGTTAATTCCGATTGTGGTCGGACAGATTATTAAATCTAAAAACTAAATCTATCTATACTAAGATTATCTAGATCTAAATCTTGCTATGGTTAGGTTTAGGAATGATTTGGAAATGTAAATAAATCTCAACGCTTTCTATACCCAAATTAGGATCTAAGAGGAGTTATGGTAATTATTAATAAAGGGGATTAGATCCATTCGGGAAGGTGTTCCTTCCTCTAGGTTTTTGTCCTTCCTTTATCAATCCTTACACTAACCTCCATGGAAAACACGTGCAACCGGGCCTTTATACTACGGTATCACTTCTACCTCGAGGGATAGGGTGCCGTAGGGCGCGGTGTGTGCGTGTATGCATGGAGTCCTATTGATTATATGTGATGGGTAAGAAAGAGATGAGAGATATCATCTCTCAAAATCTTTCCCCAAAGCTAACTCTAACAATTATCTAGGGCAAGGAATTAAATCTAAACTAGAGCAAAGAATGAAAAATTATCTACTTTATAGATGGCTCTCTCCAAACATCAACACAGGGCTGCCAGATCTGAATTCATGAAATGAAAAGAGGCACCGATGCTCTCCAAAAGAATTCTAAAATTTATTAATGAAGGGAGGCATGAAAAGAATACAATGATTTGGGCTTCTATTTATAAGGCATAGAAACCCTAGGTTACAATTGACCCGCATGTCTACATTTACCAAAATAACACTAGGTTGACTAGTCAAAGCTGTCTTAAAATTATGGTAAAATTTATTTCCATCAAGATCTCTGGACGGCAGCGGAACCACAGCCCGAGGCCCGAGGCCCTGTTTGGCCACGGTTCCACGGTCCAACAGTGGGCTTGGGCCTTCATCTTTCTTGGCTTGCTCTGGTAATTTTGTTCTTCTTATTTCTTCTGAACTTTTCTCAATTGGGCTTCGAGGTTTCTTCCATATCTCCAGTGAATAATGTAGTGGATTTTAATCGTTGCTTCGAGACGAAATCTTGGACCTTGCACTGCCTTGTACTTTGTGAACTTTATCTTTTATGTAGGCTTGATCAAGATCCTTCTATTTATTGGTTGTAGTTCCACTTTTGCATTGTCTTTTATCTTTTTCACTGTTTTAGATCCAAGAACCTGTAACCTGTACTATGTAGCAGACATGGGTCAAAAGCACATGTTTATTTATAAAACGAATAAGAATGGGGAATATAATAATGCAATATTATGGTATGAACATAAATGCAACAGTCATGGAAGGTACTCTATCAGGTACTACTAATACATGAAACAGTGCATATACAATAAATGTGAAGTAGGGATGAAACATGTCATTTCCACGGAATCCTGATATCGTGGTAGGACCAAAGTCCATCAAGACAATCCAAATCCCAATTTTCTCAAATCAGCCACTAAATTGGCTCTCATATCATGTAAGTGTCACAAATACTGAATGTAATATCAATTAAATCTCATATATCCTGAATGTACAAAATCAAGTAAATCTCATATATACTGTTTTCAATATCAAGTGAATCTCATATATCATGAATCCAACATCAAGTGAATCTCATATATCCTAAGTATATTTGCATGAGTAATTATGATGATATATATAAATTGATATGTATACATATATATTAGCGTTCCATTCCACTAATATATATATATATAACAGCATCCTATTCCACTGTTATATATACTTAGGAGTAAAAATATCAGGGAAACTAATGTGTCAAGTATCGACACAAAAATACAGATCTATCAGGTGCTGTCACTACGACTGGCACCCTGATAGGTACGTAGCATACGCTATCCGAAACCTCGAGTGCCCAGCTTCAACCCTCGTCTTTCGACGTATCCATACGTACATGACCCCGGCCTGTATCCCTACGATACCCGTCGAGTCAAAGGTACTGTCACCGGCAGGTATGGTTCCCTTGTCAGGCCTCATCGGCATATTACATCGACTATCCCTTTCTTGCCCCGGGGTACCTCTGAGCCCCACCATGTACCCTCACACGGCCCACGACGCTCGTCGCATGCGGTATATATATATCAGAACCGATAAATCTCATGGTGGCTGCTGAAATATCATATCAGGAGAAACCGGGTTTTTCAATTAAATGCTTAATTTCATGAAACTACCACGGTCCTCAAATGCAGAAAATATCATGAAAAATCCATATCCCTATGCGAAAATCCATGAGTATAATATATGCAACATAAAACTGTAATGTGAGCATATAAAAAAAAACCGCTATTTAACTGCAACAAATTAAAATATAAATCATGCGGTTCTTAATTTCTCCAATTCTATATAACATCAAATAAAAGTAAACATGTAGCTATAACCAGATATATGTGTAAACATAAAGGTATAGCAAGGTATATGTATCTACCTATCAGTAATGATGTAATATACCCACCGGGTATAAGTGAAGTATGTATGCAAGGTATACATGTGGCTATGTCATTATGTGTGTATGTACCTATCGCTAATGGTAGAATATCCTATAGGTAAATTGGTAATTAGCATGTAAGCATGTCAAGGCATATGTGTAAGCATATAGGTATACAGGTATGCTATATGTCATATGCATAAAGAAATATGAATTAATGTCTCAATGTCCCTAACCAAACAATATTATATAGGTATGTGTGTTGTGCGTGTCGTGGCAATTATTGACGGTGTGTGTGGCATACAATCAGTGCTCGTGAAACATGAACCGTCAATAATGGTGTTGTGTCTCATTAATACTAAGTCCATACACAAGGAAATGAGATAAGCAACAAGATATACATGCACAATCAATATCCGTATACTTTTAACTAATAGTCATGTCATTTGATCGAGCCCAGACGTATAACGCCATGCGGGCGATCCCCCTGTAGATGTTAAATCTACTCACCAACCCTCCTGGCTAAGTAAAGACAACCACTCGCTTTCCCCTGTTCGCAACGCCCGAAGTCCCCGCCTGCGATCCTGAAAGCATATAACAACATAACAAGTATATATTAGCAATCGATCAATAACACGTACCAACTACGTTTGACCGACGCACCAACTCCAAACATTCTCTTTAGTGTTCGTCAAGTGGCTATCGCGCGTAGCGAAACTACGAAACCAAGTCAAGAGCAAAAGCTATACAAAGACACGAACGACATCGGAACGACCCTAGCTAGGAACGCAAAGCGACACAACTACCAAGCTTAGATTGTGATCGTACCGATCGCGCATTCACAACACACTAATAAACGTGGAATCTAATATAAATAACGTCGTAACGTCAAAAGAAACCCACGCCAAAACTTACCGAAATATAGTAAGCAACTTATCGCAATATTTTGCACAAGTCTAAATCTAACACAATTCTAGCGATATCAAATATCTTAAAATAGCTTAACTAAGTTATCCAAACCACTTCCATAATTTTAAACTCGCCCAATTATGTTTTAGAAAAACCTAGTAAGCAATATATATCATTTTATCACAAAACTATAACTTTTTACCAAACTACCATTTATAAAAATCACTAATTAGCAAGATTAAACCATACAAACCCATACTAGAATTTTAATCTCACTTGATTAGGATTTAGTAAAAGTTTAGTTTGCTAATTAGCTTAATTATCCGATTAGGAAAATATCATTTAACAAATTAGCAACTTGGTTAAGTTTTCATAATCTTCGAATAACAATTAACCATTTCATCAAGATAAATCCTAACTTGAACTTGATTAAAATTATCATGAATTAATTAAACATGAATTTAAAGCTATAATTAAACAATTAAATAGCTAACTTATGAATTAAACATAACAATTAAGGATTAGGGTTAGAGTTTTTTATCTCACAAAAAGATCAAAATCAAGCAACTAGAAATCCAAAGTTAGCCTCCAAAAATACTAATTTGATGAAGATCCAAGCTTGATTGAAGAAGAAGAATGATGGGTTTTGATTATATTTGAATTTGGATGAATAAATTTGGATTTTTCATGAATTTTTCAAGCTTTAAAATGAAGAAATGGAGCAAAAGAGAAGAGAGGGCAGCAAGCATGAAGGTTTCGGCCAAGGCTAAGGAAGCCAGGGATTTTGGAATTTTGTAGAAAAATCTAGAAGAAAAATAGCAATAATTGCATAATAAAACAAAAATCCTTTATGACGTCTTTATTCTTTTCTTTAAAAATTCAATAAAACCACAAATATCTAGATATTTTTGGTGAGAAGGTTAAAAACATAATCTAGTGATTAATTTAGCATAAAACCACATTAATAGTAATTAACCCGAACCAAAAATTAATTACCACTAATAAAGTGCACAAATAAAGTATTAAAATAATATTTTAATTAGGGAAAAATTCTATGTGAACCAAAACTTCCCATTGATCCCCAAAACCCGCGCACCTGCTTCATTCTAGCTAAACTAGGTGCCGTGAAGTCTATACAGAAGTTTGATCACAATCGGGTTAAAACGCAAAACACCGACTATTTTACCCTAAAACGGAAAAATTCGCATAACGATTTCTAAAACGTTACAATCTTCCCCCCTTAAAGAAATTCGGTCCCCGAATTTAAAATTCTTGCTAAGCGTACCTTCAAAGAGATGCGTACAAAACTCCAAAATTTCACTCGCATCCTCCCAAGTGATCACCTCACTATACGGCTACGCCAAGAACCTTCACATATAGCAAGACCCTTGACCGAAGTCTCTCCACTTGCCGATCTACTAAAACTATCGGCTACTGGTGAACAAAAGATCGCGTCTAAAAGAATGGTCTGGTGCTGAAATATGTGAGAAAGGTCATGAAGGTATTTGCGAAGTATCGGCACAAGGAATATGGGGTGAATACTCAAAAATCTAGGCGGAAGTGCCAAATTATAGGCAACGGAACTAACTCGCTCGAGGATCTCAAAAGACCAACAATCTTAGACTAAGCTTCCCAAAACTCATCACGCCATTTCATCGGAAAAATCCGTAGGAATACATGATCTCCCACCGCGAACTCAAGTGTGAGACCACCACGGTCGACATAAGACTTCTGTCTGCAGTGGGCTGCTCTCATCCTGACTTGAATCAACCGGATCTTCTCCGTAGTCTCATGAATAGCTGGGGTCCAAAAATCCTACTCTTGCAGAGTCAGAAAAATAGAATGGCGATCGACACGACCTAACAAACAAAACCTAAAGGTTGCCAATTTGAGTGTCTCCTGATAACTGCTATCGAAGGAGAATCCTAAAAATGGCAAGTGACGATCCCAACTGCCGACATCAATTAGTACGCACGCACAAGCATAGCCTCCAGAGTTTGTATAGCCCGCTCTCGCAAACCCTCGTCCTGAGGATGGAAAAAGCGGAGATAAAGCTCAACCAGTACCCAAGCCTTTTTGAATCTTCTACCCAAGACGACAAGCGAACATGGTGCCTCCATTGGATACAACGCATGAAGGAACTCCGTGCCAATGCACAAACTTAACAAAGAACAACTAAGCAAACTGAGCACAACCGGACAACAAACACCCAAATAGAGTCATGCCCTATCTAGACCGGGGTAGACACCACAACGAAATTCATGGGGATCTGCTCCTATTCCCACTCCGGAACGGTTAAAGGTTGCAACTCTCCAGCCGGTCTCAGATGCTCAACCTTAGCTCACAACAAGACAGACACCTTGAAACGAAATCTGAAACTTCGCTCTTCATCCCTGCCCACCCGTAACTATCTCACAAGTCACGTCACATATTGGTGGACTTGAATGAACACAGAAAGGTGACTGATGTGCCTGCTCTAGGATTTCACGTCTCTACCCATCAGTAGTAGGTACACACAAACGCGTCCCTAAACATAGCATACCCTGGTCACAAATCAAGAACTCTGAATCTTTACCCAGCCGAGTATGCTCAAGAATCTCTGACGAATGAGCATCGGCGGACTGTGCCTCACGAAAACGATTAAGGAAAAGTGGACGGGCGCGGACATGAGCAAGTTGTCCCTTCAGTAGAGGCGAACTTAAGCTGTACTCCACGATGGCACAAGAACTGTAAATCTGCAGAAGACTGTCTCAGAACTACGCACAGCTGGAACAAGCTAACACCGGGCCTTCCAGCATCAGCTACCACAATTGCCTTGCCACGGGTAACGAGGATCTCATAAACACAATCCTTTACAAGCTCCATCCAACGGCGCTGCCTCAACAATCAAAACCCGCTGCAGGAAGATGTACATTAAGCTCTGGTGGTCCGTGAAAATCTGACAGGACTCTCCATACAAGTAGTGTCTCCAAATCTTCAATGCACGACCACCGCGGCCATCTCCAGATCATGAGTGGGTTATCCTGCTCATACTTCCTCCAACTGTCGAGAAGTATAAGCGATAACTCTATAGTGCCACATCAGTACACAATCGAGCCCCACTCGCGAAATATCACAGTTAAACAACAGAGTCGCCCGATCCAGAAGCAAAGATAGAACTGGTGCAGTCGTCAACCGAGTCTTCAACTGCTGAAAACTCCGCACGCATGCCTCAGTCCAAGAAAAGGAACCTCCTTCCCGGTCAGTCCAGTCAACGGTGCAGCGATAAACAAGCAATCCTGCATGAAACGGCGATAAAAACCTGCTAAGCCCAAAAATCTCCAGACCTCTGTCCCAAATATAAGTATGGGCCAAAGCTGTACGGCCTCGATCTTCCTCGGGTCCATACGAAAATCGTCTCCCGTAACTACAAGACCTAGGAGTCAACACAATCAAACCTGAAGGAACACTTCGAGAATTTAGCAAACCGCTGGGGCTCTCCCAGTGTCTGCTAAACAAATCTTCAAGTGTTGCTCACGTTCCTCATGACACATTGGAAAAGACCAGAATGTCATCAATGACACAACAATAAGCTGGTCGAGGAACGGCCTGAAGAAATCTGGTTCATCACATCCACGAATGCTGCTAGGGCATTGGTGAGTCCAACGACACCACCAAAACTCAAACTGCCCGTAGCGCGCTCAAAAGCAGTCTTCGGAATGACATCACTCCGAACCCACAACCAATGATCACCTGATCCCCAACAAACTTAGAAAATGTCTCGTACTCTGGAGCTGATCGAAGAAATCGTCAATGCGAGGTAAAGGACACTTATCCGCACCGTAAGCCGGTTCAATTGACGATCCATGAATACACAACCTCAAACTGTCGTCCTTCTCCTTGGAGAACAGAAATAGAAGCTCCCAAAAGCGAAACACTTGGACGTACAAGTCCCACCTATCTAGCAACTCTGCAGCAAATCCTTGAGCTCCCTAAGCTTCGCCGGCTCATCTGGAACAACGTCGGAAAACCCTCGCACGATAGGAACCCGGTCGAAGAAAACCCACTGTAGATCCGGTATCACGAATGAAAGACAAGAATTCTCGACATCCTCTCCTCAAAAGCCGACTAGCAAAAAAGGTTGAATTCAAGCTGTGATGGGCGACACCACTGTCCCCCTGCACAACAAAAACTGACTCGCCGGGAAACAAATCCTGACTGTTTCCTCACGGCAGTCCACAGACGCCTAGCACGTAGCTAACCAATCTGTGCCCAGGAGAACGTCAAATCCAACATCTCAAGAAGGATCAAAACGACGGACGAATCTCTATCTCCTATCCGAATGGCACACGACCGATATACGCGTCGTGCAACAAAAGAATCGCTGACAGAATTAACACAACAAACGGCTGATCTAGCTAACCGACTCTCCTCATCCCAAGCCTCTGCTACTCCCGCGACGTGCACGAAACTTGTCACGGCGACTGAACCTCTGTCTCGGGGCCGGTACACCTACACGAGCCCTCCTCTATCCTCGAACTCCCAAAGTCTCGGAAAGACGCTCCTCGTCAAAACGGGCTGCGTCCAATGGTGCTGTGTAAGTAACACAATGCTGAGTTCTGATCGCAAGGAATAACTGGGTAACAGGAGTAGCAACCCCTGTTGCCGCGCTCTACTGGCCTTAACCAAAGACCTCATCGTCTGGTGCAAGTCCTGCATCTCTGCCCCAAGCCTAGCGATACGATCTCTCGAAGGCGGATCCATCTGATCCTGTGCAACGAGCGTGCCATCCTGGTCAGTCCTCGTCCCACACGAGTCAACTCGGACCTCGGCCCTCGCTGCACCTCTCTGAGTCCTCATAGTCATCGGCGGCAAAGGCTATAAATGGAAAAGGATTCGATATGAACACGGAAATTGAATCGCAAGGATATGTATCATCAAGGAAGGAATTTCAAGAAATTTGTACTTAGGTCACTTTAGGCGGAGTACCATGATCGTGAGTATTCCGTGGACATACACACACTACGTTACTCTATTTAAGCTACCCACTCCATCATACCAAGGTCATCCTACACTCCGAAAGGTAAAACCTAGCACTTTGATACCAACTTTGTCACGACCCGAAATTGGCACGTGACGACGCTTAAACTACGCAATGTCTACAGGCGTAACGCAATTTAAGTAAGCCGAAAACCCAGCAATCTAAACCATCAAAAGTAGTAAGTGATAATAACATTTTCAAAACTTTTGAAATCTCAAACCAAATTCTTTAAAGTCCAACTTTACTTTCTTAAAAATTTTAGCAGCACCTCCTTTGTAAAAACTAAAACCAAAAATGGGTACAACATAAATATAAAGTAAATCATCCCCAATGGGAGCAAATCCATGCCCAACGGCGGAAAACAACCACCACAACAGATATACAACGCCGTAGCAAAGAAATAAAAGACGATATAAGTAAAACTGTATAAAAGACATCCAAGTCACCAAAATATACAATATCGTTCTCACATCAAGTCTCTAACTCATACACATGAAAGTGGTAGATGGAGAGTACAGGATACAACGAATATACAATGAACATGAACGGATAACCACAAATCCCACCTAAAGAAAAACCGCACACCATGAGCCGAAACGGTATCTGTAGCAAAAGATGATAAGATAGATGAATAGCCTGCCTTGACTACTCTACGGAGCAATCTGCAAAATACTGTGGCACTACGGGGGTGAGTTGCCAACTCGTGAATTGTAAATAACATATACAGGTAATCGCAAGTATGCACGTACAGCGCGAAACTAACATATGCAAGCTAAGCAATAAATGGTCATATGCATGTAACAGTCATGAAAGGTACACTGGCAGGTACAACTAATACATGAAGCAGTAATATGACAATATGTACGCAACAGTCATGTAATGTACTCTATCAGGTACTACTAATACATGAACAATAAATGGCAATATGTATGCAATAGTCATGTAAGGTACTCTATCAAGTACTACTAATACATGAATAATGATATGACAATGTATATATGCAGCAGTCATGAAAGGTACTCTTGCAGGTACAACTAATACATGAAGCAATGCATATAAAATAAAAATATGTAAATGCAACAGTCATGGAAGGTACTCTATCAGGTACTACTAATACATGAAGCAGTGTATATACAATAAATGTGAAGTATGGGATGAAACATGTCATTTCCACGGAATCCTGACATCGTGGTAGGACCAAAGTCCATCAAGACAATCCAAATCCCAATTTCCTCAAATCAGCCCCTAAATTGGCTCTCATATCATGTAAATCTCACAAATCCTGAATGTACAATCTCAATTAAATCTCATATATCCTGAATGTACAAAATCAAGTAAATCTCATATATCCTGTTTTCAATATCAAGTGAATCTCATATATCCTGAATCCAACATCAAGTGAATCTCATATATCCTAAGTATATTTGCATGAATAATTATGATGATGTATATAAATTGATATGTATACATATATATTAGCGTCCCATTCCACTAATATATATATATATATATATATATATAACAGCGTCCCATTCCACTGTTATTTATAATTAGGAGTAAAAATATCATGGAAACAAATATGTCAAGCATTAACACAAAAATACTGATCTATCAGGTGCTGTCACCACGACTGGCACCATGATAGGTACGTAGCATAGGCAATCCGAAAACTCAAGTGCCCAGTTTCGACCCTCGTATTTCGACGTATCCATACGTACATGACCCCGGCCTGTATCCCCACGATACCCATCGAGTCAAAGGTACTGTCATCGGCAGGTATGGTTCCCCTGTCAGGCCTCATCGGCATGTTACATCGACTATCCCTTTCTTTCCCCGGAATATCTCCGGGCCCACCATGTACCCTCACACGGCCCACGATGCTCCTCGCATGGGGTATATATATCAGAACCGATAAATCTCATGGTGGCTGCTGAAATATCATATCAAGAGAAACCGGGTTTTTCAATTAAATGCATAATTTCGTGAAACTACCACGGTCCTCAAATGTAGAAAACATCATGAAAAATCCATATCTCAATGCGAAAATCCATGAATATAATATATGCAACATAAAACTGTAATGTGAGCATATAAAGGAAAAAGCAGCTATTTAACTGCAACAAGTTAAAATATAAATCATGCGGTTCCTAATTTCTTCAATTCTATATAACATCAAATAAAGGTAAACATGTAGCTATAACCAGATATATGTGTAAATATAAAGGTATAGCAAGGTATATGCATCTACCTATCAGTAATGATTTAATATACCCTCCGGGTATAAGTGAAGTATGTATGTAAGGTATACATGTAGCTATGTCATTATGTGTGTATGTACCTATCGCTAATGGTACAATACCCTATATGTAAATAGCTAACTAGCATGTAAGCATGTCAAGGCATACGTGTAAGCATATACGTATACAGGTATGCTATATGTCATATGCATAAAGAAATATGAATCAATGTTTCAATATCCCTGACCAAACAATATCATATAGGTATGTGTATTGTGCGTGTCATGGTAATTATTGACGGTGTGTGTGGCATACAATCAATGCTCGTGAAATATGGACCGTCAATAATGGTGTTGTGTGTCATTAATACTAAGTCCATGCACAAGGAAATGAGATAAGCAACAAGATATACATGCACAATCAATATCCGTATATTTCTAACTAATAGTCATGTCATTTGATCTAGCCCAGACGCATAACGCCATGCGGGCGATCTCCCTGTAGATGTTAAATCTACTCACCAACATCCTGGCTAAAGCCAACCACTCGCTTTCCCCTGTTCGCAGCGCCCGAAGTCCCTGCCTGCGATCCTAAAATCATATAACAACATAACAAGTATATATTAGCAATCGATCAATAACACGTACCAACTATTTTTGATCGACGCACCAACTCCAAACACACTCTCAAGTGTTCGTCAAGTGGCTATCGCGCGTAGCGACACTACGAAACCAACTCAAGAGCAAAAGCTACACAAAGACATGAACCATATCGGCACGACCCTAGCTAGGAATGCAAAGCGACACAACTACCAAGCCTAGACCCTGATCGTACCGATCGCGCATTCACAACGCACTAATAAACGTGGAATCTAATATAAATAATGTCGCAACGTCAAAAGAAACCCATGCCAAAACTTACCGAAATCTAGTAAGCAGCTTATCGCAATATTTTGCACAAGTCTAAATCTAACACAATTCTAGTGATATCAAACATCTTAAAATAGCTTAACTAAGTTATCCAAACTACTTCCATAATTTTAAACCCGCCCAATTATGTTTTAGAAAAACCTAGTAAGCAATATATATCATTTTATCACAAAACTACAACTGTTTACCAAACTAGCATTTACAAACATCACTAATTAGCAAGATTAAACCATACAAACCCTTACTAGAATTTTAATCTCACTTGATTAGGTTTAGTAAAAGTTTAGTTTGCTAATTAGCTTAATTATCCGATTAGGAAAATATCATTTAACAAATTAGCAACTTGGTTAAGTTTTCATAGTCTTCAAATAACAATTAACCATTTCATCAAGATACATCCTAACTTGAACTTGATTAAAATTATCATGAATTAATTAAACATGAATTTAAAGCTATAAATAAACAATTAAATAGCTAGCTTATGAATTAAACATAACAATTAAGGATTAGGGTTAGAATTTCATACCTCACAAAAAGATCAAAATCAAGCAACTAGAAATCCAAAGTTAGCCTCAAAAAATCCTAATTTGATGAAGATCCAAGCTTGATTGAAGAAGAAGAATGATGGGTTTTGATTATATTTGAGTTTGGATATATTAAATTTGGATTTTTCATGAATTTTTCAAGCTTTAAAATGAAGAAATGGAGCAAAGAGAAGAGAGGGCAGCAAGCATGAAGGTTTCGGCCAAGGCTAAGGAAGCTAGGGTTTGTGGAATTTTGTAGAAAAATCTAGAAGAAAAATAGCAATAATTGCGTAATAAAACAAAAATCCTTTATGTCATCTTTATTCTTTTCTCTAAAAATTCAATAAAACGCCAAATATCTAGATATTTTTGGTGAGAAGGTTAAAAACATAATCTAATGATTAACTTAGCATAAAACCACATTAATAGTAATTAACCCAAACCAAAAAGTAAATACCACTAATAAAGTGCACAAATAAAATATTAAAATAATATTTTAATTAGGGAAAAATTCTATGTGAACCAAAACTTCCCATTGACCCCCAAAGCCCGCGCACCAGCTTCATTCTAGCTAAACTAGGTGCCGTGAAGTCTATACAGAAGTTTGATCACAATCGGATTAAAACGGAAAACACCGACTATTTTACCCTAAAACGGAAAAATTCGCATAACGATTTCTAAAATGTTACATGTACCAACGCATCCACACACACATACATACACACACAAAAAAAACCATATCACGTGTGTGCATGTGTGTGTGTCAATCTATACTCTAGGGTTTCGCGATTAAGAAACAAAA
This sequence comes from Agapanthus africanus, assembly GCA_030015575.1. Classification (NCBI taxonomy): domain Eukaryota; kingdom Viridiplantae; phylum Streptophyta; class Magnoliopsida; order Asparagales; family Amaryllidaceae; genus Agapanthus; species Agapanthus africanus. The sequence goes on from JASDDO010000018.1 coordinate 217,177,420, forward strand.
CTAAAAACGCATTTTTCCAACTACACTAAATCCAACCCAAAGTCACTTAAAGCATTTCTTGCTAAGTATACACATCTCATAAAACACATATGTATATATATGACATAACACGTCATATCCAATGAAATTGCGGGAGTGCTATACGCCATCCACCTGACTTCCCCCGTAGATATATATCTACTCACCTTGATCCTTGCTTGCCGAAGTCGATGTCGCCTTGCTCCTACCTTGTCGTACGACGTCCACATGAGGGTGCCTAAATATATAAACACATAGTATTATAAACAGAAATCGCATACGAAAACCAAAACGGCACACAAATCATACATAGGTTAAAACATATGGTCTACTCGTGCGGAAGAACCAAATAACCCTCGACATCGACGTACAAACGCCAATCGATCGAGATAAAACACAATATCCAAAATTTCAAGTCAATAAAAGTCACAAAACAAACATCAACTTAGAAAAATGGTTCAAGATTTTGGTTCAGGTAAAATTAGGCTAAACTAGCAGTACAGTAGGGTAGTATATGGGGTATATGAGCTACAAAACCAATTCCAACACCAAATCCCACAAATGACCCGGCGACATACCCCTAAAATCCGGTGAGCTCGGTTGTCCTATGGTGAAACGGTCTCGTATTCTCAAGGTGGTCTCCTAGTGTTAATTCTAGGTCAATAGGGTTGCTAGTTTTTCCTGAAAAGGTCTCGGATTGCTCCAGATATCCTGTAGTCCTCAATATGTCACAAAACCGATACGGAAGTTTCTAAAGTTCAAGTCTTAGGTTCTAGAATTTATTTGGTGCAGGTTCTTAACACTAAAAGGAGTTGTAGTCACTAATTACACCTCAACTGCACCCTCACAACTCAAGAACTCTCTAAACTTCATCTTGGAATTTTCCAAGATCACTAAACTACACTTAATCAATTCTAAACATAAATAGAAGCTAAAAGAACTTAATTATTACACTAATGGTGAAAGAATTACCTCATTTGGCAACTCAAGAAAATTCTTGAGTTGCCCCAAGTGTTCAAAATCCTTACTTTCTTGGTCTACCATGCTTGTAGTGAGCTTGTGCACATTTTTTGTGAGGGGAATGCAAGGTTTTAAAGTGGTTTTTGTTGTGTTGTGAGGAGGTAGAGGAGGTGTAGGAGAGAGGGCAGCAATGGGAGAGGAGAAGAGAAGAAAATGATGAAGGAAATAAGTGAAAAACAAAAAGCCATGGTTCAAGGAACCCCTCACCCACTCTCTATCTTCTCGCTCTTGCCCATACCTCATTTTTTATTCTTTTCTTTATCTTTTTTTTTCTTTTTAATTTCCAACAAAACACAAACCCAATACAATAGAAATGGAGCATGGTTTCAAACAATAAAAGAAATATACAAGTATTATGCAACATATCATGTTGCATGTCATGCACATATCATACTTAAAAAATAATTAGTAAACACTAATCGAATTTAGTAAATAACCCCTTTCAAATTAATTGTATAATAATTCATAGAATGTCTAAATCACATAAACACCATCAAATCAGTAATTCTTATTAGTTTTTAGAATATTTTCCAAATTATCGGTATATAGCTGTCACGTCCCGAAAGTACGGAACAAGACCGGCACTTAAACTTCGAACGTCTCGAGGCGTACGTAATCTAAGTAAACCGAAAACCCAGAAATCCAAACCAAGAAAAGTAGTAGAGCGAAGGAAAACAAATTTAAAACAAGAAGTTTCAATAGCATAAGACGAATTATGCGGGTTTTAAAAAAAACATTAAAAATTTCCTGAAAATTTCGGCAGAGACTCCTTTGTAAATACTGGCCCCCAAACGGGATACAACATGAATAGTATACGAAAACAATAAAAAGGCATCCCCAAGCGGGAGCTAGCTCTTCATCAATCGACGGTCACAACCACACAAGCAATATAATATACAACGCCAACGGCGAGGATCAAAATTCAAAAGGAAACTCAAAACCACAAGAAAACCACAGAAATATAACGCGCGACTCTAAGGTCGAAGGAATAACATCACTGGTCTCTATCTCAAAATAAATACATGTTTGGTTGATGGAACTTCTAGATACAACAGAATAATGATATACAAGATATATAATGGGGGGTACGATACAAGTAAACCCACCTACTAGCAAATCATCCGAAGGAAACTATGCCCGGAAGCCGTAATGAAACCTGTACGGCAAACCTGCAAGAAAATGGGGCACAACGGGGGTGAGTTGCCCACTCGTGAATAGAAAAATATCTACGAATAGAAATCGCATAAATAATGCAATCCTAGGTCAAAGATCATAATATAACTTCAAATATATGTATAACATGCAGCCTATAACAATGGCTAGGGTAATATTTAACCCGAGTGTAATCTCACGTGCCCGTGTCAGTGCCTCATGTAGCAATATATCATATGAATGATGTATGAATGCATGAAAACAGAATATATGTAAATGAAGAAACTGTTTTCATAATTTAGTAAGATTTCCTTTGTATTTTTAAAATGAGGTATCATAATGAAATCAGCATCAACAGTGTCTAGCATCGACACAAAACATAAATCTCAATGTCTCAAAATCTCCGGCTCCGGCTATCCGGACTAGCCTGTATCATCAAATCTCAGTACCTCAATATCTCGAAATCTCAATGTCTCAATCTCAATATCTAGGGCGCCGTCAGTCCAGACCGGCCCCTACCATCCATCTCAAGACTACGACGGTATCCTCCGGATATCCGACGCGTCGGGTAATATCACCGGTAGGTAGTCTCCCCCTGCCAGGCTCATCGTCATCACCACGAGCTTCTTGCCCCGGGTACCTTACCGGGTCCACCATGTACCCGAAACGGTTCCTCCACTCCTCGAATCGGGTCTCGAAATCCATCAGCAAACTCATGGTGGACGACTCATACATCATGGAAAAACCACACTTTTTATTTAAAAGAGAGGGAAGAAGCTTATACAAGTTTTGCGGTTTTCCCCCAAATCCAGAAAATCTCATAGAAATACGAATCATCAAAAGCATGTAAAACCATGAATATAAGCATGAGCATCCATGAATACGGCATATAATGAATAACAGTATGCACGAAGTGACAAGTAACAACTACAATATTTAAACTAGCATATAATGCAAGCAACTAATCATCATGTCAAAACTACTAGTAAACAAGCTACATTAGGCGATAATATTTTCTAAGGTGTGCGTGACATGGCAATTACCGATGAAGATGTGTGTGAGCCGGCAAGCAAGTGTACGTAGTACATACGCATCATCGGTAATGGTGCTGGTGTCCTAACAGTATGATATCAACAATGCAATAAGAAATTATAATATAAGTATGCGATGCGGATGCGAACAGTAATAATGAGCGGGAGCTAAATACTAAACACAACGATAACTAATCTGCATTACCCTAATATAAATCCTACAAATGGTGCCTTTTGAAATAACACGAATCATGGGGTTTTGAAAATAGGGGCTACGGTGTTTTTATGAAAAGATATGTCATTTTGAAATATCCGTAGGATCCCTTGGGCTGTCTTTTAAAATACCCACGATTCGTTAGTTTTTGAAATAGGTAAGAATCGAATCTAATCTAACAACTAAACTAAACTAAAGGACAAAGTTAACAAGCTGGACCGCAGGTAAGGAACCCGCCTAATATCTGAGTCGATACATATACATACCTGTATATATATATATTAGTCGGTGATCCCGCCTCAATAATATCATACCCGATACCATATCTATAACCAGACATCCCAAGTTAAGAGTGCGGATCAATCATCAAAATATAGCTCGTACATAAATCCGTCGTACGGCATCCCCAAATCTGGGTACGGGTCAATATCACATTCATCATACTATTCACCTGGTATCCTCTTTATCAAATATCATGATCGGGGTACTGATCTACGTCTAGTACAATACTGATACCGCCTAAGTATGCATGGACGTGTGTGAAACACTACATCAAGGACCCGCTACAACGTCATGTCGTATCTCAAATACGAACCCTGCTATATCACCGATCTCACAGCCTCAATTCAAATCTCATCGACTCATCTTAAATCCCAAGTACTATTCTCATTATCCATGCATGCGTATATGAATGTACATATGCATAGTCCCATACCCACGCATATATACATATATACACATCCCAATCTGTGCACAAGAAAGTAAAGTATGCAAGTCTGTGTGTGCGTATGTGGGTATAACAACTACTCTAGGGTTTCGCAACTAACCCAAAGGTACTCCATGAACTCATAACCATAACATGAATGAACATTCTCGTATCATAAAACACCTATATAAACATATATATATATGAGCTACACTACGGACTGCGGGGGTGCTATACGCCATCCACCCGACTTCTCCCCGTAGATATAAATCTACTCACCTGGTCCTCGCTCGCCGGTGCCGACGTCGCCACGCGCTTGCTTGTTGTCTCGAAGTACACATGGGGTACCTACATATCATAACGCACCGTATCGTATTAAAACCAAATTCGAAATCGAAATGGCATACGAAAATCAAATCGGCACGCGTATCACGCATAGGTCAAAACCTATCGCCTACGCATGCAAGAACAGTCAAACCAACTCTCGATGTCGATATACAAACGTCAGACCATCGAGAAAAACCCAAATACACTCATTTGCACATTCACGAACACTAATTTTAATATAAAATAGGTTAAAACTCACAAAAACCCCAATTTCACTTAAAAAGTCATTTTTCCGAAAATCTAGCAAGCACAATTCACCGTTTTTGTACAAAACATGATATTTAAACAAATGTAGCGGCCATAATACTTATTAAATATCTTAAATAGGTTATACAAACAATTTCCACATTTTTAATCCCAATTATTTAACCAATTTCAAAAGCCTAGTTAGCAAATTAGCATAATTAACACAATTTTTTTTAAACTAACCATTAACAACTAACTACTAATCTTGTTTTAACAATTTTAGTGGCCACAATATTCACCAAATAACTTAATTAGGTCACAAAAATATTAACTAGATTTTTCACTCAAATATATTCAAAATTCCTAAAAACCTAGTTTGCACAATCATGCAATTTTAACAATTTTTCATGTAACAATTTGCAATCTAACTACTAGTTTACATTCTTCAAATCCTAAGATGGTAAGCTACCCATTACAACCATAATCTATAGATCAAAATGCTAATATTAAATCAAAACCTTTCTTGATTTCCAAGCTTGCAATCAAAACTTAATTAAACACTTAATTAAGTTGATTCAAAGAAATTAACCTACAACTAAACACTAGGGTTAGGATTTACCTCCACAATTTTAGAGATCTCCCATGCAAACATGGCCTCCCAACTTGCTCTCTAACTCCAAGATCCATGTTAGCTAAGGCAAAGAAATAATGGGAAGGAGTTGGATTTGGATTTTGCTTTGAAATTTTGTGGATTTTTAAGCATTTTGCGGATTTTTTGAAGAGAATTTGAGATGAAGAAGTGAAGGGGCTGTTCTAAATGGGGGGCTCGGCCAAATGCAGGTGGGAGAGGAGAGAGAGGGGTGTGGGAGTTTGACCAAGTCAAGAACCATACATTAAGTATATAAACCCATACCTCAATTACTATATAATAATCTACACTTCAATTCTTTTTATTTCTTTGTTTTGTGAGATATGAAGTGGGCCAAAAGGGGTTTGGGGCAGCAAGGCTCGGCCAAGATGGCAAGTGGGTGTGTGTGAGTGTGTGGGGTGAGGGAAAATGATAAATATTATACCCCAAACAACCATTTACACTAAATTCACTAAAAAAGCCTTTTTTCTTCAATAATTTCTAAACCGTTTTGGCAAATGATTTCGTTTCAGAAACAATATTTTACAAGTCACTTTAGTGTGTCATGAATTATAAAATTTGTATCAACCCATTCCAATTTGTAATTTTCCCTAATTAAATGTATTAGTGACGGCTTAAAATAATTTTAAAATAAATTTTTTTCAGAAAAATTGAATTTTCACCAGTGGCTCATTAAACACCAAATACTAGCAATTACATAGCTAGAATATGTATATTTAATTTTATAATAAAGATATTTGTATTTTGACTTTTTACAGAAAACCCCCTTATTTTACCGATTTTCCGAAATTTCACCGAAACGATTTTCAAAACGTTACAATCTTCCTCCCTTAAAGAAATTCTGTCCCCGAATTTAAATTAAAACTCCCCCCCAAATACTAAAACATCTAAGCAAAACCATCAAGTCGTCGGGGCTCTGAAATCATAAATACATAAAATAAATCGTAGCGCAGCGCGGGCGCATGAAAAATGAGCATATAACTCAAAATCAAAACTCCGTCAAGCATCCCGCAATCATTGGAGTCACGGTGAAGACACAATGTCTAAATCCAAAATGAAAATCAATCCCAAAATACGCGTATGAATACTACGTGCGTCTGGTGCGCACGACAATCAAAATCCATATACGTGCCATATAAGTGCATAGAAACAAGATCTAAGTGGATCGGGTGTGCACAAAGCACCTGTCGTAGGCAACATGTATGCCTGACAGTAAAATCAGGTGCATCTGACATGCACGAAAAAATCTCGATTAGTGCATCTAGTGTGCACCAAAATCGCATCTCAAGACATGCGCTCAACATGCGCGAAAACCCAAAACCAGGGGCATCCATCATGCACGAAATCATGAAATCCAATATCAAGCGCCGAACATGCGCAAAATCAAATCAGGTGCACAAGGTGCACAAAACAAATATCGAGTATCACAATCGAAATCGAAGTCTAGTGCATCTAAGTGCACAAAAGGCGTATCACTGCACTGCAAGCATATATAAACTATACAGAGTGCAGGAACCAAATCGTGTGCGTGCATACGCACAAAATCAACTCAAATGTCTAAAACCGTAAAATTACAAACATGTGAAACTAAAACACGAAAATGATATCAAGTGCAACACTGTGCAAAGATCGTAAATCCTCAATCATCAAAATCAAATCATGCGAATAAATCACCCAAAACATCGAAATCAATAATGGCGGAATAGTACCGCTCAAGTGCATCCTCTAAGAATCTCGTGCCAACTGTCGCGGTCACTACTGGGACGTCTCGTCGATGATCATGAACTCTGGCCTGCTGGTGTGCGTAACAATGACCACTCCTGGGTCAAGGTCTTCACTGTGAATTACCAATCTCTCGGTCCATCGGCTCATCGGCCCTGTCAGGTGTGCTAACGGGGATGATTCCGTTCTGGCACTTCTCTGGTCATCTCTCGGTCAATCATCGCGACCACTCGTAAGACAGCATATCAATGGCGTCGGCCTCTGGCTCTCTGAATGTACGTGACACATCTGATCCTGGGTGTAAGTATCATTGCAGCAGTGTCCTGGAAGGAATCCTGCTCACGGTCTCTTCCATGTCTCGTCTCTGCCAACTGTCCGGAAGTCATCGTCCTTTCCTATATCTGCATCTTGCTCTGGAACGACTGCATACTTATCGCGACTCCTTCTGGAAGGTAAATCCAAGTACCATGCCTCGGCATGCGCATCGCATCTCTGATGTCGGTGGAGTGGAACGTCATCTCATCTAGATCTGGTACGAACCTCTTACTTCACTTTTCTCTAATGTCGTCTGCTTTGGACTCATCTCGTCGCGGCTGCATGGACTGAGCTCCAACGGCTATCCTCATATCGGGAGTCTCCCAAGAAATGCATCTCACCACCTAGCATCCGAATTAAGTCGAGCCATCCTATCGAGTCGTCAAAACCTCATAATCCCCCATGAGCTCAACATCTTGGGCACAGTTTAATAGTATCGAGTACATACCACAGCATCGGTGGTCCAGCCGTAGAAGGGCAAACCCAAGCCTCACTAATGGCGCCGTAGAACTGCCGCAAACCCGAAGGTTCAAAGGCTTTCACACGGTCATTAAGTCGAGTTAGGGTTTCATTCTTCTAGAGGGTCCATAGAATTGCTTGCATGCCCTTCCGAATACTTTAAACTTGGAATAATAGGTTTCTGACATTCGATCGTCTCTGTCGACTCTCAACGTCTCCGCGTGAAGTCGTCTCTTGCTGGAATCAATCTATCTGATAACCTCGCATCGGGGTAGGCGAACGATCCACATGTCCTAGTCATTCATCCTCGATGACTAGCGACCTTCTATCATCTCTTAGTACAACTCGTTCTGCACTAACTCCAGCATCTGGGGCGATATCTCGTCGCTCGCAGCAACAACTGGCTCACTCGTCTGCACGCTGAACAGTGCCTCAAACATCATGAGTAAGCAATACACCAACGGTCATCAAAATCTGGCTGGCCTCTATCATTGGCTGAATCCTCTAGTGTCGATCAGCACATCCGAGTAACCTCATAAAGGCGATCCGCCAAACGCTCGTGGCACGGAAACACAGTAAAAAGGCACATCTCCGCAATCGTGTGTCACCGGAATTTCGCCCTGGTCAGTCCTCGTTCGTGACGAGCTCATGCTGACCGCAACTCTAGCTGTAGCTCTCCCTGCCCATAATCGTGGCAGCAAAACCATAACTGGTACCGATGAGGCTAGATCGGAATGAATATAATACTGAGCAAAGAAATGTACATCCTAAGGCTTCTTAAGTGGAGTAGCGTATCGTAAATATGCCGCGGAACATACCTACGGTACGTCACTCTACTTTAGTCACCTATTCCATCAACCAAGGGTCATCCTACGCTCCGAAGGTAAAACCTAACGCTTTGATACCAACTTTGTCACGTCCCGAAAGTACGGAACAAGACCGGCACTTAAACTACGAACGTCTCGAGGCGTACGTAATCTAAGTAAACCGAAAACCCAGAAATCCAAACCAAGAAAAGTAGTAGAGTGAAGGAAAAAAAATTTAAAACAAGAACTTTCAATAGCATAAGCCGAATTATGCGGGTTTTAAAAAAACATTAAAATTTCCTGAAAATTTCGGCAGAGTCTCCTTCGTAAATACTGGCCCCCAAACGGGATACAACATGAATAGTATACGAAATCAATAAAAAGGCATCCCCAAGCGGGAGCTAGCGCTTCGTCAATCGACGGTCACAACCACACAAGCAATATAATATACAACGCCAACGGCGAGGATCAAAATTCAAAAGGAAACTCAAAACCACAAGAAAACCACAGAAATATAACGCGCGACTCTAAGGTCAAAGGAATAACATCACTGGTCTCTATCTCAAAATAAATACATGTTTGGTTGATGGAACTTCTAGATATAACAGAATAATGATATACAAGATATATAATGGGGGGTACGATACAAGTAAACCCACCTACTAGCAAATCACCTGAAGGAAACTATGCCCGCAAGCCGTAGTGAAACCTGTACGGCAAACCTGCAAGAAACTGGGGCACAACGGGGGTGAGTTGCCAACTCGTGAATAGAAAAATATCCACGAATAGAAATCGCATAAATAACGCAATCCTAGGTCAATGATCATAATATAACCTCAAATATACGTATAACATGCAGCCTATAACAATGGCTAGGGTAATATCTAACCCGAGTGTAATCTCATGTGCCCGTGTCAGTGCCTCAGGTAGCAATATATCATATGAATGAGGTATGAATGCATGAAAACAGAATATATGTAAATGAAGAAACTGTTTTCATAATTTAGTAAGATTTCCTTTGTATTTTTAAAATGAGGTATCATAATGAAATCAGCATCAACAGTGTCTAGCATCGACACAAAACATAAATCTCAATGTCTCAAAATCTCAGGCTCCGGCTATCCGGACTAGCCTGTATCATCAAATCCCAGTACCTCAATATCTCGAAATCTCAATTTCTCAATCTCAATATCTAGGGTGCCGTCAGTCCAGACCGGCCCCTACCATCCATCTCAAGACCACGACGGTATCCTCCGGATATCCGACGCGTCGGGTAATATCACCGGTAAGTAGTCTCCCCCTGCCAGGCTCATCGTCATCACCACGAGCTTCTTGCCCCGGGGTACCTTATCAGGTCCACCATGTACCCGAAACGGTTCCTCCACTCCTCGAATCTGGTCTCGAAATCCATCAGCAAACTCATGGTGGACGACTCATACATCATGGGAAAACCGCACTTTTTATTTAAAAGAGAGGGAAGAAGCTTATACAAGTTTTGCGGTTTTCCCCCAAATCCAGAAAATCTCATAGAAATCCGAATCATCAATAGCATGTAAAACCATGAATATAAGCATGAGCATCCATGAATACGGCATATAATGAATAACAGTATGCACGAAGTGACAAGTAACAACTACAATATTTAAACTAGCATATAATGCAAGCAACTAATCATCATGTCAAAACTACTAGTTAACAAGCTACATTAGGCGATAATATTTTCTAAGGTGTGTGTGACATGGCAATTACCGATGAAGATGTGTGTGAGCCGGCAAGCAAGTGTACGTGGTACATACGCATCATCGGTAATGGTGCTGGTGTCCTAACAGTATGATATCAACAATGCAATAAGAAATTATAATATAAGTATGCGATGCGGAGCGAACAGTAATAATGAGCGGGAGCTAAATACTAAACACAACGATAACTAATCTGCATTACCCTAATATAAATCCTACAAATGGTGCCTTTTGAAATAACATGAATCATGGGGTTTTGAAAATAGGGGCTACGGTGTTTTTATGAAAAGATACGTCATTTTGAAATATCCGTAGGATCCCTTGGACTGTCTTTTAAAATACCCACGATTCGTTAGTTTTTGAAATAGGTAAGAATCGAATCTAATCTAACAACTAAACTAAACTAAAGGACAAAGTTAACAAGCTGGACCGCAGGTAAGGAACCCGCCTAACATCTGAGTCGATACATATACATACCTGTATATATATATATATTAGTCGGTGATCCCGCCTCAATAATATCATACCCGATACCATATCTATAACCAGACATCCCAAGTCAAGAGTGCGGATCAATCATCAAAATATAGCTCGTACATAAATCCGTCGTACGGCATCCCCAAATCTGGGTACGGGTCAATATCACATTCATCATACTATTCACCTGGTATCCTCTTTATCAAATATCATGATCGGGGTACTGATCTACGTCTAGTACAATACTGATACTGCCTAAGTATGTATGGACGTGTGTGAAACACTACGTCAAGGACCTGCTACAACGTCATTTCGTATCTCAAATACGAACCCTGCTATATCACCGATCTCACAGCCTCAATTCAAATCTCATCGACTCATCTTAAATCCCAAGTACTATCCTCATTATCCATGCATACGTATATGAATGTACATATGCATAGTCCCATACCCACGCATATATACATATATACACATCCCAATCTGTGCACAAGAAAGTAAAGTATGCAAGTCTGCGTGTGCGTATGTGGGTATAACAACTACTCTAGGGTTTCGCAACTAACCCAAAGGTACTCCATGAACTCATAACCATAACATGAATGAACATTCTCGTATCATAAAACACCTATATAAACATATATATATGAGCTACACTACGGACTGCGGGGGTGCTATACGCCATCCACCCGACTTCTCCCCGTAGATATAAATCTACTCACCTGGTCCTCGCTCGCCGATGCCGACGTCGCCACGCGCTTGCTTGTCGTCTCGAAGTACACATGGGGTACCTACATATCATAACGCTGTTAGTTGTATGTATGCCCTAGAGGCCAGTATTGTACAGATTATGTATATTTTATTGGATGCTTGGACATATATAGAGATGACTTTCTTGCTCGACATGATAGTATGCTATCTGGTTACTCTTTATCTTAACATGTACACTAGTCTCTTTATACTGTCTTATAGTTACATGTTGGTAAAGCCCTTAGGATTTGTACTTGACTACCTGGACTATGATGCAGATCATACTAGTGGGGACATGGTAGTCCATAAGTACACCCTTCAAGGTCCCTAGTCGTGGGTGTATCGAGACGGGGCATCGATATACCAGAGTAGACTAGCGTATACGCTTCCCGACCCATGTGATGGGCGATGGATGATCCCATATCCATTGGTGTTTGACATCGGAGATGGTATACGGGTGCTCAGTGGAGACTGGGTACACTGGACGGACTCGCCGAGAACTCCCAGATGGTATTATACCTCACGTCAGATGGCAGTTCTCAGGTGACACTTGTACAGGTTAGTCTGTAGACCCGAGATCGTCATAGAGTCTTGTGTGATTCCCACTGTGCTTTGATCTCCACCTTACCACGTCCATGAGGGCGTGCAAAACGGTGGCCTTTGGGTACAGTCCCGAGTCACATGGAGGCAATGAGGGATAGGAGGGGTTTCGTCTCTCCCGGTATTGGGGGTTGATGTTGCGCTGTGCTCGATTGGCCGTAACAGGGAAGTCCCTGGCCAGGGCTGATTAGAGATTTGCTGGTAAGTGTTACCAGTAGTTTCTCGACCCATTACGAGCCTCACATCAGCACGACTTATCTGGTTATTGGGGTCTGACGTTTACCACCCCTAGACTTGATATGCGACATATCAGACGAAGAGACTGGACTGTATGGTAAGTGTTACTGGTCGGATTCGCAGGAGTGTGAGCGGGCTAGCTCGTCGATCTTCTGATCGCTCAATACCCGGGTGGCCGTTACGTTTAGCAGACCGCTTGCGGCTTGTGGGTGCTTGATATGATCATCATCTGCTACCGGCGTATTGACGAGTCTTTAGAGTCCTACACAGAGGTTTCCTGGCTCAAGCGAAACGAAATAGGAGCGCATATGAGATATGTGCAGGACCGAGAATAATGCGTGTATGTGATACCGCATTTCATTCTCGCGATATATGTTTCGAATAGTTATATTCGATATGACCTAGTTATCGAATCATTGATTCGATAAATTGATGCATTGAATACTAGTCGGTTATGTGCGACATGACCGGATCATTGAATCAAGTGTTGATTTAATGATTTAATGTATAATTATATATTTGATATATTACTTTGCATTAACTAGTATTGGTTCACTTTAAACGGATTTTTCTCACTTGATGCACATTGTATATGTGATATGCTTTCGTGCACTTTTTTGTATCATGTTTGATGATACTTGATCATTTAGTTAAGTTTATAGAATTAATCCATGGTTAATTTGATAATTAGGGTTTTGCATATTCATTTATTTATTTATTTGTTTATTTATTTATTTGAAATGAGTTATGATAAGAATGGTGGCTAAGTTTGTTTTATATTGAAGCTTCATGAAGCTTTGACTTTGCTAACCATCCTTATCTTCATGCTTAACCCTAACCCATCCAAGTGACCATGGTTAATTCTCTACACTTAACCCTAGTTCAAGTTATGATAAGTATTTGATTTAAATTTATTTTTAATATAAGACTTATCATATTCTTTTCTTGAGCTCATCTTCTTCTTCTTCTTCAAGCTTGCTACAACAATGGCAACTTGAGTTCTAGTGAGATAAATCCAATTCTAAAGTGAACCCACCTCCTATTTCTTCACCCTCTACCTCTTGCCAAGTTGTTTTGGGTGTTTACTTCACAAGTTTCACAAGTTTCACAAGTTTGTGAAGTCGGAGCTTGAGTTTGTGCAACCTCGACGTAGATCGTCTTTGACACAAAGCCGACGACCTATTCCGCACGTTTCTCCGATGAAGCCGTCATGAGAGTTCAAGCTTCAAGATGGACAGCGAGAAGACTTCGTTGCGGAGCCATGGAGGTGGATATCCGGATCTACAAAGGTTGTAATTTCCGTATCCTAGTAGTTAAGTGTTAACTAGCTTTTAGTTTCGCCTAGAATTCTAGCGACGATCCGTAGTCTAGGGTTTCTCGGCACCAAAAATTTTAAAATGGCATGTTCGATGCCTTGTGAGACCACTATAGGGTGCCTAGGAACCTTTCACTGGTATCAAAGCCTAGCTAGAGCCTTAGGCGAAGGCCAGACGGAATTTGAAACCGGAACGAACCCGAAACCAACTCCAAAATGTGCTCTCTGTACTTTTTCTAAAACCAGTGATTTTTCAGTATTAAAAATATGCAGAAAAACCAGCAGAGAAATATAAGAATTTCGGCACAAAATTTTTTTGATGAACAGTACACATTGGCGCGGATCCGCGGCATAAGGAAGGATAATGCGGCGGATAGGCGGCAAAATTGTGACGTCATCATCCAATTTTTGCACAGTAATTCATTGTTTTCTGTGCTGACTTCTCTGGTTATTTTTAAAATTTATTCAAGTGTTGAATAATCTGGGATGTTTTGGAGCTTTGATGATTCGATCGGGTTTATCAAATTTTGTCTGTGTGGCTTTCCGGATAAATTTTAGAATATGTTAAAAAGTTCGACCGGATATAAATACCCAACTTTTACCCTGTCGGGAAATTTCCAATTGTTGGATTTTTCCGTAGTTTAACGACGTTCTAAGTAGTGCAAGTAACGCGATGGTCCCTCTAGAAGACAACAAACCTTAACTCGATTATGTGACCGTCTTGAACTGCCTTTTGAACCTTCGGGTTTGGGGCAGTACGGCGTGCCACATGTGAGGCGTTGGCTTGACCCTTCTACGGCTGAACCGTTGGTACTGAGGTACGAACTGAATGTTGTTAGACTTATTTCATGTGTTGATCTGTATTGGGAAAACTTGGGTGTTCGATTGTTCGATCGGAAAGTTTAACATTTTCTGTTTATCTGGAATGTGATACAATAATTGGAATTCACAAGTAGTTATGAGATAACTGAATGAATGTTATAAATCTAGCAATTTAGTCCCATATGATATTGAAAAGAGTTTTCGATAATGAGACTAAAATGCGGGATTTATATCTGATTAGGCATGTGATGTCTAAAGCAGTTGAGGATTCCAATTGTTGTAGTTTTACACTTTATTTTCTGTGACCGTAAGTGTAGTATGTTCATATCGCCGGTTTCGTTGCTATACGTCAACGACAATTGGGGTATGCATACTTACTTACGTTGATGACATGTGATGTTATGTGTTGCTGGATATGTTATATTGGATCGTCGTGTTCGAATAGCCGGGGGGTTTTATGTGAGATGAGTGTTTTTCATTTTCATTCATGTAAAAACTTGTATGTAATATTCTTTTATTTGGGGCACTTCCAGGTAGCGGAAGATGTCACCTTTTGTATATTATTTACTTTTCCGCATTAGGATAGACCCAAGGAGGGGAGCACAAGTAACCGGGTTCTGGGGTCCAGTGGGAGACCAACTCGAGGAGTCGAGTCCGGGTCTCCTAACCCTAGAATTGGCAGGGTTGCTTACCGCTCTCGTAGGGGTCTAGGGGTGTGGGATTGGCTATTCATCATGACCGTGGAATCCGTGTTTTATACTGGCTCGTATTGAAAACACGGACGTCCTAGTATATCCAATATTTCATATGATTATTCTGCTGCGATATCTGTGATGTGATCATGAGATGTTCTGTGATGGATATAGTATATAGTATATATGATATATTATATAGACGTTACTTATGTTTTACACCCGCGCTAGCCCTGCCCTGCTCTGTCGTTAGTTACCTAACCTAACGGTGCACGAGGGGACATCGAGGCAAATGCGGATGGCATAAGTGTACGTCATATCTATCTGTGATGTTTAGGTATTTAAATGATGGGACTTCATTAATGTGATTAATGAAAGATAAGAAACCTAAGATGTTGTAGAATCGAATTTTAAAATAAAACAGGTAGCTACAGTTCTTGCTTTGCACAGCGGTATATATGATATACCCCGCACCTTATTCGATGAGGAAAGGACCGAGATCCCTTCACCGGGAGTGACTCCTTTAGCAATAACTGGCAGATGCTACACACTCGGTTTGCTTTTGACTGCTTTTGGGTTTTTGCTTTGCACAGCGATATATATGATATATCCCGCACCTCATTCGACGAGGAAAGGACCGAGATCCCTTCACCGGGAGTGACTCCTTTAGCAAAACAAGAAAAGCCTCAAAATCACTCCATTTCAAAACATCATTTGATTCTACAACGATATCAAGTTCATTACGCTCATGGTTTTTATGAAAAACCTGCGTAGCCCTCCGTCATTTCAGATAAAGACTGTTTAGTATTCGTGCTGCGTTTGTTGGCCTTTGTCAAGGCGTAGTGTGCGGTAGCTAAATAGTGCTTATCTGTTTATGCATATGATGCAGATTGTTTCAGGGTAGTCGTACGACCTTGTTGGCCTTTGTCAAGGGTCGTGCGGGTGGGTTTGATTCAATCAAGAAATGACGGGTTGAACTTGACTAGCATCCTGTGATTTGTTGGCCTTTGTCAAGGTCATAGGACACTAGGGGCAAAATATTATCGGGAATTTCAAGTGTTGAAATTTGCAATGAGATTGCATACCTTCTATGAGATAGTTGGATCCCGATACCCACTGCGAGTAAGAGTTACTCCTGGGAGAGTTTTACACATTGCAATTAGCCGATCAAGTAGGTGTCTAGAAAGGTGTCAACGGGGTTACGCCTCTGGGAAAACGAGGTTTACATTAATTAGGTTCGTGCGAAAGCACGGGGGACCTCCCTCAAATTACCGACACTAGCCTGGCTGAAAGATTGGCGAACTTGTAGTGTGTAATTAATCCCGGCTAGTCTTTCCTTTTAGGGTTTGGAGGAAGATTTGATAAAAAGCAGTGGGAGCCATCCTGATTAGATAAGATAATAACCAATCTGATCTTGCACGAGCTTACGCTAAAGTGTTTTCTTCTCTCTCTCTCCAGGTAGCGACCATTTCATGCCTTAATAAAGATAATAAAATGGATGTATTGACCGAACCCGCATGTTATACTGTGCTGGGGAACGTTGGTTCCGTTCTTTCCTATAAGAGTTATAGGACTGAACAGGATATAGGGGAATACCAGGATTCCCATGCCACCCGAATGGAGAAAGTACATGATGATGCATTTTCTTCGGGTGTGTTCGTTACTGAGAACTGTTTCTCCATTTGCTCTACGTCCTGGGTATTGGATACCGGGTCAGGATCCCATATATGTAATCAGTTACATGGGCTTAGGAAAGGTAGAGAACTTGGAGAAGGTGATAAAGACATTAGAGTCGGAAATGGTGCAATTGTTGTAGCTAAGACTGTCGGGGAATATCACCTTGTATTACCAACGGGTAATACATTGGTTCTGAACGAATGCTATTACATGCCGAACCTGATATGCAACATTATATCAGTTTCTTTATTAAGTAAAGAGGGATATAATTTTGTATTACAGGACAATGTTATGAACATTTTCCATAACCAAAAGTTGGTTGGATCAGGCACGTTGTGCAATGGCATTTATGTTCTAAACCAATCAACAGTCCTCAGCATAACAAACACACACAAGAGGAAGAGTTCTGAACTCAACGAATCCTTCTTGTGGCATTGTAGACTGGGTCACATCAATGCGACACGACTGGCTAAGTTGCATAAGGATGGATATTTAAATCCGTTTGAATTTTCATCCTATGACACTTGCCAGTCATGTCTCAAAGGCAAGATGACCAAGACTCCGTTTACGGGACACGGAGAAAGAGTTACCGAACTCTTAGGACTGATACATAGTGATGTATGCGGTCCCATGTCTACACATGCCAGGGATGGTTCTTCGTACTTCATTACATTCACTGACGATCTCTCTAGATTCGGATATGTGTTCCTGATGAAACACAAATCAGAAGCTTTTGAGAAATTTAGAGAATATAAACAAGAAGTCGAGAACCAAACAGGAAAAAGTATTAAAATCCTTCGATCAGATCGGGGAGGTGAATACTTGAGCAATGAATTCCTGGACTTCCTAAAAGAGAATGGGATTCTCTCTCAGCTAACTCCTCCATATACACCACAGCACAACGGTGTATCGGAGCGGAGGAACCGCACCCTATTAGATATGGTGCGCTCTATGATGAGTACAGCTGAGTTACCTATTTCCTTCTGGGGTCATGCGCTGGAGACAGCAGCATACCTATTGAATCAAGTTCCATCTAAATCTGTACCTACCACACCATATGAGATATGGAGTGGGAAGAGACCATGTCTTAAACGAGTTAAGATATGGGGTTGCCCGGCCTATGTCAAAAGGCAAAATCCGGACAAACTCGAGGCACGGTCAGTTCTATGCAAGTTTGTGGGATATCCCAAACATTCACATGGATATCTTTTCTACCATACAGAGGAACAAAAAGTGTTTGTTTCTCGCCATGCCACCTTTTTGGAAAAGGAATTTCTTGCAAAAGAAATTAGTGGCGATGAGGTAGAACTGGAAGAAATTCCAGCAACACAAACTCAAACTGAAGATTTAGTGGAACCAGAGGATTCAGTAGCTCCCGACGAACCCCAGCCTCTCCGCCGATCTAGTAGGGTTTCTCGTCCACCTGAGAGATACTATGGTTTTCTCATTGATGGTGGTAGTGAGGATTGCATCATGGAGGATGATGACCCAACTAGCTTCGAGCAGGCCATCACGAGTGGGGACTCAGTGAAATGGCTGGATGCTATGCGGTCCGAGATGGATTCCATGTACACCAACAAAGTATGGACTTTGGAAATTGCTCCTGAAGGGGTAAAACCCATTGGGAGCAAGTGGATCTTCAAGAAGAAACTTGGTGTAGATGGGAAAGTGGAGACTTTCAAAGCTAGACTTGTAGCAAAGGATTTTCGTCAAAGACCAGGTGTGGACTATGACGAAACCTTTTCTCCAGTGGCTATGCTTAAATCCATCCGAATCATGCTTGCCATTGCTGCCTTTCATGACTACGAAATCTGGCAAATGGATGTTAAGACCGCCTTTCTAAATGGTGATTTAGAAGAGTGCGTGTACATGACTCAGCCAGAGGGCTTCGTAGACAGTGGGAGCAGCGGGAAGGTGTGCAAGCTGCTTAAATCCATTTATGGATTAAAGCAAGCATCGCGGAGTTGGAACATCTGCTTTGACGTCGTTATCAAAGAGTTTGATTTCGTCAAAAATCCAGATGAACCTTGTATCTACAAGAAGGTGGCAGAGAGTAAGGTTGTCTTCCTCGTATTATACGTGGACGACATACTCTTGATAGGAAATGATATTCCTATGCTGCAATCGGTCAAGCTCTTCTTATCACAAAGATTCTTAATGAAAGATCTTGGTGATGCCTCCTGCATATTGGGAATTAGGATCTATAGAGATAGATCCAAAAGGATTTTGGGATTGTCCCAATCCAGGTACATTGACACCATACTAAAGAGGTTTAGTATGGAAGAGTCCAAGCGTGGGAACTTGCCCACGATCTCTGGAGTCACTCTCTCCAAAGAGATGTCTCCTAAGACTGATTTGGAGAGAGCTCGCATGCAAGGGATACCCTATGCTTCGGCAGTAGGCTCTATCATGTATGCGATGCTATGTACCAGACCCGATGTAGCGTACTCACTAAGTGTAGTGAGCAGGTATCAAGCTGATCCTGGAGAGAGTCACTGGACAGCTGTGAAGAGCATTCTCAAGTACTTGCGAAGGACTAGAGATATGTTCTTGGTGTATGGTAACGGAGAACTCCAAGTGGAGTCCTTTACCGATTCGAGCTTCCAGAGTGATAAGGACGACTCTAAGTCGCAGTCGGGCTTTGTCTTTACCCTTTACGGAGGGGCGGTTAGCTGGAAGAGTTCCAAGCAGGAAACCGTGGCAGACTCGACGATGGAGGCTGAATACATCGCTGCCAACGATGCTGCTAAAGAAGCTGTCTGGATCAAGAAGTTCATTACTGAACTTGGAGTGGTTCCATCCATTGAGCATCCAATACCTTTGTATTGCGATAACAATGGAGCGGTGGCTTTGGCCAAGGAACCCAGGTCCCATCAGCGATCCAGGCATATTCTGAGGCGGTATCACCTGATCCGGGAGATAGTTGATCGCCGGGAGATCGAGGTCAGGAGAGTTGATACGAAGAACAACACGGCGGATCCACTCACGAAGGCCATTCCCCAGATACAGTTTGAGAGACTCTTCGGGATGCTCGGTATGAGATACTACAGCAGCTGGCCCTAGTGCAAGTGGGAGATTGTTAGTTGTATGTATGCCCTAGAGGCCAGTATTGTACAGATTATGTATATTATATTGGATGCTTGGACATATATAGAGATGACTTTCTTGCTCGACATGATAGTATGCTATCTGGTTACTCTTTATCTTAACATGTACACTAGTCTCTTTATACTGTCTTATAGTTACATGTTGGTAAAGCCCTTAGGATTTGTACTTGACTACCTGGACTATGATGCAGATCATACTAGTGGGGACATGGTAGTCCATAAGTACATCCTTCAAGGTCCCTAGTCGTGGGTGTATCGAGACGGGGCATCGATATACCAGAGTAGACTAGCGTATACGCTTCCCGACCCATGTGATGGGCGATGGATGATCCCATATCCATTGGTGTTTGACATCGGAGATGGTATACGGGTGCTCAGTGGAGAATGGGTACACTGGACGGACTCGCCGAGAACTCCCAGATGGTATTATACCTCACGTCAGATGGCAGTTCTCAGGTGACACTTGTACAGGTTAGTCTGTAGACCCGAGATCGTCATAGAGTCTTGTGTGATTCCCACTGTGCTTTGATCTCCACCTTACCACGTCCATGAGGGCGTGCAAAACGGTGGTCTTTGGGTACAGTCCCGAGTCACATGGAGGCAATGAGCGATAGGAGGGGTTTCGTCTCTCCCGGTATTGGGGGTTGATGTTGCGCTGTACTCGATTGGCCGTAACAGGGAAGTCCCTGGCCAGGGCTGATTAGAGATTTGCTGGTAAGTGTTACCAGTAGTTTCTCGACCCATTACGAGCCTCACATCAGCACGACTTATCGGGTTATTGGGGTCTGACGTTTACCACCCCTAGACTTGATATGCGACATATCAGACGAAGAGACTGGACTGTATGGTAAGTGTTACTAGTCGGATTCGCAGGAGTGTGAGCGGGCTAGCTCGTCGATCTTCTGATCGCTCAATACCCGGGTGGCCGTTACGTTTAGCAGACCGCTTGCGGCTTGTGGGTGCTTGATATGATCATCATCTGCTACCGGCGTATTGACGAGTCTTTAGAGTCCTACACAGAGGTTTCCTGGCTCAAGCGAAACGAAATAGGAGCGCATATGAGATATGTGCAGGACCGAGAATAATGCGTGTATGTGATACCGCATTTCATTCTCGCGATATATGTTTCGAATGGTTATATTCGATATGACCTAGTTATCGAATCATTGATTCGATAAATTGATGCATTGAATACTAGTCGGTTATGTGCGACATGACCGGATCATTGAATCAAGTGTTGATTTAATGATTTAATGTATAATTATATATTTGATATATTACTTTGCATTAACTAGTATTGGTTCACTTTAAACGGATTTTTCTCACTTGATGCACATTGTATATGTGATATGCTTTCGTGCACTTTTTTGTATCATGTTTGATGATACTTGATCATTTAGTTAAGTTTATAGAATTAATCCATGGTTAATTTGATAATTAGGGTTTTGCATATTCATTTATTTATTTATTTGTTTATTTATTTATTTGAAATGAGTTATGATAAGAATGGTGGCTAAGTTTGTTTTATATTGAAGCTTCATGAAGCTTTGACTTTGCTAACCATCCTTATCTTCATGCTTAACCCTAACCCATCCAAGTGACCATGGTTAATTCTCTACACTTAACCCTAGTTCAAGTTATGATAAGTATTTGATTTAAATTTATTTTTAATATAAGACTTATCATATTCTTTTCTTGAGCTCATCTTCTTCTTCTTCTTCAAGCTTGCTACAACAATGGCAACTTGAGTTCTAGTGAGATAAATCCAATTCTAAAGTGAACCCACCTCCTATTTCTTCACCCTCTACCTCTTGCCAAGTTGTTTTGGGTGTTTACTTCACAAGTTTCACAAGTTTGTGAAGTCGGAGCTTGAGTTTGTGCAACCTCGACGTAGATCGTCTTTGACACAAAGCCGACGACCTATTCCGCACGTTTCTCCGATGAAGCCGTCACGGGAGTTCAAGCTTCAAGATGGACAGCGAGAAGACTTCGTTGCGGAGCCGTAGAGGTGGATATCCGGATCTACAAAGGTTGTAATTTCCGTATCCTAGTAGTTAAGTGTTAACTAGCTTTTAGTTTCGCCTAGAATTCTAGCGACGATCCGTAGTCTAGGGTTTCTCGGCACCAAAAATTTTTAAATGGCATGTTCGATGCCTTGTGAGACCACTATAGGGTGCCTAGGAACCTTTCAAACGCACCGTATCGTATTAAAACCAAATTCGAAATCGAAATGGCATACGAAAATCAAATCGGCACGCGTATCACGCATAGGTCAAAACCTATCGCCTACGCATGCAAGAACAGTCAAACCAACTCTCGATGTCGATATACAAACGTCAGACCATCGAGAAAAACCCAAATACACTCATTTGCACATTCACGAACACTAATTTTAATATAAAATAGGTTAAAACTCACAAAAACCCCAATTTCACTTAAAAAGTCATTTTTCCGAAAATCTAGCAAGCACAATTCGCCGTTTTTGTACAAAACATGATGTTTAAACAAATGTAGCGGCCATAATACTTATTAAATATGTTAAATAGGTTATACAAACAATTTCCACATTTTTAATCCCAATTATTTAACCAATTTCAAAAGCCTAGTTAGCAAATTAGCATAATTAACACAATTTTTTTTAAACTAACCATTAACAACTAACTACTAATCTTGTTTTAACAATTTTAGTGGCCACAATATTCACCAAATAACTTAATTAGGTCACAAAAATATTAACTAGATTTTTCACTCAAATATATTCAAAATTCCTAAAAACCTAGTTTGCACAATCATGCAATTTTAACAATTTTTCATGTAACAATTTGCAATCTAACTACTAGTTTACATTCTTCAAATCCTAAGATGGTAAGCTACCCATTACAATCATAATCTATAGATCAAAATGCTAAAATTAAATCAAAACCTTTCTTGATTTCCAAGCTTGCAATCAAAACTTAATTAAACACTTAATTAAGTTGATTCAAAGAAATTAACCTACAACTAAACACTAGGGTTAGGATTTACCTCCACAATTTTAGAGATCTCCCATGCAAACATGGCCTCCCAACTTGCTCTCTAGCTCCAAGATCCATGTTAGCTAAGGCAAAGAAATAATGGGTAGGAGTTGGATTTGGATTTTGCTTTGAAATTTTATGGATTTTTAAGCATTTTTGTGGATTTTTTGAAGAGAATTTGAGATGAAGAAGTGAAGGGGCTGTTCTAAATGGGGGGCTCGGCCAATGCAGGTGGGGAGAGGAGAGAGAGGGTGTGGGGAGTTTGACCAAGTCAAGAACCATACATTAAGTATATAAACCCATACCTCAATTACTATATAATAATCTACACTTCAATTCTTTTTATTTCTTTGTTTTGTGAGATATGAAGTGGGCCAAAAGGGGTTTGGGGCAGCGAGGCTCGGCCAAGATGGCAAGTGGATGTGTGTGAGTGTGTGGGGTGAGGAAAAATGATAAATATTATACCCCAAACAACCATTTACACTAAATTCACTAAAAAAGACTTTTTTCTTCAATAATTTCTAAACCGTTTTGGCAAATGATTTTGTTTCAGAAATAATATTTTACAAGTCACTTTAGTGTGTCATGAATTATAAAATTTGTATCAACCCATTCCAATTTGTAATTTTCCCTAATTAAATGTATTAGTGACGGCTTAAAATAATATTAAAATAATTTTTTTTTTCAGAAAATTTGAAATTTCACTAGTGGCTCAATAAACACCAAATACTAGCAATTACATAGCTAGAATATGTATATTTAATTTTATAATAAAGATATTTGTATTCTGACTTTTTACAGAAAACCCCCTTATTTTACCGATTTTCCGAAATTTTACCGAAACGATTTTCAAAACGTTACAATAGCTATACCCTTTTAGCAAAACTAATCTCCAAACTTCAAATATTCTTAATATTAATTATTTGATTTATTTAAATTCCTAAATATAATATTTTATTTTCTTGAAATGTTACAATCTTCCCCCCTTAAATAAATTCGGTCCCCTAATTTAAATTTAATCCTCCCAAATACTAAAACATTTCAGCAAAATAATCAAGTCGTCGGGGCTCCGAAACCATCAATACTTAAAACACATCTTAGCGCAATGCATGCGTATGAAAACGAGTATATAACTCAAAATCAAAACTCCGTCAAGTATCACACAATCATCAGAGTTATGGTGAAAATACCAATGTCAAAGTCCAATACGAAAACCAACATGATATACTCAAAACTATAATATGTACATAGTACGCATCGTCGTAAACTCGTCAAAACATCTGAAAGGAAATGCATGCCAACCCTTTCTCAAGTCGCTGTGCGATGCGTGTATCACGGCACAAGTAGCGGACGTTTATTGTAAGAAAGATAACTATATATATGTATATCCTTTGTTTAACATACCCATCCCGCCTTTTTGAAATATAAATTAGAAGGGTTTCCATTGTAAATTGTTTCGTGTCATCTCAGACACAATAAGAAAAATATTGAGACTGTAGCTCCTTTTTGGAAATCCCTTCGATAACTATCGATGCATGCAAAAATATATTCAGGTACTGTCCTCAGACTAGTCCTGCTCTGTTACCATACCAAATAGTAAATATCATATAACATACTGCTCCAAAAGAAACTAATTCCAAAATGTGTATAAGAATTCCATGTGCGTCTGGTGTGCACAGAAATCGAAATCAATGAATGTGCCATACATATGCACAAAAACAAAATCTAAGTGCAACGGGTGTGCATGAAAACACCTGTCGAGGGCAACGAGTGTGCCTGACAATAATATCAGGTGCATCTGATATGCACGAAGAATCCCGATTTAGTGCATCTGTGTGCACAAAAATAGCATCAAGCGCCCCAAGTATGCGCAAGAATCCAAGTCAAGTGCACAAGGTGAACAAAAACAAATATTGAATATCACAATCGAAATCGACGGTATACAACATACCTCAATCCAAATTAGGTATACCGTGGTATATAATCTCACAACCACGTGTATCAGCGTGCACAAAATCGAATCAAAGTACTAAAAGTGCATGAACTACACCGAAGGCACAAGTCAAATCACATGCATACCATAGGTATGAAATCAAAATCAAACATCTCGAATGACATCAAATCGAAATCGAGTTCAACCGTGGTGCACGAAAACTCAATCATGCAAATAAATCGCCCAAAATACCGAAATTCAAAATGACGGATACGTGATATTCGAATCACCAAATCGCAAATCATAAACATTGTCGTCGTTACGTCCTTCCTTCAAAGTCGAGAAGGTGTCGGTGCATCCAAAGCTAGCAGAGCAAGATATCTACTTACCTCTTGTTCATGGTCTGGCGCTTTGTGCCCTTAGACTCTCGTCTTTCACTATGAATTTTCCGTTACATAACTCCTCGGCTAAACGACCCAATATCGAAATGATGACGGAAACAGTTCTGCTCTGGCACATCCTCTAAAGATCTCTGGCCAACTATCATGGTCACTCATAACATGTCTCGTCGATGATGCCGAACTCTGGCCTAGTAGGTGTGCGTAATACGACCGATCCTGGGTCCAAATCTTCTCGTGTAGTATTCCAGAAAGATTCTGTCGGGGTCCTTCCCAAATCTCGTTTCTGCCGAACTGCCCGGAATTTATCTCCCTTTACTAAATCCATTTCTTGCTTCGGAACAACTGCATACTCATCACGGCTTCTTCTGGAAGATATATCCATATTCAATGCCTCTGCATGCGTATCATATCTCTGATATCAATGGAGTGGAATGCCATCTCGTCAAAATTTCGTACGAACCCCTTACTCCACTTTTCTCTAATGTGGAATGATTCGGATTGGTCTCTTCGTAGCTGTATGGACTGTGCTACAAACGGCTATACTCATATCTGGAGTCTCCCTTCCGAAGCTACATACTCGGCACCTCAAATATCCTGTAGTAGGCATCTTGCCAATTACCTTCTCGGAAACTCGGTCAAATTATCAGAGTGATGCGCTTACGCTCGTCCTCCCTCAATCGACTCACAACGTGCCTGTGTGAAGTCTTCTCTAGCTGAAATAAATCAATCTGATGACCTTGCAACGGGGTGTGCAAACGAACCACCTGTCCTAGTCATTCATCCATGGGTGACTAGCGATCTTCTATCATATCCCTAAGTACAAACTCATGCTGCAATAGCTTCAAACATCTGGGGCGATATCTTGTCAGTCGCAGCAGCAACTGGCTCATTCGTCCGCATGCTAAACAATGCCTCAATCCTCAAGAATAAACGATACATTAACGGTCATCACATTCTAGCCGGCCTCTAGCAGTGGCCCAATCCTCTGATGCTCATCTGAACGTTCGAGAAATCTTAGTAATAACAACCCATCAAAACGCTCATGTCGCGAAAAACGCAATAAAATGACACCTCTATGAAATTGTGTGTCACCGGAATTTCGCCCTCCTCAGTCCATGTCCAAGACGAGCTCATGCTGACCGCAACTCTGGCCGCAGCTTTCTCTTCCCGTGCAACCGTGATAACAAAAACCACAAACCGATAACGATGAGGATAGATCAATGAACGAATAGAATATTGTGCAAAGAAATGTACATCCTAAGGCTTCTTAAGCGGAGTAGCGTATCATAAGTATGCCGCGGAACATACATATAGTACGTTACTCTACTTAAGTCACCTACTTCATCAACCAAGGTTAACCTATGTGACGAAAGTTCGGGTCTAATACCCCCTCGACCAAGTCTAAGTTCCGTAAGTTCAATCCTAGGTTCCGAATATATATATATACGCCTTAGACTCTGCATAGTCAAACCTAGACTCAAACCAAGGTTAAACCTAGCGCTCGGATACCAACTTTGTCACGACCCGAAATGGCACTTGAATCATGTGAAGCCTATGAAGGGTTATGACAGCGCCCCGGCCAACATCCGTGGCCAAATGCGGAACAAAATTTTTACTACGATCAAAAACTTAGCGCTATAACAACCCTAAACCGGATCTTTACCATAAACCTAGTTAGCAAAAAGGGTTCTATCTACTATGATAGAAAGTATACCTAACGGATCCAAGTCCTTCTCTTCTTTCCGCTGTCCTCCTTCTCCTTGCAAGCTCCTTAGAGTGGAAATGGAAAGCACCTCCTCGTCGGCTTCTCGAAGTAGTAGAAGATCCACCCGAGAGTTCCAACCTTGAGCTAAATCTCCAAGTTGAGCCAACTAGATCACTTGGTATGCTAAACTAAGTAACCTAGAGTGTGTAGAGTGTGGTTTTTAATAACTTAATCTCATAAGCCCTTGATTCTCAACACATGAGACATTAGGGTTTGAGAGAGGAAGAAAGAGAGAACCATGAAAGAGAATGAGAATGAAAAATAATGAGAGTTCTCTTTTGAGGAAAGAGAAAACTTAGTTTTTATTATGATAATTGTGATGGCTACATTGATTTGACCATAAGCATGTCACAATTAATGCTAAGCAAAAATATCTAGTGTCCAAAGAAAATATCTAAGTCAACTAAAATCAACAAAGTCAAATGGTCAAACCAATTAGCCATGACATAATTATCATTATAAAAATTAGTAAACAATTTCCTCCATCTCATAATCGTTTTAATCAATTCAATGGTCAAAACCCTAGTGACGTGTCTCCTCCTACGCCCCTATCAACCGTATATACGTACCCGCATCTATGTTCCAAGAAACACGAATACAATGAGACTAAACCAACCGAAAATCTAATACTAGGATCCGGCTTAAACCATAGACCACTAGTATCAACCGCCCGAACACCATACGCGCACAAGTATGCATATGTGAACGAACCCTGTCGAAAAACCATACGACCACTACATCGTTTCGACCGAAGCTGGAAAACCCTCTGGTGGGACTCTAAAGACTCGACAGTACTCTGGCAGTGAGTTTAACGACAAGCAAGTCAGCAGCACTAGCTGTACGTAACGGCTACCTAGGTATTTGTCGATAAGAAGGTCGACGAACAAGCTCATCCAAACTCCTACTGAGCCTATCTGTGACAATCTCCGTACAGTCCGGTCTGTTCATCTAAGAGTATCGCATATCGGGCCTAGGGGATGGTAAACGTCAGACCCCTAATAGCGGTATAAGTCGTGTCGGAGTGTAGCCCAGAACAGCTTGAGAAACTACTGGAACACCTACCAGTAATCTCACTTGCCCTGGCCAGGGACTTTGTGTAATGGCTCTCCAAACACAGTGCGATATCAACCCCCAATACCGGGAGAGACAAATCCTGTCTAACCGCCACTGCCTCCAAGTGCTTCGGTACTGCACTCAATTACTAGCTGTTTGCACGACTCAATAGAGCAATGGTTGGATAAAAATCTAAGAACAGTGGAAACACACTTGAGGCGAAGTGGCATTGTCAAGTCAACGAACTAAGCTGTACTCATGCCACCTGGGAACTGCTACCTGACGATAGGTAAAGTACCAACCAGCAGTTCCCAACGAGTCCGTCTAGTGTAACTCATAACCCAATGAGCTCCTGCATACTATCTCCAGTACGACGTACTGATGGCTGTAGGACAGACCATCTCCCCTGCTGGGATGAGAAGCGTATACACTAGTCTACTCTGGAGTATCGATACCCTGTCTCGATAATCCTATGACTAGGGACCTGTATAAGGATGTGCTTATAGACAACCCAGCCCGCACTAGTGTGATCGCCATCACAATGTTGGTAGTCAAGCAAAGATCCTAAGGGCTCCATCAATATGTATTAGCGATATGTTAAAAGAAACATATACACATATTAAGATAGATACAAACCAAGTGGCATACTACTATATCGAGCAAGACTGTCGTCAATCCGTGTATATATCCCAAGCTTCCAAAATGTAATATACAAACTAGGACTATACAATAATGGCTTCTATGGCATACATATCCAACAATCTCCTACTTGCACTAAAGGCCAGTAATTGGTGTACCGCATACCCAACGTCTGCACTAAGGCCAGCTACTGGCATACCGCATACCCAATAGCTCAAAAAGTCACTCGAACTGTGCTTGAGGGAGGGCCTTTGTGAATGGATCCGCCGTGTTATCTTTAGTGTCCACTCTCCGTACATCGATCTCCTGGCGATCAATGATCTTCCTGATCAGGTGATACCGCCTTAAGATGTGCCTGGATTTTTGATGGGATCGTGGTTCCTTCGCTAAAGCTATAGCCCCATTGTTATCGCAATATAAAGGTATTGGTCAACAATGGACGGAACTACCTGAAGTTCACTAATGAACTTCGTCATCCAGACCGCCTCTTTTGCGGCATCGGTTGCAGCAATGTATTCAGCCTCCATCGTCGAGTCTGCGATGGTATCCTTTTTGGAACTCCTCCAACACACCACCCCTTCGTTGAGGGTAAACACAAAACCCGAGACAGACTTGCTGTCATCCTTATCACTCTGGATGCTTGAATCGGTAAAGGACTCGACTCTGAGGTCTCTATTCTTGTACATAGCATCGCATACATTATAGATCCTACCGCCGAAACGTAGGGTATAGTGCTCATATGAACCCTCTCCTCGTCAGTCTTAGGAGACATCTTCTTGGAGAGGGTGATTCCGTGCAATGCGGGTATATTACCGTGCTTGGAATATTCCATACTAAATCTCTTTAGTATGGTCTCTTTGTACCTGGACTGCGAAAGTCCCAGTAATCTCTTGGATCTATCTCTGTAGATCTTGATCCCCAGAATGCATGAGGCATCACCCAGGTCAGTCATGGAGAACCGTTGTAACAAGAATAGCTTGACCGATTGTAGCATAGGAATGTCATTTCCTATCCAAAGAATGTCGTTCATGTACAAGACTAGGAATACGACAGTTCGTCCTACAATCTTCTTATAAATACAAGGGTCGTTCTCATTCTTGATGATGTCAAATTCCTTGACTATTTCATCAAAACAGATGTTCCAACTCCGCGATACCTGCTTTAATTCATAAATGGATTTGAGCAACTTGCACACCTTCCCGCTGCTCCCACTATCTACAAAACCTTCTGGCTAATCCATATAAACGCACTCTTCCGAACTGCCATTTAGAAAAGTCGTTTTTACGTCCATCTGCCAGATCTCATAGTCATGGAAGGGAGCAATGGCAAGTAGGATCCGAATGGATTTGAGCATTGCCACCAGAGAAAAAGTTTCGTCATAGTCCACACCAGGTCTTTGACGAAAACCTTTTGCAACGAGTCTAGCCTTATAAGTTTCTACCTGCCCATCTACACCAAGTTTCCTTTTGTAGATCCATTTGCAACCAACGGGTTTTACCCCACGTTGAGCAATATCCAAGGTCCACACTTTATTGGTATACATGGACTCCATTTCGGATCGCATAGCATCCATCCAGTTATCAGAGTCCCTACTGTATGGCCTGCCTGAAACTGGTAGGGTCATCTTCTTCCAAGATGCAATCCTCTCGATCCCCGTCTATGAGAAAACCGTAGTATCTCTCGGGCGAATGAGAAATCCTACCAGATCTAACGTTTCTAAAATTGTTATACGAATTTTTCCGTTTTAGGGTAAAATAGTCGGTATTTTCCGTTTTAACCCGATAGTGATCAAACTTCTGTATAGACTTGTTTGCAATTAGTTTTACTAGAATGAAGCTAGTTTGCGGGTTTTAGTGGTCATTTGGAAGTTTTGGTTCACTATGATATTTTCCCTAATTATATTATTATTTTAAATTGTTAATTATGCACTTAATTAGTGGTAATTACAATTTTGGTTTGGTTTAATTACTTCTAATGTGAATCTATGTTAATCTAATCACTAGATTAGGCTTAATCCATTCTTGCCAAAATATCTAGATATTTGAGATTTAAAATGGAATTTTAAAAGAAAAGAAAAGGTGGCAAAAGACTTTAATGCATTAATTAGCATTTATTGCTATTTGTAGCTAGAAATTTCTACACAATATTCACAAACCCCCTTATTTCATCATGGCCGAGCCCTCCGGCCCCGCCCCCCCCCCCCCCCCGATTTCTTCCCTTTTCCTTTCTCTTGCTCTTTTCATCTCATTCAAGCTCACAAAAATCACTAAAAATCATCAAATAATCCTACAAACTCCAAATTAAATTCATACCCATTTTTCCTTAAGCTTAAACTAGCTTGGATCTTCATTAAAGACATCATTTTGGAGGCTAAAGTTTGGGTTTAGTTGCTAGTTTGTGATCTTGTTTGTGAGGTATAAATTCTAACCCTAATCTTTTAATTGTTGCTTAATTCTTTAAGCTAGCTATTTAAGTATTTTAATATAGCTTTAATTGCATGTTTAGATGATTCATGTTAGTTTTGTGAAAATCAAGTTAGGGTTTTGATGTGTTAAATGGTTAATCATGAAGTGTAGAGTTGAAAAACTTAATCAAATTTTGAGAATGATATTTGTTAGAATTCCTAATTTTGGCTAATTGAGTTTTTAGCAAACTAATTTTTTCTAAATCCTATTTGGGTGAGACTGAAATTGTGATAATGGTTTGGATCACTAAATTAAGCTACTTTGTGTTGTTGAAAATTGCTAGAATTGTTAAATTTCTAGACTTGTGCTAAATTGCGGTAAAAGTTGCTTACTAGTTTTCCGGTAAAATTAAACGTGGGTTTTAATTGTCGTTGAGACGACGTAAATATTATTATCTACGATAATATTAGTGTGGTGATTGAGTATTGGTACGATTGATGTTTTAGGCATGGCAGTTTTCATGTATAGCGACCCTAGTTAGGGTTTTGGCTATGTTTTCCGGTATTTGGATTTCTTGGTTTTGCGACTGGATATTGTATTTGGTCGTTGGACGTTTGTACGTCAACGACGAGGGTTGTTTGGTTGCTTTGCATGCGTAGGCTATAGGTTCTAACCTATTAGCTGTATTTGGATTTCGGAATTTGATGTTAATAGCTTTGGGAATTTATATTGATTGTAGGTACCTTCGCGTGGATTTCGAGACGACGAAGCGCATCGACTACGGCTAAGTGAGGAGTTTAGCAGGTGAGTAGATTTATATCTACGGGAGAAGTCGGTGAATGGCGTATAGCACCCCCGCAAACATTGATATGGAATATCGTCTGATTATTTTATCCTGATAATGATATGCGAAGGACATGATTGTAGGATTTACAAACGATAATATGATAGAAGTTGATGCTAATGAACATTTTGACACATGAGAATATGAAATGATAAGCGAATCATGATAGGTACAAATTAAAAGAGAACAAGTGTGACGTTTATTTTATTGTGATGCGAGATATTAATCTGATGAACGAGTATACGATGTGATATGATGACTTAGTGTGATATGTCGTTATATGGATTCGAGTTAATATGTGATTGTTGATATCTTTGTAGGTCCCCTGATACGAGATTGACATGGATGTGACCTGAAAGATAGGTATATATATATCGATAATGTTTTGCATACCGAGTGATATGCCGTACGAGACATAGATCCGTACCCCGATGTTGTATAGGTTGATAGAATCCCTATTGTTTAATGCTGCCGTATGATAGATTTCCGTACGCGATGAGTTTTACTTGTTGATTTATCCATGCCCTTGGTTAGGGGATGACGTACGATGGATTATACCGTACGTGATGTTGTGTGGCTGGATGCCGATTGATAGATTCGCCGACTCGGTCATGTTAGATACGTATACCTTATAGCATTTAGATCACGATGTACATTATGCTGCATTCATGTTATTCTTATTGCATTTCATATACCAGTGCTAGTACACCTACACCATTATCGATGATGCGTATGTTACACATACATAGATTGCCGGCTCACAAATTTTCATCATCGATAATTGCTATGTCACTCACATAGTAGAATTGCTACATCATGCTATGATATATTTGCTATGTTCACATCAATGTTCCACGTTGCATAAGATATAAGGATATGATTATATCCTATTATATGTTGCATACCTTGCTACAGCTACATGCACATCATGCATACATACTGACATGTACACCCACATATCTTGCTATAGTTGTATATACCCCTAAGTGGTATTGTATTGACATGTGATATTGAGACGTTACTTATTGTGCTATTGTGCTTATGAGTTGCATCATACATACCTGCTTACATGTAGACACACTTATCTTGCTATAGTTACATGTACACCTCATATGATGTTGCACTTGATTTCGGAGGATTTGGGAACCGCATGATATAATTTAAAACTGGATTCATTTAAAAGAGCGGTTTTCCCTTAATATGCTCATATTGCTGTTTTATTTTGCATATATCAGTTTTCATGGATTTACGCATTGAGATATGGATTTCATATGATTTATGGATTTGAGAACTGTGGGGGTATTTCAAGAAATTTATGTATTGTTTGAAAACCCGGTTTCTCTTGATATGATATTTCGATGCGTCCACCATGAGATTTCTCGGTTCTGAGATTTATGATATATACCCGATGCGAGGAGTGAGTCGGCCGTGTGCGGGTACATGGTGGAGCCCGGTATGGTACCCCGGGGCAAGAAAGGTATGTCGAAGGATAAGCCGATGAGCTTGGCAGGGGATGTGCACTGCCTAGCGGTGACAGTATTTGGACTCGGCGGTTATCTGGAGGATACCGACCGGAGTCATGAGACGGATTTAGGTCGATCCCGTTCAGCCGGATCCCGCGGGCCGATCCCGCAGACGGAGCCTATTATACGAGGATTTACGTGTCGATGTTAGACACGGGTTTCATGATGTTTCGAGTGTCGGTGTTATACACTTAGGTTTCCATGATTTTTTTGTGTCGCGAGGGACACACGTTGATTTATATCCTCATATTTACCTGCATATGCTTTTATGATATTTACATGCAGGAGTTTTTGTGTCAGTGGTTGACACGTGGACGAGATCAACTGCATACATGCATTGATTATATTGTTGGACGAGATCCACTGCATACATGCATTGATTATATTGTTGGACGAGATCCACTGCATACATGTATTTATTATATTGTTGGATGATATCCACTTGCTGATAGGCATTTACCATGTATTAGCACATATGCAGATACGGTCACCCTAGATATCATAGTATTACCTTTATGATATAATTGACCTAGGAATCGTTGTTTATTTCGATGTCTACCTGATGATGTTTTCTACTCACGAGTTGGCAACTCACCCCCGTTGTGCCTCAGTTCTTACAGGTTTTCCATTTGGATCAGTAACGGCATCGCTGGCACGCAGCTTACTTTCGGGTGTTTTGCTTTGGTAGGTGGTACATGATGGATCGTGCCCCTCTTGTATTCATTATTCATATTGTATCTAGTTAACTCCATCAAATCAGAAACTAGTAATTGTATATGTTGCAGACTTAGAAGACTTGTAGTTGCGAGACTTGAGCGATGGGTTTTATGTTCGTTTTTGGGGTTGATGTCTTGCTTTACTTTATTTCCTTTTGTTGATCTTCGCCGTTGGGCTTCGTATATTTATTTATGCTTGTGGTGGTTGTTTCCGCCGTTGGGTGTGATTTGCTCCCGTTTGGGGATACTTTATTTATATTCTATGTTGTACCCGTTTTCGGAGTTAGCTTTTACAAGGGAGGTGCTGCTCAAATTTTCAAAAGAAAAAACATGATTTACTATACCTTTATTTCAAAGTTTCACCTCTTTATTTCTTAATAAGGTTTAGATTTTTGGGTTTTCAGTTTACTTGAATTACGTTACTCATGTAGACGTTGCATGATTTAAGTGCTGGCCGCGAGCTAATATTTTGGGTCGTGACAAGATCTGTGGAGTGGCTGAGATTCGTCGGGTATAAATGAATCTAGCGGTTCCACCAAATCTTCAGTAATAGTTTGTGTCTCTGGAATTTCATCCAGTTCTACAGTGCTGCCACCAATATTTTTAACAAGAAATTCTTTTTCCAAAAATGTGGCATTCCTAGAAACAATAATCTTCTGTTCCTCTGCATGGTAGAATAGATACCCATTAGAATCTTTTAGGTATCCCACAAACTTACACAAAACTGACTGTGCCTCAAGTTTGTCTGGGTTCTGCTTTTTGATATAAGCTGGGCAACCACAAATCTTAATACGTTTAAGATACAAACTCTTACCACTCCATATTTCATATGGAGTCTTAGGCACGGATTTGGATGAAACTTGATTCAAAAGATGTGCTGCTGTTTGAAGTGCATATCCCCAAAATGAAAGAGGTAACTCAGCATTACTCATCATGGAGCGAACCATATCCAATAGGGTATGATTCCTCCGCTCCGATACACCGTTGTGCTGTGGTGTGTATGGAGGAGTAAGCTGAGAGAGAATTCCATTCTCTTTTAGGTATTCTAGGAATTCCGTGCTTAAGTTCTCCCCTCCTCTATCTGATCGGAGGATCTTTGTACTTTTGCCAACCTGGTTCTCTACTTCGTTTCTAAATTCTTTGAATTTCTCAAAAGCTTCAGATTTGTGTTTCATAAGATACACATATCCGAATCTAGTGAGATCATCAGTGAATGTGATGAAGTACGAGAACCCTCCCCTTGCATGTATAGACATCGGACCACACATCACTGTGTATGAGTCCCAAGAGCTCTGCTGCTCTTTCTCCATGTCCGGTGAACGGATATTTGGTCATCTTTCCCTTGAGACAACACTGACAAGTTTCATAGGATGAAAATTCGAACGTATTTAAGAGTCCATCTTTATGTAACTTACTTAGTCTTTTCTCTCCAATATGACCAAGTCTACAATACTACAAGTAGGATTCGTTCGTATCTGAACTCTTCCTCTTGCGTATGTTTTGTATATTGAGAACTGTATTCTGATTTAGAACATAGATACCATTACACAGTGTACCTTCTGCAACCAGTATCTTATCAAGGTAAATGTTCATGATATTTCTATCAAGAACAAAGTTATATCCATCTGTCACGACCCGAAATTACGAATCATGACCGGCACTTAGACTACGAACGTCTCAAGGCGCACGTATTCTAAGTAAGCCGAAACCCAGAAATCCAAACCAAGAGAAGTAGTAGAGTGTAGGAAAAACCATACCAAATCAACCTGTAAGCAACATAATATACAACGCCTAAAGGCGAGGATCTCAACAGAAATGAAACTCAACCAGCAAGAACCCATCGAAAAATAACCCGCGACTCTAAGGTCGAAAGAATAAACATCACTGGTCTCTATCTCAATAAGTACATGTTTTGGTTGATGGAAATTCTAGATACAACTGAATATAATATACAATGTATAATGATGGGTAAGATGCAATAAACCCACCTACTAGCAAGTCACCCGTAAGGTACAGTGCCCGCAAAGCCGTAATGAAATCCGTACGGCAACACCTGCAAGAAACTGGGGCACAACGGGGGTGAGTTGCCAACTCGTGAGTAGAAAAAAGATCTACGAACAGCAAATCGCATGTATGACGCATCCTAGGTCATACGATCATAATATATATAATCCTCAAATATATAACCAGTAATCTCTAACCAGGCTAATGTAAATATCTAACCCAAGTGTAATCCCATATGTCCATGTCAGTGCATCAGGTAACAATGTATCATATAGATGATGTATGAATGCATGTAACAGAATGCATGTACTGAAGAAAACTGCTGTCATAAATTGTGAGATTTCTGTATTTTTAAAATGAGGTATCATAAATGAAATCAGCATAAACAGTGCCCAGCATCGGCACAAAACATAAGTCTCAGTATCTCGATACCTCTGTATCACAATCTCTGTACCTCAATATCTCGAAATCTCAATGTCTCAATCACAAAATCTAGGGCGCCGTCAGTCCAGATCGGCCCCTACCATCCATCTCATGACTACGACGGTATCCTCCGGATATCCGACGTGTCGGGTAATCTCACCGGTAGGTAGTGCTCCCCTGCACAGGCTCAACGCCATCATCTGCGATCTTCTTGCCCCGGGGTACCGCACCGGGTCCACCATGTACCCGCAATCGGTCTCATCCGCCTCCTCGATTCGGGTTTCACATGTCACTCTCAGCACCGAGAAAACACATGGTGAACGCACTGAAATATCATATCAAGGGTAACCGGGTTTTTAAAACATTTACATAATCTCTTTGAAATACCCACGGTTCCCAAATCCAGAAATAACATAGAAACAACATATCTCAATGCGTATAATCAGGAAGCATGATGTATGTGACATATAAATGGAATGCAAGTGTAACTGTATGTCCTGCAACATGGAATAATAGTATGCACATACAAGGGTCATATCCTGATGCAATAATACTACTGTGTAGTGACATGGCAATTACCGATGAAGATGTGTGTGAGCTGGCAAGTAAGTGTATGTGGAACATACGCATCATCGGTAATGGTGCTGGTGTCCTAGCAGCATGATATCAATAATAGAATATGAATCATAACAGTATGTGATGCAGAGCAACAATAATAATATGCGGGAGCTGAAATATTGAACACCATGATCGCTAAACTGCATCTAATGTCATAAAGGTCGTACAGCTATGCCAACAATAAGGCTGAGCTAATAAGCTAACTGCAGGTAAGGGAAACCGCCTAACCTCTGAGTCGATACATATAAATATATATATAGTTGGTGATCCCGCCTCGATAATATCACATCCGATATCATATCTCTAAAATCAGTTATTCCCAAGTTAAGAGTGCGGATCAAAACATCAAATTATAGCTCGTACGTAAATCCATCGTACGGCATCCCCAATCTGGGTACGGGTCAATATCACATTTGTCATATTAATCATCAAGTATTCTCTTTATCAATATCATCATCGGGGTACTGACCTATGTCTGGTACAATTCTAACATCATTACTATAATCAAGATCTAATTACTGGTCGACAATCTCGTATAAATCGATATCATCAGCACATATCATCTCAAGGAGTATACCCCGCCCAAGGCGGCCTATTATAAATGTCCTGTCATATCATATCATATCATATCATATCTCGTATCATAATCATATGTCGATCATTTGATATATTTATGTCACCATTCCTATGGCATCATTATCCCAAAATCCGCTAAGGTATCAAGGTGTATCTTATCTATGAATTTAACTGTCACAACATGTCATATCGCCGATATCATAAACTCAGATCAATCTCATCGACTCATATCAATCCCATGTATCATCCTCAATCCCTAAATAAACACATAGCCTCATATCCAAGTGAACACATGTCCATAACGAATCCCATAAGAATATATGAAGTGAGGATGTATGCAAGCATGTATATGTGTGCATGAATGTGTAGTGCACCCACTACCCTATGGTTTCGTAACCAAAATCATCCAAGTTCACCAATATCCATTTATTATCAATAATAATTCCAACAACAATAATATTTATAGGTGTGTATACGCATCCGTATACACCACCTCGGACTGCGGGGGTGCTATACGCCATCCACCCGACTTCTCCCCGTAGATATAAATCTACTCACCTTTCTTTAAGCGTGCCGGTGCCGATGTCGCCATTTGCATCTCCAACGCCTCGACGTCACGTGAGTACCTACAAGGATATCACATGCTAAAACTCATGAAAATCACATCGGAAACCAAAATGGTGCACACTACGCCCATAGGTAAAAACCTGTGACCTTGTGTGCAAAAACAGCCAATATCCACTGTCGTCGACGTCCGAACGCCACCCGACAGATACGAATCATCGAATATCAAAATTCATACAAAAACACGTCATAAATCATACGCCAACTCACGAAAATGAACCCAGATTTTATCCTAACAGGAACCAGTCAAAACTAGACATGCCGGGGGTCAATTTTACATGAAAAAGGGCCTTTGCACGCAAAACGAGGCATTTTTATGCAGGTATGGCCGCAAATTGCGGCCAGAATGAGGTAATTTGCGGCCGTAGTTTGGAGATGGTGGCTCGGGCTTTTGGTAGGGGTTCCAGGGTGCCTGCACAGCTCACTGACATGTCTACTTTTTCCTATAAGGCCCTGGGTGAAAGCAGATTTCAGAAAGGCCTCAAAATCGACAAAAACGGTAAGATACGCCAAGTCGGGTAAATCGGGTGTTTACATGAAATCTGCGGAATTTCTCTGGTTGACTGGCCTCACTAGGACCTAAGAAGTTTATTCTAGCTAACGCAATTCTTACTTTGCTCAAAATTTCCATAAAACACCCAATATCACTTCTAAGCATGATACGGACACCGATTAAGCTAGATATTCGAAATTTTAGCAAATTAGGCTAACCATCCAATTTTAATGATACTTCTTGACTTTAACAGGTTAGTTAACACTAAAGATGGCTCATTAAACTACAAACACTCTAAAATCTCTAAATCTAGCATCATGGCACAATTCTAGCATGAAAATTCTATTTGTCGCAATAACTAGCTAAACAAGCATCTAATCTACGTAATATACGAAAAGTTCAAGAGTTATACCCTCTAGGAACCTTGCAACAAGGGAGAAGGAGAAGAAGAAGAGGGTAGGAGCTTCAAAACGTGGCTGGAAAGGAGCTGCGATGCAACCGACGAAGCTGGTGCTGATGCAAAACGTGTTGCTGATGCTGTTGCTGTTAGTTGCTGTTTGTTTGCTGATGTTGTTGTTGTATGGTGTTGCTGTTGTTGTTGTTATGGTGTTGTGTGGTGTGATATGGAGTGGTGTGTGGTGTGGTGTGAGGATGGTATGGGATGGTGTGAGTGTGGTATGGTGTTGTGGGTTGAAGGAGCAGCTGTTGCTGCTTGTTTCCTGCAGAACTTTGAAGGCTGAAGTGCTGAAACTGATGGTGTTCTTTTGCTAGTGTTGATGTTTTTAAGCAGTAGCAGCAGGTGGAGAAGATGTTGAAGTATTTGTGGTGGAGTGTGGTGTTGTATGTTGAACTATGGGCTGGAATGATGTGATGTTGCTGCTGTTTTTTTCAAGGGTTCAGGTGGCTGATTGCAGCAGCCATAGCTGACCATCAAGGCTGGAATTGGGCAGAACTTGTGGCTGATGTGACTTGGTGCTGTTTTTGCTGAAACCATTGGCTGAAATGCATGGTTTCAGCTGCTGATATAGCTAATGTTGGCTGATTGGTAGCTGAATTTCAGCTATTGTGGGCTGAGAATATTGACAATGGGGCTGAAGCTTGACATTGGGGGCTGAAAATGACGATGGGAGATTGTAGATCAGCTAGGGGCTGATAAGTCTCGATGGAGGGGGTGTTTGGTCAGCAATGGGGGGCTGAAATGTGCTAGGGGCTGATGTATATCAGCTATGGAGCTGATGTAGCTGTTGATGTGAGAGAATGGGGGCTGATTTGGTATCTCAGGAGCTGATGTAAGGCTGTTGCAATGTTTCAGCACCTGCTGCTGGTGGTTTTCCTTAAGGGAGTGTTATGTTGTGGGGAGAAATGTGAGAGAGGGTAACAAAACACAAGGAATAATGATATGGGATGAATCATGGCACGTCCTAACCATCTCTCTCTTTCTCCAAAACAATGCTCACAAGACACCAAGCCACATTGGCTCACTTCTCCCTACACAAGTCGACATAACCCCAGCTCTAATCAAATGGTTCACCCACCATGGTCACCTAAACATGGTCCAACCCTAGGCTACCATTACCAAAACAAGAAATAGGTGTAGAAAATGTCATGTGCACATTTTTGCACAAAAAGCCAAAAATCCACTTAGCGATTGTTAATCGCGATTTTTACCAAAATAACACATACATAACCATAAAAGCTTAGAAATGACATACTTCCACAAAATACCCTATTTTAGAATTTCTAAAATTTTCTCCGGAATTTTCACCATTTATCGGTATTTAATTACACCGACTATTAAAATATTAATTAAAAATTATGAAAATTCCCAAAAAAATATTTTATTTTTCTGAAATGTTACAATCTTCCCCCCTTAAAGAAATTCGGTCCCCGAATTTAAATTTAAACCTCCCAATTCTAAAAACATTTCAATAAAATGTCCAAACCAATGGGGCTCCGAAATCATCAATATATAAAATGCATCATAGCACAATACTTGCACATGAGTAACAAGCAGATATCTCGAAACA
Source organism: Agapanthus africanus (assembly GCA_030015575.1). Lineage (NCBI taxonomy): Eukaryota > Viridiplantae > Streptophyta > Magnoliopsida > Asparagales > Amaryllidaceae > Agapanthus > Agapanthus africanus. Next base: position 217,218,556 of record JASDDO010000018.1, read on the forward strand.
AAACTCCGCCAAGCGTCTCGCAATCATCGGAGTCAAGACGAAAACACGACTGCCAAATCCAAAGCAAAACCGATATGCTAGAAATCGGAACTATACATGTAAATATCAAATCTGTACATGTAAATATCTGAAAGGAATCCGTGCCAAATTATTTAAAGTCGATGTGTAATGCGCATAACACTGCACAGCGGCGGACGTCTCTATAAGAAAATAGCCAAATACGTATATATCTTTTGTTTAATATGCACGATCCGCCGTTTTGAAAACGATTTAGAAGGGTCTCCTCATTTTAAATGTCTTGTGTCATAAATGACACGTATGTAAATAATGAGACTATAGCTCGCTTTTGAAAATCCCTTTGAACTCTGTCAATGTATGCAAAATATACCCAGGCACTGTCATCTGATCAGTCCTGCTCAGTACGAAAATCAATCATAGAAATGTACTGCTTCCTAAGAAATAAATTCCAAAAATGTGCATATAAAAACCCTGTGCGTCTGGTGCGCACGGAAATCAAAATCCATGAATGTGCCATACATGCGCACAGAAACAATATCTAAGTGCATCGGGTGTGCACGAAACATCTGTCAAGGCAACAGGTGTGCCTGACAGCCAAAACAGGTGCATCTGACATGCACGAAGAATCTCGGTTTAGTGCATCTGGTGTGCACCAAATCACATCTCATAACATGCGCCCAACATGCGCTAAAAAATCCAAATCCGGTGCATCCATCATGCAAGAAACAAATATCGAGCGTCACCATCGAAATAGAAGTCCAGTGCATCCAAGTGCACAAAATACGAATCACTGCACTGTAAGCGTACGTGAACTATGCAGGGTGCAAAAACCAAATCGTGTGCGTGCATACGCACAAAATCAACTCCAATGTCTAAAACCCCATAAAATCACAAACATGTGAAACCAAGGCTCGAAAACGATATCAAGTGCAACAACTGTGCCACAATCGTAAATCCTCAATCATCAAAATCAAATCATGCGAATAAATTACCCAAAACATCGAAATCAAGTATGGCGGAATAGCTCTGCTCTAGCACGTCCTCCAATAATCTCGGGCCAACTGTCGTGGTCATCATAGCATATCTCGTCGACGATCCTGAACTCTGGCCTACTAGTGTGCGTAACAATGACCACTCCTGGATCCAATTATTCTCTGTGGATTACCAAATCTCACGATCCATCGACTCATTGGCCCTGTCAAGTGTGCTAACGGGGTCGATTCCGTTCTGGCACTTCTCTGGCCATCTCTCGGCCAATCACCGCGACTACTCGTAGAGCAACATGTTACTGGCGTCGGCCTCTGGTTCTCTGAATGTACGTGACACATCTGATCCTGGGTGCAAGTATCATTGCAGCAGTGTTCTGGAAGGAATCCTACTCAAGGTCCTTTCCAAATCTCGTCTCTGCTTAACTGTCCGGAAGTTATCGTCCTTTAAATCTGTTTTCTTATTCCGGAACGGCTGCATACTCATCGCGACTCCTTCTGGAAGGTATACCCAGTATTCTGCCTCGGCATGCGCATCGCATCTCTGATGTCGGCGGAGTGGAACGTCATCTCCTTTAGATCTGGCACGAACTTCTTACTCCACTTTTCTCTAATGTCGACTACTTCGGACTCGTCTCGTCGTGGCTGCATGGACTGAGCTCCAACGGCTATCATCATATCTGGAGTCTCCCAAGAAATGCATATCACCATCTAGCATCCGAATTAAATCGAACCATTCGATCGATTCATCAAAACCTCATAATCCCCTAAGAGCTCAACATCTTGGGTATAGTATAATAGTATCGCGTACATACCACAGCATCGGTGGTCCAGCCGTAGAAGGGCAAACCAAGCCTCACTAATGGCGTCGCAGAACTGCGGCAAACCCTAAGGTCAAAAGGCTTTCACACGGTCATTGAGTCGAGTTAGGGTTTCATTATTCTAGAGGGTCCATAGAATGGCCTGCATGTTTTTGTTTTTTTTTTCCGGGTACTTTAAACTTGGAATAATAGGTTACTGACATTCGATCGTCTCTGTAGACTCTCAACGTCTCCACATGAAGTCGTCTCTAGCTAGAATCAATCTATCTGATGATCTCGCATCGGGGTAGCGAATGATCCACATGTCCTAGTCATTCATCCTCGGGGACTAGCGACCTTCTATCATCTCTTAGTACAACTTGTATCGCAATAGCTCCATCATCTGTGACGATATCTTGTCGTTTGCAGTAACAACTAGCTTACTCGTCTGCACGCTGAGTAGTGCCACAATCATCATGAGCAAGCAATACATTAACGATCATCAAAATCTGGCTGGCCTCTACCGGTGGCTCAATCCTCTGGTGCTAATTTGCACGTCTGAGTAATCTCATACGGCGATCCGTCCCACGCTCGTGGCGCAAAACATAATCAAAAGACACATCTCTACAATCGTGTGTCGCCAGAATCACGCCCTGGTCAGTCCTCGTTCGTGACGAGCTCAAGCTGACCGCAACTCTAGCCGTAGCTCTCCCTGCCCGTAATCGTGGCAGCAAAACCAAAACTGGTACCGATGAGGCTGGATCAGGAAGGAATATGATACTGAACAAAGAAATGTACATCCTAAGGCTCCTTAAGTGGAATGGCGTGTCGTAAATATGCCGCGGAACATACCAACGGTACGTCACTCTACTTCAGTCACCTATTCCATCAACCAAGGGTCATCCTATACTCCGAAGGTAAAACCTAACGCTCTGATACCAACTTTGTCACGACCCGAAATTACGAATCATGACCGGCACTTAGACTACGAACGTCTCAAGGCGCACGTATTCTAAGTAAGCCGAAACCCAGAAATCCAAACCAAGAGAAGTAGTAGAGTGTAGGAAAAACCATACCAAATCAACCTGTAAGCAACATAATATACAACGCCTAAAGGCGAGGATCTCAACAGAAATGAAACTCAACCAGCAAGAACCCATCGAAAAATAACCCGCGACTCTAAGGTCGAAAGAATAAACATCACTGGTCTCTATCTCAATAAGTACATGTTTTGGTTGATGGAAATTCTAGATACAACTGAATATAATATACAATGTATAATGATGGGTAAGATGCAATAAACCCACCTACTAGCAAGTCACCCGTAAGGTACAGTGCCCGCAAAGCCGTAATGAAATCCGTACGGCAACACCTGCAAGAAACTGGGGCACAACGGGGGTGAGTTGCCAACTCGTGAGTAGAAAAAAGATCTACGAACAGCAAATCGCATGTATGACGCATCCTAGGTCATACGATCATAATATATATAATCCTCAAATATATAACCAGTAATCTCTAACCAGGCTAATGTAAATATCTAACCCAAGTGTAATCCCATATGTCCATGTCAGTGCATCAGGTAACAATGTATCATATAGATGATGTATGAATGCATGTAACAGAATGCATGTACTGAAGAAAACTGCTGTCATAAATTGTGAGATTTCTGTATTTTTAAAATGAGGTATCATAAATGAAATCAGCATAATCAGTGCCCAGCATCGGCACAAAACATAAGTCTCAGTATCTCGATACCTCTGTATCACAATCTCTGTACCTCAATATCTCGAAATCTCAATGTCTCAATCACAAAATCTAGGGCGCCGTCAGTCCAGATCGGCCCCTACCATCCATCTCATGACTACGACGGTATCCTCCGGATATCCGACGTGTCGGGTAATATCACCGGTAGGTAGTGCTCCCCTGCACAGGCTCAACGCCATCATCTGCGATCTTCTTGCCCCGGGGTACCGCACCGGGTCCACCATGTACCCGCAATCGGTCTCATCCGCCTCCTCGATTCGGGTTTCACATGTCACTCTCAGCACCGAGAAAACACATGGTGAACGCACTGAAATATCATATCAAGGGTAACCGGGTTTTTAAAACATTTACATAATCTCTTTGAAATACCCACGGTTCCCAAATCCAGAAATAACATAGAAACAACATATCTCAATGCGTATAATCAGGAAGCATGATGTATGTGACATATAAATGGAATGCAAGTGTAACTGTATGTCCTGCAACATGGAATATTAGTATGCACATACAAGGGTCATATCCTGATGCAATAATACTACTGTGTAGTGACATGGCAATTACCGATGAAGATGTGTGTGAGCTGGCAAGTAAGTGTATGTGGAACATACGCATCATCGGTAATGGTGCTGGTGTCCTAGCAGCATGATATCAATAATAGAATATGAATCATAACAGTATGTGATGCAGAGCAACAATAATAATATGCGGGAGCTGAAATACTGAACACCATGATCGCTAAACTGCATCTAATGTCATAAAGGTCGTACAGCTATGCCAACAATAAGGCTGAGCTAATAAGCTAACTGCAGGTAAGGGAAACCGCCTAACCTCTGAGTCGATACATATAAATATATATATAGTTGGTGATCCCGCCTCGATAATATCACATCCGATATCATATCTCTAAAATCAGTTATTCCCAAGTTAAGAGTGCGGATCAAAACATCAAATTATAGCTCGTACGTAAATCCATCGTACGGCATCCCCAATCTGGGTACGGGTCAATATCACATTTGTCATATTAATCATCAAGTATTCTCTTTATCAATATCATCATCGGGGTACTGACCTATGTCTGGTACAATTCTAACATCATTACTATAATCAAGATCTAATTACTGGTCGACAATCCCGTATAAATCGATATCATCAGCACATATCATCTCAAGGAGTATACCCCGCCCAAGGCGGCCTATTATAAATGTCCTGTCATATCATATCATATCATATCATATCTCGTATCATAATCATATGTCGATCATTTGATATATTTATGTCACCATTCCTATGGCATCATTATCCCAAAATCCGCTAAGGTATCAAGGTGTATCTTATCTATGAATTTAACTGTCACAACATGTCATATCGCCGATATCATAAACTCAGATCAATCTCATCGACTCATATCAATCCCATGTATCATCCTCAATCCCTAAATAAACACATAGCCTCATATCCAAGTGAACACATGTCCATAACGAATCCCATAAGAATATATGAAGTGAGGATGTATGCAAGCATGTATATGTGTGCATGAATGTGTAGTGCACCCACTACCCTATGGTTTCGTAACCAAAATCATCCAAGTTCACCAATATCCATTTATTATCAATAATAATTCCAACAACAATAATATTTATAGGTGTGTATACGCATCCGTATACACCACCTCGGACTGCGGGGGTGCTATACGCCATCCACCCGACTTCTCCCCGTAGATATAAATCTACTCACCTTTCTTTAAGCGTGCCGGTGCCGATGTCGCCATTTGCATCTCCAACGCCTCGACGTCACGTGAGTACCTACAAGGATATCACATGCTAAAACTCATGAAAATCACATCGGAAACCAAAATGGTGCACACTACGCCCATAGGTAAAAACCTGTGACCTTGTGTGCAAAAACAGCCAATATCCACTGTCGTCGACGTCCGAACGCCACCCGACAGATACGAATCATCGAATATCAAAATTCATACAAAAACACGTCATAAATCATACGCCAACTCACGAAAATGAACCCAGATTTTATCCTAACAGGAACCAGTCAAAACTAGACATGCCGGGGGTCAATTTTACATGAAAAAGGGCCTTTGCACGCAAAACGAGGCATTTTTATGCAGGTATGGCCGCAAATTGCGGCCAGAATGAGGTAATTTGCGGCCGTAGTTTGGAGATGGTGGCTCGGGCTTTTGGTAGGGGTTCCAGGGTGCCTGCACAGCTCACTGACATGTCTACTTTTTCCTATAAGGCCCTGGGTGAAAGCAGATTTCAGAAAGGCCTCAAAATCGACAAAAACGGTAAGATACGCCAAGTCGGGTAAATCGGGTGTTTACATGAAATCTGCGGAATTTCTCTGGTTGACTGGCCTCACTAGGACCTAAGAAGTTTATTCTAGCTAACGCAATTCTTACTTTGCTCAAAATTTCCATAAAACACCCAATATCACTTCTAAGCATGATACGGACACCGATTAAGCTAGATATTCGAAATTTTAGCAAATTAGGCTAACCATCCAATTTTAATGATACTTCTTGACTTTAACAGGTTAGTTAACACTAAAGATGGCTCATTAAACTACAAACACTCTAAAATCTCTAAATCTAGCATCATGGCACAATTCTAGCATGAAAATTCTATTTGTCGCAATAACTAGCTAAACAAGCATCTAATCTACGTAATATACGAAAAGTTCAAGAGTTATACCCTCTAGGAACCTTGCAACAAGGGAGAAGGAGAAGAAGAAGAGGGTAGGAGCTTCAAAACGTGGCTGGAAAGGAGCTGCGATGCAACCGACGAAGCTGGTGCTGATGCAAAACGTGTTGCTGATGCTGTTGCTGTTAGTTGCTGTTTGTTTGCTGATGTTGTTGTTGTATGGTGTTGCTGTTGTTGTTGTTATGGTGTTGTGTGGTGTGATATGGAGTGGTGTGTGGTGTGGTGTGAGGATGGTATGGGATGGTGTGAGTGTGGTATGGTGTTGTGGGTTGAAGGAGCAGCTGTTGCTGCTTGTTTCCTGCAGAACTTTGAAGGCTGAAGTGCTGAAACTGATGGTGTTCTTTTGCTAGTGTTGATGTTTTTAAGCAGTAGCAGCAGGTGGAGAAGATGTTGAAGTATTTGTGGTGGAGTGTGGTGTTGTATGTTGAACTATGGGCTGGAATGATGTGATGTTGCTGCTGTTTTTTTCAAGGGTTCAGGTGGCTGATTGCAGCAGCCATAGCTGACCATCAAGGCTGGAATTGGGCAGAACTTGTGGCTGATGTGACTTGGTGCTGTTTTTGCTGAAACCATTGGCTGAAATGCATGGTTTCAGCTGCTGATATAGCTAATGTTGGCTGATTGGTAGCTGAATTTCAGCTATTGTGGGCTGAGAATATTGACAATGGGGCTGAAGCTTGACATTGGGGGCTGAAAATGACGATGGGAGATTGTAGATCAGCTAGGGGCTGATAAGTCTCGATGGGGGGGGTGTTTGGTCAGCAATGGGGGGCTGAAATGTGCTAGGGGCTGATGTATATCAGCTATGGAGCTGATGTAGCTGTTGATGTGAGAGAATGGGGGCTGATTTGGTATCTCAGGAGCTGATGTAAGGCTGTTGCAATGTTTCAGCACCTGCTGCTGGTGGCTTTCCTTAAGAGAGTGTTATGTTGTGGGGAGAAATGTGAGAGAGGGTAACAAAACACAAGGAATAATGATATGGGATGAATCATGGCACGTCCTAACCATCTCTCTCTTTCTCCAAAACAATGCTCACAAGACACCAAGCCACATTGGCTCACTTCTCCCTACACAAGTCGACATAACCCCAGCTCTAATCAAATGGTTCATCCACCATGGTCACCTAAACATGGTCCAACCCTAGGCTACCATGACCAAAACAAGAAATAGGTGTAGAAAATGTCATGTGCACATTTTTGCACAAAAAGCCAAAAATCCACTTAGCGATTGTTAATCGCGATTTTTACCAAAATAACACATACATAACCATAAAAGCTTAGAAATGACATACTTCCACAAAATACCCTATTTTAGAATTTCTAAAATTTTCTCCGGAATTTTCACCATTTATCGGTATTTAATTACACCGACTATTAAAATATTAATTAAAAATTATGAAAATTCCCAAAAAAATATTTTATTTTTCTGAAATGTTACACCATCTTTATCAAGTAAAGAAACGGATATGATGTTCCAAACCATGGAAGGTATATAGTATCAATTGTTCAAAATCATAGTATTGCCATTTGGCAACACTAGGTGATATTCACCGATGGCTGCAGCATCAACTTATGCTCCGTTCCCTACCCTGAGGGACATATCACCAGGTCCAACGATCCTACTTTTTCTCAGTCCCTGCAATAAATTAAAGATATGAGATCCTGATCCCGTATCCAGTACCCAGGAGGTAGGACTGACCGAAAAGCAGTTCGCAATTACAAGAACACCTGAAGTAGATGCATTAGCATGCTTCTTCTTCAATGGGGTCTCCTTGGAATCTATACTGTCCTCTTTCCCCTGCTCATACTTATGATCGCAATCATAAGTTAGAGCCAAACTGACGTTCCCCAGCCCCGAATAAGAATTCGGATCGGTATAGCGATACATTTTATTATCTTTTGATTAGGGCGTGAAATAGTTGCTACCTGGAGAGAGAGAGAAAAAACACTCAGCGTGCGCTCTTGCAAGATTAGATTGGTTATTAATTTATCTAACCAGGATGGCTCCCACCGTTTCCTTGAATCCTTCTTCAAACCTTAAAACAAGAACTGTTTCCCTCCGAATCACGAAGACGCGATAAACGTCTTGCCTGAAATTCAGGGCAGATGCTTATTGGTGCTATCCGTCCACCTCTCCGAAGATGCCAAGTTGATTTATGGAACCATTTATCGAAGGTTTAAACGGATGCGGCCGATGTAGCAGACTTTGTCAGATTCCCCTTTGTTTGAGGGGTTTTTGATTATGGGGACGCTCTTCCCTGCAGGCGCAAGAACCTGCAGTTAATTATGCTACCGCATCGCGGTAACAACTTTCTCCTTCTCCAGATAGTCACTTCGTGTCGTGTGTGTTCGTTTTGTTTGTGGTTGCCCGTGGATTGCATACGAAGTGTCACGACCCAAAAGTACGGAACGTGACCGGCACTTAGATTACGAAAAGTCTAGAGGCGCAACGTAACCTAAGTAAGCCGAAGCCCAGAAATCTAAACTATAAAAGAAGAAGAAGAAGTAAAAGAAACATGAAGGAAACAAGTTTAAAATCATCAGCAAATTTTCTCAAAAATTTCGGCAGAGTCTCCTCTATAAAAACTGGCCCCCAAACGGGTACAACAAGTATAATATACATAAACAGTAAAAAGCATCCCCAAACGGGAGCTAGCTCAACGCCAACAGGCGGAAACAACCACAACAAGCACAATAATATACAACGCCAAAGGGCGAGGCTCAAAACTCAAAAGAAAACAAAACCACCAGGTCAGAATAATACATGCGCGACTCTAAGGTCGAAGTAAAAGACTGGCCCAATAAACTATCAAATAATACAAGTTTGGTTGATGGAGCTTTCTAGATACAAATGAAATAATAAAAATACAACGGCGGTTCAGATACAAATGAACCAACCTACCGTGCAAATCACCCGAAATGAAAATGATGTGCCAGTAACTGCCAAGGGAAACCTGTACATCGAACCTGTAATAAAATTTGGCACAACGGGGGTGAGTTGCCAACTCGTGAGTAGAAGACATCTACGAAAAGAAATCGAATGCACGACGCTATCCTAGGTCATAATAATACACTATTATATCCCAATCATCTAGTAATAGCAGGGTAAAACTACGTGTAAATGCAGATACTCCGTGCTCGTGTCAGTGCCTCATATAATACTATGCCATATGAATGGATATGCATGCACCATGAATATAAAATAATCAATCCTGAAATCCAGATATATCTGTATAAGAAATCTTTAACTGATATTATAGTAAAATGTATATAGGAATCTGAAATCTCAACAATAAAATCCATGGAAATCCGTGTCAAGTATCGACACAAACATGTAAATCTCAAGTCTCATAGTCTCAATACCTCGGGCTCCGTCAGTCCGGATCGGCCCATATCATCAAATCTCACGACAACGGTCGGTATCCTCCGGATATCCGCCGCGCCAGACATCACCGGTAGGTAGCCTTCCCCTGCCAGGCTCATCATCTACAACTCGATCTTCTTGCCCCGGGATACCATACCGGGCCCACCATGTACCCGAGACGGTTCATCCACTCCTCGAATCGGGTCTCGAAATCCAACAGAAAACATGAAATCTCATGGTGGACGACACATACATCACGAGAAAACCGCATCTTATTTTAAAAAGAGAAGAGGAGAGAGAGAGAAGTTTTATATATTCTTGCGGTTTTCCCTAAAAATCCAGAAATCTCATAGAAATCCAAATCTTAAAATCATGAGTAAGTATATGATAAGTGTCGGCATATGCCCATGATACTGCATGATAACATGAAAATATGAATGCATGAATGTCTAAGAGATAAATATCATGTCTATACTAACATCAGAAAGTAATCACAATATTATATCGGTCTAGTTGTTAACTGATTCTATCAATAAAAGATAATATGATCTAAAGTGTACGTGACATAGCAATTACCGATGATGATGTGTGTGAGCTGGCAAATGAGTGTGCGTGGAATATGCACATCATCGGTAATGGTGCCGGTGTCCTAACAGGTAAAGTTTATACTGATTATAGCAATATATGTATGAACATGCAACATTATGATTACAGTGAAAAAGTAAAGACGGATGTGTGTTATCCACTCATTTGATATACAAATACCACTACCACTATATGGCTCAAACCTAACCTAGTGTTCATCTAACCCTCCTAAGGAAAACTAAACCTAAGAACTGGTCGATAGAAGTACACCTAACGCCTGAGTCCATATCTCTAATAGTCGGCGATCCTGCCTCAATAGCGTCACGTACATAGTACGACTTCCTCAAAACAAGAGTGCGGATCAATCATCATATCTATGCCTCGTACGGTAAAATCCATCGTACGTCATCCCAATATCGGGGTACGGGTCTAGTGTCTCCTAGGTGTCTCATCATTCGTATAATGTCATCATCAACACATCTCATGATCAAGGTGCTAAACTGTAATCGCATACATCAATCATATATCATTGCCATCATAATATGCATCATTAGTTTATCCTCAGAAATATCATGTCATATGTATCATATCGTCCTCAAGTCACACCTCTATGATATCGACATCAGGTTACACCTATATGATGTCGTAATCAAGTCATACATATATCATATCGTGATCAGTCACAAGTTACAGTCCGGGTACTATTTTAGAGTCCCATGTACCTCAATATCATCACCACCCATTATAATTTAAGTATACATGTTCATTATCTCATTCTCTAATGATCCGCTAACACTTAATACGACTGTATAGCCAAGAATCACGGCATCAAGCCCAGTTACACTGTTTCATCATATCTCGGATATCATATCACATCAATGTATCCCATATACGTGTTGTATATATATATATATATATATATATATATATATATACCTATACCTCGTCCTATATGTATATATACATGCACGTATACACCATGTCGTGTTTCAGTGTGTGCGTGTGTGTGTTTCTACCTGAAACCTACGAACCTCTTCCAAGGTACTCATCCTCTGATATGGTTTTCCTAAATCAGTCTAGTCCAGCCTAGGGTCATTACTAGGGTCCTACTCATTAAGAATCTAGGGTCACATCTGGTTTCCTAATGTCAATAAGTACTATTCCTATTCTACGTTGCGGGGGTGCTAAACGCCATCCACCCGACTTCCCCCCGTAGATATGCATCTACTCACCTGGTCCATGTCTGCCGAAGACGGTGTCGCCATCCTCCACTTCATCGCCCGCAGTCCACGTGAGGGTTACCTAAACGCAAACATATAAATAACATCGTAAACTGAATCACATACAAAAGTCAAAACGACGCAAGGAACAAGCATAGGTTAAAACCTATGTCCCGTCCACGCAAAAGCACCAAATATCGCTCGATATCGGCGTACAAACTCCGATGGATCGAGATAACATCAACAAATAACTCGTAGTTTTAAAACACATTACTTATATTATAAAACATGATTAAATCCATCGAAACCCTAAAATCCATCAAACCGTCCAATTTCGTAAAGCCCGAAAATGCCAATTTACCGTTTTTCATCAAAACTTGACATTTAAATGAAGCCAATGGTCATAAAACTCATTAAATAGCATAACCAGACTATACAAACCATTACTATATTTTTATTACACAAATTTGTATTAATTTGAAATTTCTACTTTGCAACCTTTAACAATTTTCAACATTTTTCAAGCAAAATACCACAATTCCACCACAAAACGTGATTTTGCATGAATTAATGTATTAAACCATAATTCATGATGATAATGATTTAATGAAACCATAAATTATATTTTTAATCTCATTTATTTAGGAATTTCTAAAATCTAGTTTACAAAATAGCAATTTTTATCACAATTTATCAATTATCAATAGAAACTAGCAATCAATTTAAGTTTCCATTCCACCAACAAGTTAATACCCTTATTAATACCACAATCTAGTGTTACAAATATTAATTGAAATTTTATTTCACCAAAAATTATGTTTTATAGAAACCTAGTTAGCAAAATTACTAATTTAAACAATTTTAAATGAAAAATTTACAATTCAACAACCATGCAAAATTTTCCAATTCTAAAAGTGTTAAACTAACTATTATAACCCTAATTATTTAATAAAAATCATAACTTGAATTTACAAACCCTAACTTGAATTTAAAAAATTGAACATAGAATTAATTCATTAAATCTAAACATGCTTAAAAGAAACATCTAATAACAAATAAACAAAAGAAGGAAAATTATACCTCCAAAATATGAAATCCAAACAAGAAAATGAGCCTCCAAAATGCATGCTTCCCATCTCCAAATTCCATATAAAAATGAGCAAGGAATAAAGGGTAGGAAATAAATAGGATTTTGTGGATTTTTAATTGAATTTTTAAAGGATTTTTGATGAATTTTGGAGCAAAATAAAATGAGGAAAATGGGGGCTACCATGGGGGGTGAGGCCGGCCATTTTTGGAGGTGAGGGAGAGAAGGAAGAGAGTGAAAAAAGTTGTGTAGAAGTCTCCACCAAAATATCACTTCATTATGTCTTTTCATGCATTTATTTATTTTATTTTATTTCTTTACTATAGCAACTCAAGAAAGCTCTAGAAAAATGGAAAAATTTGCAAATAAATTTTGCATGATACACACTAAATTCTAATATGCCATGGTTCATTTTTACAAATTAAAATCATTCAAATTTGTAGTTTACACTAATTTAGTGTAAAAATAAAGCTTATGTTAATATTTAAAATAATTAATTTAGGAAAAATATTTAATTAAACTAAAAATTTATAAGTGGATAAATAAACACCATTTACTAATAATTACATAATTAAAATAGGTATTTTTGAAATTATAATGAAAAACAATCACGGTATAATTTTACGAAAAATACATTTTACTTTACCGAAATTCATAAAATTCACTTAAACAATTTTATTCATTTAATTATTTATTTAATTATTTTTAAAACGTTACAATCTTCCCCCCTTTAAGAAATTCGGTCCCCGAATTTAAATTAAAACTCCCCCTCCAAATACTAAAACATTTAGCAAAACACTCAAATCGTCGGGGCTCCGAAATCATCAATACATAACTAAAATCAACTCCGTCAAGCATAACGCAATCATCGGAGTTATGGCGAGAATAAAATATCAAAACCCAATATGAAAACCATCATAATATACATCAATCTATAACTTATATATAGTGCGCATCATAGTAAAATCGCCTAAACATCATAATAAAGAAGCATACAAAAACCCCTCTTGAAAATCGCCGTGCAATGTACGTGTCACGGCATAAGTAGCGGATGTTTATTTTTTGAAATATATATATATATATATATATATTATTTAACATACACGTCCCGCCTGGTTACTAAATCAAATAATAATGATTATGAAAACATACTGCTCAAACTGAAATCAATCCCAATCATATCAATAAAATATCATGTGCGTCCGGTGCGCACTGAAATCGAAACCAAATACAGATACCACGAATACACACAACAACAAAACTAGGTGCAACAGGTGTGCACCAAAAACATCTGTTAAGTGCAACGGGCGTGCACGACTCAATATCAGGTGCATCTAATCTGCACAAAACCCCGATTTAGTGCATCTGGTGTGCACAAAATCGCATCAAGTGCGCCAAGTATGCGCAAGAATCCTAATCAGGTGCACATGGTGTACGAAAACATACATCGAATACCAAAATCGAAATCACAGCACAAAAATGCATGAAAACTAGGTCGAAACATATGTCAAAATCATGTGTAACCCCTATGCACGAAATCAAATCAAAAATCTCAAAATATATAAAACCAAATCAAGTGTACTGGGTGTGTACTAAACAACATCAATACAACTGATATATGAAACACAAATAGAACGAAATGAAGGTACACACATGAAATACCAATCGTAGAACAAAGTCCTCAAAATACCAAAATCCAATCAACGAAAATATGAAATTCAAATCACTAAATCACAATCGTAAACACTATCGTCAATGTCCGCCTCTTTCCTCTGATGTCGATTGCTTCGAACTCGTCTCTTCGTAGCTGTGCTGACTGTGCTACCCACGGCAATACTCATATCTAGAGTCTCCCACGTAATCGATCCCTTCACCTGATATCCGGACTACGTTAACTTTTCGATCGATCCATCAAAATCCCATAATTCCCCGAGAGCTCAACACTCAAGTACAGCTTAAAAATATCCGGTACATACCCCAGCATCGATGATCCAGCCGTAGAAGGGAAAACCCAAGCCTCACTAATGACACCGCGGAACTGCCGTAAACCCTAAGGTTCAAGGGCGTTCTCGTGGTCATTATGTCGAGTTAGGGTTTCATTCTTCTAGAGGGTCCATCGAAATACCTGCATGTTCTTCCGAATACTTTAAACTTGGGAAAATGGTTTTCTGATAATCGTTCGAACCCTTTAACTTCATCCGGACGGCATGTGAATACCCTTCGTCCGCACGCTAAGCAATGCTTCAATCCTCAAGAATAACCAATACCTTAATGGTTATCGCATTCGAGCCGCAGCTCCCTCTGCCAGTGTGCCCGTGGTAACAGAAACCACCCTCCAACATTGACGAAGATAGATCAAAAGAACGAATGGAATACGGTGCAAACAATTGTACATCCTAAGGCTCCTTAAGTAGAGTAGTGTATCGTAAGTATGCCGCGGACCATACCCACGGTACGTTGCTTTACCTAAATCGCCTACTCCATCAACCAAGGGTCACCTAGACTTATACAAGGTTAAACCTAGCGCTCTGATACCAACTTTGTCACGACCCGAAAGTACGGAACGTGGCCGGCACTTAGATTACGAAAAGTCGAGAGGCGCAACGTAACCTAAGTAAGCCGAAGCCCAGAAATCTAAACTATAAAAGAAGAAGAAGAAGTAAAAGAAACATGAAGGAAACAAGTTTAAAATCATCAGCAAATTTTCTCAAAAATTTCGGCAGAGTCTCCTCTATAAAAACTGGCCCCCAAACGGGTACAACAAGTATAATATACATAAACAGTAAAAAGCATCCCCAAACGGGAGCTAGCTCAACGCCAACAGGCGGAAACAACCACAACAAGCACAATAATATACAACGCCAAAGGGCGAGGCTCAAAACTCAAAAGAAAACAAAACCACCAGGTCAGAATAATACATGCGCGACTCTAAGGTCGAAATAAAAGACTGGCCCAATAAACTATCAAATAATACAAGTTTGGTTGATGGAGCTTTCTAGATACAAATGAAATAATAAAAATACAACGGCGATTCAGATACAAATGAACCAACCTACCGTGCAAATCACCCGAAATGAAAATGATGTGCCAGCAACTGCCAAGGGAAACCTGTACATCGAACCTGTAATAAAATTTGGCACAACGGGGGTGAGTTGCCAATTCGTGAGTAGAAGACATCTACGAAAAGAAATCGAATGCACGACGCTATCCTAGGTCATAATAATACACTATTATATCCCAATCATCTAGTAATAGCAGGGTAAAACTACGTGTAAATGCAGATACTTCGTGCTCGTGTCAGTGCCTCATATAATACTATGCCATATGAATGGATATGCATGCACCATGAATATAAAATAATCAATCCTGAAATCCAGATATATCTGTATAAGAAATCTTTAACTGATATTATAGTAAAATGTATATAGGAATCTGAAATCTCAACAATAAAATCCATGGAAATCCGTGTCAAGCATCGACACAAACATGTAAATCTCAAGTCTCATAGTCTCAATACCTCGGGCTCCGTCAGTCCGGATCGGCCCATATCATCAAATCTCACGACAACGGTCGGTATCCCCCGGATATCCGCCGCGCCAGACATCACCGGTAGGTAGCCTTCCCCTGCCAGGCTCATCATCTACAACTCGATCTTCTTGCCCCGGGGTACCATACCGGGCCCACCATGTACCCGAGACGGTTCATCCACTCCTCGAATCGGGTCTCGAAATCCAACAGAAAACATGAAATCTCATGGTGGACGACACATACATCACGAGAAAACCGCATCTTATTTTAAAAAGAGAAGAGGAGAGAGAGAGAAGTTTTATATAATCTTGCGGTTTTCCCTAAAAATCCAGAAATCTCATAGAAATCCAAATCTTAAAATCATGAGTAAGTATATGATAAGTGTCGGCATATGCCCATGATACTGCATGATAACATGAAAATATGAATGCATGAATGTCTAAGAGATAAATATCATGTCTATACTAACATCAGAACGTAATCACAATATTATATCGGTCTAGTTGTTAACTGATTCTATCAATAAAAGATAATATGATCTAAAGTGTACGTGACATAACAATTACCGATGATGATGTGTGTGAGCCGGCAAATGAGTGTGCGTGGAATATGCACATCATCGGTAATGGTGCCGGTGTCCTAACAGGTAAAGTTTATACTGATTATAGCAATATATGTATGAACATGCAACATTATGATTACAGTGAAAAAGTAAAGACGGATGTATGTTATCCACTCATTTGATATACAAATACCACTACCACTATATGGCTCAAACCTAACCTAGTGTTCATCTAACCCTCCTAAGGAAAACTAAACCTAAGAACTGGTCGATAGAAGTACACCTAACGCCTGAGTCCATATCTCTAATAGTCGGCGATCCTGCCTCAATAGCGTCACGTACATGGTACGACTTCCTCAAAACAAGAGTGCGGATCAATCATTATATCTATGCCTCGTACGGTAAAATCCATCGTACGTCATCCCAATATCGGGGTACGGGTCTAGTGTCTCCTAGGTGTCTCATCATTCGTATAATGTCATCATCAACACATCTCATGATCAAGGTGCTAAACTGTAATCGCATACATCAATCATATATCATTGCCATCATAATATGCATCATTAGTTTATCCTCAGAAATATCATGTCATATGTATCATATCGTCCTCAAGTCACACCTCTATGATATCGACATCAGGTTACACCTATATGATGTCGTAATCAAGTCATACATATATCATATCGTGATCAGTCACAAGTTACAGTCCGGGTACTATTTTAGAGTCCCATGTACCTCAATATCATCACCACCCATTATAATTTAAGTATACATGTTCATTATCTCATTCTCTAATGATCCGCTAACACTTAATACGACTGTATAGCCAAGAATCACGGCATCAAGCCCAGTTACACTGTTTCATCATATCTCGGATATCATATCACATCAATGTATCCCATATACGTGTTGTATATATATATATATATATATATATATATATATATATATACCTATACCTCGTCCTATATGTATATATACATGCACGTATACACCATGTCGAGTTTCAGTGTGTGCGTGTGTGTGTTTCTACCTGAAACCTACGAACCTCTTCCAAGGTACTCATCCTCTGATATGGTTTTCCTAAATCAGTCTAGTCCAGCCTAGGGTCATTACTAGGGTCCTACTCATTAAGAATCTAGGGTCATATCTGGTTTCCTAATGTCAATAAGTACTATTCCTATTCTACGTTGCGGGGGTGCTAAACGCCATCCACCCGACTTCCCCCCGTAGATATGCATCTACTCACCTGGTCCATGTCTGCCGAAGACGGTGTCGCCATCCTCCTCTTCATCGCCCGCAGTCCGCGTGAGGGGTACCTAAACGCAAACATATAAATAACATCGTAAACTGAATCACATACAAAAGTCAAAACGACGCAAGGAACAAGCATAGGTTAAAACCTATGTCCCGTCCACGCAAAAGCACCAAATATCGCTCGATATCGGCGTACAAACTCCGATGGATCGAGATAACATCAACAAATAACTCGTAGTTTTAAAACACATTACTTATATTATAAAACATGATTAAATCCATCGAAACCCTAAAATCCATCAAACCGTCCAATTTCGTAAAGCCCGAAAATGCCAATTTACCGTTTTTCATCAAAACTTGACATTTAAATGAAGCCAATGGTCATAAAACTCATTAAATAGCATAACTAGACTATACAAACCATTACTATATTTTTATTACACAAATTTGTATTAATTTGAAATTTCTACTTTGCAACCTTTAACAATTTTCAACATTTTTCAAGCAAAATACCACAATTCCACCACAAAACGTGATTTTGCATGAATTAATGTATTAAACCACAATTCATGATGATAATGATTTAATGAAACCATAAATTATATTTTTAATCTCATTTATTTAGGAATTTCTAAAATCTAGTTTACAAAATAGCAATTTTTATCACAATTTATCAATTATCAATAGAAACTAGCAATCAATTTAAGTTTCCATTCCACCAACAAGTTAATACCCTTATTAATACCACAATCTAGTGTTACAAATATTAATTGAAATTTTATTTCACCAAAAATTATGTTTTATAGAAACCTAGTTAGCAAAATTACTAATTTAAACAATTTTAAATGAAAAATTTACAATTCAACAACCATGCAAGATTTTCCAATTATAAAAGTGTTAAACTAACTATTATAACCCTAATTATTTAATAAAAATCATAACTTGAATTTACAAACCCTAACTTGAATTTAAAAAATTGAACATAGAATTAATTCATTAAATCTAAACATGCTTAAAAGAAACATCTAATAACAAATAAACAAAAGAAGGAAAATTATACCTCCAAAATATGAAATCCAAACTAGAAAATGAGCCTCCAAAATGCATGCTTCCCATCTCCAAATTCCATATAAAAATGAGCAAGGAATAAAGGGTAGGAAATAAATAGGATTTTGTGGATTTTTAATTGAATTTTTAAAGGATTTTTGATGAATTTTGGAGAAAAATAAAATGAGGAAAATGGGGGCTACCATGGGGGGTGAGGCCGGCCATTTTTGGAGGTGAGGGAGAGAAGGAAGAGAGTGACAAAAGTTGTGTAGAAGTCTCCACCAAAATATCACTTCATTATGTCTTTTCATGCATTTATTTATTTTATTTTATTTCTTTACTATAGCAACTCAAGAAAGCTCTAGAAAAATGGAAAAATTTGCAAATAAATTTTGCATGATACACACTAAATTCTAATATGCCATGGTTCATTTTTACAAATTAAAATCATTCAAATTTGTAGTTTACACTAATTTAGTGTAAAAATAAAGCTTATGTTAATATTTAAAATAATTAATTTAGGAAAAATATTTAATTAAACTAAAAATTTATAAGTGGATAAATAAACACCATTTACTAGTAATTACATAATTAAAATAGGTATTTTTGAAATTATAATAAAAAACAATCACGGTATAATTTTACGAAAAATACATTTTACTTTACCGAAATTCATAAAATTCACTTAAACAATTTTATTCATTTAATTATTTATTTAATTATTTTTAAAATGTTACACGAAGACTAATTTATGTTGTCTCCCGTAGGGCATGGATTAGTCCAAATCCGTATTTTCTTAGATTTGGATTTTGGGGTTTGGGTTTAAGGATACGTTAGCCTCATTTGAGACTAAGATCAACTTAAACGTTTGTTAAGGATACGTTAGTCTATATTTAGAATAAGATCAACTTAACGGGACCATTTAGATCCGATAAGAGGGCAATTGGGCTCTATTGTTTAGTTTAGTGACATTGCGGTCGATTGCCAATTTAAGGACATGGTGGTCCAATGTTAGTTTAAAGACATCCCGGTCTAGGTTAAGGACATCATAGTCCGTGAGTTTAAAGACCTCACAATCAAGGTTAAGGACATCATAGTCCGTGAGTTTAAAGACCTTACAGTCAAGGTTAAGGACATCATAGTCTATGGGTTTAAGGACCCCACAGTCCAATATTAGTTTTAAGACATCACGGTCAAGGTTAAGGACATCATAGTCCGTGGATTTAAGGACTCAACAGTCCGATATTAGTTTTAAGACATCACGGTCAAGGTTAAGGACATCATAGTCCATGGATTTAAGGACTCCACAGTCCGATATTAGTTTTAAGACATCACGGTCAAGGTTATGGACATCATAGTCCGTGGGTTTAAGGACCCCACAGTCCGATGTTAGTTTAAAGACATCACGGTCGAGGTTAAGGACATCATAGTCCGTGAAATGTATGGCTGTCGGGACCCGTCACCTCTCTGAAGACGTTGAAGGATTACAACGAAAAATATCAGAGGAGTTCAGAGATGTACCTTTGAACCAATGTTGGTTGGGAGATCTATAGTCCAACTTGGGACTAAAGTCTGTTTAAAGGTTTATGAGCATATGGGCTCAGTTGATGTGAGTTGAACATTTTATTGTTCTGGCTATTGAGCCTTTATTTGGGCTCGGTTCTTTTAATAATGCATAGCATGTATCAGAACAAAGTATGTTCTGACAGTGCGCCACGTGGCGCGTCAGGCGCTTTGCGCCAAGGAAAGAGCGCATTGCGCTTCTGTTGGATAGCACACACGAGGAGGACACGTGTCGTGCTTAGCGCTAGTTTATTGGTGAATTGCGCTTTTAATTTATGAGCACGCTGCGCTAGTCTGTGGGGGCGCCAATGAGTGACACGTGGCGCGCTTGGCGCTGAGCGCCAGTCCATGAGCGCAGTGCGCTGCTTCAGAAGCGCAAAGCGCAGATTTTGTCTTTGGTTGACACGTGGCATGTTTTGGCGCTGAGCGCCGGTCCAAGGAGCGCAAGGGCGCAGTTCATGAGTGCAAGGCACTTTTTAATATCGCAAAGCGCTTCTGATCGGTTTTAAGATCAAAGAACAGATTTATGTTCTTCAAAGGAGGCTTTGCCTCAAGCTCAAAGAACAAAAGTTCTTGTTTTTTATAAAAGGCCCTGCCTTTATAGATCAAAAGATCAGCGAATAAACTAAAATACGTCTTTTTGTCTTTTTATGATTAGATCTTTTTGATCTTTTCTTTTAAATCAAAAGACCTTGGTCTTTTATAGATCTAAGATCCTTTTTTAGAAGATGGTTCTTCTTTTTAATGAGATGGCTTCATCTCTGTTATTCAAGAACATAGTTCTTTACCTTTAAGATGAAGAAAAATCTTCTTTTCCTTAAGAGTTTGCTCTTTTTTGCAGAGGGTTTTTTCTCTCCTTTTCTGTATGTCTCCCATTATAGACTTGAAGTTTAGGGTCCTTTATATAGGGCCAAATGATTTGTTTAATCGGTTAGAGAGATTTTTCTCTGATTGATTTGGGAATATTTCCCACCGTTAGATCTTTGATCCTAAGGATTCTGTTTTACAGAAGATAATCTTCTTATTTTTAACAAGATTGGAAAGATCTTTCCATAACAAAATTTTAGTTTTGATTAATTAATAATTTATTATTAATAGATCTTTTGATCTGACGACGGGGGAATTTTAATTCCAGCGCAGGCGCGGCTTGCGGTAGCGCACCTACGCTCGACATGTGGCGAGCAGCGCAACTAAGCTAGCACGTCTGTGTTTTACATGTGGCACGCAGCGTAGAGCGCAGCGTAACTGCACCAGCGCACTCGTGTTTGACACATGGCACGCAGCGCAGAGCACAGCGCAACTGCACCAGTGTAGGGTTGCTAGGCACGCGCACAAGGGTCTACGAGGCATCAACCATGCCCGATTAAAATTTTAGCCGTGCCGAACAACCCTATGCCGGATCTTTAAACTAGGGTTTAGGCGAAAACAAGCATGTTAAACTGTTTAACACTAAGTGAGAGGGATTACAACCTTTGTAGATCCGGTCCTTCACTTCTTAAGCTCCGTGTTGAGGTCCCTTCGCTGCGATCATCGTGTTTCGGACTCTCGAGAGGGTTCACGAAGAAAATGATGCAACCATGCTTCCGATCTTCGATAACATAGATGATCTACATTGAAGATTCATTAACACAAGGTAACACTCATAAAATGAAGTGAACACCCTCATCTAAATGGCAAGGGTAGATGAGGATGATGAAGTAGGATTTTTGCTCTCATTTATAATCTTTTTCTCACTCATTTTCATCACAAAAGCAAGCTTTTTCAAAAAAGAACTCAAGGAAGAAGATGAATGAATATTATCACTTAATCCTTTTGTGATGAACAATGAATTATTGTAGTGGTTACAAATCTAACCAAGGGTTAAGCATGAAAGAGTTAACCCTTGTAGAGAGTTAACTAGAGTTAATGGTTTGGATTGGGTTAACATAATATCTCACAAAAATATCAAGCAACCATAAAGTCAAAGCTTCATGAAGCTTCATGGAAGCTTCATGCAAAAGCTAACCCTAATCCAAACCCTAACCAAGTTTAAACCCTAAACCATTGTTAAATTTGTAACCCTAACATGTTATAATATTATATATTACATATACAATATATTTTGTAACAATAGAAAATAATACAATTAACATATATCGCATATATATCAATGTATTATCCCATGAGAAAATGAATCTTTTAGTGAGCTAATATTAGTTAATGTAATTTAATATATCATATATATTATTATACATTAATTTATCGAATCAACACTTGATCCGACAATCCGGCTATATCGCATATACCCGACTGATATGATGACCCGGCTATATCACATATACCCGGCCGATATCTCATATCGCGAGAATCCAATACGGTATCACATACCGCATTATCCTCGGTCCCGCACATATCACATATGTGCTCCTACTCCGTTTTGCCTGAGTTAATAAACCTCTGTGTAGGACTCTAAAGAATCGTCAATACGCCGGCAGTAGGTGATGATCATATCAAACACCCACAAGCTGCAAGCGGTCAGCTAAACGTAACAGCCACCCAGGTATTGAGCGCTCAGAAGATCAACAAGCAAGCCTATACATTCTCCTGTGAATCCAAACAGTAACACTCCCGTACAGTCCGGTCTCGTCGTCTGATATGTCGCATATCTCGCCTAAGGGTGGTAAACGTCAGACCCCAGTAGCTCGATAAGTCGTGTCGATATGAGGTCTATAACAGTTCGAGAAACTACTGATAACACTTACCAGTAAATCTCAGCAACCCTGGCCAGGGATTTCTTGCTATAGCCAATCGAACACAGCGCAACATCAACTCCCTATACCGGGAGAGACGAATCCCCTCCTATGGCTCATTACCTCCATGTGATTCGGGACTGTACCCAAAAGCCACCTTTTTGCACGCCCTCTTGGATGTGGTATGATGGAAATCAAAGTACAGTGGGAATCACACAAGACTCTATGACGATCTCGGGTCAACAGACTAACCTGTACCAGTGTCACCAGAGAACTGCCATCTGACGTAAGATATAATACCATCTGGGAGTTCTCGGCGAGTCCGTCTAGTGTACCCAGTCTCCACTGAGCACCTGTACACCATCCTTGATGTCAAACACCAATGGATATGGGATCATCCATCGCCCATCATATGGGTCAAGATGCGTATACGCTAGTCTACACTGGTGCATCGATGCCCTGTCTCGATACACCCTCGACTAGGAACAGTTATAGGATGTACACGTCGACTACCGTGGCCCCACTAGTATGATCTCATCATAGTCCCAGCAGTCGAGTACATATCCTAAGGGCTTTATCAACATGTAACATAGAGATAGTCAGAGTACATGTTAAGATAAAGTACAACCAGATAGCATACTATCATGTCGAGCAAGAAAGTCCTCCCTATATATGTCCTAGCATCCACTACAATATACATCGTATGGACAGTAATGGCCTCTAGGGCATACATATAACTAACAAGCCATCTGTTGTGGTATCACATACCCAACAATTAGCTGCGGTTGAAGTATCTCATACTCAACCATCCCATAAAAGTCTCTACTGGGAAAAAGGCCTTTGTGAGTGGATCCGTGCTGTTGTCCTCTGTGTCTACTCTCCTAACCTCGATCTCCGTGGAGATCAACTATCTCCATGATCAGGTGATACTGCCTAAGAAGAATATCTGGATAACAAATGGGACGAGGGTTCCTTGGCATAAGCCACAACTCCATTGTCACAGAATGGTAGGAACGAAGTTCATCTCATGAACTTATATATATCCAGACTGCCTCTTTGGTAGCATCCTTGGTAACGATATATCTTGCCTTTAATCGTCTAGTAAGTCACGGTATTTAGCTTGGAACTCTTCCAACATACCGTCCCTCCACTGAGGGTAAAGACAATGCCTGCGACTGACATTCAGTCGTCCTTATCATCCTGGAACCTTTCCAGTGATTCTCCCCAGGATCGATTGATACCATCTCACTACAACTAGTGAGTATCCTAACATCCAATTAGATCTATCTAATAAATCCAAAACCCAGGATTTAGGAGGTATCGCTTTGATCCTATATGGAGAATCCTTGTGATAAGCGGAGATTGACCGAGCGTAGTATAGGAAACTCCTTCTCTATCAAAAGTATGTCATCCACGTACCTTACGAGGATCACCACCATACTCCCTACTACCTTTTTGTATATACAAGGTTCATCTACCATTTTGATGAAGTCAAACTCTTTGACTACCACATCAAAACAGACGTTCCAACTCGGCGATGCCTGCTTTATCATATAAAACATGTTGCACACGTTTCCGCTGCTTCCACTGTCTACGAAGCCCTCTGGCTGTGTACTTATAGACGCTCTTTTCTAAAACATCATTTAGAAAAGCAGTCATGACACCCAACTGCCAGATATCGTAGTCATGGTATGTAGTCGTGGAAAGTAGGATCTGGATGGACTTAAGCATAGCTTTGAAAGTCTCAACTTTTCCATGTACACCAAGTAATCTTCTCAAGATATACTTGCTCCCGATGGGGATTTAACCCTTCAGATAAAGCAACCAAAGTCCATACTTTATTGGTGTATAAGGATTCCATCTCAGATCACTAAGCATCCAGCCATTCTTACAGAGTCCCACTCCTGATGGCCACCTCGAAACTAGTTGGGTCATAATCTCATGATGTAATCCTCGCTCCCACTGTCATAGAGAAACCGAAGTATCTCTCAGGTGGGTGAGGAACCCTACTAGATCGGTGGAGAGGCTGAGGTTCGTTGGAAACTATTGAAACCTTTGGTTCTACCAAATCATCAGTTGTACTTTGTATAGATGGAACTTTTCCAGTTCTACATAACAGACCTTGCCTCGAGCTTGTCCGGATTTTGCTTTTAGACATAGGCCGGACAACCCCAAATCTTAACAAACTTAAGATATGGGCTCTTCCTTTTCCATATCACATATGAAGTGGTAGGCAACTGATTTGATTTGAACCCTATTCAATAGGTATGCAGCTTCTCAAGCGCATAACATCCAAAAGGAAATAGGAAACTCAGTAGTACTCATCATAGAGCACACCATATCATATAGGGTGCTATTGCTCCGCCCCGATACACCGATGTGCTGTGGTGTATACGGAGGAGTAATGCTGAGAGAGAATCTCATTCTCGATTAGAATAGTCCAGGAATTCCGTGCTCAAGTATTCTCCTCCTTGATCACATCAAAGGACATAATACTTTTACCCGTATTTTTGTTCTCTACTTCTAACTTACATTCTGTGAATATCTCAAAAGGTTCGGACTTGTGTTTCAACTGGAACATATGTCTGAATCTAGAGAGATCATCAGTGAATATAATGAAGTACAAAGAACCGGTCTTGGCATGTGTAGACATGGGACTTTCATACATCAACATGTATCATCCCAAGAGTTCACTAACTCTTTCTCTGTTTCCAATAAACAGAGCTAAGGTCATCTTATCTTTGTGACATGACCCGCAAGTTTCACAAGATGTAAATTCAAACTAATTTAAATATGCATCTTTATGTAACTTCAGCTAGTCGGGTTGCATTGATATGACCTAGTCTACAATACCTCAAGAAGGATTCGTTCATTTCTGAACTCTTCCTCTTGTGTGTGTTCTGTATACTAAGAACTGTAGTTTGACTTAGAACATCAATGCTTTTAGATAACGTGCCTGAACCGATCAACTCTTGAAATAGGAAATGTTCAAAACATTATCCAATAATACAAAATTATATCCTTTCTTTATTAATAAAGAGAATGATATGATGTTGTATATCAGGTTCGGTATCTAATAACATTTGTTCAGAATCAATGTATTCAGGTAATACAGGGTGATAGTGACCAACAAACTTGGCTGCAACACTTGCACCGTTTCTATCTCATGAAACTTATCACCCGTTCTCAGTTCTCTACCTTTCTGTAGCCCATGTAACAGATTACATATGCGGGATCCTGATCCGTTATCTCATACCCAGGACGTAAAGGATACTGAGAAACCGTTCTCTATAATGAACACACCCGAAGAAAATGCATCAGTATGCACTTTCTTCGTTTGGGCGGCACGGGAAATCTGGTATTCCCCAATTTCCTGCTCTGTCTTATAACAATTATAAGTTGGAGTGGGACCAACGTTTCTCAGCTCAATATAACAAGCGGGTTCGGTCAATATATCCGTTTTATTATCTTGATTAAGGCGTGATATGGTCGCTACCTGGAGTGAGAGAGAAGAAAACACTCAGCGTATGCTCTTGCAAGATTAGATTGGTTATCTAATATATCTAATCAGGATGTCTCCCACTGTTTTAATCAAATCTTCCTTCAAACCCTAAAAGGAAAGACTAGCCGGGATTAATTACACGCTACAAGTTCGCCAATCTTTCAGCCAGGCCAGTGTCGGTACTTTGTGGGAGGTCCCTCGTGCTTTCGCACGAACCTAATTAAAGTAAACCTCGTTTTCCCAGAAGCGTAACCCCGTTAACACCTTTCTAAACACCTACTTGATCGGCTAATTGTAATGTGTAAAACTCTCCCAGGAGTAACTCTTACTTGCAGCGGGTATCGGGATCCAACTATCTCATAAAAGGTATGCAATCTCATTGCAAATTTCAACACTTGAAATTCCCGATAATATTTTGCCCCAAGCGATCTATGACCTTGACCGAGTCAACAAACCATAGACCACAAGTAAAGTTCAACCCGTCATTTCCCGATTGAATTAAACCCACCCGCACGACCCTTGACCGAGTCAACAAGGCCGCACGACTACCCTAATCCAATCGCATCATATGTTTTGCAGATAAGCACTAATCAGCTACCGCACACTACGCCTTAACTAAGTCAACAAACACAGCACGAATACTAACTATTACTTATCTGAAATGACGGAGGGCTACGATAGGTTTTTAAGAAAACCTTTTGCGTAATGAACTTTATATCGTTGTAGAATCGAGTGATTTTAAATGGAGTGTTTTTTAGGCTTTTCTAGTTTTGCTAAAGGGGTCACTCCTGGTAAAGGGATCGTCGGCCCTTTCCTCATCGAATAAGGTGCAGGGTATATCATATATACCACTATGCAAAGCAAGAACTATAGAAGCAATCAAAAGACAAATCGAGTTTGTAGCATCTGCTAGTTTCACTAAAGAGGTCACTCCCGGTGAAGGGATCTCAGCTCTTTCCTTATCGAAAAAGGTGCTGGATGTTCTACAAGGAACACCGCTATGCAAAGCAAGAACTAGAGATACCAGTTTTTAAACAAGTTTCTACAACATCTTTAGGTTTCTTTTAGTTTCATTAATCTCATTAATGAAGTCCCATCAATTAAGTCATCTAAACATCACAGATAAATACGACGTACACTTATGCCATCCGCATTCGCCTCGATGTCCCCTCGTGCACCGTTAGGTTAGGTAACTAACGGCAGAGCGGGGCAGGGCTAGCGCGGGTGTAAAACATAAGTAACGTCTATATAATATATCATATATACTATATACAGTATCTATCACAACATATCAAATGATCACATCACAGATATCGCAGCAGAAGAAACATATATGAAATATTGGATATACTAGGACGTCCGTGTTTTCAATACGAGCCTGTATAAAACACGGATTCCACGGTCGCGATGAATAGCCAAACCCACATCCCTAGACCCCTACGAGAGCAGCAAGTAACACTGCCAATTCTAGGGTTAGGAGACCCGGTCTCGACTCCTCGAGATGGTCTCCCACTGGACCCTAGAACCTGGTTACATGTGCTCCCCGCCTTGGGTCTACCTAATGCGGAAAAGTAAATAATATATAAAGATGACATCATCCTCAGCCCGGAAGTGCCCTAACAAAAGAATATTACATACAAATGAATTTTACATGAATGAAAAAGAAAAAACTCTCATCTTACATAAAACCCCCGGCTATTCAAAACGCGACGATCCAATATAACATATCACAGCAACACATAATATCTCATATCATCAACGTAAGAAAGTATGCGTATCCAGATTGTCATTGATGTATAGCAACGAAGCCGGCGATACACCACATACTACGCTTACGGTCACAGAAAAGAAAGTGTAAAACTACAACAGTTGGAATCCGCAACCTCTTTAGACATCACATGCCTAACCAAATGAATTCCTTAGACATCGTATGCCTAACAATTATAAACCCCGTATTTTAGTCTCATTATCGAAAACTCTTTTCAATATCATGTCGGGCAATTCAACAAGATTCCCGACAACCTGATCGAATGCTCGTCGCAAACTTTAGTAGACGGCCGCACCCCTGGATGCCGTCGACGAAGTGCACTAAGGCGGAACACCGCAGTCGCAAGCACCTGAACGGATGCTTTTGGCGACGGGCTTCTCCTACAGTCACTTGGTCGGGGCTATGGGGCATAGCTGTCTATTAAGTTTACCCGGCGAGTATCCGCGTATGCTACGTGATTGCAACGGACTTTTGATCGCATCAAAACTTTGTGGCAACCGATCATTTGTGACTAAACTGCTATGTTTGTAATATTCAAATTAGTTATCTCATAACTTCTTGTGGATTCCAAATATTGTATCACAATCCAGATAAATAGACAATGTTAAACTTTCCGATCGAATAATCAAACACCCAAGATTTCCCCAATATATCTCAACACTTGAAATCAGTTTAAAAACATCCATCACATGCCACAGTACCAATAGTCCAGCCGTAGAACGGTCAAGCCAACGCCTCACATGTGGCACGCCGTACTGCCCCAAACCCTAAGGTTTATAGGCAGTTCAAGATGGTCACATAATCGAGTTAAGATTTGTTGTCTTCTAGAGGGTCCACCGTGTTACTTGCATGACTTAGAACGTTCTTAAACTCGAGAAAAAAAATCCAACTTTTGAATAATTTTCCGACAGGGGAAAAAATGAGTTAAAGATATCCGGTCGAACTTTTTAACAGTTACTAAAAATTATCCGGACAAACTAAACAAAGTTAAATTATTCGATCGAATCAACAAGTCCCCAATACAACCCTAGAAAACTCAACACTTGAGTGGAATTAAAATATTCCCAGAAAAAATTGCCAAGAAAGGATCTAAGAATAAATATATGAAATTTCAGGGACTAAGTCCAAATTTTGGCCGCGGAACCGCCGCCAAACCCATGGTTTGGCCGCGGTTCCGCGATCATTTCAGGGACTTAGTGGACCGTACTTCACAGTAATTCTTAGCTTTTCCTGCTTGTTTTTCTGAGCATTTTTAATTCATAAAAAATTATATTTTCAAAAAATGTACAGAGAAGGGTTTACATCGGAGTTTTCGGGTTCGATCGGACTTTAAACTTCGTCTAGACTTCGCCTAAACCTCTAGCTTGGCTCTGATACCACTGTAGGGTTGCTAGGCATGCGCACAAGGGTCTACGAGGCATCAACCATGCCCGATTAAAATTTTAGCCGTTCCGAACAACCCGAAGCCGGATCTTTAAACTAGGGTTTAGGCGAAAACAAGCTTGTTAAACTGTTTAACACTAAGTGAGAGGGATTACAACCTTTGTAGATCCGGTCCTTCACTTCTTAAGCTCCGTGTTGAGGTCCCTTCGCTGCGATCATCGTGTTTCGGCTTCACGAGAGGGTTCACGAAGAGAATGATGCAACCTTGCTTCCGATCTTCGATAACATAGATGATCTACCTTGAAGTTTCATTAACACAAGCTAACACTCATAAAATGAAGTGAACACCCTCATCTAAATGGCAAGGGTAGATGAGGATGATGAAGTAGGATTTTTGCTCTCATTTATAATCTTTTTCTCACTCATTTTCATCACAAAAGCAAGCTTTTTCAAGAAAGAACTCAAGGAAGAAGATGAATGAATATTATCACTTAATCCTTTTGTGATGAACAATGAATTATTGTAGTGGTTATAAATCTAACCAAGGGTTAAGCATGAAAGAGTTAACCCTTGTAGAGAGTTAACTAGAGTTAATGGTTTGGATTAGGTTAACATAATATCTCACAAAAATATCAAGCAACCACAAAGTCAAAGCTTCATGAAGCTTCATGGAAGCTTCATGCAAAAGCTAACCCTAATCTAAACCCTAACAAAGTTTAAACCCTAAACCATTTTTAAATTTTTAACCCTAACATGTTACAATATTATATATCACATATACAATATATTTTGTAACAATAGAAAATAATACAATTAAAATATATCGCATATATATCAATGTATTATCCCGTGAGAAAATGAATCTTTTAGTGAGCTAATATTAGTTAATGTAATTTAATATATCATATATATTATTATACATTAAATTATCGAATCAACACTTGATCCGACAATCCGGCTATATCGCATATACCCGACTAATATGATGACCCGGCTATATCACATATACCCGGCCGATATCTCATATCGCGAGAATCCAATACGGCATCACATACCGCATTATCCTCGGTCCCACACATATCACATATGTGCTCCTACTCCGTTTTGTCTGAGTTAAGAAACCTCTGTGTAGGACTCTAAAGAATCGTCAATACGCCGGCAGTAGGTGATGATCATATCAAACACCCACAAGCTGCTAGCGGTCAGCTAAACGTAACAGCCACCCAGGTATTGAGCGCTCAGAAGATCAACAAGCAAGCCTGTACATTCTCCTGTGAATCCAAACAGTAACACTCCCGTACAGTCCGGTCTCGTCGTCTGATATGTCGCATATCTCGCCTAAGGGTGGTAAACGTCAGACCCCAGTAGCTCGATAAGTCGTGTCGATATGAGGTCTATAACAGTTCGAGAAACTACTGATAACACTTACCAGTAAATCTCAGCAACCCTGGCCAGAGATTTCTTGCTATAGCCAATCGAACACAGCGCAACATCAACTCCCTATACCGGGAGAGACGAATCCCCTCCTATCGCTCATTGCCTCCATGTGATTCGGGACTGTACCCAAAAGCCACCTTTTTGCACGCCCTCTTGGACATGGTATGATGGAAATCAAAGTACAGTGGGAATCACACAAGACTCTATGACGATCTCGGGTCAACAGACTAACCTGTACCAGTGTCACCAGAGAAATGCCATCTGACGTAAGGTATAATACCATCTGGGAGTTCTCGGCGAGTCCGTCCAGTGTACCCAGTCTCCACTGAGCACCCGACACCATTCTTGATGTCAAACACCGATGGATATAGGATCATCCATCGCCCATCATATGGGCCAAGATGCGTATATGCTAGTCTACTTTGGTGCATCGATGCCCTGTCTCGATACACCCTCGACTAGGAACAGTTATAGGATGTACTCGTCGACTACCGTGGCCCCACTAGTATGATCTCATCATAGTCCCAGCAGTCGAGTACATATCCTAAGAGCTTTATCAACATGTAACATAGAGACAGTCAGAGTACATGTTAAGATAAAGTACAACCAGATAGCATACTATCATGTCGAGCAAGAAAGTCCTCCCTGTATATGTCCAAGCATCCACTACAATATACATCGTATGTACAGTAATGGCCTCTAGGGCATACATATAACTAACAACTAGCGCACCCGTGTTTGACACGTGGCTCACAGCGCAGAGCGCTGGATCTAAAGCATTGCTTCGATTTAAATTTTGAATTAAAACAGAGCTTTGCTCTGATTGGGTGCACTGCCTAAGTCGCAGCGCTCTTGGCGCTGGCATGTCTGCTTTTGACACGTGGCGCGCTGCGCGCAGCGCGCAGAATCCGAAGCGTTGCTTCAATTTTTACTTTAGATTTTTTTAATACGGAGCTTTGCTCTTTGTTGGGAAAGGGAAGCGTCGCTTCATTTCATATCTTGGAATTTGAACAGAGCTTTGCTTTGATTGGGGAAACAAATGCCCCCCACCGTTGCACTTACGTGGCCCAAGCGTGAGTGCAGCGGTGGTTGGATCAACTTTTTGGAAGTTGAAACGGCTCTGCATGCCTATAAATAGGACCTTTGGTCCCTTAGATGATTTCCACCTTCTTTCTTGAGAATTTTCTTTTATTCAGAGCATTGCTATTGAATTTAAGAACTTTTCAAGATTAGAACTCTGTCAAACTTGGGTAAAGTTTAATTTTTTTTAATAAACTAGGGTTTCACCTATTAACAGATCTTTGCTCTTCATAGATCTTTGATCTAAAGAAAACCCTTTTAGGGTTCCATTAATAGAGCTTTGCCCTCTAAAAGGTTTTTTATTTATGGTTTCTTAATCCATTAATAGAGCTTTGCTCCTTTCAAATTATATAGAAGAACTCTTAAGAGTTTGTTCATGGATCTTGAAGATCAAAAATGAAATTTTATTTTTGATGGGTTATATCATCTTCTTAGAGCAAGGATCTCAGCGTTCTCATGGAATTCTTTTAAATTCTCTTCATAACTGATTTTGACAGGTGTCACTCCTATCTGCAGAGCATTGCTCTCGAAGAGTTTAACTCCCTGTGTCTATTTTTCCTCATTGCTAATCTTCTAATGACGTTTCTTTCAGGCATTATGGCTGTTCATTTATACAGTCTGAACGAGTTCATTACTTACGAGAATATCTGCGTGCAGGGCCATCATCAAAACCAAGAGTTTACAGATGCCCAGTGTGTGGAGATTATGGGTCGTCTGTATGCACGCGTTGGTTGGTTGCTTCCTCACCATTTTGCTCTCTTGAAAGTCGTATTGGGAGCACTTTGGAGAGCCCTTCCGGGGTTTCATGAGGCCATGCCATTTAATATGCTGGATGACGCCGAAGACAAGGTGCATTCAGTGTATCTGTCGGGGCTGATCTTGAAGAAACGACGAGATGGCCTCATTGATATTTTGCATCAAATTTTTCAACAGACGGCGATAATTGCTTCATATCAAAGGGTGGAGGGCATTGCTGAAGATCTTGACATGCGTGAGCGCGAGAGGATGCACACGAGAATGGTCAGAAAGGCCAGAAAGACTCTAGACGGCCTTACTTTCGACTTCCTTAATCCATGCCATGAATCCGAGGTTATACGCTTGTAAACATTTCAATAATGCTGCTTTTGTTTATTGTCTTTATTGATGTAAAAAAATTTCGAGTATGAATGACAAATCTTTTGCCTCCTTCCTTTTATTTTCTGCTTTGTTATTGGCATATTCCTTAAGTAAGCGTAGCCTGTAGGTGATATAGAACATTCCGTCTTGAATACTTCGAGGAGTAGTGAAGGCTTAGGAAGTGGTTCAGATCTGCTACCTATGGCTTTTCAATTTTATGAGCCGTGGGGGTCTCATAAAGACTTTTCTCCTTACGAGTCGAGAGGATCTCGTATGTGTATTTCTCCTTAGGGGTCGTGAGGACTCCTAAGTGCGTTTTCTCATGAGAGTCATAAGGATCTCACAAGAGAATTTTCCCTCTTACAAGTCGAGAGGACTCGTAAGTGGTTGTTTCCCTCCTAGTCGAGATTCGACATTGGAGAGTGGGGTCCGTGAATAGTATTCAAGAGTCCGTTTTGGACCGACTTGCAGGGCCCCGGTGCTTAGGAAACAGGCTTTTTTTTTAATCCCCACTGCCTAAGGCTTTTCCTCACGAGTCGAGACAAATCGATCATTTCTCGCAAGAATATCCTAACGTCACAGTTAATCTCTGCTCTTTACGACAGAGGTCCGTTAAGGTCTGTGGTACTAGGGTTTTGTCCGTCGTACCGTCACGTTGGCTGATGTATTCCTCGATAGGCAACCTTGCTGTTCGAGTAGCCATGTGACTGTCATGTCTCTGATTCCTTCGGGGGCTGGACAAGACGTCTTCAAGCAATCCTCCTAGGCAGTTTGACCGTCGGAAGAGCAAGCGTTAGGAATTTTGCTACGCCGCTTTTTACTTGAGGTTAGGCTCATTTTGGAGAGCCCCGATGAGTCATAACCACTCCGCGCTGGTGTGGGATGATCTCCGATAGTCTTTCAGGTTTTATATGAGTTGCCGTCAAGACCCTGAAGCTAGGAATTTGGCCTTTGCTTCGTTGTTTTGGCGCGTCCGAATCCTGTTGGAGGAAGGACGCTGTAGTGACATTTTGTCTGCTGTATCGAGACAAATGCCAAGGAGGTGACCACACCGCGCTGGTGTGGGATGATCTCCGATAGTCTTTCAGGTTTTATATGAGTTGCCGTCAAGACCTTGAAGCTAGGAATTCGGCCTTTGCTTCGTTTTGCTGGCATTGCGTCCGCTGTAACGAAACGAATGTCGCGGTTGTCTCTAGGTTGCGGGTGAACCGTCGAGTCTTGGAACTAGGGATTTAGCCGTGGCTCCATTGTTTGATTGTCATGTCTGAATCCTGCTGGGGGAAGAATGCTGGGGTGACATCGCGTCTGCTGTATCGAGACGAACGTCGAGGTAGCGATCACTCCATGCCGGTGTGAGATGATCTCCGATGGTCTTTCCGGTTTTATATGAGTTGCCGTCAAGACCCTGAAGCTGGGAATTTGGCCTTTGCTTCGTTTGCTGGCATTGCGTCTTCTGTATCGAGATGAATGTCGCGGTTGTCTCTAGGTTGCTGGTGAACCGTCGAGGTTTGGAACTAGGGATTTTGCCATGGCTTCGTTGTTTGATTGTCGCATCTGAATCCTGCTGGAGGAAGAACGCTGGGGTGACATCGTGTCTGCTGTATCGAGATGAACGTCGAGGTAGTGATCACTCCATGCTGGTGTGAGATGATCTCCGTCTTTCCGGTTTTATATGAGTTGCCGTCAAGACCCTGAAGCTGGGAATTTGGCCTTTGCTTCGTTTGCTAGCATTGCGTCTGCTGTATCGAGACAAATGTTGCGGTTGTCTCTAGGTTGCTGGTGAACCGTCGAGGTTTGGAACTATGGATTTTGCCGTGGCTCCGTTGTTTGATTGTCGCGTCTGAATCCTGCTGGAGGAAGAACACTGTAGTGACATCTTGTCTGTTGTGTCGAGACGAACGTCGTGGTGGTGATCACTCCATGCTGGTGTGGGATGATCTCCGATAGTCTTTCCGGTTTTATATGAGTTGCCGTCAAGGCCCTGAAGCTTGGAATTTGGCCTTTGCTTCGTTTTGCTGGCATGTCCGAATCCTGCTGGAGGAAAAACGCTGTAGTGACATCTCGTCTGTTGTGTCGAGACGAATGTCGAGCTGGTGATCACTCCATGCTAGCGTGAGATGATCTCCGATTGTCTTTCAGGCTTTATATGAGTTGCCGCCAAGACTTTGAAGCTTGGAATATTTCCTTTGCTTCATTTGCTGGTTTTGCGTGTCCGAATCCTGTTGGAGGAAGGACGCTGTAGTGACATCTCGTCTGTTGTATCGAGACGAACGTCGCGGTGAAGTTGGGATTTTGCCCTCACTCCGTTTTGTTTCGATCATGGGGTCTTTTGTTGACGTTGCATCTGCATCGTGCTGGATTGTGAGGGAATGTCGTCTTTGACATTGCGTCTGCTCTAACGAGACGAATGCTGAGGAGGAGCTGGGATTTTGCCGTCACTCTGCTTTGTTTCGACCATGAGGTCTTTTTTTGACGTTGCATCTGCATCCTGATGGACCGCGAAGGAACGCCGTTGTTGACATCACGTCCACTGTATCGAGACGAATGCTGAGGTGAAGCTGGGATTTTGCCGTCGCTCAGCTTTGTTTCGACCGTGAGGTCTTTTGTTGACGTTGCATCTGCATCCTGCTGGACTGCGGAGGAACACCGTCGTTGACATTTCGTCTGCTGTAACGAGACGAATGCTGAGATGGTCTCTAGGTTGTCTGTGAACCGTCGAGATTTGGAACCAAGGACTATGTCGTGGCTCCGTTTGATGGTGTAACATCTGTGTCCTGCTGGAATGAGGAGGCACACCGTTGTTGGTCTCCAGGCTGTAAATGTGGCCATTGTGATTTGGAACTAGGGACTTTTCCATGGCTCCGTTTCGTTGCGACTCTGAGGTCGGTTGTTGACGTCACGTCTGCATCTGGTTGGAGTGAGGAGAAACGCCGTTGGTGATCTCCAAGTTGTTGATATTGACATCAAGACCCTGAAGCTAGGGATCTTCCTTTGCTTCGTTTGTTGACATTGTGTCTGCAATATTGCGACAAATGTCGAGGTTGTCTCTAGGTTGTCTATGAACCGTCAAGATTTGGCTTCGCTTTCTGTTGGAGCCTGTTGGGAAGGTATTGTTCCCTCTTTGTTTGTGCCCCTGGATTGTATACAGGGATCGATGTGATCTCACCTGTAGGGCAAAAAGTTTCATTCTTTCATCATTTTTTAATTCTTTCCGTGATGCTCTATCATTTCAGCTTTTCATATCACGAAAATCGTGATTGCCCAATCATTTCGGCTATTTTTCGCGGTGCGCGATCATTTCGGCTATTTTTCTTTTTACTCGCTGCTTTTTATTGCGAGTTGCCCAATCATTTCGGCTGTTTTTGTATGCATACATTTTTACTTGCTGATTTCATTGTAAATTGCCCCATCATTTCGGCCATTTCGTATGCATGTGTGGCTCGTTGGCTTTTCGCTGCAAACTTGGAATTAGACACCGATTTTTTCATCAGCATCGCTACAACTGGGATATTGCCAGGAGCGAATCATTATTTTCCTCTGTCGATGTCGAACAAAGGTGGCTTAGTGATCAGGGTTAGGATCCTGTCAACTAAGGCTTTTGACTTCATGAGCCGTAAGGATCTCATAAAGGTATTTCTCCCCGCAAGTCATGAGGATCTCGTAGGTGCGTTTTCTCTTTAAGAATCGTGAGGATTCCTAAGTGCATGTTCTCCTGTAAGTCGTAAGGATCTTATAAAAGAGTTTTCTCCTTATAAATCGAAAGGACTTATAAGGGTTGTTCACCGTGAAGACATATCCCTAGTCACGGATGGGACTTTGTTAGGGAAATGTTTATTCGCGCCTGTAGATTGTATACAAGGGTCAATACTGAACCGCTTGTAGGGCAGTATTGGAGGTTGTGGGGGGGCGCTTAAGAACAGGTTCAGGTCCCTGTAACATAAGACTTTTGAATATTATGAGCCGTGAGGGTCTCAAAAGAGGGTTCTCCTTACGAGTCGTGAGGATCTCGCAAGTGTAATTTCTCCTTAGGAGTCGTGGGGATTCCTAAGTGTGTTGCTTCCTTTATGAATCGTAAGGATATCACGCGGGTGGTTTCTCCCCACAAGGCCGAGAGGACCTTGCAAGTATCCTTTAATGAGGTTGCGCCCTTTTGGGTTTTCACAAACACTCGCCGGTAGCCCTGCTGTTTTTACTCATGGAGCTTTCTTGGGTTTTCATCCGTATCCATTTTGCTTATGGACATAACCCTTTGTTTTAAACGAGTCTGCGCCCTTTCGGGTTTTCACAAACATCGCCGATAGTCCTGCTGTTTTTACTCACGGCGCCCTTTCGGGTTTTCATCCGTGCCCATTTTGCTTATGGACATACCGTTTTTTTTTACCACGTCAGCCTGGGGATGCTGCGGTTGGTAGTAGTTTAACGACATTTCGGTCATTTGTCAACGTACGATTACACAGCTAGATTTTACCGCAAATCTTCGCATGTTTTGTGCCGGAGGTGGAGTCCTTAAAGAGAGGGCTAAGGGCGATTTCTTCGTCAGAGTCGCTTCCAAAGGTGATAACTTGTGATCCCTTGGTGTCGGCTATGTGACAGTTGCCAGCAGCTCTTTCGCGTTCATCTGTCGTTCGTTTCTGATCCCGACGAGCCTTGCGCTTTACTCGTTGAACGTGTCGTCGATGGGCAACATATCCCTGCCACCAGTTTTTAAAGGCTATGGACTCCTCTGTGGGGTGTGCAATCCTCTGATGGTATAGGCAGAAGTTAGGATGTATGTCCGCTTCATCAAGATGTATATTGACAGGGGAATTTCTTTTGAGAGAGGGCAACTTCATTCTTATTGCCAGGGCCCTAGCGAATTGATTCCTTACTTTAAGCTTGCTTTTGCTGGTGATAGGGATGCTTTGCTCCAGTCGGGGTGTCTCGACCTTTTCTTCCAGTCCTCGGCGTTTGGCACTTTCAAATATAGCCAGTTCACGCTCTCGATTGGCTTTGCTTTCCTGACGGGCTTCGTTTAGGAATGCATCAATCATTTCGTCTGATGGTCCTAGAAGTTCAGGCTCAGGATTTGCCCCTGGTTTTTCTACATCCAAAGCTTCTTCACCGTTTATTAACGAGTGAAAGATCACATGACAGCTTGCCACATAATCATCAGGCTCATCCGACGAGTCTTCTCCATTGTCATCATCTTTGTCCACAAGGACGTGGGTGAGAAATTCTTGGAGTGTGACTGGGGTCCGCGCCTTCTGATTATATTCTTCCAACGCGTCAATCTGTTTTTGCAGGTCCGTGCGCTTGTCACCAGGCTTCACGGGCTTTTTGGTCTTCTTTTTCTTCTTCTTCGAAGACTTTGACGGCTGGGTATGAGCGCTCTAACCATCACCACCAGTTTTTGGAGGTAGGCGTGGTTTCAGTATTCCCTCGATGATCTCGGGTTCCAGTGGATTTTTCCACCTGATCGCCGGGCCTGTTTGGTGATCCTTCAACATTCTTTTCGTCTTGGCTGAAAGAGCGACCTCCCATGGAGCTTTTTCTATAAAAGAGCACGATGCCCCCGGTATGTCCACTTTTTTAGGAGCATGAGGTTGTGGCGGGTTCACCTTCCAGTTTTCCGATAATGCGAATTTGCCTTATTGGTATTGGTCTTCAACCCAGTTTTTGAAGACGTTGCAGTCTTCGATCGGATGGCCCAATACTCGGTGGTAGGGGCAGTAATTAGGATCATTGACGTCGTTTGGTTGCAACAGACGTTTTGGATCCGGCAAATTTATGAGTCTGTTGCGCACTGCCAGCTCGAACAGTCTTCTCGTTTTGTCTTGAGGAAATGAGTAAGGACGTCCTAGTCTTTCCTCGAGGGATGGGCGTGGACGCATATTATTTTGGCGGACAACCGGCTTTAAGTTGCTTGGCTGTTGTTGAGTATTGGCGACGAAAGTTGCTTTTCCTTTCCCCTTTTCATTCCGAGGATCCGTCTTTGAAGGAGATGGTCTATGTCCCATCTGATCCATTTGGGCCAACTTGTCAATCAAGGCTTGGAAAGTAGTTGGCTTGAAGAACATCATGAACTAAGAGATGGTCGCTTAAGGGTCAAGAGTGCCCACGAACTTGCCTATCTCCGGCGTTTTTTCGATGCGCTGTTCGCATTTCGACCACAGATTCCGCCATCGTATTACGTATTGAACCCATGTTTCGCCTGGTCTTACCCTGGCGTTAATCAATGCGGTGATCGGGGTGCGCTCGCTGGCGCATGCAAATCTTTGTGTAAACAGCAGCTCCATCTCTGCAAATGTTTTGACAGAATCGTTAGGCAGCTTCGAATACCATTCGAAGGCTGTTTCCTCTAAGCTGCTGACGAATTGACGAAGCAACAGTTTGTCGTCACCTCCAGTGTTGCCGCATAAGGCCCTGAATTGAGCGACATGCTGATGTGGATTCCCCGTCCGTTTATATACATAGAATTTAGGGATCGTATATCCCGGCGGGTAACTGATTTGGTCATACCAGCCCGGATAGGGTCGTCCGGTTCTAACAATTTTCCCAGCCGCTTCATCGCCTGGTGAACTCGTTTCTGCTGAGCGATGTAATCATCTAGGGCTTCTTTGGAGATGGTCTCTTCCTTGGCTGCTGATAGTGCCGGCAGAGCGTTTGATGTTTCTCCTCTATCATCTTTAATTATCACTGAAGGATCTTCAGCTGGAGGATCCGGCTGTAACACCATCCCTACCATGTCTTGGAAGAGAAGCGTCGTTTGTTTTATGTTGGCGGCTTGTTCTGCCGATTCTCTGTTCTTCTTTTCGAGGACTCTGCGTCAGTTTTTTGTTCGTGACGTTGTTCTGATGATGCCTCTGGGCTTTCTTTTGGCCCGGTAAGTGCGGCCATTGTAGTCAGCATCTTTTGAAGCTTTTGTTGTTGCTTCTAGGCTTTTGTCACGGATCGGGTGAGCGGTCGGTGACCCGTCGAAGCATGGCTATCCTCTTTCCCGGACACCATGTAAACAGTATGGACCATTATGCCCCCAGACTTGGGGCGTTTGGTCTCGGCGTCTTTACGTTCTGCCGTATTCATAAGGGCTTTCCTTGGCTTCCTTCTTCTTTGAGCAGTTGATGTTGAGGGGGCCGTCACAGCGGGCACCCAGGCAGTTGTCATCCTTTGTGGCTTGCTAGGACGATTCTCTTCCTGTTGAACCTTCAACTTCTTTTGTCGGCGAGGATAGTCTTGATCGACCACCGACTCTTGGACTTGCCGCCAGATTTTGTAAACTTTGGAAGACAGCCGTTGAGGGGACTGCTTTGGTTTCATTTCTGTGACCGTCTCCACCGGTGGAGGAGATCTCTTCAGCACGGCGGTAGGAGAGTTCCTGCGCACCTTGTTAAGTAGTTCAAAGCTGTTCCCGGTTAGAACAGCAGCATCAATTTCCACCGTTGGAGCTGGCGGAGTCAGTCCAAAAGGGGAATTGCCTCCAGCTTTCCTCACTCGGTGCCAATAGCGACGTTGAGCATGTCGTGCGGCCAGGATTACCTCAGCTGTAGGGGTGACTTCCTCATGCCCCTGTGTTGGTCAGAAGTTGTCGTCGTCAGCCTATTGAAGACCGATGTCCTCTGAGTGGAGAAAACCAACCTATCGAAGGCAGACTTCTGAGTAGGGGAAGTAGCCTTGACGATTTCACCTGGAACAGGAGTTGAAACAGTCAGTCTTGTGAAGACCGACCCTTTGGCAGGAGAAACCGCCTTGACGACTTCATCAGCAGGAATGGCAATCCGCTTAGGGATAACCCTTTCTGGTATCGCAGACTTCTTCATAGGCCCAAATAAGCTTTGGCCCAGTCTGTCAAAGACTGAGGCGTGGAGCTGGACGACCCGTTGAGAGGGGCCGCAGTAGTTGTGAGCCGGTTAAAGACCAAGCTCTTTGGGGCTTCTTGCGATGGTACAGGGGCGTTAAAGCTCATCGGTGGGATCATGGTCCCAAAGAACAGCCCAGTGGTGGCCTGAGTTACTTGCTCCACTGGCATCTTGAACAGGGAGGCCGCTTGGGGCCCGTAAGTCACTCCTCCGGACGGGACGGAGCGAGAGTTGCAGTTGCAGTTAATGCAGTTTAAAGCCATTGATTTTCTGTTTTCTGCACAGAGCAAGACACCAAATCTAAGTACCTCGAATCCACAGGCAACCATAGCAAACCGCGATTCTTTTGCAAACATGACGCACGAAGTGTGGAGTGGAAAGAGGAAAAGGTCCCACCGGGCGTGCCAGAATCTGTTTCCCTCCGAATCATGGAAACCCGATAAACGTCTTGCCTGAAATTCACGGCAGATGCTAATTGGTGCCATCCGTCCACCTCTCCGAAGATGCCAAGTTGATTTATGGCACCATGTATCGAAGGTTTAAACGGATGCGGCCGATATAGCAGACTTCGTCAGATTCCCCCTCGTTTGAGGGGTTTTTGTTTGTGGGGACGCTCTTCCCAGCAGGCGCAAGCCCTTGTAGTTAATTACGCTACCGCATTGCGGTAACAACTTTCCCCTTCCCCAGATGGTCACTTCGTGTCATGTGTGTTTGTTTTGTTTGTGGTTGCCCGTGGATTATATACGGAGACTAATTTATGTTGTCGCCCGTAGGGCGTGGATTACTCCAAATCCGTATTTTCTTAGATTTGGGTTTTGGGGTTTGGGTTTAAGGATACGTTAGCCTCATTTGAGACTATGATCAACTTAAACGTTTGTTAAGGATACGTTAGTCTAAATTTAGACTAAGATCAACTTAACGGGACCATTTAGATCCGACAAGAGAGCAATTGGGCTCTATTTTTTAGTTTAGTGACATTGCGGTCGATTACCAGTTTAAGGACATGGTGGTCCAATGTTAGTTTAAAGACATCCCGGTCAAGGTTAAGGACATCATAGTCCATGAGTTTAATGACCTCACAGTCAAGGTTAAGGACATCATAGTCCATGGGTTTAAGGACCCCACAGTCCAATGTTAGTTTTAAGACATCACAGTCAAGGTATAGGACATCATAGTCCGTGGATTTAAGGACTCCACAGTCCGATATTAGTTTTAAGACATCACGGTCAAGGTTAAGAAAATCATAGTCCGTGGATTTAAGGACTCCACAGTCTGATATTAGTTTTAAGACATCACGGTCAAGGTTAAGGACATCATAGTACGTGGGTTTAAGGACCCCACAGTCCGATGTAAGTTTAAAGACATCACGGTCGAGGTTAAGGACATCATAGTCCGTGAAATGTATGCTGTCGGGACCCGTCACCTCTCTGAAGACGTTGAAGGATTACAACGACAAATATTAGAGGTGTTCAAAGATGTACCCTTGAACCAATGTTGGTTGGGAGATCTATAGTCCAATTTGGGACTAAAGTCTGTTTAAAGGTTTATGAGCATATGGGCTCAGTTGATGTGAGTTGAACATTTTATTGTTCTGGCTATTGAGCCTTTATTTGGGCTCGGCCCTTTTAATAATGCATAGAATTTATCAGAACAAAGTATGTTCTGACAGTGCACCACGTGGCGCGTCAGACACTTTACGCTAAGGAAAGAGTGCATTGCCTTCTGTTGGATAGCGCACACAAGGAGGACACGTGTCGTGTTTAGTGCTGAGCGCTAGTTTATTGGCGCATTGCGCTTTTAATTTATGAGCGCGCTGCGCTAGTCTATGGGTGCGCCAATGAGTGACACGTGGCGTGCTTGGCGCTGAGCGCCAGTCCATGAGCGCAGTGCGCTGCTTCAAAAGCGCAAAGCGCAGATTGTGTCTTTGGTTAACACGTGGCATGTTTTGGCGCTGAGCGCCGGTCCAAGGAGCGTAAGGGTGCAGTTCATGAGTGCAAGGCACTTTTTAATAGCGCAAAGCGCTTCTGATCGGTTTTAAGATCAAAGAACAGATTTATGTTCTTCAAAGGAGGCTTTGCCTCAAGCTCAAAGAACAAAAGTTCTTGTTTTTTATAAAAGGCTCTTCCTTTATAGATCAAAAGATCTGTGAATGAAGTAAAATACTTCTTTTAGTCTTTTTATGATTAGATATTTTTGATCTTTTCGATCTTTTCTTTTAAATCAAAAGACCTTGGTCTTTTTATAGATCTAAAATCCTTTTTTAGAAGATGGTTCTTCTTTTTTATGAGATGGATTCATCTCTGTTATTCAAGAACATAGTTCTTTACCTTTAAGATGAAGAAAAATCTTCTTTTCCCTAAGAGTTTGCTCTTTTTTGCAGAGGGTTTTTTCTCTCCTTTTCTGTATGTCTCCCTTTTTAGACTTGAAGTCTAGGGTCCTTTATATAGGGCCAAATGATTTGTTGAATCGGTTAGAGAGATCTTTCTCTGATTGATTTGGGAATATTTCCCACCGTTGGATCTTTGATCCTAAGGCTTCTGTTTTACAGAAGATAATCTTCTTGTTTTTAACAAGATTGGAAAGATCTTTCCATGACAGAATTTTAGTTCTGATTAATTAATAATTTATTATTAATAGATCTTTTGATCTGACGGTGGGGGAATTTTAATTCCAGCGCTGGCGCGCCTTGCGCTGGCGCGCCTTGCGCTAGCGCAACTCACTCGACACGTGGTGAGCAGCGCAGAGCGCAGTGCAACTGCGCTAGCGCGTCTGTGTTTGACATGTGGCACGCAGCGCAGAGCGCAGCGCAACTGCACTAGCGCACCCGTGTTTGACACGTGGCACACAGCGCTGGATCTGAACCGTTGCTTCAACTTAAATTTTGAATTAAAACAGAGCTTTGCTCTGATTGGGTGCGCCGCCTAGGGCGCAGCGCTCCTGGCGCTGGCGTGTCTGCTTTTGACACGTGGCGCGCAGCGCGCAGAATCCGAAGCGTTGCTTTAATTTTTACTTTAGATTTTTTTAATACGGAGCTTTGCTCTTTATTGGGAAAGGGAAGCGTTGCTTCATTTCAAATCTTGGAA
The DNA here is from genome assembly GCA_030015575.1 of Agapanthus africanus. Taxonomy (NCBI): domain Eukaryota; kingdom Viridiplantae; phylum Streptophyta; class Magnoliopsida; order Asparagales; family Amaryllidaceae; genus Agapanthus; species Agapanthus africanus. The sequence goes on from JASDDO010000018.1 coordinate 217,262,983, forward strand.
TTTGAACAGAGCTTTGCTCTGATTGGGGAAACAAGAACTAGACAGGATTAATCGCACGTCACAATACTTTCTTAACCTTTCAGCCAGGCTAGTGTTGGTACTTCGAGGGAGGTTTTCCAACGCTTTCGTGAAGTTCCTTAATTATATAACTTCTTTTCCTTCGAGGCGTAGCCCCGCTAACACCGTTCTAGACACCTACTTGGTTTATAGCATTGATTGCTAAGTGAAATAATCTCCCGAGAGTAATCCAACTCATCAGTGGGATCGGAATCCAACTATCATTGTGTAATGACCTAGATGGAATCCATTCTAGTCACTACACTCTAGAAGGTATGCTAAATCTGCAAGTTTCTTGTATATTTGAAACTCCTGATGTGGTTTTTGCCCTTAGGACCCAAGTGACCTTGACACAGTCAACAAATCAAAAAGTCTCAGTCAAGTTCAACCCGTCATTAACTTGATTGCATTTAAACCCACCTTCATAACCCTTGACACAGTCAACAAGGTTACACGACTGTCCTAATCAATCGTATTGTATACTACAAATAAGCAATACTTAGCTACCGTTCACTGCGCCTTGACACGGTCAACAAACACAGCACGAATATTAAGTATAACTTATAAGAAATGACGGAGGGCTACGGTTGGGTTTTTGGCGAAAAACCCGTTAACGTAATGAACTAGATATCGTTGAAGGAACCTGAGCAATTTTGAAAAGGAGTGGTTTAAGCTCCGCCTTTTTGAAAATTTCTGGTTTTTGGAAAAACCGAGTAATCTATAGTATAGACTTTATCTCAAGAGGTCACTCCGAGTGAAGGGATCTCGACTCTTGCCTCGTAGAATGAGGTGCTGGATATTCATGACCGAATACCACTTTGCAAAGCGAAAGAATATAACTGTAGTTTTTCAAAATTTGTTCCAACACGTCTTTTAGGATTGTTTTCTTGCATTAATCAAAATTAATGTGGTCCCATCAATTAACCTATTACACCAGAAAAGAACGAAAATAAAATGTACGTATATGCCATCCGCATTCGCCACTGGGCCCCGTCATCACCCGTTAGGTTACTTAACTAACGACACAGCGGGGGCGCAAAACATATACAACATCTACTAGTATATATATAAGTATATATAACATTCGTCCCAGACATGATAATAATCAATATCACAGAATCTCAGCCAGCAATACATAATGGTGGATAATCTTGGAGCCCCGGGTTTCATTTGAGCCGCAAATAAAACCCGACGTTCCCGATCGTATGGATAACTTATGCAATGAAAAGCTGGACCCCTACGAGCGCGGCAAGTTACCCGCCAATCCCAAAAGTGAGGCAGCCCCCTTCAACAAAGTGAATGGGCCACCCAGCACTTCACGGAATCTGGTAACTTGGGCGCCACTCCGTGGGTCAAACTATACCCCCTACGAGTGCGGCGAATAGCCCGCCAATTCTAGAATGAAGCCCTCGCCGTCTCAACGCCATGAGATGCGGGGGTGTTGCCTTCTACAACCCGGCTATCCGTGCACTCCACCATGGGGTAATCCTAGTACAGAAAAAGAAAATAATATGTACAAATGGTGGCATCGATCTCAACTTAGTCGTTCCCCTAAATAATATACAACCGGCAAAGACGGCAGTCCACATGTCAGACGCTTGCCCCGCAATAACAAATGTACAAATGAATATAAACTGTACTACTAACATTACACCACATGCTATCCACCATGACTATCCAACCATAATCACAGCACAAGCACATAACATCAACGCGAATGTCACGTTCGCAAACCCGTCTAAAAGAAGATATAGCAATCAGATGAGTTTACCGATCAAATGACATTCACGGTCGCAGATAAAAGTGAATGTACTGTAAACTATTAAATAGTGTCAAATATAACGACTTCGAAACACTCTAAATTGCCCCATACAGAAAAACAACAGAGAATCAAATTTGGGCAAAAAACAAACAACACCAGACAACCAAAATCATTGAGATAAGAGCCCAGAACAAAACTCAATGCATTTGCCCACCAGAAAACCAAGGAGGTCGGTTTTAAGGGGTGTGTGGCCGGCCCAAACTTGTTAAAAATGCATCGTTTTTGTTCTGGGTACATCTCACAATGCAAGGATCACTCTGCAGTTGTTTAAAAAAAATTTTGAAGCCTTAAAAAATTCGACAGAAATTGCAGTTTGGTTACGATGTTATGGAGTCGTTTCGGTTTCGTTGTTTTAACATTGTTTAAACTTGCTAATCTAGGGTTCATGGGCTGGCTCTGATACCATGAAGGGTTATGACAGTGCCCCGGCCAACATCCGTGGCCAAATGCGGAACAAAAATTTTAGTACGATCAAAAACTTGGCGCTATAACAACCCTAAACCGGATCTTTACCATAAACCTAGTTAGCAAAAAGGGTTCTATCTACTATGATACAAAGTATACCTAAAGGATCCAAGTCCTTCACTTCTTTCCGCTGTCCTCCTTCTCTTTGCAAGCTCCTTGGAGTGGAAATGGAAAGCACCTCCTCGGCGGCTTCTTGAAGTAGTAGATGATCCACCCGAGAGTTCCAACCTTAAGCTAAACCTCCAAGTTGAGGCAACTAGATCACATGGTGTACTAAACTAAGTAACCTAGAGTGTGTAGAGTGTGATTTTGAGTAGCTTAGTCTCACAAGCCTTTAATTCTCAACATATGAGACATTAGGGTTTAAGAGAAGAAGGAGAGAACCATGAAAGAGAGTGAGAATGATAAATGAAGAGAGTTCTCTTTTGAGGAAAGAGAAAACTTAATTTTTATTATGATAATTGTGATGGCTACTTTGATTGACAATAAGCATGTCACAATTAATGCTAAGCAAAAATATCTAGTGTCCAAAGAAAATATCTATGTCAACTAAAGTCAACAAAGTCAAATGGTCAAACCAATTAGCCATGACATAATTATCATTATGAAAATTAGTAAACAATTTCCTCCACCTCATAATGGTTTTAATCAAGTCAATGGTCAAAACCCTAATGAGGTGTCTCCTCCTACGCCCCTCTCAACCGTATATACATACCCGCATCTGTGTTCCAAGAAACACGAATATAATGAGACTAAACCAACCCAAAATCTAATACTAGGATCTGGCTTAAACCAAACCCACTGGTATCAACCGCCCGAACACCATACGCACACAAATACGCGTATATGAACGAACCCTATCGTAAAACCATACGACGTCTACATCGCTTCGCCCGAAGCTAGGAAACCCTCTGTGTGGGACTCTAAAGACTCGACAGTACACTGGCAGTGGGTTTAACCACAAGCACGTCAGTGGCACTAGCTGTACGTAACGGCTATCCAGGTATTTGTCGATAAGAAGGTCGACGAGAAAGCCCATCCAAACTCCTACTGAGCCTATCTGTGACAATCTCCGTATAGTCCGGTCTGTTTGTCTAAGAGTATCGCATATCGGGCCTAGGGGGTGCTAAACGTCAGACCCCTAATAGCGGTATAAGTCGTGTCGGGGTGTAGCCCAGAACACCTTGAGAAACTACTGGAACACCTACCAGTAAATCTCACTTGCCCTGGCCAGGGACATTGTGTAATGGCTCTCCAAACACAGCGCGATATCAACCACCAATACCGAGAGAAACGAATCCTATCTAACCGCTACTGCCTCCAAGTGCTTCGGGACTGCACCCAACTACTACCTGTTTGCATGACTCAATAGAGTCGTGGTTGGGTAGCAATCTAAGAACAGTGGGAACACACTTGAGGCGAAGTGGCAGTGTCAAGTCAACGGACTAAGCTGTACTCATGTCACATGGGAACTGCTACATAACGATAGCTATAGCACCAACCAGCAGTTCCCAATGAGTCCGTCCAGTGTAACTCATAACCCAATGAGCATCTGCATACTATCTCCAGTACAATTTACTGATGGCTGTGGGACAGACCATCTCCCCTGCTGGGATGAGAAACGTATACACTAGTCTACTCTGGAGTATCGATGCCCTATCTCGATAATCCTATGACTAGGGACCTGTATAAGGATGTGCTTATAGACTACCCAGCCCCTACTAGTGTGATCGCCATCACAACACTGATAGTCAAGCAAAGATCCTAAGAGCTCCATCAATATGTATTAGCGATATGTTAAAAGAAACATGTACACATATTAAGATAGATACAAACCAAGTAGCATACTACTATATCGAGCAAGACTGTCGTTAATCCGTGTATATATCCCAACCTTCCAAAATGTAATATACAAACTAGTACTATACAATAATGGCCTCTAGGGCATACATATCCAACAGCCTATAGGACCCCACCTAATTCAACTAAGCCAAAAGCCCATAAATCTAAACCATTTAAAAGAGAGTGAAGGAATACTTATTTAAAGTTAACATATAAATTCACTTTGAAAGTCATAGTAATCATTTTTAAAACATCAAGTATTTTCCCAAAAATTTCGGCAGAGTTTCCTTTGTAAATACTGGCCCGAAACGGGTACAAACATACATATAAATATATAATGAATAAAGGCATCCCCAAGCGGGAGCTAGCTCTTCGCCAATTGGCGGAAACAACCACGCAAGCCATATAATATACAACGCCGAAGGGCGAGGATCAAAATTCAGAATGAAATCCAACGTCATCAAGGAAACCAGAAAACTATAATAATACAAGCGCGCGACTCTAAGGTCGAAAGAATAAACAACTGGTTTTCTAAGTCTGTCCAAATAATATAAGTCTGGTTGATGGAGTTACTAGATACAACTGAAATAAATAAAGTACTACGGTGGTTACGATGCAAGTGAACCCACCTACCAAAGCAATCACCCGGAAGGAAGCAGTGTGCCAGCAAGCCGCAACGAAACCTGTACGGCCAAACCTGCAAAAAACTGTGGCACAACGAGGGTGAGTTGCCAACTCGTGAGTAGAAAACATCACCGAGAAGAAATCTCATATATGACTCTCTCCTAGGTCATACAATAATATTCTCATAATATATAACCTGTAGCATCTAATAATAGCAAGGGTAAACATCTAAACATAAGTGTAATACCAAGTGCTCGTATCAGTGACTCAGATAGCAACATATCATATATATGATGTATGAATGCATGAAAACAGAATACATCTTAAATGAGAAAACCATTTTCTTATCTCAGTGAGATTTCTGTATAAAAATCGAAGTATCATCAATGAAATCAACAGAGAATCTGTGTCAAGCATCGACACAAATTATATATCCCAATATCTCAATATCTCGGGCTCCGGCAATCCGGACTGGCCCGTATAATCAAATCTCAATATCTCGGGCTCCGGCAATCCGGATTGGCCCATATCATCAAATCTCAATATCTCGGGCTCTACATGATCAGGATCGGCCTATAACTCCGAACGGTATCCTCTGGATTTCTATCGAGTCTCCATACAATCACCGGTCGGTAGTGCTCCCTGCCAGGCTCAACTCCTTTCTATACGATCTTCTTGCCCCGGGGTACCGCACCGGGTCCACCATGCACCCGCAGACGTCCCTCCCCTACCTCGAATCGGGTGTATGATACCGCTCAAGAATCGAGAAAACCCATGGTGGACATCTCAAATATCATATCACGAGAAAACCGTAAATTTTTATTTTTAGAAATGATAAAGAGTTTATAAATCTTTGCGGTTTCTCCAAATCCAGAAATCTTATTGAAAATCTGAATCCCATAATCAGGAGTCAATAAACAGTGAATACCGGCATAAGCCCCATAATATTGCACAACAAATGAATTTACACATGCATTGGTATCTAAGTAAAGAATGCAATATCTAAACTAGCATAGAAATCGTATATTGGAACTATCCGCTAGCAGTTATATCCTTGAAGTAATATACTCTAAAGTATACGTGACATAGCAATTACCGATGATGATGTATGTGAGCCGGCAAGCAAGTGTTCGTGGACATACTCATCATCGGTAATGGTGCTAGTGTCCTAACAATCGATATCATAATAATTAAGGAAATACGTATAAACATGCAATGTAATGAGAACATGGATAGTAAACGCAACATTGAAGAATATAAATTTCTATATACGAGTCATACAGTTTTTGGTGTTTGAAATCGCACAAATCGTGGTTTTAGAAAAATAGGGGCTACGGGGTCTTTGAGAAAAGATACGTCCTTTGGAAAATTCGTAGTATCCCTCAGCCTGTCGTTAAAATACTCACGATTCGTTAGTTTTGAAAATAAGTATGACTCGAGCCCATTCTAACATCTACCTGATAAACTACACGACTAAACTAAGAGACTAATCGAAAGGGCAAGGAAAACCACCTAAAGTCCGGGTCGATATATCTAGTAGTCGGCGATCCCGCCTCAATAGCGTCATGTACGGTAAAATATATAATACGACATCCTCGAGTCAAGAGTGTGGATCAATCATCAAAATTATACTTCGTACGGTAAAATCCATCGTACGGCATCCCAAAATCGGGGTACGGGTCAATTATCACATATACCTCATTATTCATATGGTATCATTATCATAATATCCTGAATTAGGGGTACCGTTCTATAGTCTAGTACATACCAATACCATCAAACATATATCCGCATGTGAATAAAATCACATCGTCCATCGATCCACTATAATATCATGTCGTATCTCATAACACGACCCAAATCACATAACCGATCTCACGGCATCATGCCCGATCACATCGACTCATCTCCAAGTATCATATACTATCCTCATCACCCGTGTATACGTATATGTGTGTGTGTATACCAACGCATCCACACACACACACACACACATACACACACACACATAACATATACACCCAAAACTATATCACGAGTGTGCATGTGTGTGTGTGTGTGTTAATCTATACTCTAGGGTTTCGCGATTAAGAAACAAAACTAAAAACACATTTTTCCAACTACACTAAATCCAACCCAAACTCACCTAAAGCATTTCTTGCTAAGTATACACATTTCATAAAACACATATGTATATATATATATATGTATGTATGTATATATATCATAATACGTCATACCCTACGAAATTGTAGGGGTGCTATACGCAATCCACCCGACATCCCCCATAGATATACATCTACTCACCTTGATCCTTGCTTGCCGAAGTCGATGTCGCCTTGCTCCTACCCTGTCGTACGACGTCCACATGACAGTTGCTACATATATAAACACATAGTATTGTAAACAGAAATCGCATACGAAAACCAAAACGGCATACGAATCACACATAGGTTAAAACCTATGGTCTACTCGTGCAGAAGAACCAAATAACCCTCGACATCGACGTACAAACGCCAATCGATCGAGATAAAACACAATATCCAAAATTTCAAGTCACTAAAAGTCACAAAACATAAACAACAACTTAGAAAACTGGTTCCAGATTTTGGTTCAGGTAAAATTAGGCTAAACTAGCAGTACAGTGTGCTAGTATATGAGGTATATGAGCTACAGAACCAATTCCAACACCAAATCCCAAAAATGACCCGGCGACATACCCCTAAAATCCAGTGAGCTCGGTTTCCCTATGGTGAAACGGTCTCGTATTCTCAGGGTGGTCTCCTAGTGTTAATTCTAGGTCAATAAGATTGCTAGTTTTTCCTGAAAAGGTCTCGGATTGCTCCAGATATCCTGTAGTCCTCAAAATGTCACAAAACCGATACAGAAGTTTCTAAAGCTCAAGTCTTGGGTTCTAGAATTTATTTGTTGCAGGATTTTAACACTAAAAGGGGTTGTAATCATGAATTACACTCAATTGCACCCTCACAACTCAAGAACCCTCTAAACTTCATCTTGGAATTTTCTAAGATCACTAAACTACACTTAATCAATTCTAAACTTAAATAGAAGCTAAAGGAACTTAATTACTACACTAATGGTGAAAGAATTACCTCATTTGGCAACTCAAGAAAATTCTTGAGTTGCCCCAAGTGTTCAAAATCCCTACTTTCTTGGTTTACCATGCTTGTAGTGAGCTTGTGCACATTTTTTGTGAAGGGAATGCAAGGTTTTGATGTGGTTTTTGTGGTGTTGTGAGGAGGTGGAGGAGGTGGAGGAGAGAGGGTAGCCATGGGAGAGGAGAAGAGAAGAAAACGATGAAGGAAACAAGTGAAAAACAAAGAACCATGGTTCAAGGAACCCCTCACCCTCTCTCTCTCTCTCCTCTCTCTTGCCCATACCTCATTCTTTATTCTTTTCTTTATCCTTTCTTTTCTTTTTAATTTCCAACAAAACACAAAGCAAATACAATAGAAATGGAGCATGGTTTCAAACAATAAAAGAAATGTACAAGTATTATGCAACATATCATGTTGCATGTCATGCACATATCATACTTAAAGAATAATTAGTAAACACTATTCGAGTTTAGTAAATAACCCCTTTCAAATTAACTATATAATAATTCATAGAATGTCTAAATCACATAAACACCATCAAATCAGTAATTCTTATTAGTTTTCAGAATATTTTCCAAATTATCGGTATATAGCTATACCCTTTCAGCAAAACTAATCTCCATACTTCAAATATTCTTAATATTAATTATTTGATTTATTTAAATTCCCAAATATAATATTTTATTTTCTTGAAATGTTACAGTTAGACAGCACCTCCCTTGTATATTTTGATCCAAAAATATATACATAACAATATATAGGCATCCCCAAGCGGGAGCTAGCTCTTCACCAACCGGCGGAATCACAACCACGCAACAACATATATACGACGCCCAACGGTGAAGATCAACCCAGAAAGAACAAATAAAGAAATAAGCCATCAAAACTCAAGAAACCGATCATAAACCCATCGCTCTATGTCGAGCACATTACCCAAGTCTGACTAGGTCTACCAATATACAAATTCTAGTCTCTGATTTGATTTGATGGAGTTTATCTAGATACAACGGAATATATAAAGTATGAGAGTGGGCACGATCCAATATGTCTCCCACCTACCAATGCAAAACACCCTGGATGAAGCTGTGCGCCAGCGATACCGCAACTGATCCCAAGCGGTCAAATCTGCAAGAACTGTGGCACAACGGGGGTGAGTTGCCAACTCGTGAGTAGAAAAATCAGCAAGTAGAAATCGAAAAAAACAACGATTTCCTATGTTACTATATCCTAAAGGTAATACTATGATATCTAGGGTGACCATGTATGCATATATGTCAACAATCGAGTCAATGCAATGACATAAATAAATAAGCATCTGACATCATATGCTTGTATGCATGTGGATATCATCCACGTGTCCATCAACAATACTATCAATATCTTGGAACCTGAGTGTCCCACACCGACACTCGAAACAACATGAAAACATATATATATATATATATATATATATATATATATATATATGAGGATATCAACCACATGTGTCGATCAACGACACATCAAAATCATGGAACCTGAGTGTCCAACACCGACACTCGAAACATCATGAAAACCCGTGTCCATCATCGGCACGTAAATCCTCATATCTCGGGTTCCGTCAGTCCGGATCAGCCCATATCACGACCACGGTCGCTATCCTCCAGATATCTGCCGCGTCAAACTATCTCAGGCTCCGTCAGTCCGGATCGGCCCATATCATCTCATGACTCCGGTCGGTATCCTCCAGATATCCGTCGAGCCCAAAACTATCACTGGTAGGTAGTTCTCCCCTACCAGGCTCACCGCCTAACAATACGAGTCTTCTTGCCCCGCGGTACCTCACCGGGTCCACCATGTACCCACAGACGGTGTCTACCGCGCCTCGAATCGGGTATACTAACTGCTCAGAACTGAGATAACTCATGGTGGACACCTCGAACTATCATATCAAGAGAAACTGCATTTTTAAAACAATACACAATTTCCTTTGAAATTAAACTGCGGTTCTCAAATTCAGAGATATCACAAAAACAGCATATCAATGCAAATAACCATAAAGTACGATGCAAGCAACATAGAGTAGTAATATGAGCATATCGAGTATATCATACAAGCATGTCAAGTGATAATACTGAACAATGAATGTACTTTTACGGTTAAGACTAATATCATGATAGGGCAGTTCTACTGTGTAAGTAGCATGGCAATTAGCGATGATGAATGTGTGTGAGCCAGCAAATCTGTGTAAGTGTAACATGCGCATCAACGGTAATTATGCAGGTGATTTAACAAATGATATCATATAATATTAAATACTGGAAACATGATAGGTATCACACGATGAATAATCCAACATAAACATGAATTATAATAAGGTACCCTCTTTATGTGAACGATCCCGCCTCATAGTATCTGTAGGGTTACTAGGCACTCTAATAAAGTTCAACAAGGCATCAACCATGCCCGATTTAAAATTTAGTCGTGCCGAACAACCCTAACCAAGATTTTTAAACTAGAGATTAGGCGAAACAAAGCATGTTAAACACTTTAACATCTAAGAGTTTGGGATTACAACCTTTGTAGTCCGATCCTTCACTTCATAAGCTCCGTGTTGAGGTCCCTTCGCTGCGATCATCATGTACCCGGACTCTAGAGAGACTCCACGAAGAGAATGATGCAAACTTTCTTCCGATCTTCGATAATAAAGATGATCTACCTTGAAGTTTCATTAACACAAGCTCTCACTTATAAATGAAGTGAACACCCTAATCTAAATGGCTAGGATAGATTAGGATGATGAAGTAGGATTTTAGCTCTCATTTATTTTCATTAACTCACTCATTTTCATCACAAGAATCAAATCTAGAAAGCTTTGCAAGAAGGAAGAAGAAGATGAACAATGAATAATCCTTTTGTGATGAATAATGAAATGTTGTGATAATTCCTTATGCAGCCATAGTTGCTAATAAAATAATAGCTAACCTTTGTAGAGAGTTAACTTGAGTTAAGGGTGTGATTTGGGTTACAAAATATCATACAAAATATCTTAGCTCATGACAAAAAGAAAAGCTTTTAGAAGCTTCAAGAATGAGCTAACCCAAATCAAAACCTGACCTTGTTTAATCTCCACTAATCATGTTGTATTAGTAATTATAACATGTTACAATATTATATATCACATATATAATATATTTTGTAACAAAAGAAAATAATACAATTAACATATATCGCATATATATCAATGTATTATCCGAGTGAGAAAATGAATCAATAAGTGAGCTAATATTAGTTAATATAATTTAATATATCAAATATATATTATTATACATGAAATTATCAAACCAACACTTGATCCGATAATCCGGCTATATCACAAATAACCGACTAATATAATCTGTATCAGTTCAACGAATCAACACTTGATCCGATGAACCGGCTATATCTCATATACCCGGCTGATATCTCATATCGTGAGAATCTAATACGGTATCACATACTCGTATTGTTCTCGGTCCCGCACATATCATATACGTGCTCCTACTCCATTTTGCCTGAGCCAAGAAACCTCTGTGTAGGACTCTAAAGAATCGTCAATACGCCGGCAGTAGGTGATGATCATATCAAACACCCACAAGCTGCAAGCTGTCAGCTAAACGTAACAGCCACCCAGGTATTGAGCGATCAGAAGATCAACAAGAAAGCCTGTACATTCTCCTGCGAATCCAATCAGTAACACTCCCGTATAGTCCGGTCTCGTCATCTGATATGTCGCATATCACGCCTAGGGGTGGTATACGTCAGACCCCAGTAGCTTGACAAGTCGTGTCGATATGAGGTCTATAACAGTTCAAGAAACTACTGATAACACTTACCAGTAAATCTCAGCAACCCAGGCCAGGGATTTCCAGTAATAGCCAATCGAACACAGCACAACATCAACTCCCTATACCGGGAGAGATGAATCCTCTCCTATCGCTCATTGCCTCCGTGTGATTCGGGACTGTACCCAAAAGCCATCTTTTTGCATGCCCTCTTTGACGTGGTATGATGGAAATCAAAGCACAGTGGGAATCACACAAGACTCTATGACGATCTCGGGTCAACAGACTACTCTGTAGCAGTGTCACCGGAGAACTGCCATCTGACGTGAGGTATAATACCATCTGGGAGTTCTCAGCGAGTCCGTCCAGTATACCCAGTCTCTACTGAGCACCCGTACACCATCCTTGATGTCAAACACCGATGGATATGTGATCATCCATCGCCCATCATATGGGTCAAGATGCGATACGCTAGTCTACTCTGGTGCATCGATGCCCTGTCTCGATACACCCTCGACTAGGAACAATTATAGGATGTACTCGTCGACTACCGTGGCCCCACTAGTATGATCTCATCATAGTCCCAGTAGTCGAGTACATATCCTAAGGGATTTATCAACATGTAATATAGAGACAATCAGAGTACATGTTAAGATAAAGTACAACCAGATAGCATACTATCATGTCGAGCAAGAAAGTCCTCCCTATATATGTCCAAGCATCCATTACAATATACATCGTATGTACAGTAATGGCCTCTAGAGAATAGATATAACTAACAATCTCCTACTTGCGCTAGGGCCATCTGTTGTGGTATTGCATACCGAACAATCAGCTGTGGTTGAAATATCCCATACTCAACCTTCCCATAAAAGTCTTTACTGGGAAATAGGCCTTTGTGAGTGGATCCGCACTGTTGTCCTCTTTGTCTACTCTCTTAACCTCGATCTACCTGGAGATCAACCATCTCCATGATCAGGTGATACTGCCTAAGAATTATATCTGGATTTCATATGGGACGGGAGTTCCTTGGCATAAGCCACAACTCCATTGTCACACAATGGTTGGAACGAAGTTCATCTCATGAACTTATATATATCCAAACTGCCTCTTTGGTAGCATCCTTGGTAACGATGTATCTTGCCTTTAATCGTCTAGTAAGTCACGGTATCTAGCTTGGAACTCTTCCAACATACCGTCCCTCCACTGAGGGTATAGACAATGCTTGCGACTGACATTCAGTCGTCCTTATCACCCTGGAACTTTTCCAGTGATTCTCCCAAGGATCGATTGATACCATCTCACTACACCTAGTGAGAATTCTAACATCCATTTAGATCTATCTCATAGATATAAATCCTAAGATTTAGGAGGTATCACCTTGATCCTATATGGAGAATCATTGTGATAAGAGGAGATTGACCGAGCGTAGCATAGGAAACTCCTTCCCTATGAAGAGTATGTCATCCACGTACTCTACGAGGATCACCACCATACTCTCTACTACCTTTTTGTATATACAAGGTTCATCTACCATTTTGATGAAGTCAAACTCTTTTACTACCACATCAAAACAGACGTTCCAACTCCGCGATGCCTGATTTATCACATAAAACATCTTGCTTACGTTTTCGCTGCTCCTACTGTCTACGAAGCCCTCTGGCTGTGTACTTATAGACGCTCTCTTCCAAATCATCATTTAGAAAAGCTGTCATGACACCCAACCGCCAGATATCGTAGTCATGGTATGTACCCGTGGCAAGTAGGATCTGGATGGACTTAAGCATTGTTTTGAAAGTCTCAACCTTTCCATGTACACCAAGTAATCTTCTTAAGATATACTTGCTCCTGATGGGGATTTAACCCTTCAGATAAAGCAACCAAAGTCCATACTTTGTTGGTGTATAAGGATTCCATCTCAGATCACTAAGCATCCAGCCATTCTTACAGAGTCCCACTCCTGATGGCCTGCTCGAAACTAGTTGGGTCATCATCTCATGATGCAATCCTCGCTTCCACTGTCATAGAGAAACCGAAGTATCTCTCAGGTGGGTGAGGAACCCTACTAGATCGGCGGAGAGACTGAGGTTCGTTGGTTACTATTGAATCCTTTGGTTCTACCAAATCATCAGCTGCAGTTTGTATAGCTAGAACTTCTTCCAGTTCTACCTCATGACCATTGATTTCTTCACAAGAAATTCGGTTTCACAAGGGTGGCATGCTGAGAAACAAAAACACTTTTTGTTCTCCAGTTTGGTAGAAGATATTCCCTTGCGAATGCTTGGGATATCCAATAAACTTTCACAGAACTGACTTTGCCTCGAGCTTTTCCGGATTATGCTTTTAGATATAGGCTGAACAACCCCAAATCTTAACAAACTTAAGACATGGGCTCTTCCCTTTCCATATCACATATGAAGTGGTAGGCAACTGATTTGATTTGAACCCTATTCAATAGGTATGCATTTTCTCAAGTGCATAACTCCCAAAAGGAAATAGGAAACTCAGTAGTACTCATTATAGAGCACACCATATCACATAGGGTGCTATTGCTCCGCCCCGATATACCGACATGCTGTGGTGTATTCGGAGGAGTAATGCTAAGAGAGAATCTCATTCTCCTTTCGAATTGTCCAGGAATTCCGTGCTTAATGTATTCTCCTCCCTGATCTCATCATAGGATATAATACTTATACCCATTTATGTTCTCTACTTCTAACTCATATTCATTGAATTTCTCAAAAGGATCAGACTTGTGTTTCAACAAGAACATATATCCAAATCTTGAGAGATATACAGTGAATGTAATGAAGTATAAAGAACCGGTCCTGGCATGTGTAGACAGGGGACCTTACATACATCATCATGTATCAATCCCAAGAGTTCACTAACTCTTTCTCTGTTTCCAATAAACAGAGCTGTGGTCATCTTATCTTTGTGACATGACCGGCAAGTTTCACAAGATGTAAATTCAAACAATTTAAATATGCATATATGTGTAACTTCAGCTAGTCGGGTCTCATTGATATGACATAGTCTACAATGCCTCAAGAAAGATTCGTTCATTTTGAACTCTTCCTCTTGTGTGTGTTCTGTATACTAAGAACTGTAGTTTGATTTAGAACGTCTATGCTTTTAGATAACGTACCTGAACCGATCAACTCTTGATATAGGAAATGTTCAAAAGATTATCCAACAATACAAAATTATATCCTTTCTTTACTAACAAAGAGACTGATATGATGTTGTATATCAGGTTCGGTATCTAATAACATTCGTTCAGAATCAATGTATTCTGGTAATACAGGGTGATAGTTACCAACAGACTTGGCTGCAACACTTGCACCGTTTCTATCCCATGAAACTTATCACCCGTTCTCAGTTCTTTACCTATCTGTAGCCCATGTAACATATTACATATCTGGGATCCTGATCCGGTAACACATACCCAGGACGTAGTGGATACTGCGAAACAGTTATTTGTAATGAACACACCCGAAGATGATGCATCAGCATGCACTTTCTTTGTTTGGGCGGCATGGGAATTCTGGTAATCCCCTATATCCTGCTCTGTCTTATAACAATTATAAGTTGGAGCGAGACCAACGTTCCCCAGCTCAGTATAACAAGCAGGTTCGGTCAATACATCCGTTTTATTATCTTGATTAAGGCGTGAAATGGCCGCTACCTAGAAAGAGAGAGAAAAAACACTCAGCGTATGCTCTTGCAAGATTAGATTGGTTATCTAATATATCTAATCAGGATGTCACCTACTGTTTTAGTCAAATCTTCCTTCAAACCCTAAAAGGATAGACAAGCCGGGATTAATTACACGCTACAAGTTCGCCAATCTTTCAGCCAGGCCAATGCCGGTACTTTGAGGGAGGTTTCCCGTGCTTTCGCACGAACCTAATTAAAATAAACCTTATTTTCCCTAGGGCATAACCCTGTTGACACCTTTCTAGACACCTACTTGATTGGCTAATTGTAATGTGTAAACTCTCCCAGGAGTAACTCTTACTCGCAGCGGGTATCGGGATCCATCTATCTCATAGAAGGTATGCAATCTCATTGCAAATTTCAACACTTGAAATTCCCAATAATATTTTACCCCGAGCGATCTAAGACCTTGACAAGGTCAACAAACCATAGACCGCAAGTCAAGTTCAACCCGTCATTTCCTGATATGAATTAAACCCACCCGCACAACCCTTGACAAGGTCAACAAAGTCGCATAACTACCTAATCCAATTGCATCATATGCTTATGCAGATAAGCATAAATAGCTACCGCTCACTACGCCTTGACAAGGTCAACAAACGCAGCACGAATACTATGAAATACTTATCTGAAATGACGGAGGGCTACGACAAGTTTTTAAGAAAACCCTTTGCGTAATGAACTTGATATCGTTGTAGAATCGAGTGATTTTAAATGGAATGTTTTTTAGGCTTTTTCTAGTTTTGCTAAAGAGGTCACTCCCGGTGAAGTGATCGTCGGCTCTTTCCTCATCGAATAAGGTGCAAGATATTTCACAAATATCACTATGCAAAGCAAAAACTATAGAAGCAATCAAAAGACAAACCAAGTATGCAGCATCTGCTAGTTTTGCTAAAGAGGTCACTCCCGGTGAAGGGATCTCAGCTCTTTCCTTATCGAATAAGGCGCTGGATGTTCTACAAGGAACACCGCTATGCAAAGCAAGAACTAGAGCTACCAGTTTTTAAACAAGTTTCTACAACATCTTAGGTATCTTTTATTTCATTAATCTCATTAATGAATTCCCATTTTATTATGCTTCACAAGCATCAGCTATGAAACGAAATCAACAATATATAATATATATCTCATATATACAATATAAACATTCATCTCAGGCAGTAATATGATCTCATCACAGAACATTGCAGCAGAAGAACACATATGAAATATTGGATATACTAGGACGTCCGTGTTTTTAATACGAGCCTGTATAAAATACGGATTCCACGGTCGCGATGAATAGACAAACCCACATCCCTAGAACCCTACGAGAGCGGCAAGCAACACTGCCAATTCTAGGGTTAGGAGACCCGGTCTCGACTCCTCGTGATGGTCTCCCACTGGACCCTAGAACCCGGTTACTTATGCTCCCCACCTTGGGTCTACCTAATGCGGAAAAGTAAATAATATACAATGGTGACATCATCCTCAGCCCGGAAGTGCCCCAATAAAAGAATATTACATACAATGAATTATACATGAATGAAAATGAAAACTCTCATCTCACATAAAACCCCCGGCTACTCAAACACGACGATCCAATATAACATATTACAGCAACACATAACATCACATGTCTTCAGCGCAAGTAAGTATGCATACGCCGATTATCGTCGATGTATAGCAACGAAAACCGGCGATACAACTACATACTACACTTACGGTCACAGAAAAGAAAGTATAAAACTACAACAGTTGGAATCCGCAACCTCTATAGACATCGCATGCCTAACAAAATGAATTCCTTAGACATCTCATGCCTAACTATTATAAACCCCGCATTTTAGTCTCATTATCGAAAACTCTTTTCAATATCAAGTCGGGCAATTCAACAAGATTCTCGACATCCTGATCGAATGCTCGTCGCAAACTTTAGTAGACGGCCGCACCCCCGATGCCGTCGACAAAGTGCACTAAGGCGGAACACCTCTGCCGCAAGCACCCGAACGGATGCTTTTGGCGACGGGGTTCTCCCACGGTCACTTGGTCGGGGTTATGGGGTGTGGTTGTCTATTAAGTTTACCTGGCGAGTATCCGCGTACGCTACATGATTGCGACGGACTTTTGATCACATCAAAATTCCGTGGCAACCGATCATCTGAGACTGAACTGATAGATTTATAACATTCAAATTAGTTATCTCATAACTACTTGTAGATTCCAAATATTGTATCACATTCCAGATAAATAGACAATGTTAAAGTTTCAGATCGAATAAACAAACACCCAAGTTTTCCCAAATAGTTCTCAACACTTGAAATTAGTTTAAAAACATCCATCACATGCCACAGTACCAATGTTCCAGCCGTAGAAGGTTCAAGCCAACGCCTCACACGTGGCACGCCATACTGCCCCAAACCCTAAGGTTTAGAGGCAGTTCAAGACAGTCACATAATCGAGTTAAGGTTTGTTGTCTTCTAGAGGGTCCACCACATTACTTGCACGACTTAGAACATTCTTAAACTACGGAAAAATCCAACGCTTGGAAATTTTCCGGCAGGGAAAAAATTGAGTTATTGATATCCGTTCGAACTTTTTAACACGTTCTAAAAATTACCCGGACAAACTAAACGAAGTTATACTTTCCGATCAAATCAACGAGCTCCCAATACAACCCAGAAAACTCAACACTTTCGTAGATTTAAAAATTCACAGAAGCATGCAAGAACACCTACGGAGGTTACTATACAAAAACTATCCCTCAATCATTAATTCTTGCCGCGGAACCGCCGCCAATACCCAGGTTTGGCCGCGGTTCCGCGGCGCTTTGATTGATTTAGGGGGTCGTTTTTCACAGGTCCCCATAAAATCACCTGCTTATTTTTCTGAGCATTTTTAATATGAAAAAAATCAACTTTTTGAAAAATTTCCAGAAACTAGGGTGTTACAGGTATTCGAAATTCGATCGGACTTTAAACTTCGTCTAGACTTCGCCTAAAGCACTAGCTTGGCTCTGATACCACTGTAAGGTTACTAGGCACTCTAATAAGGTTCTACAAGGCATCAACCATGCCCGATTTAAAATTTAGCCGTGCCGAACAACCCTAACCAAGATATTTAAACTAGAGATTAGGCGAAACAAAGCATGTTAAACACTTTAACATCTAAGAGTTTGGGATTACAACCTTTGTAGTCCGGTCCTTCACTTCATAAACTCCGTGTCGAGGTCCCTTCGCTGCGATCATCATGTACCCGGACTCTAGAGAGGCTCCACGAAGAGAATGATGCAAACTTGCTTCCGATCTTCGATAACAAAGATGATCTACCTTGAAGTTTCATTAACACAAGCTCTCACTTATAAATGCAGTGAACACCCTAATCTAAATGGCTAGGATAGATTATGATGATGAAGTAGGATTTTAGCTCTCATTTATTTTCATTAACTCACTCATTTTCATCACAAGAATCAAAGCTAGAAAGCTTTGCAAGAAGGAAGAAGAAGATGAACAATGAATAATCCTTTTGTGATGAATAATGAAATGTTGTGATAATTCCTTATGCAACCATGGTTGCTAATAAAATACTAGCTAACCTTTGTAGAGAGTTAACTTGAGTTAATGGTGTGGTTTGGGTTACAAAATATCATACAAAATATCTTAGCTCATGACAAAAAGAAAAGCTTCTAGAAGCTTCAAGAATGAGCTAACCCAAATCAAACCCTAATCTTGTTTAATCTCCACTAATCATGTTGCATTAGTAATTATAACATGTTACAATATTATATATCACATATATAATATATTTTGTAACAAAAGAAAATAATACAATTAACATATATCGCATATATATCAATGTATTACCCGAGTGAGAAAATGAATCAATAAGTGAGCTAATATTAGTTAATGTAATTTAATATATCAAATATATATTATTATACATTAAATTATCAAATCAACACTTGATCCGATAATCCGGCTATTTCATAAATAACCGACTAATATAATCAGTATCAGTTCATCGAATCAACACTTGATCCGATGACCCGGCTATATCTCATATACCCAGCCGATATCTCATATCATGAGAATATAATACAGTATCACATACACGTATTGTTCTCGGTCCCACACATATCATATACGTGCTCCTATTCCATTTTTCCTGAGCCAAGAAACCTCTGTGTAGGACTCTAAAGAATCGTCAATATACCGGCAGTAGGTGATGATCATATCAAACACCCATAACCTGTAAGCGGTCAGCTAAACGTAACAGCCACCCAGATATTGAGCGATCAAAAGATCAACAAGAAAGCCTGTACATTCTCCTGTGAATCCAATGAGTAACACTCCCGTACAGTCCGGTCTCGTCGTCTGATATGTCGCATATCTCGCCTAGGGGTGGTATACGTCAGACCCCAGTAGCTTGATAAGTCGTGTCGATATGAGGTCTATAACAGTTTGAGAAACTACTGATATCACTTACCAGTAAATCTCAGCAATCCTGGCCAGGGATTTCCAGTTATAGCCAATCGAACATAGCACAATATCAACTCCCTATACCGGGAGAGACGAATCCCCTCCTATCGCTCATTACCTTCGTGTGATTCAGGACTGTACCCAAAAGCCACCTTTTTGCACGCCCTCTTGGACGTGGTATGATGGAAATCAAAGCACAGTGGGAATCACACAAGACTCTATGACGATCTCGGGTCAACAGACTACTCTGTACCAGTGTCACCGGAGAACTGCCATCTGACGTGAGGTATAATACCATCTGGGAGTTCTCGGCGAGTCCGTCCAGTGTTCCCAGTCTCTACTGAGCACCCGTACACCATCCTTGATGTCAAACACCGATGGATATGGGATCATCCATCGCCCATCATATGGGTCAAGATGCGTATACGCTAGTCTACTCTGGTGCATCGATGCCCTGTCTCGATACACCCTCGACTAGGAACAATCATAGGATGTACTCGTCGACTACCGTGGCCCCACTAGTATGATCTAATCATAGTCCCAGTAGTCGAGTACATATCCTAAGGGCTTTATCAACATGTAATATAGAGACAATCAGAGTACATGTTAAGATAAAGGACAACCAGATAGCATACTATCATGTCGAGCAAGAAAGTCCTCCCTATATATGTCCAAGCATCCATTACAATATATATCGTATGTACAGTAATGGCCTCTAGGGCATACATATAACTAACAGTATCAAGTGTCGCAATATCCTCGATCATCATTCTTAATTTATGAGCGCGGATCAAACATTCGGTAAACGCGTCGCTTACGGTAATCCATCGTACGGTGTCACAAACAGAGTAGGGAATCTATCATCCTATTTGTAACACCCTAGTTCATTTATACCAATTCTATTGCGAGTATTTCTTTATTTATGGTATTTTCCTGATTTATTGTGTTTTGGGTGCGAATAGTGTATTTGACATCTGTATTTGCATCCGACCCGACCCGCTTGCTGGAAACTTGTCTTGATTCCTGTTTATGATTTATCCTGGCTTGTTATATGGATCCATGCACTTTCATATTTTATATACTGCATACTGGCATTATATCTGGCATCTGCATTTTTTTAATATAACATTTAAAATTAAGTAAAATATTTTAAAAATATATTGCATGGCCTGCTTGATACCCCTAACCCTGTCGTAGCATTTGCGCACCTTGTTCTCGTCCCGTTCAGTGTAACGGACCTGTTTAGATGGCTACGTGCACGTGCGTGCATCCGTTCTTGGGGGTATGCATTTTCGTTACCCGGATAACTAATTTTGGTTTTAGTCGACACGTATATTTTTCGTATTTTAAAACTGGATTTTTAGACCCAACCCGGATTTGTTTTGAACTATTTTTGTATTAGCCAAATATTAAATATTTTACTAATATTATATTTTTTTATTAAACAGTTTTAACAAAAAAAAATTTCGTAACAGAATAATCATTTGAAATTTTTAAAAGAAATCTTTTTTTAAAAATATAACAGACTCTCTCTCCCCCCTTCTCTCTCTCTCTCTCTTTCTCTCTCTATCTCCCCTTCTCTCTCCTGTCGCGATTTCTGTTCACGAGGGATCCGCTCACCTCCAATCATTTCTACGCTCACCTCCCTCTGCACTCTTTCTTTCCTTCTCCTTTGAAACCCTGCTGCGACGAGAAGAACCCGAGAACCCTAACCCTAGCCGCCACCTTTTCTCGTCGACCTCACCTCCTTCTTCACCTCCTCGTCCTCCAACCCTCTCCTCCTCCCTTTCCCCGACACCCATCTCCGACAACCTCCACCCAAGAACCTAACTTTCACCGTGCACCCACCTTCACCCGAGCAACCCCTCATCGCCGATCACCTCATCGGCCTCGCCACTACCACGTCATCTGCACTCCCTTTTTCTTCCTATACCCGAGCTTCATACCCTGCACCACCCCCGATAATCAAACCCAACCCAAAGAACCAAGAACACCTATTGCCTTTTGCCAAACCCTCGCCTGCCTCCTCACCGTCGACGGCCCATCGTCGACGTCACTCCCTCGCCTTCTCTGAACCCTCGAGCCAACCTCAGAGAACCAGCCTCTCTTCTTCTCCTTCTTCTTCTTCCTTCTTCTTCTTTCTTCTCTCTTCTTCTTCTCGGTTCTTTTTCTGGTGATCACCCGCCGGAGCCATGCTCATCGTTGCCGATCCAGGCAATCTAGTGAACGTCCCCTACCTGCGTAGTTACCTTCTTGGACCTGCCCCGTGTGCCGTGTGTACGTTGCGACGATTACCCGACGTCAGACGTACCGTACGTACCCGTCGTGTGATCCAATAGAGGCAAGTTGATCTTGCTACATGCTATAATACTTGCATCCATATGAATACAAATATTACATGTTGATTGCATTGTACATCCATACTAATGTTTTACTGTTTTTGGATACCCGTATGCATCCGTATCATTTAACATACTACAGATCATATTAATTCATGTTATTATTGTAGTAACACCCCATGCTTAATAATTTGCATCCTACTTAGTCTTAGAGCTGTAAATGTAACCCCTGATAGATATTTGTGTATCCATACGATTAATTATATATCAAGTTGCATGCCATGTCACATTATTTCATATTACTGTTATACTAACACCCCATGCATCATAATGTGCATCCCACATAGTCGTGGAACTGTAGTTGTAACCCCTGATAGTTATATGAGCATCCATGTTTATTTGTGTATACATACCATTAATTCTGCATACCTAGTTGCACGCCATATTACATTAACTCATATTATTATTACATTAGTACCCCATGTTGATAATGTACATCTTACATAGTCGTGGAACTATAGTTGTAACCCCTGATAGTTATATGAGCATCCATGTTTATTTGTGTATACATACCATTAATTCTGCATACCTAGTTGCGCGCTATATTACATTAACTCATATTATATTTACATTAGTACCCCATGTTGATATTGTGCATCCTACTTAGTCATGAGGTAACCCCTGATAAATAATTGTGCATCCATGCTTTTACCGTGCATCCGTACTTGCTACAGTTTTATTATGAGCATCCGCTTGATACATGTGCACTACCTTTCATGACTTGATATACCACTACTTGACCTGTTACCTAATCTTGTTACTAATGCCGACAATCCAGACGTGTTTTCCTGACGGACGTATCCTGTTGTCTACATAGACAAACCCGTACCTGCTTGATCCTATGTTGGCATTAGCTCCAGATTTTCAATACCTGACTTGAACACATAACCTTAGGGGTATAGGGAAATCAAAGGTGTAACCGAGTGTAATTTAAAAGGGTATTACTTGATCTGTGGTCCCGGGGGTAACGGGACAGAGTCATTCGTGACTCTTACATCTTAATCCGTGGTTCCGGAGGGTAACGGGATAGAACCATTCTTGGTTCACATATTCCTGATCCGTGGTCCCACAGGGTAATGGGACATATCCTTTGAGTTACATTAGGAGTACATCAATTGGTTTCGAATAACTTTAGAATAGATAACCCTGTAATATAGTTTAGACTACTCACTGCACTTCACCTGCACGTATACACTTCACTGTTTTATATCCATGTTTAATGGTTATATTCATGTTATTGTTTATACCCATGCTTGCATATCTAGTGTACCCTGTTCATATATTATTGTTTGATATTGTGACGCGCTGACGTCTGGGTTTTGCATGGCCCAGATCTGCTACCCTTGTCGCAGGCCGAGCAGGAGTACTTCAGTCGACAGGCCGAGCAGTGAGGACCTGTTAGTATTCTAGTTTAGTTCCCTTTAAGCATTTTTTCCTGATGTGAGCCCGTGTTTGGGACGTACCTTCCAGATTGTTATTGTTATTGGATTTATTGCTTCCGCATATTATTTCTTGACTCGTTTATTCTGGCTCATGGACATGTACTAGATAGTTTATTTTATTTCTACTGTTCTTGATATCTTCTAGACAGCCGTAATGTAACTGTGGAGGGATATTCCCTAGCCACAAGTAGCATGGTTGGCTCTGTCACGTGCCGATCTTAGCGCACTCTGGGAAGCGGGGCGTGACAGGGTTTGTTTGGTATCAGAGCCATATGATTTAGGTTAATCAGGTTTGATTCTTTTGTAGTTGGGTATTGGACCCAATACACGAATCAAAATACTCGTAACTAGGAACATGTCCTGCCATATTGTTATCATGATTCTTGAATCATATCTTTTTCTTGACTCTTGTCTTGACGATATGCAAAAAACTTTGCATCTCGACTTGAATCCTTCTGGTTCCCTATTGTTTCTCTCTATTCTGATACTAGGATTTTTGCGACTTGAACGGAGTTATGTGATTGTAACTATGAACTGCAGCATGGTTACAATGTTGTACTCTATTTAAATAACTTGGAGTCATAGTCTTGATTCACTTCCTTGTTTCATGGTCGTTATATTTCCTTACTTCTCTTGCTTACCAGTTCATGTTTTATCGCCAGCTTGAATCATGTTTACCGTGCTTAATCTTTTTCTGTGTCTTGGCTTCAGATGAAGTCGTTTTTGGTATCCTGTTTGTTGATGGTTTCCCCGCATTAGCATCATTCGATTCTGGTGCATCCCATTGTTTGATGTTGTCTGGGGAATGGATTTTCTCGGCACTTTCCACGCTCACATTGATTGTAGGGCAAAGAAGGTGATTTTCTAGATTCCCGGACATCCGGAGTTTGTTTTGCTGGAGGTAGTAGTTCTGTCGGTCCAGTCGAGTTTAGGGCTAGGCCGACAAGCACCGTTCTTTCGTCGATGGAAGTTGATAAGGAGGAAGCGCCAGCTGTATTTCAAGAGTTCATGGACGTGTTCGAGAACATCTCGGGTTTACCACCAAAACGAGATGTGGAGTTTGCGATCGATCTTGTTCCTGGTGCAGCGTCAATCTCAAAGGCGTACTATCCGATGGAACCAGTGGAGTTAGAAGAAGTCAAGAAACAGGTTACTGAATTACTAGAGAAGGGTTGGATTCACAGCAGTAATTCACTTTAGGGATCTCCAGTTCTTCTACTCAAGAAGAAAGATGGCACAAGGAGGATGTGCATCGATTATCAAGAATTGAACCAGGTGACTATTAAGAACAAGTACCCGATCCCTCGCATTGGAAAATTATTCGAGCAACTCAGTGGCGTGAGGGTATTCTCAAAGCTGGATTTACGGTCCGGATACTATCAGGCCCGAGTTAAATCAGAGGATATTTGCAAGACTGCGTTCCGAACTCGGTATGGACATTATGAGTATTTAGTGATGCCATTCGGAGTCACGAATGCACCGGTGATATTTATGGACTTGATGAACCGAATCTTTTCACCGTTCTTGGACCAGTTTATAATGGTGTTCATTGATGATATTCTGGTCTACTCGAGGAGCATAGAAGAGCATGCAGAACACTTGGAGATCGCACTGAAGACATTGAGGCAAGAAAGATTATATGCGAAGATGAGCAAGTACGAGTTTTGGCTTGAAGAAGTGAAGTTTTTGGGGCACATCGTATCCAGAGATGGAATCTCCGTTGACCCTGAAATGATTGCAGCAGTCCAAGATTGGCCGATTCTGAAGAACGTAGCAGAGATCAGAAGTTTTCTTGGACTTGCCGGATATTACAGAATGTTCGTGGAGAATTTTGCTCGCTTAGCTGAGCCTTTGACCAAGCTTACGCGTAAGGAAGTACCGTTCGTATGAACGGATAGGTGTGCGTCAGCTTTTGAGGCGTTGAAGCAAAGATTGATAACTAATTGAAAGAATTAAAGTTAACCGCAATCAGGACGGTGTCGCTTTGCAGCTAGCCGGTTGAGTACGGGTCGATCCATGGGGAGACGGAGCGTTTTATGTTTCTTGTCGTTACGAGTTAATGCGCATGGGCGGAAAGTTCTTTATCTATCCTAAGTGTTATATGCAAAGTATAAAGTTGTTAGGAAAATATACAATAGTGTAAGCTTGTGGATTCTGTACTCAAACTTTTGAGCCGAACTTAACGATTGAAGCTAGAACAATCGGCAACAATGTGGATTAGGGTGCTTAAGCACAGTATTCATAGAATCCGGCTTATTGACCTTTGTCCGTCCGTTCTTGTCTTTTGCTTTCGCCTCAGGCCAAACCGAACGCAACCGGTCGCGGTTAGGAATCACCGTTACCTTGGTAGGGTAAGGTGCCTAACGGAGCGTTTTGCGTAACGTTTGGACGGAGTTTAATGGAAAATACGGGAAAAGGAAACGAGAAACGGAACGTTAACTTACAATAACGTATTCTTTGCCTAACAACACATATTCACAAATATTACAACAACAAACAAAAAAGAGCAAAAGAAAAGAACAAAGAAAATAACAAAGAAAAGAAAAGCCTTAGAAGAATGTAAATGACATGGTAATAAATTGCAAGTAATAAAAGACAAGAATGAAAATGCAAGTAAGTAAAAGAGCAAGTAAGAAAGACTAAGAACCATAGAACCCAAAACAAGCCATGGGTTCAATAACCAAATCTTAAACTTGCAAGCTCAATTAAGAGGTTGCAAGATCAAGAAGAGGCAAAAAACTCATGTGAAAATGAAGGCACAAAAGAGAGCTTTATTAATTACAAAAGAAGATACAACCCTTGAGATCAAATACCAACCCTTAAACGTTCAAGCTCAATGAAGAGGTTGAAAGATCAGAAGAAGGCAAGGATCTCAAGGGGAAGCTATGTATAAGAACTAAAAAGAAAACAAAAGAGTTACAAAGTGTAAAAATGAAAGATACAATGTTAGACCATGAACCCTTGCTCACTGCCTGCTATATATAGGCACAAAAGAAAAGAAAATAAACAATAAAATTGTGATGAGGTGGAAGCAAGGGGGGCCCACAGCAAACTGGAGGCCAGAGGAGGCAGTACGGCCGGCGACCTCGGTTTTTGCTAGGTAGGGCTCGGCCAAAATCTGAGCCCCTAGGCTTGTATTTTGTGTATTGGTATTTATGCTCCCCCACATCGCTTTGGTGCAGTTTGTTTACTCTGGTTTGAACTTGTGGTGCACCAGGAATTGGAGGGAAACTAGTAGCTTTGGATCACATCAACACTTTATGCAATAATTGTTAGTGTATATGCCCTAGAGGCCATTACTGTATCATACTAGTTTGTATATTACTTAATGGAAGCTTGGGATATTCACCTTGTATATACAATCTTGCTCAAAATAGTAGTATGCTACTTGATTTGTTTCTACTTCAATGTGTACATGTGTTTATTTTAGTATATCGCCTATACACATTAGTGGAGCCCTTATGATCTTTGCTTGATTACCAGCGTTGTGATGGCAGTCACACTAGTGGGGCTGGGTAATCTATAAGCACATCCTTATGCAGGTCCCTGGTCGCAGGACTATCGAGACAGGGCATCGATACTCCGGAGTAGACTAGCGCATGCGCTTCTCATCCCAGTGTAGGAGACGGTCTGTCCCACAGCCGTCGGTACGTCGTACTTAAGATAGTATGCGGGTGCTCATTGGGTTACGAGTACACTGGACAGGACTCGTCGGGAACTGACTAGTTGGTATTATGCCTATCGTCAGTTATCAGTTCCCAAGTGACATGAGTACAGCTTAGTCCGCTGACTTGACACTGTCACTTCGCCTCGAGTGTGTTCCCACTGTACTTTGATTACTACCCTACCACGGCTCAAAGGAGTCGTGCAAACAGGTGGTAGTTGGGTGCAGTCCCGAAACACTTGGAGGCAGTGACGGTTAGACAGGATTCGTCTCTCCCGGTATTGGGGGTTGACATCGCGCTGTGTCTAGGAGAGCCATTACACGAGTAGTCCCTGGCCAGGGCAAACGAGATATACTGGTAGGCTTCCAGTGTTATCTCAGGGTGTTTTGGGCTTTACTCCGACACGACTTGTACCGCTATTGGGGGACTGACGTTTACCGCCCCATAGGCCCGCCATGCGATGTATCAGACGAACAGACCGGACTGTACGGAGAATGTCACATTCAGGCTCAGTAGGAGTTCAGATGGGTTTCGCCTCGTCAGTCTTCTTGTCGGCATCTACCCGGGGACCGTTACGCACAGCTAGTGCCGCTTGCGGTCTGTGGTTAAACCCACTGCCAGCGTAGTGTCGAGTCTTTAGAGTCCCACACAGAAAGCTATTCGCCTTTAGGCAAAAGAGTAGAGGTCGCATGGTTTTGCGACAGGTCGCATGGTTTTGCGACAGGGTTCGGTCACATCCGTGCACTTGTGCACGTACAGTGTCCGGACAGTTCACACTAGCGGGCTTTGGTTTAAACCAGATCCTAGTGTACCTTTTGGGATTGGTTTTATCCAGTATGCATTCGTGTTCCTCGGAACGCGGATGCGGGTGTGTATGCACAGTTGACGGAGAGACAGAGGCAGAGGATTCTCATTAGGGTTGTTGACCGTTGACAGTTGACTATTGACTTTTTGCTCAACCCTAATGAGAATATGATATGTGATTAACAATTATATTAATTAAGTATTATGGTGACATGGTTGTTGAGGGATTGACTTTGTTGACTTGTTGACTTTTGTTGACTTGTTGACTTTGTTGACCGGTTGACTAGGCTTGACTAGTTGACCATCATGATAACTATAGCTATCATTTCATGGCAATGACTTTTGCTTGCTTGCTCTTTTGTGCAAAATGAGTGCATGAAATGATATGGCTATGGTTGCTTAAACCATCACATAATACTTGATTGATATGAGGTGTTATGATTGTTTTGGATTATGAGAGCCAAATGAGAAAAGTCTTCTCTCATTCTTTCATGCTCATTCTCTCTCTTGTTCTTGAGCTCTCATCTTCCTCCTCTTGCTCTCCCTCTCTTGATTCTATGGTTCACTTGTCTCATGAGTTGAGAACCAAGAACCATAGATAAAATCCCATACAAACTCTTCTCTACTCACTCTAGTTCATAAGGCTTAGCAAACCGAGTGAACTAGTTTCTTCAAAGTTCGAAGAAGGAGCCAAAGGTTGAAGCTTTCAGGTGGATCTATCTTCAGCGCAAGGAGACGACGGGGAGAAGCCGATTCGGACGACCATCGAAGCTTGAAGACGAAGGAGTTCGAGAAAAAGAAAGGTATAACCCCCTAACCGAGTAGTTAGCAACTCGTAGTTAGGTTGTTAGTTAGATGTTTAACAAAGATCCGGTTTTGAGTCCATGTTACCACCTCTAAGAAAATTGTTTTTCACCAAATTCCGCATGCCCGAAAGTACCGGGAGAGGTAGCATGGACTTACAGTGGTATCAGAGCCTAGTTAAACTCTATCTAACATGTTAGCAAAGTAGCTAGAAGATCGATCAAAGAAAAGTCACGAAACGAACCCGAGATTTTCAAGTTTCTGCCGATTTTTATTCTGTTCAAAAATTGATAAATTTTATCTTAAAAATCGGCTCAGGCTTTTGTGTGATCACCCACCAAATTTGGTCCAACGATCGAGTCAAAGCGCCGCGGAAACGCGGCGGGAGAACGCTCCCGCCGCGGATCCGCGGCCGAGTTGACTAGGCCGAGGTCCAAGTTTGGTGCAGTGTTTTTCTGGGGTTGTTTTGGGATTTTTGGAATATATATTTTCTGTCCAGATTTTCCAGAACGAAAATTTTATTTTTGGGGTCCTGAAAATCCGTATTTTTGATCGAACT
This sequence comes from Agapanthus africanus, assembly GCA_030015575.1. NCBI lineage: Eukaryota > Viridiplantae > Streptophyta > Magnoliopsida > Asparagales > Amaryllidaceae > Agapanthus > Agapanthus africanus. The sequence goes on from JASDDO010000018.1 coordinate 217,292,565, forward strand.
TCTAAAAGACTTAAGCTGACGGGTTTTTCTATGATGTGATATTTGTATTGAACGTCTGCTAATCGCTATATGTCGATTAGTGGGGGTTATACAAATCTGTGATCTGTAATGTTATTGGAATGTGTATATGAATTCATTGGATTGTCGCGGGTGAATAGCCGGGGGTTGTGAGACGAGAGTTTTCTTTTCTTTCAATTCATGTAAATTTGTAAATTGATGTAATAATTATTTGTATGGCCGCACAACCGGGTCGGTGTTGTAGCCGTCATTGTATAATTTCTTTTTACTTTTTTTGCTCCTAGGATAGACCTATGGAGGGGGTGCACAAACTACCGGGTATGCCGAAGTGCCGAGTGGCCTACTCACGGAGTTGAGGGAGGTTGCTTCGCTTCGGATACTTGGCGGGTAGTTTGCCGCACCCGTAGGGGTCTTGGGTGGGGTATTGGCTATTCACCGCGACCGTGTAATCTGCTTTTCGTTACAAGCTCGTACGAATTGCGGATTCCTAGTATATCCAATGTGTTCATCTGTGATCTGAAATGGCTATCATTGCAATATATCTATATATGATATCATTTAGGCGTTGCTTATGTTTTACAGCTGTGCTAGCCCAGCCCCCGCTCTGTCGTTAGTTAAGTAACCTAACGGGTAATGACGGGGCCCCGTGGCGAATGCGAATGGCATAAGCGTACGTCATATTTTGGTTGTTTTCTGCAACGGTAGGATTAAATGATGGGACGCATTAAAATAACTAATGCAAGAATATCACGCATTAAAAGAACTAATGCAAGAAAATAAACCAAGTTAAAACCGTTGGAACACTTTCGGAAAACCACTCGGTTCTTTTCAAAACTAACTTTTTAAATGCGGAGCTTGAGCCACTCCTTTTAAAAGCTATCTCGTTCCATCGATTATATCAAGTTCACTACGTTCACGGTTTTGCCAAAACCATTCGTAGCCCTCCGTCGTTTCACATGAATAGTCAATAGTATTCAAGCTGTGTATGATGGCCAAAGTCAAGGCATAGTGATTGGTAGCTATTGGGTATTCATGTGTAGCATAGATAGATGCGTTGGTTTGGGACAGTCGTACTGCCATTTTGGCCAAAGTCAAGGGTAGGTACGGATGGATCCAAATTAACCTGGAGAATGACGGGTAGAACTTGACATGTGACTTATGATATTTTGGCCAAAGTCAAGGTCATAAGAGCATGGGGCAAAAATCCACATCGGGAGTTTCATAAGTACTGAAACTTGCTAGATTTGCATACCACTTGGAGTGTGATGATTCTGGTAGGATTCCTTCAGTTTCGTCACGCGATGATATTTGAATCCCGATCCTACTGTGAGTATATGCTACTCCTCGGGAAATTTCTCACTAAACGATCAATGCTATAAACCCAGTAGGTGTCTAGAAAGGTGTTAGCGGGGCTACGCCCCCAGGGAAAAGAGGTTATTTAATTAAGGAACTTCGTGAAAGCGTTGGAAAACCTCCCTCGAAGTACCGACACTGGCCTGGCTGAACGGCTAAGCAAATATTGTGCGGTGGGATTGATCCCGACTAATTCTTCCTTTTTGGTTTAAGGAGGGATTCGAGAAACAGTGGGAGCCATCCTGTTTAGACAAACTAAAAACCATTCTAAACTTGCAAGAGCATCAAGCTGAGTGTTTCTTCTCTCTCCTAATTGCAGCGACCAATCGACATGACTGGACTTAAGTTACTTCTAGATAAAAACATACTGACAGGGCCAAACTATAAAGATTGGCTCAGGAATGTCAAGATGGCAATCACTTACGACAAGCTGGGGTATCTTCTTACCACCAAAGCTCCTCCTGTCCCTGGTCCCACTTCCAGCGTCGCGGATAAGGAAATCCGTAAGACTTGGGAGATTGATAGCGCGAAGGCTAAGTGCCTCGTACTTGCCTCTATGGACAATGAGCATCAGAGGAGGCACGAGAATATGGACTTGGAATCCATATTTCTTCATACAAAAGAACTGTATGGAGAGCAATCTCGTATCGCAAGATACGAAGTGTCGAAAAAGTTATTTTCGGCAAGGATGGCCGTCGGATCATCAGTAGCAGAACGCGTGCTTAAGATGATCGGCTACATTGAGGAGCTCGCGGACCTAGGGACCACATTGGAGAGTGAGCTCTATACGGACTTAGTTCTCCAGTCCCTTCCTTCCACTTACGCCCAGTTTATACTGAACTTCAACTTACAAGAAAAAGAAGTTGAACTTTCAGAGCTCCTCAACATGCTGAGGAGCGCAGAGGGCACCCTACAGAAAGGTAGGGAAACATCCACTTTGTTTGTAGGAGGATCATCTTCTTCTAGGTCCAAGGCGAAAACCAAGGGAAAGAAGAAGAAAGCCCCCGACAAACCAAAGGGCGGTGTTAGTAAAGTGGATACGAAGGGAAAAGCTAAAGCAACAAAGAAAGCGGGGAAGCTTGTGGATAAGGAAGAATGCTTCTATTGTCATAAGAAAGGACACTGGAAGAATGATTGCAGGGCCTGGAAGGCCAGAACACAGGAATTGAAGCAGGTTGCAGCTTCAGCTTCAGGTGTGTATGTTATTGAAAACTGTCTTTCAATAAACTCTACTTCCTGGGTATTGGATACCGGATCAGGATCTCATATCTGTAATTTTTTGCAGGCGTTGAGAAACCGTAGTGTTTTAAAAGCAGGTGACATGACCCTCAGAGTTGCGAACGGAGCTAGCATGGATGCTAAAGCCATCGGGGACTATCACCTGGGAATGTCAGATGGACATGTTTTGGTTTTGCGTAATTGCTTTTTTTATACCCAACGCAACTTGTAATATCATTTCTGTATCTTTAGTTTCTAAAGAAGGTTATGAATTTGCGTTTGTAAGCAATGTTGTAAACATTCACCTAAATCAAGTTCTGATTGGGTCAGGTACATTGAGCAATGGTATATACGTATTAAACCAACCACAGATTTTCAATGTCCAGAATACACACAAAAGAAAGTCTCCGGAAATAAATCAGACTTTCTTATGGCATTGTAGACTGGGTCACATCAATGAGAGAAGGTTGACAAAGTTACATACAGAAGGATATTTGAATCCGTTCGAATATCAATCGTATGCCACTTGTCAATCCTGTCTCAAAGAAAAGATGACAAAGCCTCCGTTCACTGGACACGGAGTAAGAGCGAGCGAGCTCTTGGGACTCGTACACAGCGACGTGTGCAGTCCAATGTCTACACATGCGCGAAGTGGTTTTTCTTACTTCATTACTTTCACGGATGACTTTTCAAGGTACGGTTATGTCTTCTTAATGAAACATAAGTCCGAAGCCTTTGGAAAGTTCCAGGAATATAAGAATGAAGTAAAAAAACAGACCGGCAAAAGTATCAAGATTCTAAGATCGGATCGAGGTGGTGAATACTTGAGTGCCGAGTTCCTGGACTATTTAAAAGAGAATGGAATTCTCTCTCAGCTTACTCCTCCATACACTCCGCAACATAACGGTGTATCGGAGAGACGGAACCGCACCCTATTGGATATGGTACGGTCCATGATGAGTAACGCTGAGTTACCGCGATCATTCTGGGGGTATGCGCTAGAATCAGCTGCGTACCTTTTGAATCGAGTTCCCACTAAGACTGTGCCTACCACACCATATGAGATGTGGTGTGGGAAGAGGCCCCATCTTAATCACATTAAGACATGGGGAAGTCCAGGTTTTGTCAAAAAGCAGCATGCGGACAAGCTCGAGGCACGCTCAGTACAGTGTAAGTTTATGGGATATCCAAAGAACTCCAAAGGATATTTCTTCTACTGCGAAGAGGAAAAAAAAGTTATTGTTTCTCATCATGCCCACTTTCTAGAACACCAGTTCTTAGAAAAGGAAATTAGTGGGAGCGCAGTAGAACTCCACAAGAAATTCCAGAACCACGAGCTATTACTGAAAGCTTAGTGGAACCAGAGGGTTCAAAAGAACAGGACATTCCTACGCCGCTCCGCAGGAGTAGTAGGCAGTCTTATCCGCCCGAGAGATACAACGGTTTTCTCATAGACGGGGATAGAGAGTATTGCATCATAGATTATGATGAGCCTACTAGCTTCCAGCAGGCCGTTCAGAGCGTTGACTCAGTAAAATGGCTGGATGCAATGCGGACCGAAATGGAGTCCATGTACACCAACAAAGTATGGACGTTGGACATTGCTCCAGACGGGGTAAAACCCGTAGGATGTAAGTGGATCTTCAAAAGGAAGATTGGTGTAGATGGACAGGTTGAGACCTATAAAGCTAGACTTGTTGCGAAGGGTTTTCGTCAAAGACCTGGTTTGGACTATGACGAAACCTTTTCTCCAGTGGCTATGCTGAAATCCATTCGGATCCTTCTTGCCATTGCTGCCTTCCACGATTATGAGATCTGTCAGATGGACGTAAAGACCGCTTTTCTAAATGGAAATTTAGAGGAGTGTGTCTATATGGACCAACCAGAGGGCTTCATTCAGAGTGGGAGCAGCAGAAAGGTGTGCAAGTTGCTTAAGTCCATCTATGGACTAAAGCAGGCATCACGGAATTGGAACATCTGTTTTGATGAGACGGTCAAGGAATTTGGCTTTATCAAAAATCCAGATGAACCATGCATCTATTGTAGATTTGTAGCGAGAACTGTAGCATTCCTCGTTTTGTACGTGGATGACATTCTCTTAATAGGAAATGACATTCCTATGCTACAATCTGTCAAGGGGTTCTTGTCACACAGGTTCTCCATGAAAGACCTGGGTGATTCCTCATACATCCTGGGGATCCGGATCCATCGTGATAGATCCAAGAGGATATTAGGACTTTCACAGTCCAGGTACATCGACACCATACTGAAGAGATTCAGTATGGAAGATTCCAAGCGCGGTAACTTACCGGCTTGTCATGGGATCACCCTCTCTAAAGAGATGTCTCCCAAGACTGATTTGGAGAGGGATCGCATGTCTATTATACCCTACGCTTCTGCGGTAGGCTCTATAATGTATGCGATGTTGTGTACCAGACCGGATGTAGCTTATGCACTGAGTGTAGTAAGCCGGTATCAGTCAAACCCTAGGGAGAAACACTGGATAGCAGTAAATAACATTCTCAAGTACCTGAGAAGGACTAAGGAGATGTTCTTGGTGTATGGCGGAAAAGACCTCCAGATCGAGGCCTTTGCTGACTCCAGCTTCCAGAGTGAAAAGGATGATTCCAAGTCCATGTCGGGTTTTGTCTTTACCCTCAATGGAGGGGCGGTGTGTTGGAAGAGTTCCAAACAGGAAACCGTTGCAGACTCGACGATGGAAGCGGAATACATCGCTGCATCTGATGCCGCAAAAGAAGCTGTCTGGATAAGGAAGTTCTTGAAAGAGCTTCAGGTGGTTCCGTCCATTGTTGATCCAATACCTCTGTATTGCGACAACAACGGGGCTATAGCTTTAGCGAAGGAACCCAGGTCCCATCAGAGATCCAGACACATCTTGAGGCGGTATCACCAGATCAGGGAGATCGTGGATCGTCAGGAGATCGAGGTTCGGAGATGTAGGGTTCCTAGGCACACTATAGAGGTCTCACAAGGCATCGAACATGCCAATTTAAAATTTTATGGGTGCCGAGAAACCCTAATACGGATCGTCGGCTAGATTTCTAGGCGAAACTATAAACTAGTTAACACTATAACTAAAAGTTAGATGCTACAACCTTTGTTGATCCGGTTCTCCACTTCCTTAGCTCCACGTGGGTGTCCTCTCGCTGTCCATCATGAATCCCGAACTCATTCGTCGGCTTCATCGGAGAAACGAGCGAGCTTGGTCGTCGGCTTCGTGTCAAAGACGATCTACGTCGAGGCATCACAAGTTCAAGCTCCGACTTCACAAAGTTGTGAAACTTGTGAAGAAAACACCCAAAACAACTTGGCAAGAGGTAGAGGGTGAAGAAATAGGAGGTGGGTTCACTTTAGAATTGGATTTCACTCACTTTTGCTCAAGTTGCCATTGATGGCATCTTATTTTCTCTCTTGAAGAAGAAGGAAGAAGATGAAGATAGTTTATGGTAAGTCTCTTGAAAATGAAAAGAAAATACATACTTATCATAATCTAACTAGGGTTAAGTGTAGAGAATAAACCATGGTCATTTGGAGAGTTAGGGTTAAGCATGAGGACAAGAATGGTTGCAAAAGTCAAGGCTTCATGAAGCTTCAACTAATGACAAAGAAAGCCACCATTCTCATCTTTATCTTTTCCAAATAAATAAATAAACAAATAAATAAATAAATGAATATGCAAAATCCTAATTATCAAATTAACCATGGATTAATTCTATACACTTAACTAAATGATCAAGTATCATCAAACATGATACAAAAATGTGCACAAAAGCATATCACATATACAATGTGCATCAAGTGAGAAAAATCCGTTTAAAGTGTACCAACACTAGTTAATGTAAAGTAATATATCAAATATATAATTATACATTAAATCATTAAATCAACACTTGATTCAATGATCCGGTCATGTCGCACATGACCGACTAGTATTCAATGTATCGGCTTATCGAATCGATCTTCGATTCGATAACTAGGTTATATCACATACAACCAATCGAAACATTAATCGCGAGAAACAAATACGGTATCACATACACGCATTATTCTCGCTCCCGCACATATCTCATATGCGCTCCTATTTCGTTTAGCTTGAGCCAGGAAACCTCTGTGTAGGACTCTAAAGACTCGTCAATACGCCGGTAGCAGATGATGATCATATCAAGCACCCACAAGCCGCAAGCGGTCTGCTAAACATAACGGCCATCCGGATATTGAGCGATCAGAAGATCGACGAGCTAGCCCGCTCACACTCCAGTGAATCCAACCAGTAACACTTACCGTACAGTCCGGTCTGTTCGTCTGATATGTCGCATATCAAGTCTAGGGGTGGTATACGTCAGACCCCAATAACCGATAAGTCGTGCCGATGTGAGGCTCATATCGGGTCGATAAACTACTGGTAACACTTACCAGCAAATCTCTGATCAGCCCTGGCCAGGGACTTCCCTGTTACGGCCAATCGAGCACAGCGCAACATCAACCCCCAATACCGGGAGAGACGAAACCCCTCCTATCGCTCATTGCCTCCATGTGACTCGGGACTGTACCCAAAGACCACCGTTTTGCACGCCCTCATGGACGTGGTAAGGTGGAGATCAAAGCACAGTGGGAATCACACAAGACTCTATGACGATCTCGGGTCTACAGACTAACCTGTACAAGTGTCACCTGAGAACTGCCATCTGACGTGAGGTATAATACCATCTGGGAGTTCTCGGCGAGTCCGTCCAGTGTACCCAGTCTCCACTGAGCACCCGTATACCATCTCTGATGTCAAACACCAATGGATGTGGGATCATCCATCGCCCATCTCATGGGTCGAGAAGCGTATACGCTAGTCTACTCTGGTATATCGATGCCCCGTCTCGATACACCCACGACTAGGGACCTTGAAGTATGTACTTATGGACTACCATGTCCCCACTAGTATGATCTGCATCACAGTCCAGGTAGTCAAGTACATATCCTAAGGGCTTTACCAACATGTAACTATAAGACAGTATAAAGAGACAAGTGTACATGTTAAGATAAAGAGTAACCAGATAGCATACTATCATATCGAGCAAGAAAGTCATCTCTATATATGTCCAATCATCCAATATAATATACATCATCTGTACAATACTGGCCTCTAGGGCATACATACAACTAACAATCTCCCACTTGCACTAGGGCCAGCTGCTGTAGTATCGCATACCGAGCATCCCGAAGAGTCTCTCAAACTGTATCTGGGGAATGGCCTTCGTGAGTGGATCCGCCGTGTTGTTCTTCGTGTCAACCCTCTTGACCTCGATCTCCCGGCGATCAACTATCTCCCGGATCAGGTGATACCGCCTCAGAATATGCCTGGATCGCTGATGGGACCTGGGTTCCTTGGCCAAAGCCACCGTTCCATTGTTATCGCAATACAAAGGTATTGGATGCTCAATGGATGGAACCACTCCAAGTTCAGTAATGAACTTCTTGATCCAGACAGCTTCTTTAGCAGCATCGTTGGCAGCGATGTATTCAGCCTCCATTGTCGAGTCTGCCACGGTTTCCTGCTTGGAACTCTTCCAGCTACCACCCCTCCGTAAAGGGTAAAGACAAAACCCGACTGCGACTTAGAGTCGTCCTTATCACTCTGGAAGCTCGAATCGGTAAAGGACTCCACTTGGAGTTCCCCGTTACCATACACCAAGAACATATCTCTAGTCCTTCGTAAGTACTTAAGAATGCTCTTCACAGCTGTCCAGTGACTCTCTCCAGGATCAGCTTGATACCTGCTCACTATACTTAGTGAGTATGCTACATCGGGTCTGGTACATAGCATCGCATACATGATAGAGCCTACTGCCGAAGCATAGGGTATCCCTTGCATGCGAGCTCTCTCCAAATCAGTCTTGGGAGACATCTCTTTGGAGAGAGTGACTCCAGAGATCGTGGGAAGTTCCCACGCTTGGACTCTTCCATACTAAACCTCTTTAGTATGGTGTCAATGTACCTGGATTGGGACAATCCCAAAATCCTTTTGGATCTATCTCTATAGATCCTGATTCCCAATATGCAGGAGGCATCACCAAGATCTTTCATTGAGAATCTTTGTGATAAGAAGAGCTTGACCGATTGCAGCATAGGAATATCATTTCCTATCAAGAGTATGTCGTCCACGTACAATACGAGGAAGACAACCTTACTCTCTGCCACCTTCTTGTAGATACAAGGTTCATCTGGATTTTTGACGAAATCAAACTCTTTGATAATGACGTCAAAGCAGATGTTCCAACTCCGCGATGCTTGCTTTAATCCATAAATGGATTTAAGCAGCTTGCACACCTTCCCGCTGCTCCCACTGTCTACGAAGCCCTCTGGCTGAGTCATGTACACGCACTCTTCTAAATCACCATTTAGAAAAGCGGTCTTAACATCCATTTGCCAGATTTCGTAGTCATGAAAGGCAGCAATGGCAAGCATGATTCGGATGGATTTAAGCATAGCCACTGGAGAAAAGGTTTCGTCATAGTCCACACCTGGTCTTTGACGAAAACCCTTTGCTACAAGTCTAACTTTGAAAGTCTCCACTTTCCCATCTACACCAAATTTCTTCTTGAAGATCCACTTGCTCCCAATGGGTTTTACCCCTTCAGGAGCAACTTCCAAAGTCCATACTTTGTTGGTGTACATGGATTCCATCTCGGACCGCATAGCATCCAGCCATTTCACTGAGTCCCTACTCGTGATGGCCTGCTCAAAGCTAGTTGGGTCATCATCATCCATGATGCAATCCTCGCTTCAACCATCAATGAGAAAACCGTAGTATCTCTCAGGTGGACGAGAAACCCTACTAGATCAGCGGAAAGGCTGGGGTTCGTCGGGTACTATCGAATCTTCTGGTTCCACTAAATCTTCAGTTATAGTTTGTGTATCTGGAATTTCTTCCAGCTCTACCACTTTGCCACTAATTTCTTTTTCAAGGAATTCCTTTTCTAAAAAGGTGGCACATTGAGAAACAAACACTTTTTGTTCTTCAGCATGGTAGAAAAAATATCCTTGGGAATTCTTAGGATATCCCACAAACTTGCAGAGAACTGACCGTGCCTCGAGTTTGTCTGGATTTTGCCTTTTGACATAGGCCGGACAACCCCATATCTTAACTCGTTTAAAATATGGTCTCTTCCCACTCCATATCTCATATGGTGTGGTAGGTACAGATTTAGATGGAACTTGATTCAATAGGTATGCAGCCGTCTCCAGTGCATATCCCCAGAAGGAAATAGGTAACTCAGCTGTGCTCATCATAGAGCGCACCATATCTAATAGGGTGCGGTTCCTCCGTTCAGATACACCGTTGTGTTGTGGTGTATATGGAGGAGTCAGCTGAGAGAGAATCCCATTCTCTTTTAGGAAGTCCAGGAATTCATTGCTCAAGTATTCCCCTCCTCGATCAGATCGTAGGATTTTAATACTTTTTCCGGTTTGGTTCTCAACTTCTTGTTTATATTCCCTAAATTTCTCAAAAGCTTCTGATTTGTGTTTCATCAGGAACACATACCCGAACCTAGAGAGATCGTCAGTGAATGTAATGAAGTATGAAGAACCATCCCTGGCATGTGTAGACATGGGACCGCATACATCACTATGTATAAGTCCCAAGAGTTCGGTAACTCTTTCTCTGTGTCCCGTAAACGGAGTTTTGGTCATCTTGCCTTTGAGACATGACTGGCAAGTGTCATAAGATGAAAATTCGAAAGGTTTCAAATATCCATCCTTATGCAACTTAGCCAGTCGTGTCACATTTATGTGACCCAGTCTACAATGCCACAAGAAGGAATCGTTCAGTTCTGAACTCTTCCTCTTGTGTGTGTTTGTTATGCTCAGAACTGTTGATTGGTTTAGAACATAAATGCCATTGCACAACGTGCCTGATCCAACCAACTTTTGGTTATGGAAAATATTCATAACATTGTCCTGTAATACAAAATTATATCCCTCTTTACTTAATAAAGAAACCGATATAATGTTGCATATCAGGTTCGGCATGTAATAGCATTCGTTCAGAACCAATGTATTACCAGTTGGTAATTCAAGGTGATATTCTCCGACAGTCTTAGCTGCAACAATTGCACCATTTCCAACTCTAATGTCTTTATCACCTTCTCCAAGTTCTCTACCTTTCCTTAGCCCATGTAACTGATTACATATATGGGATCCTGACCCGGTATCTAATACCCAGGACGTAGAGCAAATGGAGAAACAGTTCTCTGTAACGAACACACCCGAAGAAAATGCATCAACATGTACTTTCTTCATTCGGGTGGCATGGGAATCCTAGTATTCCCCTATATCCTGTTCATTCCTATAACTCTTATAGGAAAGAACGGAACCAACGTTCCCCAGCACAGTATAACATGCGGTTTCGGTCAATACATCCATATTATTATCTTCATTAGGGCATGAAATGGCCGCTACCTGGAGAGAGAGAGAAGAAAACACTTTAGCGTATGCTCGTGCAAGATCAGATTGGTTATTATCTTATCTAATCAGGATGGCTCCCACTGGTTTTTATCAAATCTTCCTTCAAACCCTAAAAGGAAAGACTAGCCGGGATTAATTACACACTACAAGTTCGCCAATCTTTCAGCCAGGCCAGTGTCGGTACTTTGAGGGAGGTCCCCCGTGCTTTCGCACGAACCTAATTACTGTAAACCTCGTTTTCCCAGAGGCGTAACCTCGTTAACACCTTTCTAGACACCTACTTGATCGGCTAATTGCAATGTGTAAAACTCTCCCAGGAGTAACTCTTACTCGCAGTGGGTATCGGGATCCAACTATCTCATAGAAGGTATGCAATCTCATTGCAAATTTCAACACTTGAAATTCCCGATAATATTTTGCCCCTAGCAGCTATATGATCTTAACATAGTCAACAAATCATAAGTGCTAGTCAAGTTCAACCCGTCATTTCCCGATTGAATTAAACCCACCCGCACGACCCTTAACATAGTCAACAAAGTCGCACGACTACCCTAATCCAATCGCATCATATGCTTATACAGATAAGCACTAATTAGCTACCGCACACTACGCCTTAACATAGTCAACAAACGTAGCACGAATACTAACTAGTACTTATCTGAAATGACGGAGGGCTACGTCAGGTTTTTCTGAAAACCTATTGCGTAATGAACTTGATATCATTGTAGAATAAAATGAAGTTTTAAAATGGAATGATTTTGAGGCTTTTCTAGTTTTGCTAAAGGGTCACTCCCGGTGAAAGGATCGTCGGCCCTTTCCTCGTCGAATGAGGTGCGGGATATATCATATATATCACTGTGCAAAGAAAAAACTCTTAAAAGTAATCAAAGCCAAACCGAGTGTGTAGCATCTGCCAGTTATTGCTAAAGGAGTCACTCCCGGTGAAGGGATCTCGGTCCTTTCCTCATCGAATAAGGTGCAGGGTATATCATATATACCGCTATGCAAAGCAAGAACTGTAGCTACCTGTTTTGTTTAAAATTTGATTCTACAACATCTGAGGTTTCTTTTCTTTCATTAATCACATTAATGAAGTCCCATCATTTAAATACCTAAACATCACAGATAGATATGACGTACACTTATGCCATCCGCATTCGCCTCGATGTCCCCTCGTGCACCGTTAGGTTAGGTAACTAACGACAGAGCAGGGCAGGGCTAGCGCGGGTGTAAAACATAAGTAACGTCTATATAATATATCATATATACTATATACTATATCCATCACAGAACATCACATGATCACATCACAGATATCGTAGCAGAAGAAACATATGAAACATTGGATATACTAGGACGTCCGTGTTTTCAATACGAGCCAGTATAAAACACGGATTCCACGGTCGTGATGAATAGCCAATCCCACACCTCTAGACCCCTACGAGAGCGGCAAGCAACCCTGCCAATTCTAGGGTTAGGAGACTCGGACTCGACTCCTCGAGTTGGTCTCCCACTGGACCCCAGAACCCGGTTACTTGTGCTCCCCTGCTTGGGTCTATCCTAATGCGGAAAAGTAAATAATATACAAAAGGTGACAACTTCCGCTACCTGGAAGTGCCCCAAATAAAAGAATATTACATACAAGTTTTTACATGAATGAAAATGGAAAACACTCATCTCACATAAAAACCCCCGGCTATTCGAACACGACGATCCAATATAACATATCCAGCAACACATAACATCACATGTCATCAACGTAAGTAAGTATGCATACCCCAATTGTCGTTGACGTATAGCAACGAAACCGGCGATATGAACATACTACACTTACGGTCACAGAAAAGAAAGTGTAAAACTACAACAGTTGGAATCCGCAACCTCTTTAGACATCTCATGCCTAACAGATATAAATCCCGCATTTTAGTCTCATTATCGAAAACTCTTTTCAATATCATGTGAAACTAAACCGCTAGATTTATAACATTCATCCAGTTATCTCATAACTGTTTGTGAATTCCAATTATTGTATCCAATTCCGGATAAATAGAATATATTAAACTTTCCGATCGAACATTCGAACACCCAAGTTTTCCCGACACCGATCAACACATGAAATAGGTTCAAAGACATTCACTTCATGCCTCAGTACCAACGGTCCAGCCGTAGAAGGGTCAAGCCAACGCCTTACATGTGGCACGCCGTACTGCCCCAAACCCAAAGGTTCAAAGGGCAGTTCAAGACGGTCACATAATCGAGTTAAGGTTTGTTGTCTTCTAGAGGGACCATCGCGTTACTTGCACTATTCAGAACGTGTTTAAACCACAGAAAAATCCAACACTTGGAATTTTTCCGGCAGGGGAAAAGTTGGGTATTTAAATCCGGTCGAACTTTTTAACATATTCTAAAGTTATCCGGAAAGCCACATAGACAAAATCTGATAACCCGAACGAATAATTAAATCCCCAAAGCAACCCCAAAATACTCTTCTGTAGAGTCACAATAAAAATACCCAGAAAATATAATATCTGAATTAATGAATTACTGTGAAAAAATCACCAGACAAGGGGACAGTACGGCCGCGGAACCGCCGCGCATGCATAGCTCATGCCGCGGTTCCGCGGTGGAAAAGTTGAATCAGGCCCTCGTATTTCACAGTATTTCATATAAGACCCTGCATAATTTTCTGCATATTTTTAATTGACAAAAATCCAAAATTTCAGAAAATTTCCAAAGAGCACCTTGGAATTAGGGTTTCGGGTTCGTTCGGACTTCAAACTCCGTCTAGACTTCGCCTAAGGCTCTAGCTTGGCTCTGATACCACTGTAGGGTTCCTAGGCACACTATAGAGGTCTCACAAGGCATCAACCATGCCAATATAAAAATTTATGGGTGCCGAGAAACCCTAATACGGATCTTAGACTAGACTTCTAGGCGAAAAACGATTCAAGTTACAACCTTTGTAGACTTCGCCTAAGGCTCTAGCTTGGCTCTGATACCACTGTAGGGTTCCTAGGCACACTATAGAGGTCTCACAAGGCATCGAACATGCCAATTTAAAATTTTATGGGTGCCGAGAAACCCTAATACGGATCGTCGGCTAGATTTCTAGGCGAAACTATAAACTAGTTAACACTATAACTAAAAGTTAGATGCTACAACCTTTGTAGATCCGGTTCTCCACTTCCTTAGCTCCACGTGGGTGTCCTCTCGCTGTCCATCATGAATCCCAAACTCATTCGTCGGCTTCATCGGAGAAACGAGCGAGCTTGGTCGTCGGCTTCGTGTCAAAGACGATCTACGTCGAGGCATCACAAGTTCAAGCTCCGACTTCACAAAGTTGTGAAACTTGTGAAGAAAACACCCAAAACAACTTGGCAATAGGTAGAGGGTGAAGAAATAGGAGGTGGGTTCACTTTAGAATTGGATTTCACTCACTTTTGCTCAAGTTGCCATTGATGGCATCTTGTTTTCTCTCTTGAAGAAGAAGGAAGAAGATGAAGCTAGTTTATGATAAGTCTCTTGAAAATGAAAAGAAAATACATACTTATCATAATCTAACTAGGGTTAAGTGTAGAGAATAAACCATGGTCATTTGGAGAGTTAGGGTTAAGCATGAGGACAAGAATGGTTGCAAAAGTCAAGGCTTCATGAAGCTTCAACTAATGACAAAGAAAGCCACCATTCTCATCTTTATCTTTTCCAAATAAATAAATAAACAAATAAATAAATAAATGAATATGCAAAACCCTAATTATAAAATTAACCATGGATTAATTCTATACACTTAACTAAATGATCAAGTATCATCAAACATGATACAAAAATGTGCACAAAAGCATATCACATATACAATGTGCATCAAGTGAGAAAAATCCGTTTAAAGTGAACCAACACTAGTTAATGTAAAGTAATATATCAAATATAAAATTATACATTAAATCATTAAATCAACACTTGATTCAATGATCCGGTCATGTCGCACATGACTGACTAGTATTCAATGTATCGGCTTATCGAATCGATCTTCGATTCGATAACTAGGTTATATCACATACAACCAATCGAAACATTAATCGCGAGAATCAAATACGGTATCACATACACGCATTATTCTCGCTCCCGCACATATCTCATATGCGCTCCTATTTCGTTTCGCTTGAGCCAGGAAACCTCTGTGTAGGACTCTAAAGACTCGTCAATACGCCGGTAGCAGATGATGATCATATCAAGCACCCACAAGCCGCAAGCGGTCTGCTAAACGTAACGGCCATCCGGGTATTGAGCGATCAGAAGATCGACGAGCTAGCCCGCTCACACTCCAGTGAATCCAACCAGTAACACTTACCGTACAGTCCGGTCTGTTCGTCTGATATGTCGCATATCAAGTCTAGGGGTGGTATACGTCAGACCCCAATAACCGATAAGTCGTGCCGATGTGAGGCTCATAACGGGTCGAGAAACTACTGGTAACACTTACCAGCAAATCTCTGATCAGCCCTGGCCAGGGACTTCCCTGTTACGGCCAATCGAGCACAGCGCAACATCAACCCCCAATACCGGGAGAGACGAAACCCCTCCTATCGCTCATTGCCTCCATGTGACTCGGGACTGTACCCAAAGACCACCGTTTAGCACACCCTCATGGACGTGGTAAGGTGGAGATTAAAGCACAGTGGGAATCACACAAGACTCTATGACGATCTCGGGTCTACAGACTAACCTGTACAAGTGTCACCTGAGAACTGCCATCTGACGTGAGGTATAATACCATCTGGGAGTTCTCGGCGAGTCCGTCCAGTGTACCCAGTCTCCACTGAGCACCCGTATACCATCTCTGATGTCAAACACCAATGGATGTGGGATCATCCATCGCCCATCTCATGGGTCGAGAAGCGTATACGCTAGTCTACTCTGGTATATCGATGTCCCGTCTCGATACACCCACGACTAGGGACCTTGAAGGATGTACTTATGGACTACCATGTCCCCACTAGTATGATCTGCATCACAGTCCAGGTAGTCAAGTACATATCCTAAGGGCTTTACCAACATGTAACTATAAGACAGTATAAAGAGACAAGTGTACATGTTAAGATAAAGAGTAACCAGATAGCATACTATCATATCGAGTAAGAAAGTCATCTCTATATATGTCCAAGCATCCAATATAATAGACATCATCTGTACAATACTGGCCTCTAGGGCATACATACAACTAACAGGAGAGTCGCTTCAGAAGATAACACTGCAGATCCATTCACCAAGGCCTTGCCCCAGACTCAGTTCGAGCGGCTGATCGAGATGATAGGTCTTCGATACGCCAGTACATGGCCTTAGTGCAAGTGGGAGATTGTTAGTGTATATGCCCTGGAGGCCATTACTGTATCATACTAGTTTGTATATTACTTAATGGAAGCTTGGGATATTCACCTTGTATATACAATCTTGCTCAAAATAGTAGTATGCTACTTGGTTTGTTTCTACTTCAATGTGTACATGTGTTTATTTTAGTATATCGCCTATACACATTAGTGGAGCCCTTAGGATCTTTGCTTGATTACCAGCGTTGTGATGGCAGTCACACTAGTGGGGCTGGGTAATCTATAAGCACATCCTTATGCAGGTCCCTGGTCGCAGGACTATCGAGACAGGGCATCCATACTCCGGAGTAGACTAGCGCATGCGCTTCTCATCCCAGTGTGGGAGACGGTCTGTCCCACAGCCGTCGGTACGTCGTACTTGAGATAGTATGCGGGTGCTCGTTGGGTTACGAGTACACTGGACAGGACTCGTCGAGAACTGACTAGTTGGTATTATGCCTATCGTCAGTTATCAGTTCCTAGGTGACATGAGTACAGCTTAGTCCGCTGACTTGACACTGTCACTTCGCCTCGAGTGTGTTCCCACTGTACTTTGATTACTACCCTACCACGGCTCAAAGGAGTCGTGCAAACAGGTGGTAGTTGGGTACAGTCCCGAAGCACTTGGAGGCAGTGACGGTTAGACAGGATTCGTCTCTCCCGGTATTGGGGGTTGACATCGCGCTGTGTCTAGGAGAGCCATTACACGAGTAGTCCTTGGCCAGGGCAAACGAGATATACTGGTAGGCTTCCAGTGTTACCTCAGGGTGTTTTGGGCTTCACTCCGACACGACTTGTATCGCTATTGGGGGACTGACGTTTACCGCCTCTTAGGCCCGCCATGCGATGTATCAGACGAACAGACCGGACTGTACGGAGAATGTCACATTCAGGCTCAGTAGGAGTTCAGATGGGTTTCGCCTCGTCAGTCTTCTTGTCGGCATCTACCTGGGGACCGTTACGCACAGCTAGTGCCGCTTGCGGTCTGTGGTTAAACCCACTGCCAGCGTAGTGTCGAGTCTTTAGAGTCCCACACAGAAAGCTATTCGCCTTTAGGCAAAAGAGTAGAGGTCGCATGGTTTTGCGACAGGTCGCATGGTTTTGCGACAGGGTTCGGTCACATCCGTGCACTTGTGCACGTACAGTGTCTGGACAGTTCACACTAGCGGGCTTTGGTTTAAGCCAGATCCTAGTGTACCTTTTGGGATTGGTTTTATCCAGTATGCATTCGTGTTCCTCGGAACGCGGATGCGGGTGTGTATGCACAGTTGACGGAGAGACAGAGGCAGAGGATTCTCATTAGGGTTGTTGACCGTTGACAGTTGACTATTGACTTTTTGCTCAACCCTAATGAGAATATGATATGTGATTAACAATTATATTAATTAAGTATTATGGTGACATGGTTGTTGAGGGATTGACTTTGTTGACTTGTTGACTTTTGTTGAATTGTTGACTTTGTTGACCGGTTGACTAGGCTTGACTAGTTGACCATCATGATAACTATAGCTATCATTTCATGGCAAAGACTTTTGCTTTCTTGCTCTTTTATGCAAAATGAGTGCATGAAATGATATGGCTATGGTTGCTTAAACCATCACATAATACTTGATTGATATGAGGTGTTATGATTGTTTTGGATTATGAGAGCCAAATGAGAAAAGTCTTCTCTCATTCTTTCATGCTCATTCTCTCTCTTGTTCTTGAGCTCTCATCTTCCTCCTCTTGCTCTCCCTCTCTTGATTCTATGGTTCACTTGTCTCATGAGTTGAGAACCAAGAACCATAGATAAAATCCCATACAAACTCTTCTCTACTCACTCTAGTTCACAAGGTTTAGCAAACCGAGTGAACTAGTTTCTTCAAAGTTAGAAGAAGGAGCCAAAGGTTGAAGCTTTCAGGTGGATCTATCTTCGGCACAAGGAGACGACGGGGAGAAGCCGATTCGGACGACCATCGAAGCTTGAAGATGAAGGAGTTCAAGAAAAAGAAAGGTATAACCCCCTAACCGAGTAGTTAGCATCTCGTAGTTAGGTTGTTAGTTCGATGTTTAACAAAGATCCGGTTTTGAGTCCATGTTACCACCTCTAAGAAAATTGTTTTTCACCAAATTCCACATGCCCGAAAGTACCGGGAGAGGTAGCATGGACTTACAATAAATGCACCATTAATGCACATCACACCATGCCACCTTGCTCTAGCCTACATGCCATGGCTTCCCCCTAGGTCCATGGTACAAGCCCCAAGAGTTAGTGTGTACACATATTATGTGTTGGACCAAAATATTGTGCACACACATTTGTTTGCAAAATAACTCTTGGGATATCGGTCGGTTTGCGGTTCTGGTTACAGTGTCAGCTCACAAATGATATATCTGTGATTCTGGATTTATTTCTAGTGTTTTATCAAGGATACCTGTAATCTGTATTACTGAGCAAACACCGGTTAATAGTGCCGATATATACAAAAAATAGATAATGAATGAGCGGTATTAAAATGCAATATTCTGGTCTGAACAAATATCTCCAAACTTATATTTTGCTCGTCCCGAGCAAAAAAAAATCCTAGCCTCACTTTCGTAGGGAACGCGATTGCACTGAGCACGTGCAACAAGCCGTTAAACCTCCAGGTGTCCCTAGTAGGAGGAGTGTTTTCTCTTAAGGGTTTTCAGCGGATACTACCCACAAAATCCCGTCAAGCTAGTTTCATAAGTAAATGTAGATTCTACTCCTACAGTTTAGTATCTACGTTAGAAATTCTATCATCCTAAGTTAGAAATATCCAACCCTTATGTTTCACACTTCCTATCTATTTAACCTTAGATCCTATACGTTCAAAAAAGTTTAGAAAGATGTTGGTGTCTCCTGAGTTTTCCTGCTAAAAGTGCGGTCTCAAATCAGGGATTTTTATCAATTTTACAGAAAACATAAGTCTTATTCTTCATTTCTATCTTTTATCCAAATATCGATTGTATACCCCTACGTGTGTGTAAGTTTGTACCCCTACAGTCAAGAATTCAATTCAAGCTATAGTACCCTTTCCCTAATACCTAATACTACTTATTTTCATTAATGATGGACAGTGTTGCTCACACATCTTTCATGCGACTATTAATGCTTCTTGAGGCACTAACGGCCGATTACTGAATGTGTGAGCTTAAAGCGTAAATAGCAGTTTCCGGGTCTTGACTTTATTTATTTATTTTTCTTTTTTTCCTTTTATTTTTCTTTTTCAAGACCGGATATATTTTTCAATGATGCTCTTTTGGTGTTTAGGTTTAAATACCGTTTTTTCTTTCATACTAGGCTTTCAAACAAGAGTATTTCTAGGTATCCTCTACTATCCCAAGTTTCAAGGTGCGTGTATGTGCAGTTTGTAGGGTATATACTTTCTAAATTTGAACTCAAGAATAGAAACTATTTTTCAGAATAGAAACTATTTTTCAGACTTATCTTTCAGTAAAGCATCAATACTTTCCCTTCATCTTGACTTAACTCAAGAACTGAACTCAAGATTACCTATTTCTAAAAAAAAACTGTAAGGACGTATAATTACCAAAGTTAAACAGAATGAGGATTATTTTTAGGGTTTTCAATTCCTAAGCCTAGGATTTATTTATTTCTAACGTATGAACTAAACTTTCGGAATAAAAATTTATGTTACCCTATTAGCTAACCTGACAACAAAGTTTTTATATTTTTGGAATTTTTTTTATTTTTATGGGTTTTAAAATAAGTATGCAAATGCAAAATATACAAATGAATGCGAAGGAAGAAAGCTTACCGAGCACACCCCCAAACTTAAACTTGACAGTGCACTCACTGTCAAGCAACACCAAGTGGGTCAAAATTGTTGGCGCTCCCTAAAAGAAAATTTTATACAAAACAGAAAAAAGAAAACCAAAAATATAAACACCAAAAGGATCCCTCCCAAACTTAAGTAAAACAGTGTTTCCACTGTTAAGCGTTGAAGTTCAGGATTAGGGGGGAAAGAGAACAGTATCAATCTATACAAGGCCTTACACAGGCCAAAAGTGAGCACCAACCATTCAAAGATCTTATCGGGATAAGGCCCGGGCTGGTGAAAGATGTGGAGAGGTAAGAAATGGAGAATATGTGAGACCGTTTGGGGATAGAAGTGGGATACGATTTCGGTATACAAGGAGAAGAATGGCGGAAGGGAAAAATAAATGGTGTATGAACTTGAGGGTGAAAATGGAGTGAATAAATTAGCACAATTTGTAATGACCGATGTGTAAAAAGTGATTGTGCTAATCTATCAACCCGTCGAGAAATAGGGTCAAATTCCTCAAGATTCATGAGGAAACATGGGTACGCCGAACTTGGTAAACCAGACAAAAGAAATGAAAGTGATACGGTTTCTTGCAAAGTCGAAATGATGGAAAGGATGGAGGGAAGTGATTGAGGAAGGGTCAAAATTAACGGTTCAGGAGGGTGTACACAGTCAGTGAAAGGAACAGGATGAATTGGAAAATCCGGCTCATCATCTAGAACTGTTTCATGCTCAAAATTTTCCTCAATATTCTCCTCAAAATTTAGCTTATCCATGCAACTCTCATCAAAATCAAGACGCATATGAAGTTCGGGAAAAATAGTTAAAGACTCGGGATGATGAATTGGAGAGAAAAACTCATCCAAGACTGTGGGTTCATCATCCGAAATGTCCCCACCGTCAATATCCTCAATCAAGTGAAAATCAATATTCTCGGACACCTCATCAAAAGCATAGATTTCAATCAATTATGGTTCTAAGATGGAGGTGTAGAGGTCAAAAGGTTTAGAATTGGTTTCACTCGAAAGGGACCCTTCACAATCGGGTAAATCAAATACTACAAAGTCGCACAACTCATTAAACATTCTATCTTCAATTGATAAATCATTTGGGATTCTTGATAGATATTCAAAACCGAAGTTGTGGGATTCAATTTGTGACCGGTAGGTTTGATTTAAAAGGGTGTACAACTCACTCTCTCCACTTAAATTCTCAGCATGTCCTACCGCCTCATCATAGATTGGAAAATGTGGAGCTAGTTGGAAACTACCTCCCAGGTCACTAGGTTGTATGAGGGAAACCATGGACGCATTCAAATCCATCATCTGTTGGCATGATGCTGCCCGAAAGACTTCCAACGACTGTTCCAGACTAGACATGGGTTGTGAAGGGGTTTCAGTAAAAGATTCAAAATTGTTTGGATACTGAAAACTCCCAAATGGCGATTCAGAAGCAATATCTAGGGAAGGTGTAAAAGTCAGGTAGGACTGGTAGAAATTGAATGGTTGGACAGGGGTAGGATCAACATTTGGATAAGAAGGTGAATGGCATTGTTGATCAAAAGAAGGGGTGAAAGGAGTGGAAGATCGGCTACGGGATTGTTCAATATGTTCAGAAATAGACATGGGTCTTGGAGTTTCAGCTGGACTCGAAAAAGGGGTATCAACGTAAGAAGGTGGTGAAGGTTGAAATAGTTGATACAAGGTGGATTGCGGAGTCCAATTGGTAGTCCTAGACGCGTATATCCGATCTTTCAAAGAAATTTTGGGCATGGAGGGGTCATTCGAAATTCGGCCAAAGCAAGAACCATAGGAAGTAATGTCTGGTTGTGGGTACCAAAGTTCGACAAGAGTTTTTCTAAGTGAGGTACCCATGATATGAGGGGATAAAGGAGAAGAAGAGAAAAGGAGGGGAAAAAGAATGTGATTTTTTTTATATTAGTTAGTTATTAACAAAAGAATGAAATATACAAAAAAGAATCTGGACAAAAACAATCACGACACAAAAATACCACTCACCTAATCGTTCTAGGGTTCACCTAGGTCAACTAGAGCTGCTCCAGAACTTGATTGTTGAAGTAAAACTGTGTCGAGAAGTGGGCTCAAGATATACTGATCGCGAGACCAGGTAAGTGCAGAGATAAGGGGAGGTTTTCCGACTCTTTCGCGAAGGTCCTTAATTAAATAACCCCTTCTCTTTTGGCGGTTTCACCGTTAACACTTTCCTAGACACCCCGGGAACGATATACCGTTAAGCGGTGTTCTAAACATAGTTAACTTCTCCTAGTGAGCGCGAAGTCCTTAAGGCTTATAATCTAGTTTCTTTTAAAATTTGTGCGGGTAATCGTTATGCTCAAGTTCGTGATTTGTGGGCCACGGAAAAGGTGATGAAATCCTTTACCGTATGTTGTGGGGTTCGCTTGCCCTTAAGTCCGTATTAATGTATGCAATGCACAATTCAATAAAAATTATTCAAAAAAATCAAACAATTGTTTTTACGTTAAGCATTCCACTGCAACAAATACGGGTTAGTCAATTTTTAGCATTTTCTAGCGAACTTGCAATATAATGGATGCGTCGAATTTGAGAAAGAAGGTGTTAACGAAGTACGTACCGATAAATTTTTTGGTTTAGAAACCCCGTTGAAGTTAAATCCGAATAGCTTGAAATGTTCGCTTGTGCGGGTCAAACTACCCGGATCTTTGGCATTGTACTACGTAATCACCTTAGCTTTGAATGTGCACTTTGCTCCCCACGTTCGTAGTTCGCAAATCCGAAAAAAATCTGAAATGTCGGAAAAACGGATATCAGTGCGAAAAAAAGATACGAATGTCCAAATACCTGCACACTAAAAAGTATAAAAAAACAAACAACAAAAGTGGGACAAAAATAAAGCACTGGAGCACAGAGGAAAGTATTAGAGCAAATGGAGGCAACTTAGCCGGCGACGCCGGAAAATTTGGGGTTCTCGCCGGATTTCCTATAGAGAATGGGCTCCAATCTTCTTCTGGTGTCACAATGTTCTATAGGTATTTCACTGGTATTGTTTAGCTTTTTGTTTAGTTACAGAGTGCAAGCAGGTCAAAATCCATAGAACAAAAGATGTTAGTTTGTTATTATTTTTTTTGTTTTGGTTTTGGGTTTTTTTTGAAATTTTTAGTTTGTTTTGAAAATAGGGTTAGTTGTATAGATGAAATGTACAATGATCAACCCGAAATAACAAGAAGTAAAGCGTTATCGTCTCCCCGGCAACGACGCCATTTGATTGAATGAATTAAAGTTAACCGCAATCAGGACGGTGTCGCTTTGCAACTAGCCGGTTGAGCACGGGTCGATCCACAGGGAGACGGAACGTCTTATGTTTCTTGTCGTTACGAGTTAATGCTCGTGGGCGGAAAGTTCTTTATCTATCCTAAGTGTTATATGCAAAGTATAAAGTTGTTAGGAAAATATACAATAATATAAGCTAGTGGATTCCGTACTCAAACCTTTGAGCCGAACTTAACGATTGAAGCTAGAACAATTGGCAACAACGTGGATTAGGGTGCTTAAGCACGGTATTCGTGGAATCCGGCTTATTGACCCTTGTCCGTCCGTTCTTGTCTCTTGCTTTTTTCTCAGGCCAAACCGAACGCAACCGGTCGCGGTTAGGAATCACCGTTACCTTGGTAGGGTAGGGTGCCTAACGGAGCACTTTGCGTAACGTTTGGACAGAGTTCAATGGAAAATACGGGAAAAGGAAATGAGAAACGAAACGTTAACTTACAATATCGTATTCTTTGCCTAACAACACATATTCACAAATATTACAACAACAAACCAAAAAGAGCAAAAGAAAAGAACAAAGAAAAGAAAAGCCTTACAAGAATGTAAATGACATGGTAATAAATTGCAAGTAATAAAAGACAAGAATAAAAATGCAAGTAAAAGAGCATGTAAGAAAGACTAAGAACCATAGAATCCAAAACAAGCCATGGGTTCAATAACCAAATCTTAAACTTGCAAGCTCAATTAGGAGGTTGCAAGATCAAGAAGAGGCAAAGAACTCATGGGAAAATGAAGGCATAAAAGAGAGCTTTATTAATTCCAAAAGAAGATACAACCCTTGAGATCAAATACCAATCCTTAAACCTTCAAGCTCAATGAAGAGGTTGAAAGATCAGGAGAAGGCAAGGATCTCAAGGGGAAGCTATGTACAAGAACTAAAAAGAAAACAAAAGAGTTACAAAGTGTAAAATAAAAGATACAATGTGAGACCATGAACCCTTGCCCACTGCTTGCTATATAAAGGCACAAAAGAAAAGAAAATAAACAATAAAATTGTGATGAGGTGGAAGCAAGGGGGGCCCACAGCAAACTGGAGGCCAGAGGAGGCAGTACGGCCGGTGACCTCGGTTTTTGCTAGGTAGGGCTCGGCCAAAAACCAAGCCCCTAGGCTCGTATTTTGTGTGTTGGTATTTGTGCTCCCCCATATCGCTTTGGTGCGGTTTGTTTACTCTGGTTTCAACTTGTGGTGCACCAGGAATTGGAGAGAAACTAGTAGCTTTGGATCACATCAACACTTTATGCAATAAATGCACCATTAATGCACATCACACCATGCCACCTTGCTCTAGCCCACATGCCATTGCTGCCCCCTAGGTCCATGGTCCAAGCCCCAAGAGTTAGTGTGTACACATGTTATGTGTTGGACTAAAATATTGTGCACACACATTTGTTCACAAAATAACTCTTAGGATATCGGTCGGTTTGCGGTTCTGGTTGCAGTTTCAGCTCACAAATGATATATCCATGATTCTGGATGTATTTTTGTTGTTTTGTCACGGATACCTGTAATCTGGGTTACTGAGCAAACACCGGTTAATAGTACCGATATATACAAAAAATAGATAATGAATAAGCGGTATTAAAATGCAATATTTCTGGTCTGAACAATAACCGCTCCTATTTTGACTGTACCAGACAGTTCCAGAGGATTGGTGATTCATAGCGACGCATCTGGGAAAGGTTTGGGATGTGTTTTGTTGCAGCATAGGAAGGTTATATCATATGCATCGAGACAGTTGAAGACCCATGAGAAGAATTACCCAACTCATGATTTGGAGCTTGCAGCAGTAATTTTCGCTTTGAAAATTTAGAGACACTACTTATTGGGCGAAAGGGTCGAAGTATTCACCGATCACAAAAGCCTGAAGTACGTGTTCACACAGAAAGAGCTTAACATGAGGCAGCATAGATGGTTGGAGCTGATGGCTAACTACGATCTT
Organism: Agapanthus africanus; assembly: GCA_030015575.1. Taxonomy (NCBI): domain Eukaryota; kingdom Viridiplantae; phylum Streptophyta; class Magnoliopsida; order Asparagales; family Amaryllidaceae; genus Agapanthus; species Agapanthus africanus. Next base: position 217,318,052 of record JASDDO010000018.1, read on the forward strand.
GATCTTAAGTACCATCCGGGGAAAGTTAATGTAGTGCCGGATGCGCTTAGTCGGTTGCCAGCAATTCGGATGTTGACTGCACATATGGAGCTTATCGAAGATTTTCGGAGATTCGAGTTGGAGATCGTACTACCGCATTCTTCGGGACAGTTGATGCAGCTGCAAGTACAGTCATCGTTGATTGAGAGTATTAAAGTAGTACAGTCATAGGATCCAAGATTGCAGAAGTTTCGAGAACAGGTTGAAGCGGTACTTCGAACGGACTTATTGATTCATGAGGATGGTTCGTTGCGATATGGTAGCCGTTTGTGTGTGCCGAAAGGAGACAATCATGAAGAAGTGATGAAGGAGGCACACAGTTCCACATATTCCGTACATCCAGGAGGCACGAAGATGTATCATGATCTACGACAACATTTCTGGTGGGAAGGCATGAAAAGGGAGATTGCCCGCTTTGTAGCGAAGTGCTTGGTGTGTCAGCAAGTTAAGGCTGAACATCAAAGAGTAGCTGGTTTATTGCAACCACTTTCGATTTCTCAGTGGAAGAGGGAACATATAACCATAGATTTTGTGACAGCTTTACCGTGGAGTCCTAAGGGAAACAATGTAGTTTGGGTGATTGTTGATCGATTGACCAAGGCAGCTCATTTTTTACCGTTTCGAGTTGGTCAGTCCATGGAAGCGTTGGCAGAACGGTACATGCAGGAGATTGTGAGATTGCTTGGAGTACCTGTGAGCATCGTTTCCGATCGTGATACCCGATTCTAGTCACACTTCTGTAAGAGTTTACAGGAAAGTTTGGGGACGCGATTGAAGTTTAGCACCGCTTATCATCCCTAGACAGATGGCCAGTCGGAGAGAACGATCCAAACTCTTGAAGACATGTTGAGAGCTTGCATGTTAGACTTCAAGGGATCGTGGAAGGATCATCTACACTTGGTGGAGTTTTCTTACAATAACAGATTTCAGGCAACTATTCAGATGGCTTCATTCGAAGCATTATATGGTCGTAAGTTTCGTTCACCTGTTTGTTGGGACGATGTTGGAGAACGAAAATTGTTGGGACTATATTCGATCGTGCAAATAGTTGAGAAGGTTAATACTATCCGGAATCATATGAAGGCAGCACAGGATCGGCAAAAGAGTTGGACCGACATATCGAGAAGACCTCTAGAGTTCGTTGTTGGTGATCTGGTATTCTTGAAGATATCACCGACTAGAGGAGTGATCTGTTTTGGGAGTTACGGCAAGCTTAGTCCTCGATTCGTAGGGCCTTTCGAGATCATGGAGCGTGTTGGAGAAGTGGCTTATCGATTGGTTTTACCACAATCTTTGGTGAATGTTCATGACGTGTTTCATGTATCTCAACTCCGTAAGTATGTTCGAGATGAAACACATGTGTTAGATCATTCGGAGCTGACTGTAAGGGAGGATTTGACCTTTGAGCAGCGACCGATGTCGATTGTTGATCGAAGAGAAAAGGTCTTCAAGAACAAGGTTATCCCTTTCGTACTTGCTTCTTAGGAAAATCGCTGGCATGAAGAATTAACTTGGGAACGTGAAGACGAAATTTCTACACCTATTCTTGTAGATTCTTGTTTGTTTATCTTTTCTTGTTTCTGGAATTTCGAGGACGAGATTCTTTTGTAGTTGGGTAAAATGTAACACTCTAGTTCATTTATACCAATTCTATTGCGAGTATTTCTTTATTTATGGTATTTTCCTGATTTATTGTGTTTTGGGTGCAAATAGTGTATTTGACATCTGTATTTGCATCCGACCCGACCTGCACGCTGGAAACCTATCTTGATTCCTGTTTATGATTTATCCTGGTTTGTTATATGGATCCGTGCACTTTCATATTTTATATACTGCATACTGGCATTATATCTGGTATCTGCATTTTTTTAATATAACATTTAAAGTTAAGTAAAATATTTTAAAAATATATTGCATGGCCTGCTTGATACCCCTAACCCTGTCGTAGCATCCGCACACCTTATTCTCGTCCCGTTCAGTGTAACGGACCTGTTTGGATGGCTATGTGCACGTGCGTGCATCCGTTCTTGGGAGTATGCATTTTCGTTACCCGGATAACCAATTTTGGTTTTAGTCGACACCTATATTTTCCGTATTTTAAAACTGGATTTTTAGACCCGACCCGGGGGTGTTTTGGACTATTTTTGTATTAGCCAAATATTAAATATTTTACTAATATTATATTTTTTTTACTAAACAGTTTTAACAAAAAAAAAATTCGTAACAGAATAATCTTTTTAAATTTTTAAAAGAAATATTTTTTTAAAAATATAACAGACTCTCTCTCTTGCTTTCTCTTTCTGTCTCTTTTTCTCTCTATCTCTCTTTCCCCCTTCTCTCTCTTCTCGCGATTTCTGTTCACTAGGGATCCTCTCACCTCCCTTCGTTTCTATGCTCACCTCCCTCTTCTCTCTTTCTTTCCTTTTCCTTTAAAACCCTGCCGCCACGAGAAGAACTCGAGAACCCTAACCCTAGCTGCCTCCTTTTCTTGCCGACCTCACCTCCTTCTTCACCTCCTCGTCCTCCTTCCCTCTCCTCCTCTCTTTCCACGACACCCATCTCCAATGACCTCCACCCAAGAACCTAACCTTCACCGTGCACCCACCTTCACCCGAGTAACCCCTCGTCGCCGATCACCTCATCGGCCTCGCCGTCGCCGCGTCATCTTCACTCCCTTTTTCATCCCATACCCGAGCTTCATACCCTGCACCACGCCCGATAACCAAACCCAACACCAAGAACCAAGAACACCCACTGTCTTTTTCCAAACGCTCGCCTTCCTCCTCACCATCGACGGCCCATCGTCGACGTCACTCCCTCTCCTTCTCTGAACCCTCGAGCCAACCCCAGAAAACCAGCCTCTCTTCTTTCTTCTTCTACTTCTTTCTTTTTCGTTTCTTCTTCTCGGTTCTTTTTCCAGTGATCACCCGCCGTAGCCGTGCTCGTCGCTGCCGATCCAGGCGATCTAGTGAACGTCCCATGCCTACGTGGTTACCTTCTTGGACCTGCCCCGTGTGCCGTGTGTACGTTGCGACGATTACCCGACGTCAGACGTGCCGTACGTACCCGTCGTGTGATCCAATAGAGGCAAGTTTATCTTGCTAAATGCTATAATACTTATCTTGCATCCATATGAATACAAATATTACATGTTGATTGCATTGTACATCCATACTAATGTTTTACTGTTTTTGGATACCCGTATGCATCCGTATCATTTAACATACATATAGCTGCATCTACAGATCATATTAATTCATGTTATTATTGTAGTAACACCCCATGCTTAATAATGTGCATCCCACTTAGTCTTGGAGCTGTAAATGTAACCCCTGATAGATATTTGTGTATCCATACGATTAATTATAAATCTAGTTGCATGCCATGTCACATTATTTCATATTACTGTTATACTAACACCCCATGCATGATAATGTACATCCCACATAGTCGTGGAACTGTAGTTGTAACCCCTGATAGTTATATGAGCACCTATGTTTATTTGTGTATACATACCATTAATTCTGCATACCTAGTTGTACGCCATATTACATTAACTCATATTATTATTACATTAGTACCCCATATTGATAATGTACATCCTACATAGTCGTAGAACTGTAGTTGTAACCCCTGATAGTTATATGAGCATCCATGTTTATTTGTGTATACATACCATTAATTCTGCATACCTAGTTGCAAGCTATATTACATTAACTCATATTATTATTACATTAGTACCCCATGTTGATATTGTGCATCCTACTTAGTCATGAGGTAACCTCTGATAAATATTTGTGCATCCATGCTTTTACCGTGCATCCGTACTTGCTACAGTTTTATTATGAGCATCCGCTTGATACATGTGCACTACTTTTCATGACCTGATATACCACAACTTGACCTGTTACCTGATCTTGTTACTAATGCCGACAATCCTGACGTGTTGTCCGGGCGGACGTATCATGTTTTCTACATAGACAAACCTGCACCTGCTTGATCCTGTGTTGGGATTAGCTCCAGATTTTCAATACCTGACTTGAACATATAACCTTGGGGGTATGGGGAAATCAAAGGTGTAACCGAGTGTAACTTAAAAGGGTATTACTTGATCCGTGGTCCCGGGGGGTAACGGGACAGAGTCATTCGTGACTCTTACATCTTGATCCGTGGTCCCCGGGGTAACGGGACAGAACCATTCTTGGTTCACATATTCGTGATCCGTGGTCCCGGAGGGTAACGGGACATATTCTTTGAGTTACATTAGGAGTACATCAATTGGTTTCGAATAACTTTAGAATAGATAATCCTGTAGCACAGTTTAGACTACTCACTGCACTTCACCTGTACGTATACACTTCGCTGTTTTATATCCATGTTTAATGGTTATATTCATGCTATTGTTTATACCCATGCTTGCATATCTCGTGTACCCTATTCATATATTATTGTTTGATATTGTGACGCGTTGACGTCTGAGTTTGCATGACCCAGATCCGCTACCCTTGTCGCAGGCGGAGCAGGAGTACATCAGTCGACAGGCTGAGCAGTGAGGACCTGTTAGTATTCTAGTTTAGTTCCCTTTCAGCATTTTTTCCTGATGTGAGCCCGTGTTTGGGACGTACCTTCTAGATTGTTATTGTTATTGGATTTATTGTTTTCGCATATTATTTCTTGACTCGTTTATTCTGGCTCATGGACATGTACTAGATAGTTTATTTTATTTCTACAGTTCTTGATATCTTCTAGACAGCCATAATGTGACTGTGGAGGGATATTTCCTAGCCACAGGTAGCATGGTTGGCTCTCTCACGTGCCGATCTTAGCGCACTTTGGGAAGCAGGGCATGACACTATTCACCAGCAAAGGGTACAGATCTATAATCTCGTACGACATACCTTATCAATCACATAACACATCTATATCAACCTTATATCATGTCATCTTGCATATACGTCATATCTTGTTAATCTCAATTCATATCGATCTCGATCTCATATTCTATCATTATCAACTCATACTTGAGCTCTTGCAATTCATACTTATCATGATTCACTTTCTCATTTCATACTCTCATATATCAATCCGAGTCATCTATATCTATCATCTCGATATCTCACATCATGTTATCTTATATACCTATATCATATTCTCCAGCCAATATATATTCATTAGTGTCAACTTTTATCATATCATCTTTTTCTAAATCCTATAATCATGTTATGTTAAGTTCGTAGCATATCCTTTATCAAAATTATAAGTTATAAAATGATCTTTCATATCAATGGTTGCGGGGGTGCTATACTACATCCACCCGACTTCCCCTGCAGATATTAAATCTACTCACCTGCTAAGCTTCTCGCTTAGCTGAAGTCGATGTGCTTCGTCGTCTCGGAAGTCCACGCGAAGGTACCTACATTCAATCCACATCGAAATGCAATTAAAACCAATATCCGAAAACCGATACGACACACGATTTGCTCATAGGTTAGAACCTATAGCTTACACATGCAAAAACAACCTAACAACCCTCGTCGTTGACGTACAAACGTTTAACGACCAATTCAAATCCAAATACCAAAACCACGAATTCAAATATCTTAAAAACTTAGCCAAAACACTCTCAAGCAGCTCCCAGATTTTGGCTCGGGTCAAAAAGGACTGAACAAACAAGTACAGGGGATAGATTATTGGGTAAGTGAGATACCGGCAAAACCACAACACCACAGGAAATAGGGGGTCCGGCAAAACATCCTAAATATCCAGCCCCGTCGGTCAAAGTAGGAGCAGATGGGTTCGTACTTCGGTGGTGGTCTTCTAGTGGTTAATCTTGGTCAATGGACTTGTTTGATTTTCTTAAAAACATCCCATATTGCTCCAGATACCTAGTAGTCCTCTAGGTTTCACATAACCGACACGGGAAAATTTTAAGTTCGTGTATCGGGTTTTATTCTCTGTTCTTGGTCCAGAAATCATCTCTAAAGTCTTAAAAACACTCACTACTCCTCTATTGCATCTTAACAAGTCCACAAATCACCGAACATCATCTTGGAAATTTCCAAGATCACAAAACCTAACTAATACGAATTCTAAACTAAACTAGAATATATAAACACAAGCACTAATCTAAAAGTGAACTAGAATATATAAACACAAGCACTAATCTAAAAGTGATGGGATTACCTCATTTGGCAACTTAGAAAAATTCTTGAGTTGCCCAACTTCTTCAAAATCCACATTTGAAAGGTCTAAAGGGTTTAGGATAGGCTTGTGCATCTTTATTGTGAAAGTGGCATGGGTTTAGGTTAGGAATTTGAGATGATACATGGAGGTAGTGAGATGAAGGAGATGAAGAAGAATTATAAAGAAGAGAAGAAGAATGAAGAATGGAGAAGAAGTCAAGGATTACTCTCTCTCTCTCTCTCTCTCTTTCTCTTAAACTCACTCTCCCTCTAAAATATCTCCTTTTGTTTTATTCCCAAATATCTCATGTCATCTCTTTTATTTTCTTTTCTTGTCTAAATCTCACAAACTCACAAGTCATAAACACAAATGAATAACAAGCACATGACATGGTGCACTAGCCATGTAAAAATATAAAAATACGGATTTGGCTTAATCGTGATTAGTAGTGCACTAATCAATTTAATTTAAACTTGCATATAATAAATTCTAAAAATGCCAAAATCCGATAAATATCTTTTTAATGAATAAATTATTTTAATCTCTACTTATATTCCAAATATCGGTATATAATTATACCATTTTACGAAAAACCCCTATTCACAAATCGAATAGTTTTCGCGAAATATATTATTTTAATATTTAATTTCCAAAAATAAAATTTTATATTTCTGAAATGTTACAATCTTCCCCCTTTAAATAAATTCGTCCCCGAATTTAAATTTAAATCCCCAAATACTAAAACATTTCAATAATTAGCTCAAACCAACTGGGTTCCGAAATCACGGAAGATACAGAAATAACACAGCGCATCATGTGCGCAAGAAAATGCGTGCGAAGCTCAAAATCGAACTCCGTCAAGCGTCACCCAATCATCGGAGTTATAAAGGAGATACAAATCTCGAAATCCAATACCATACTCAATTATGCTATACTCTAAATCATAATACATATATAGTACGCATCCTTATAAAACCATTTTAAAAGCTGAATAAAACACATGCAAAATCTTTCCCAAATCGCCGTACTATGCGTAGCTCACGACACAAATGGCGGACGATCATTTGTAAAGTAGTAAATATATACTTATATTTGTTTTTGCTCAATTATACGTCCCACCTTTTTGAAATATCCCAGAAGGTTCTCTTTATAAAATTTCATGTCACTCGCGGACACGTAAGAAATAGCAAGACTATAGCTCCTTTTTGAAAACCTCTTGGTAAACTTTTCATGCATGCAAAAGTACTCAAGCACTGTCCTCAGATCAGTCCTGCTTGGCTACTATACAATATAGTATCTATCATCAAAACACGATACTCATAAATAAAATCAGCCTCAAAAGGCGTATCCAACATCACGTGCGTCTGGTGCGCACGGAAATCAAATCCAATACAAGTGCCACAATATGCACAAAAGCAAAACTAAGTGCAACGAGTGTACACGAAAGCATTTGTCCAGTGCAACGGATGTGCATGACAACAATATCAAGTGCATCTATAGTGCACGAAAATCTCAACCCAGTGCAACTAACATGCATGAATGAAAATCCTAATCAAATGCATCCAATCATGCACGAATAAGATTCTCTATCGAGTGCACCCGGTGTGCCCAAAATCTTATATCATGCGCCCAACATGCGCGAAAATCCAAATCAAGTGCGTCGGATCCGCATAAAACATCTAGTGCAGTAGCGTGCACGATAACGAACGCCAAGTGCAGACGCTCATGAAAACATAAATCTGGTGCAACAAATGCAAGAAATACAAATCTGGGGCAACCAATGCACGAAATACAAATCCGGTGCAACCAATGCATGAAAACTCATCAATATCTCAAATGCTCACAAAAACAACACTGAGTATACCAAGGTGTAAAGAACCATAAATGTGAGAATCTGTGTGCACAAAATCCATCCTAATGCACTGCAAGCACATATAAGCTATACCGAGTGCAAAATTCAAGTCAAGTGCGAATGACATGCACGAAATCGAAATAGACAGTATCGAATCCATGAAACCATAATTACGTGCAATGAAGGCACAAATCAATACCAAGTGCAATAGATATGCATAAATCATAAACCAATGTAGTGGTGTACAGAACATAATCAAGTGCAATGACTGTGTACAAAATATAAATCTTCAGTAGGTGCAGCCATGGTGCACAAAAACATAAATCACGAAACCCAATCATCGAAACTCAAGTCCAAGCGATAACAGTGTGATACTCGGATGACAAAACACAAATCGCAATAACTGACATTGAGGTACACCTCCTACAATATCGAAAAATATGCCGGTGCACCCAAAGCTTGCAGAGCAAGAGCATCTACTTGCCTCCTACTCACAGTATGGCGTCCCCGGTCTCAGGGTCCTCATTTTCTCTATGGATTACCAATCTCACGATCCTTTGGCTCGTCGGCCCGGTCAGATGCACTAACGGAACAGTCCCGCTCTGGAACTCCTCTGATCACTGTTTGGCCAATCAACATGACCACTCTTAACGGCACATTACTGACGGCGGCATCTGGCCCTCTGAATACGCACGATATAACTGATCCTGGGTGCAAATCTTTATCGCTGCGGTGTCATGGAAAGAACCTACTCGTGGCTTCTTCCGATCCCACCTATGCTGAACTATACGAAGGTTGGCACTCTTGCATAACTCTTTTCTCATAACCGGACAGCTGTGTCCTCAGCACGGCTTTCATCTGGAATTTGGCTGTATCTAACGCCTCTGCACACATATCAGTCCTCTAGAATCCACGGAGAGTAACAATCGCTCGTTAACATCTTGCACGAACCTCTTGTTCCACTCATCTTTATTATCGTCCACTTCGACGTCATCTCTTGCTGTCTGTGTATTGCAATTCATTCTCGGCTACGGTCAATCCAGAGTCTCTCACACGGACTCGAAATTAAAAACTCAGTATCTTCATCACTCTGTAGAAGATATCTAGCCGAAAACGTCCTCGGAAACTCATCCAAATCATCGGAGGAATACACTTTATTCGTCCGTTCTCGATCAACTCAAAACGCGTCTGGATGAGGTCCTTCTATCCGAAACTGGTCAACTTACCGATCTCACATCGGAGCATCCGACGAACAACGTCCTCTCTTGATCGATCTACTCTAGATCCAAGTAAGATCCTTCAACTGGAATTCTTCAACTCAACTGAGCTTGCATCGGCACATCAAATCTGATGAATCATATCAATCGCTCAAGTTAAGATAGACTGGCTAACTCCTGTCATATATCTTTCTGGATGCTCCAGCGGTTTCAGCTCATAGACTCAGGAATCGACATCCCATCAATCTCAGCAACAGCTGGGTCATCTGTCTGTACAGTAGACAACATCACGATCTCTGAGGTAGGCTGTACATCAACAGTCCTCTCAATCTGGCAGTCTCTATCAATGGTCCGATCATCTGGTGCAAAACCGAACACTCACCTCAAATGAAAGATCACGATACAAATACTATACCCACACATCCTTATGTCACCAGAAAACATCATGGTCAACCCTCATCCGTGACGAGCTCGCTCTGACCGCATCCCAAGCAGCAGCTCTCTCTGCGCTCAAACCATGGTGACAGGAACCTCAAACAGGTATCGATAAAGATAGATCAAATGAACGAGAGAAATCAACAAATCCTAAATGGATATATGATCAGATGAACGAATAGTATCACAGATCTCAAGATATGTACATCCTAAGGTTTCTTAAATGGAGTATCGTATCGTAAGTTTGCCGCGGAGCATACGTACGGTACGCCGCGGAACATACATACGGTACATCACTCTACTCAAGCTACCTACTCCATCAATCAAAGTCAACCTATAAAAAAAAATTCGGGTCTAATACCCCCCCGTCAAGTCTAAGTTTCGTAAGGTCAAGCCTAGGTTCCGAAATATATACGCCGTAGACTCCGCATAGTCAAACCCAGACTGAAACCAAGGTTAAACCTAACGCTCTGATACCAATTTTGTCACGACCCATAATTTAGCACGTGACCGGCACTTAAATTACGCAACGTCTAAAGGCGTAACGTAAATCAAGTAAGCTGAAGCCCCGAAAATCTAAACCTTTTTGCGGAAAATAGTGGGGGTGCAGTTTTGAAATAAAGGTATAATGAATCATGTTTTTTCTATAAATGCATAGCTAATGAAACATAAAAATGCAAGTGGATTATACTAGTTGAAGACATGTTTCGACTTTTTATTTAAAAAATTTGGCAGCACCTCCCTTGTATGTTTTGATCCAAAAACATATACACAACAATATATAGGCATCCTCATGTGGGAGCTTGCTCTTCGCCAACCGATGGAATCACAACCACGCAACAATATATATACGATGCCTAACAGCGAAGATCAACCCAGAAAGAACACAAAAGAAGCAAGATATCAAAACTCAAGAAAGAGATCATAAACCCATCGCTCTAAGTCTCGTACAATACCCAGTCTGACTAGGTCTACCAATATACAAATTCTAGTCACTGATTTGATTTGATGGAGTTTATCTAGATACAACGGAATATATAAAGTACGAGAGTGGGCACGATCCAACATGTGTCCCACTAACCAAAGCAAAAACCCTGGATGAAGCTGCGTGCCAGCGATATCGCAACTGATCCCATGCGGTCAAACCAGCAAGAAGTGTGGCACAACGGGGGTAAGTTGCCAACTCGTGAGTAGAAAACATCAGCAAGTAGAAATCGAATAAAACAACGATTTCTTAGGTCACTATATCCCGAAGGTAATACTATGATATCTAGAGTGACCATGTATACATATATGTCAACAATCGAGTCAATACAATGACATAAATAAATAAACATCTGACATCATATGGCTGGATGCATGTGGATATCATCCACGTGTCCATCAACGACACAATCAATATCACGGAACCTGAGTGTCCCATACCGACACTCGAAACATCATGAAAACATATGCCTGTATATATATATATATATATATGAGGATATCAACCACGTATGTCCATCAACGACAAATCAACAACATGGAATCTGAGTGTCCAACACCGACACTCAAAATATCATGAAAATCCGTGTTCAGCATCGACACGTAAATCCTCATATCTCGGGCTCCATCAGTCCGGATCAGCCCATATCATGACCACGGTCGGTATCCTCCAGATATCCGCTGCGTCAAACTATCTCGGGCTCCGTTAGTCCGGATTGGCCCATATCATCTTACGACTTCGGTCGGTATCCTCCAGATATCCGCCGATCCCAAAACTATCACCGGTAGATAGTGCTCCCCTGCAAGGCTCACCGCTAAACAATACGAGTCTTCTTGCCCCGGGGTTCCTCACCGGGTCCACCATATACTCGCAGACGGTGCCTACCGCTCCTCGAATCGGGTATACTCACTGCTCAGAACCGAGAAAACTCATGGTGGACACCTTGAAATATCATATCAAGAGAAACCGCATTTTTAAAACAATACACAATTTCCTTTGAAATTAAACTGCGGTTCTCAAATCCAAAGATCTCATAAAAACAACATCTCAATGCATATAACTATAAAGTACGATGTATGGAATATAGAGTAGTAATATGAGCATATCGAGTATATTATGAAAGCATTTCAAGTGATAATACTGAACAATGATGTACTTTTAAGGTTAAGAGTAATATCATGATAGGGTAGTTCTACTGTGTAAGTAGCATGGCAATTACCGATGATGAATGTGTGTGTGCCGGCAAATCTGTGTAAGTGTAACATGCGCATCAACGGTAATTGTGCAGGTGAACTAGCAAATGCTATCATATAACATTAAATACTGGAAACATAATAGGTATCACACGAGGAATAATCCAATATAAACATAAACTATAATAAGGTAGCCTCTTTATGTCAACGATCCCGCCTCATAGTATCAAGTGTAGCAATATCCTCGATCATCATTCTCAATTTATGAGCGCGGATCAAATATTCGGTAAACGCATCGCGTACGGTAATCCACCGTACGGTGTCATAAACAGAGTAGGGAATCTATCATCCTATTCACCAGCAAAGGGTACGGATCTATAATCTCGTACGACATATCTTATCAATCACATAACACATCTATATCAATCTTGTATCATGTCATCTTGCATATACGTCATATCTTGTTAATCTTAATTCATATCGATCTTGATTCATATCCTATCATTATCAACTCATACTTGTCCTCTTTCAGTTCATACTTATCATGATTCACTTTCTCATTTCATATTCTCATATATCAATCCGAGTCATCTATATCTATCATCTCAATATCTCACATCATGTTATCGTATATACCTATATCATATTCTCCAGCCAATATATATTCATTAGTGTCAACTTTCTTCATATCATCTCTTTATAAATCCTATAATTATGTTATCTTAAGTTCGTAGCATAACCTTTATCAAAATTATAAGTCATAAAACGATCTTCCATATCAATGGTTACGGGGGTGCTATACGCCATTCACCCGACTTCCCCCGTAGATATAAATCTACTCACCTGCTAAACTCCTCGCTTAGCCGAAGTCGATGTGCTTCGTCGTCTCGGAAGTCCACACGAAGGTACCTACAGTCAATCCACATCGAAATGCAATTAAAACCAATATCCGAAAACCGATACGGCACAAGAATTGCTCATAGGTTAGAACCTATAGCTTACGCATGCAAAAACAACCAAACAACTCTCGTCATTGACGTACAAACGTCCAAAGACCAATTCAAATCCAAATTCCAAAACCACGAATTCAAATATCTTAAAAACATAGCAAAAACACTCTCAAGTAGCTCCCAGATTTTGGCTCAGGTCAAAAGGAACAAAACAAACAAGTACAGGGGATAGATTATAGGGTAAGTGAGCTACCGGCAAAACCACAACACCACAGGAAATAGGGGGTCCGGCGAAACATCCCAAATATCCAGCACCGCCGGTCAAAGTAGGAGCAAATGGGTTCGTACTTCAGTGGTGGTCTTCTAGTGGTTAATCTAGGTCAATGGACTTGTTTGATTTTCTTAAAAACATCCCATATTGCTCCAGATACCCTGTAATCCTCTAGGTTTCACAAAATCGACATGGGATAATTCTATGTTCGTGTATCGGGTTTTATTCTCTTTCTTGATCCAGAAATCATCTCTAAAGTCTTAAAATCACTCACTACTCCTCTATTGCATCTCTTAGCAAGTCCACAAATCACCAAACATCATCTTGGAAATTTCCAAGATCACAAAACCTAACTAATACGAATTTTAAACTAAACTAGAGTATATAAACACAAGCACTAATCTAAAAATGATGGGATACCTCATTTGGAAACTTAGGAAAATTCTTGAGTTGCCCAACATCTTCAAAATCCACACTTGAAAGGTCTAAAGGGTTTAGGATAGGCTTGTGCATCTTTATTGTGAAGGTGGCATGGGGTTTAGGTTAGGAATTTAAGATGATACATGGAGGTAGTGAGATGAAGGAGATGAAGAAGAATTATGAAGAAGAGAAGAAGAATGAAGAAAGAAGAAGAATGGAGAAGAAGTCAAGGATTACTCTCTCTCTCTCTCTTAATCTCACTCTCTTTTAAACTCACTCTCCCTCTAAAATATATCCTTTTGTTTTATTCCCAAATATCTCATAGCATCTCTTTTATTTTCTTTTCTTTTCTAAATCTCACAAACTCACAAGTCACAAACACAAATGAATAAAATGCACATGACATGGTGCACTAGCCATGTAAAAATGTAAAAATACGGATTTGCCTTAATCGTTATTAGTAGTGCACTAATCAATTTAATTTAAACTTGCATATAATAAATTCTAAAAATGCCAAAATCCGATAAATATCTTTTTAATGAATAAATCATTTTAATCTCCACTTATATTCCAAATATCGGTATATAATTATACCATTTTACGAAAATCCCCTATTCGCAAATCGAATAGTTTTCGCGAAATATTTTATTTTAATATTTAATTTCCAAAAATATTATTTTATATTTCTGAAATGTTATAGGTTGTCCGGCCTATGTCAAGAGGAAAAATCCGGACAAACTTGAGGCATGATCAGTTCTTTGCAAGATTGTGGGATATCTAACGAATGCATATGGATATCTTTTCTACCACAGTGAGGAACAAAAGGTGTTTGTTGCTCACCATGCCATCTTTTTAGAAAAGTAATTTCTTGTAAAAGAAATTAGTGGTAAAGAGGTAGAACTGGGAGAAGTTCCAGCTGCACAGACTACAACTGAAGATTTAGTGGAACCAGAGGATTCGATAGTTCCCAACGAAGCTCAGCCTCTCCGCCGATCTAGTAGGGTTCATCATCCACATGAGAGATACTACAGTTTTCTCATTAATGGTGAGAGCGAGGATTGCATCATGGAAGATGGTGACCCAACTAGCTTCGAGCAGGCCATCACGAGTGGGGACTCTGTGAAATGGCTGGATGCAATGTGATCTGAGATGGAATCCATGTCCACCAACAAAGTATGGACTTTGGAAGTTGCTCCCGAAAGGGTAAAACCCATTGGGAGAAAATTGATCTTTAAGAAGAAAATTGGTGTAGATGGAAAAGTTGAGACTATCAAAGCTAGACTTGTAGCAAAAGGTTTTCGTCATAGACCAGGTGTGGATTATGATGAAACCTTTTCTCCAGGAGCTATGCTTAAGTCCATCCGGATCCTACTTGCCATCACTGCATACCATGACTACGAAATCTGGCAGATGGATGTTAAGACCACATTTCTGAATGGTGATTTAGAAGAGAGCGTGTACATGACTCAGCCAGAGGGCTTCGTGGACAGTGGGAGCAGCGGAAAGGTGTGCAAGCTGCTTAAATCAATTTACGGGTTAAAGCAGGCATCGCAGAGTTGGAACATCTGTTTTGATGTTGTAGTCAAAGAGTTTGACTTCGTCAAAAACGTAGATGAACCTTGTGTATACAAGAAGGTAGCAGAGAGTAAGGTCTGTAAGGTTCCCTAGCACAACAGCAAGGTTTCGGGAGGCATCGTCCATGCCATTTTCAAAAAAATGTCATGCTAAACAACCCTAATCCTAAATTCTTTAACTAGAGATTTAGACAATATCAAATGTAAACTACATCTAGAGAACAAGAATACAACATTTGTAGACGGTCCTTCTCTTCACTTGCTCTGTGTAGTAGTCCCGCGACTCCACTAGGCTTCTCTTGAGACTTTGAACGAGCTTCCTCCGACGACCTTCGTGCCGAAGATGATCCACGCGAAGTCCCTCCAAATCAAGCTATCTTTACACTAAACTCTTTAGCGTATGAAACACATTACACTTGATCGCTAGTCAAGTGTAGGATGATGAAGTAGGGGATGTTAAGAGCTCACTAGTTTGTGTTCAAGCTTCATGATTCACATCACATGTGAGGGTTGAAGCTTGAGCCATGACAAGAGCAGGAAGAAGAAGCTAGAGAGCAACCATGGAAGCAACTCAAGAAAATTAGCTAAGTGCTGGTCTTGACCCTTCACTCATTCAAGCATGGAATTATGCAATATAAAATTGCAACCATGCTTGAATAGTGAGTCAAGATGAATAAACTAAAGTTAATCCCATGCTTGCAACCATGCTTCCACTTTCCACCTCATTTCTATTTTCACAAAATAGAAATTTAAATGTCATGCTTCATTATATATATATATATATATATATATCATATATATTAATATATACATAATGAAGAATAATTAGTGAGCTAATGATATTAGTTAAGATATAATTATATCACATATAATATATATCACATTATTAAATCAACACTTGATCTAATAACCCGGTTATATCATATATGACCGACTAATATCATTTATCTGTATAACATTATTGAATCAACACTTGATTCGACAATATGGTTATATCACATATAACCAAGCCGATAACAGATGACTGCCAGATTACAATACGGTATCGCATACTCGTATTTAATCAGGCCCACACACATATCACATATGTGTCCTACTTCGTTTCGCTTGAACCAGGGAACTTCTGTGTGGAACACTAAAGACTCGTCAATACGTAAGCAGTAGGTGATGATCACACCAGTCACCTACAAACCGTCAGCGGTACTAGCTGGACGTAACGGCTGCCTGGGTATTGAGCGATATGAAGATCAACAAGCAAGCCTGTCCATAGTCTCCATGAAGCCTATCAGTAACACTACCGTACAGTCCAGTCTCTTCGTCTGATATGTCGCATATCATGTCTAGGGGTGGAAATCGTCAGACCCCAGTAACGTGATAAGTCATGCCAATGTCTGGCCTATAACGGTTCGAGAAACTACTGATAACACTTATCAGTAAATCTCGGCAGCAGACCAGGCCAGGGACTTCCAGTTATAGCCAATCGAGCATAGCGCAACATCAACCCCCAATACTGGGAGAGACGAAACCCCGCCTATTGCTCATTGCCTCTATACGACTCGGGACTGTACCCAAAATCCACCTGTTTGCACATCTCCTTTGAGCATGGTAGGGAGGAAATCAAAGCACAGTGGAGCCGCACAAGACTCTATGACGATCTTGGGTCTACAGACTAACCTATACCAGTGTCACCAGAGGACTGCTATCTGACGATAAGTATACTACCATATAGGAGTCCTCGGCGAGTCCTGTTCAGTGTACCCAGTCTCCACTGATCACCCATATACCATCTTTGATGTCAAAAACCAATGGATGTGGGTGTTGGAGATAGTGCCCTCAGAGTCAATTATTGGATCACAGGTACGTGATTGCAATGATTGAGGGAGGACCTATCCCGGTAGGACAGTCTTACTCGAGATGATAGTATGCTATCTGGTTTACCTTTATCATCGTGTACTGTTTTAAGTGACCTGACACGTCGCTATTACACGTTGATAGAGCCCCTAGGATTCTTGCTTGACCACCAGCAGTATGAGGGCGATCATATAAGTGGGAGCTGGGGGTCTATAAGCTTATCCTTAAACGGTCCCTAGTCGTGGGAGTTTCGAGACTGGGCATCGATACTCCATTAGTAGACTAGTGTATACAGTCGAGACCCCGACGAGGGGCGGTGGCCGGTCTCACAAGCCACTGGTGTCAGTTGAATCACCTAAGATGTATACAGGTTCTCATTGGGTTATGAGTACACCGGACAGGACTCGCCGGGAACATGCTAGTTGGTCATATACCAGACGTCAGATGGCAGTTCCCTGGTGACATGTGTGCAGGTTAGTTCATCGACCTGGGGATCGTCATTTGTTTCGTGTGAGTTCCCACTGTACTTTGATTACTACCCTACCACGGCTCAAAGGAGTCGTGCAAACAGGTTTTAGTTGGGTACAGTCCCGAGCCACATGGAGGCAGTGAGCGTATCTTCAGGGGTTCGTCTCTCCCGGTATTGGGGGTGAGGTCGTGCTGTGTCTAGGAGAGCCATTACACAAAGTCCTTGGCCAAGGAAAGGAGATTTACTGGTAGGTATTCCAGTAGTATCTCAGGGTGTTCTGGGCTACACTCCGACACGACTTGTACCGCTTTTGGGGGTCTGATTTTTACCAACCCCCTAGGCCCGCCATGCGATACTCATAGACGAACGGACCGGACTGTACGGATATTGTCACTGACAGGCTCAGTAGGGTTGTCAGGCTGAGTTCACTCACAGACGTCCCTTTTAGTCAATACTTGGTAGCCCGTTACGTATTGGCTTATACCTCTGACGTGCTAGTGGTTAAATCCACAACCGAGGTGTTGATGAGTCTTTAGAGTCCCCCACATTCTGTTACTCAGCTTTCGGGCGAAAGGTTGTAGAGGCCGTATGGAGATATGGCAAGGTCCGATCAGATACGTGCGGTATTGCACGGATCAGGATCGGACAGTTTGTACTATAGGCCGTATGGTTATATGGCAGGGTTCGATCAGATACGTGCGGTATTGCACGGATCAGGATCGAACGGATATTACTAGCCGGTTTTGGTATAAGCCGGATCCTAGTATAGTACAGTGTAGATTTTGTCTCATTGCATTTGTATTTCGGTCGGAATACAAATGCGGGTGTGTATGCACAGTATCGGGGTTTTCCTGTAATTTATTACGGGACCAGTTTTCTGGAGTTGCCAGTTTGCTTTTAGTTTCGGCCGATTTCCTTTGTTCCGTTCATTGGCCGAAGATTGGTGGAGGAGGGCTTATTTGCATTGTTGCAAATAAGCAATTGTGGAGGGGGTCTTTGCATATTTCCTTGTATCATGATGGCTCACCATACCTTGACCTTGCTTGTCCTTTTGCTTCATGATGGTGTCATGATGGCTTGGCCTTTGTTGTGATGATGAGGTTGGTGGAGTATGGCTTTGTTGATAATCATTTCCTTTCATGATATCATTTTCCTCTCTCTCTCTCTTGTATCATATGAGTGAGGCTCCCATTTTGGATACACTTATCTCATTCTCCCCATTCCTCTTGAGATGGCCGGCCATGTATAGGAGGGGGCTGTCCAAATATTTTGGGGAGGGTATATGGTTCATTTCATGCTCCAAAAATGTCCCCAAATTCCTCCACATAGTTCTTGTTTCATACCTCCACCAAAAGGCAATTCCACAACCCCAAAAGTGAGACACAAGTTCTACTAAACATTCTACAGCAAATCTTGGGCACGTCGAGTAGCCGGCTTCGTGCCCGAGTTGCCTCGGCATTGAGGTGGGAGCCCGTAAACAAAGTAGGCGATGTGGTGCATTTCCGGCGACGAGGAGGAGGCAGGATTTTCCTCAGGAGATCGGGACCATGACGAGAAGACCGGAGGACTTGGATCGTCGGTATATCTCTATTCCCTTTCTTGTAGTTAGCTAGGACTAGTTAATGGTTCGATCCGGGTATTAGTGCGCGGCGGTTTGCCAGTTCAAGAAAAATTTAAGTTATTCACCGCTTCCGCATTTAGCCGTCGGATTGACGGCCGGGGCGCCGCCGTGCACTTACAGTGGTATCAGAGCCTCGCCATTAACTTAGTCTAGCTTGGTGTAATGTGTTTTTTGAGTTCCGATCGATCGAAATGTCCAAAAACCCGTATTTGCTCACGACAGTTTTCTGTTGGAAATTTTTGGTGTCGAAAAATTTTTCAGGTTGTAAAATATTGATGTACTGGAAAATCTAAGAGCTCTGTAAAAATTCGACGAAGTAACTCCACAGTTGGAGCGCGGAACCGCCGCGAAAACCACCTTCCCGCCGCCCTTCCGCCGCGCACTGTGGAGATCACTTCACCAATTTTTTTCAGAGGCCTTCTGGGCTTAAAATATGGGTTTTGGAATATTAAAATTGGGCCCAGGATTTCTGTGACAGCTACAGTTTTTTTTTTGGGGCCCACTTGTTAATATTCGATCGGTCGGATATTTTAAACACATTTTTCACAGTATTTACATTATATCTGCGACCGTGAATGTCACTCGATCGGTAAATCCGGTCTAACTGCTATAGCCCGGTTAGACGGATTTGCGAACGTGATTTTCACGTTGATGTTTTGTTTTTGCTGTGATGTTGCGGATCGGTCGTGGGGGATAGCCTGGATGCAATGCTAGTACAGTTTTGTTGTATTATGTACATTTGATATTGCGGGGCGAGCGTCCGACATGTGGACTGCCGTCACTGCCTGTTTGTATTATTATTTTGGGGCACGACCTGGTTGCGGTCGATGTACCCGTTGTATGTATATTTTATTTTCTGTACTAGGATTGCCCCGCGGAGGGGTGCACGGATAGCCGGGTTCTGGAGGGCAACAAGCCCGCATCTCATGGCATTGAGACGGAGGGGGCTTCACTCTAGGATTGGCGGGCTATTCACCGCACTCGTAGGGGGTACAGGTTGACCCAGGAGGGGTGCCCAAGTTACCGGATTCCGTGAAGTGCTGGGTGGTCCATTCACGTAGCTGAAGGGGGCTGCCTCGCTTCAGGTTTTGGCGGGTAACTTGCCGCGCCCGTAGGGGTCTAGGATTTCATTGCACAGGCTATCCACACGACCAGGGGAACGTCGGGTTTCAGCGGCTCTGTAAAACCCGGGGATCCCAGATATCTGTATTGTTTCTGTGATGCTGTACATTTCTGTGATGTTGCATTTTATTCACGCCTTGAGCGAATATAATATATTGGTATATATATTAGTAGATGTTGTATATGTTTTACATCCGCGCTAGTCCAGTCCCCGCTCTGTCGTTAGTTAGCTAACCTAACGGGTAATGACGGGACCCAGTGGCGAATGCGGATGGCATATACGTACATCAGTATATTTTCGTTCTTTTTAGTGTGATCAATTGATGGGACTGCATTGATTCGGATCAATGCAAGTTAAAAACAAACCTAATCTGATGTTGTTGGAACACTTTTCAAAAAGCTGTTATTGCAAGGACGTTCACTTTTGTTTTGCATCGTGGTATTCAGTTAGAATATCCTGCTCCTCAGTCGACGAGGCAAGGGCCGAGATCCCTTCACCGGGAGTGACCCCTTGGACAGAAGTTTGCGTCAGGGCATTAACTTCACTATAGCCGATTACTTTTGCTTTGCATCGCGGTATTCATTTGGAATATCCTGCACCCCATTCTACGGGGAAAGAGCCGAGATCCCTTCACCGGGAGTGACCTCTTTAGCAAAGGTTTTCGTCACTATATTTTTAAAAAGCTATCCGTTCCTTCAACGATATCAAGTTCATTACGTTAAAGGTTTTCGCCAGAAACCATTCGTAGCCCTCCGTCGTTTCAGACGGGTAGCACGTAGTATTCATGCTATGTTTGTTGACCTTCGTCAAGGCATAGTGTATGGTAGCTGCTTGTTACCTTTCTGCTGCATAGATAGATGCGTTGGTTTGGGACAGTCGTATAGCCTTGTTGACCTTCGTCAAGGGCTTGTACGGGTGGATTCAAATTAACCTGGAGAATGACGGGTAGAACTTGACATGTGACTTATGATTTGTTGGCCTTCGTCAAGGTCGTAAGAGCATGGGGCAGAAATCACATCGGGAGTTTCAAAAGAATTGAAACTTGCCAGATATGCGCATACCTTCTGGAGTGTGACACCGTGAGCGGATTCCGTCACGTTATCATGCGATGATAGTTGGATCCCGATTCCCACTGATGAGTTGGTTTACTCCTCGGGTGATCCCGACTAATTCTTCTTTCAGGTTTGGAGGAGAATTTGAGGTACAGTGGGAGGTTTCCAGATTAGATGAAATGGTGACCATTCTGATCTAGGTTAGAGTGCACGCTGAGTGTTTCTTTTCTCTCTCTCTTTGGCAGCGACCATTGACCCGACCCTAAGACTTTGACTCAGTGACCAAGTTGACCGAACCTTCTTAAACACCGGCTTTTGGATTGTCAGAGTTGCAAACCTCATTGCCACTCTTACTTTTACCCTTTTTCTCCAGGACACCCCGTTTTACTACGAACGTCCACTTCCATTGGACAAAACCATCGTATGGTTAGATACGAACTCGAAAGAATTTATTCGAGGATGGTTTCCGGTTCTGGAGAAAACGGATAGGATTATTCAGTTGTCTTTTCCTTTTACCCTCTCTCAGGTTACGAGTACTCCTTGGTTTAGGGGTAGTACACCTATTACGCAAATTGGATTGTCTTCTTCCAAACCTTAGGCTGGTGCCGACCGGTAGGGAATGAAGAAAACCAATTAGCATAACGATGGTGTGCAGAAGGTATTAAGTTCAGACAAAGCAAGGGATTAGTAAGAGGGCAAAGTAAATTGCAACAGATTTTCACGACCAAACCAAATATTTCGTTACCACTCCCACATCACCTTTGTATTTCTCCAGGACACTCCGTATCACTACGAAGATCCACAGTTTATTTGGATACTCCATCGTATGGTTATATACGAACTCGAATGGAACTTGTTCCAGTTCGGGGATGGATTCTGGTTCAGGAGAAATAGGAATAAGGTTTATTCGGTTGTCTTTTATCTTCACCCTCTCTCATTGCGAGTGTTCCTAGGATTGGGACAGTACACCCATTATGCTTATTGGATAGTCTTCTTCCAAACCATAGGCTGGTGCCGAACGGTAGGGAAGGAAGAAAACCATTTGGCCTAAAGGGGTGTGCAGAAGGTAAAGACTAAAGACATATGAAGGGATTTGGAGAGGTGGCAAAGAATTATACGGTTACAATCGTGAATTTGGAAGAGGCATTACTAGGAATACCGGGATACCCCATCGAAACATTTCAATGTTTCAGTTTCACTGTGTACTATTAAAAGAAAACTGATTTCCCGATTAGATACTTACTCCAGGGTATGTATTTACCAGGTTTGATTCTCACATCTGTATGGTTTTACAGATGATGAGTGGGAGTAGGTTATTGGGAATTGGGTGATCATCCTCATTATATCCGGATTCGTTGTAATCGGCGATATTTGAGGAAATCACCTGGGTTGTTTGCCGGTCGGCAAATATTTGGTTTTGAATATCCGCTGTTATGCACCAATTTCAAATTGATATATCTGTACGTCTATTTTTATAGAGTGAGATGTACCTTTTTGAAATTATGTCTACGACATTTACCTATATCAGTGGATGGTTAGGTAAGGAGCATTAAACAGCGGTGTAATTCTTCTTAACCATAAGTACAGTTTTCAACCTACGACACACAGTGAATGAGTTATCAGACTCAAGGGACTTATACAGAGTATTGTATGTTGTCCAGGGTCCATCAGGACAGAGGGGTTGGTCCTCGTACTATATTCGGTTTACTTATGACTTCTCTACTTTTTAGACAGGTGTTTCGTGGAAACACAGGGTCTGAATTTTGAGAAGTTATAGGTATTTGAATAGAGTAGAGAACCAGGTGTAGCAAGTATCGGGATTCTTCAAAGTGATCGAAGATGTAGATACTTGTATATGGTATTCAGTTGATAGTAATGATAAAGAGAACTTGCTTCTCTTTCAGGTTACTCATAATTGGAAGCATTCCTAAGTTGAGTTACGCTGATCGGCCTTCTTCCATTTAGTTGACATGTGCTGGGGACAGCTGCATGATTTGAATCTGGTTCAATTAAATCAGTGCCTCTGTTTCTATATTGGATATAGAACAGTTCATATCTTAACGATGTTAAGGTACGGGGAGTTGTCCGGTTTATGATTAAAACCAGACACTGGACGACTCAAGGCACGTTTCTGTAATGGCTGTTTGTGGGTTGACCCAGGCTATGACGAGGGTTGACTTTCTACCATCTGGATGAACAATAGCGATATTGTTCTAGACTCGCCACAGTTTTATTAAAGATGGATTTTTTCAGAAAAGAGTAGTGGGAGTATGGTAGAACTGGAAGTGATTCCAGAACCACAAACGATTACTGAAGATTTGATAAGGAACCTAAAGATTCAATCTGGATTGACATTCCATTGGCCACTACGCAGATAAGGTGGGTAACTTCAGGCACCCGAGAGGCACTACGGTAGCCTCAAGGACGGTGACAGGGAAGTTCTTGTTTACCCACAATTGCCATTGCTGTTGTTCCAGGTTACGAGACCCGGCGGGAGGATGAGTATAGCGTCGTTCTAAACCAGTTTTAGAAGTGTACGTCTATATGACTCTGCCAGAGGGTTGTCGTAGTCAGTGGGAGCAGCGGAAGCATTGGTGGACAGGTTGCTTATGTCTATTTATAGACTAGAGCAGATGTAGCGGAGATAGATCATCTATTTCTGACGTGACAGTCATGGGTTTGACTTCATCAGAATAGGGGATGGATCTGTTGAGAAGGTAGTAGGGTGTGATATCCTGGTATTTGGATGATATACACAGAGTAGGAAAAGAAACTCCTACACTACGATCGGTTATACTTTGGTTGTCACACAGTTGTTTCTCCACAAAGGAAATGGATTTTATATCAGACATACTGGTTACTAGATCTATGGTTTTAGATCTAGATTTGGGTGGTTTCCCAATCAGGGTACTTGACAGCATTCTAAGAGTATTTAGGATGGACGACTCCTGGCACGGTAGTGTACCTGCAGGTAATGGAGTCACCCTCTCCAAAGGTGTCTTACAGACTAAAGGGGAGAGGGACGGGCATGATTGGCAGATCACTTGCTCAGGCAATTGAGTCAATCGTGAGATGTCAAGTACCACACCAGATGTTGTTCTTGCACTAGATGCAATAAGTTGACATTAATCCAATCCTGGAGAAACAGTCGGAAGCAGTTTTAGAACATAAGTGGATGTTCTAGGGAGATGATAACGACAGCCTCATTCAGGAGACAGTTATCATTCCAGGCTTCCAAGGTGACATGGACGACAAGGAGGTTGTCAGAGTTATATTTTTCCTTCTGATGAGGGGCAGTATTTTGGACAGGTGGTCCAAGGCAATACTGAGGGAGGCATGGCGCGCAGGACACTGATTAAGTTCAGTTGTCAATACAGTCTAAGAAGTTTGGATTTGGAGTTCATTTATGAGCTAGGTCCCATCAGACATCCAGACATATTCTGAGACAAGTATTGCTCTTTTCGGGAGATGGCTTTCTCCGCGAACTTGAGATATAGAGAGACATAGAAAGAAACAACTAAGCGGATCCACTCACTGAGGCTATTCCTCGAACGCAATAGTTCCGCAAACGAGCTTTGTGAGACTGACTAGTAGAGGAGTTGGATGTTCGGTATCACACGGGCTGTGAGTATGCGACATCGCAATAATTAGCCTTGAGTGCAAGTGGGAGATTGTTGGAGATAGTGCCCTCAGAGTCAATTATTGGATCACAGGTACGTGATTGCAATGATTGAGGGAGGACCTATCCCGGTAGGACAGTCTTACTCGAGATGATAGTATGCTATCTGGTTTACCTTTATCATCGTGTACTGTTTTAAGTGACCTGACACGTCGCTATTACACGTTGATAGAGCCCCTAGGATTCTTGCTTGACCACCAGCAGTATGAGGGCGATCATATAAGTGGGAGCTGGGGGTCTATAAGCTTATCCTTAAACGGTCCCTAATCGTGGGAGTTTCGAGACTGGGCATCGATACTCCATTAGTAGACTAGTGTATACAGTCGAGACCCCGACGAGGGGCGGTGGCCGGTCTCACAAGCCACTGGTGTCAGTTGGATCACCTAAGATGTATACAGGTGCTCATTGGGTTATGAGTACACCGGACAGGACTCGCCGGGAACATGCTAGTTGGTCATATACCAGACGTCAGATGGCAGTTCCCTGGTGACATGTGTGCAGGTTAGTTCATCGACCTGGGGATCGTCATTTGTCTCGTGTGAGTTCCCACTGTACTTTGATTACTACCCTACCACGGCTCAAAGGAGTCGTGCAAACAGGTTTTAGTTGGGTACAGTCCCGAGCCACATGGAGGCAGTGAGCGTATCTTCAGGGGTTCGTCTCTCCCGGTATTGGGGGTGAGGTCGTGCTGTGTCTAGGAGAGCCATTACACAAAGTCCTTGGCCAAGGCAAGGAGATTTACTGGTAGGTATTCCAGTAGTATCTCAGGGTGTTCTGGGCTACACTCCGACACGACTTGTACCGCTTTTGGGGGTCTGATTTTTACCAACCCCCTAGGCCCGCCATGCGATACTCATAGACGAACGGACCGGACTGTACGGATATTGTCACTGACAGGCTCAGTAGGGTTGTCAGGCTGAGTTCACTCACAGACGTCCCTTTTAGTCAATACTTGGTAGCCCGTTACGTATTGGTTTATACCTCTGACGTGCTAGTGGTTAAATCCACAACCGAGGTGTTGATGAGTCTTTAGAGTCCCCCACATTCTGTTACTCAGCTTTCGGGCGAAAGGTTGTAGAGGCCGTATGGAGATATGGCAAGGTCCGATCGGATACGTGCGGTATTGCACGGATCAGGATCGGACAGTTTGTACTATAGGCCGTATGGTTATATGGCAGGGTTCGATCAGATACGTGCGGTATTGCACGGATCAGGATCGAACGGATATTACTAGCCGGTTTTGGTATAAGCCGGATCCTAGTATAATACAGTGTAGATTTTGTCTCATTGCATTTGTATTTCGGTCGGAATACAAATGCGGGTGTGTATGCACAGTATCGGGGTTTTCCTGTAATTTATTACGGGACCAGTTTTCTGGAGTTGCCAGTTTGCTTTTAGTTTCGGCCGATTTCCTTTGTTCCGTTCATTGGCCGAAGATTGGTGGAGGAGGGCTTATTTGCATTGTTGCAAATAAGCAATTGTGGAGGGGGTCTTTGCATATTTCCTTGTATCATGATGGCTCACCATACCTTGACCTTGCTTGTCCTTTTGCTTCATGATGGTGTCATGATGGCTTGGCCTTTGTTGTGATGATGAGGTTGGTGGAGTATGGCTTTGTTGATAATCATTTCCTTTCATGATATCATTTTCCTCTCTCTCTCTCTTGTATCATATGAGTGAGGCTCCCATTTTGGATACACTTATCTCATTCTCCCCATTCCTCTTGAGATGGCCGGCCATGTATAGGAGGGGGCTGTCCAAATATTTTGGGGAGGGTATATGGTTCATTTCATGCTCCAAAAATGTCCCCAAGTTCCTCCACATAGTTCTTGTTTCATACCTCCACCAAAAGGCAATTCCACAACCCCAAAAGTGAGACACAAGTTCTACTAAACATTCTACAGCAAATCTTGGGCACGTCGAGTAGCCGGCTTCGTGCCCGAGTTGCCTCGGCATTGAGGTGGGAGCCCGTAAACAAAGTAGGCGATGTGGTGCATTTCCGGCGACGAGGAGGAGGCAGGATTTTCCTCAGGAGATCGGGACCATGACGAGAAGACCGGAGGACTTGGATCGTCGGTATATCTCTATTCCCTTTCTTGTAGTTAGCTAGGACTAGTTAATGGTTCGATCCGGGTATTAGTGCGCGGCGGTTTGCCAGTTCAAGAAAAATTTAAGTTATTCACCGCTTCCGCATTTAGCCGTCGGATTGACGGCCGGGGCGCCGCCGTGCACTTACAGTGGGAACATCCATCGTCCATCATACGGGTCAAGAAATGTATACGCTAGTCTACTCTGGAATATCGATGCCCTGTCTCGATATTCCCTCGACTAGGAACAATTAAAGGATGTACTTGTGAACTACCCTGGCCCCACTATTATGATCTCTATCATAGTCCTGGTAGTCAAGTATATATCCTAAGGGCTTTATCAACATGTGAGAGTAAGAAAGTATCACAATACTAGTCTACATGTTAAGACAAAGAACAACCAGATAGCCTACTATTATATCGAGCAAGAATGTCCTCTCTATATATATCCAAGCATCTACTATAATATACACCATATGTACAATAATGGCCTGTAGGGCATACATATAACTAACAATCTCTTACTTGCACTAAGGCCATGTGTTGTAGTATCTCATACCCAACATCCCCAAAAGTCTCTCAAATTGTGTCTGGGGGAGGGCCTTTGTGAGTGGATCCGCTACGTTGTCCTTCGTGTCAACTCTCCTGACCTTGATCTTCCGGCGATCAACAATCTCCCGGATCAGGTGATACCACCTCAGAATATGTCTGGACCTCTGATGGGACCTGGGTTCCTTAACTAAAGCCACCGCTCCATTGTTATCACAATACACAAGTATTGGATGCTCAATGGATGGAACCAAACCAAGCTCAGCAATGAACTTCTTCATCGAGACTGCTTCTTTGGCAACATTGTTGGCAGCCATGTATTCAGCCTCCATCGTCGAGTCTATTAGATATATGTATGCCCTAGAGACCATTATATGAATAGCGGATGCTTGGACATGTATATATGAATATAGATGACTTTCTTGCTCGACATGATAGTATGCTATCTGGTTTACTTTATCTTGACATGTAGATTTGATCATACTTTTATTCATTTCCACATGTTGATAAAGCCCACAGGATATTTGCTTGACTACTGTGACTATGATGCAGATCATACTAGTAGGGCACGTATAGTTTATAAGCATATCATTGAACTGTTCCTAGTCGTGGATGTATCGAGACAGGGTATCGATATTCCAGAGTAGACTAGAATATACCATTCTTGTCTTATATGATAGGTGATGGATGATCCCATATCCATCTGGTGAGGTGACACAAAAGATTGTATACGGGTGCTCAGTAGAGACTGGATACACTGAACGGACTCGCCGAGAACTACTATGTGGTATTATATCTATTATCGGATAGCAGTTTTCAGGTGACACTGGTACAGGTTAGTCTGTAGACCCAAGATCGTCATAGAGTCTTGTGTGTCCTCCCACTGTACTTTGATATCCACCCCCACCGCGGCTCTACCGAGTCGTGCAAACCGGTGGACTTTGGGTACAGTCTCGAGGCACATGGAGGCGATGAGCGATAGGAGGGGTTTCGTCTCTCCCGGTATTGGGAGTTAATGTTGTGCTATGCTCGATTGGGTATAACAGGAAGTCCCTGGCCAGGGCTGCTGAGATTTACTGATAAGCGTTATCAGTAGTTTCACGATCTGTTATGAGCCATACACCGGCATGACTTATTGAATTATTGGGGTCGACGATACCATCCTTAGACTCGATATGCAGCATATCTGACGAAGAGACCGGACTGTACGGTAAGTGTTGCCAGTTGGCTCGACGGGAGTTTTGACAGCTTCGCTGGTTTTCTTCTGATCGTTCAATATCCGGGTGGCCGTTACGTTTAGCTGACCGCTTGCGGCTTGTGGGTGTTTGATATGATCATCACCTACTACCGGCGTATTGACGAGTCTTAGAGTCCCACACAGGAGTTTCCTGGCTCAGGCGAAAAGATGTGGTGTGCATATGAGATATGCGCGGGGACCCGATTAAATACGGTTATGTGATACCGTATATTAATCGGGCATTTTCTATTGATCGAGTCATATGTGATATGATCGGTTTGCTAAATCAAGTGTTGATTTAACAAATGAATTTTAGATTAATTCTTTAATTAAACCCTTTTCTATTTTGTATGCTTGCATGTATGCACATGATGATATGCAAGGACACATACATACATACTTTGTATCATGGTTGTTGATACAAATTTGGTGGCAATGCAAGACTCATATTATAGTAATTATATATATATTTATCATTTTGAGTTAATGTAAAGATAATTCACTCATGGTCAATTATCCACACTTGACTAAATTTTACCAAACTTTTAACCATGAGTTAATTCTCTTTTGGAAATTAACTCAATAAGTAAATATCTAGATAATTACTAACCATGGTTGAAGTGAGAAGGATATATTATTGATTATTCATTCTCATCTCAATTATTCATCACAAATACTATGAGCTCAAGCTAAGTTATCATCTTCTTCTTCCTCTCTTGAAATTTTCTTTAAGTGCGGTTGATAAAAAGATAGGGTTTTGATTATAGAATACAAACCACATCATCATACTACACACATCTAGCCCATTTGTGTAGGGTGTTTGCTCTACTTCATTCACAAATCAAGTAAAGCAAGGAGCTTTGGGCAAAGGGACTTCGGGTGAATCTTCGTGGACTAGGAAGGCTTCCATCGATCCGTTCCAAACTCTCATAGTGCCAAGGAGTCACCAATGGAGGTCTACAAAGGTTGTAATCTCTACTCTTAGTGATAGTTTTTCTTTTGCATGTGATGCTTAGTTTCATGTAACCCTAAATTTCTAGTTATGACTCTTGTCAAGCTCACTTAGCACCTTTAAAATTTGATTGTGGCATATGTGATGCTTCTAAAACCTTAGATGAGGTGCTAGGTAAACCCAACAATGGTATCAGAGCTAAGCTAGAGCTTTAGACGATGCGTAGACGATGTTAAAAGTCCGATCGAACTCCGTAACAACACTTTGGACCCCTCTCTGGAAATTTTCTAAAAGTTGTCTTTTTCCACATTAAAAACGCTCTAAAAAACAAGCAGGTAATTGTATGGATTACTGTGAAATACGACTCACTGTAGCCTTTAAGTCACCGCGGAACCGTGGCCATACCATGCTTTTGGCGGCGGTTCCGCGGCCGTACTTGGGTATCAGGGATAGTTATTTCTAGGGTTCATCTGTATGTATTACTACATGCTTCTGGGAATTTTTAATATTACTCAGGTGTTAAGTTTTCTGGAGATCTTTTATATTTGTTGATTCGATCGGAAAGTTTAACATCGTTTAGTTTTTCAGGTAATTTAGAACGTGTTAAAATGTTCGAACGAATATCAATAACTCACTTTTTCCCGTATTGGAAAATTTTCAAGTGTTGGATTTTTCACGAGTTTGAAACATTCGGAAAATCATGCAAGCGAATTTGTGGACCCTCTAGAAGAACGTAACCTTAACTCAATTATGTGACCATCAAAACTGCCACTGAACCCTAGGGTTTGTGGTAGTTTAGCGTTGCCACATGTGAGGCGTTGGTTTGACCCTTCTATGGCTGGTTCATAGGGGTTGTGACATGTTCTGGAAATTTTTTGAACTCGGCTGAAGTGTTGTACGATTTGGGAAATCTTGGGTGTTTGCTTATTCGATCGAAAAGTTTAACATTGTCTATTTATCTGGAATATGATACAATATATGGAATTCATAAAGTTAGGCATGAAATGCGAAGTATGTGATATTTCGGATTTACGATGTCTAAAGTGATTGTGGATTCCAAATGTTATAGTTTTTCACGTTATTTTCTGCGACCATAAGTGTAGTACGCGGTGTATCGCCAATTTCGTTGCTATACATCAATGACAATCGGGATACGCATACTTGTTTACGTTGATGATATGAGATATTATGTGTTGATGAGATATGATTTGCAGGATTGTCACGAATCAATAGCCGGGGGTTTTATGTAAGATGAGAGTTTTATATTCATTCATGTATAAATCGTTTGTATGTAATATTCTTTTATTTAGGGCACTTTCGGGTTGATGAAGTTGTTTCCATCATTGTATATTATTTACTTTTCCGCATTAGGATAGACCCAAGGAGGGGAGCACAAGTGACCGGGTTCTAGGGTTCAGTGGGAGGCCATCTCGAGGAGTCGAGACCGGGTCTCCTAAACTCTAGAATTGGAAGGATCACTTGTCGCTCTCGTAGGGGCCTAAGGGTGTGGGCTTGGATATTCATCGCGACCGTGGAATCCGTATTTTCTATTGTTGGCTAAATACAAAATACGGACATCCTAAATATCCTTTTATTTTCATATGTGCTTCTGCTGTTGATATTCTGTAATGTGATTACTTAGTATCTGAGACGAATGGATTATTATTATATACATGATATATAATAAACGTTACTTATGTTTTACACTCGCACTAGTCCCGCCCCGCTGTGCCGTTAGTTAAGTAACCTAACGGTGTATAACGGGACACTGTGGCGAATGCGGATGGCATAAGTGTACGTTCTATTTTCGTTTCTTTTCTGTGATGGCTTAGGAACTTAAATGATGGGATTACATTAATGAGATTAATGTAAAGTAAAAGAAACCTAAAAGATGTTGTAGAATCAGATTTGAAACCCACTCGGCCTTTTTATGAAAAATGCAAGTTTCAAAAGATGCGTAGCTTAAGCCACTGCTTTTCTAAACTGTTTTGATTTTACAACGAGATCAAGTTCAAAGCGTTAAAGGTTTTCATTAAAAAAAACCATCCGCAACCCTTCGTCATTTTAGGAAACAGAGTAATTAGTATTCGTGCTACATATGTTGATCATAGTCAAGGCGTAGTGTACGGTAGCTAAGTGATGTTTTCCTACAAAGCATATGATGCGATCAGTTAGGACATTCATATGATTATGTTGATCATAGTCAAGGGTCATATGGGTGGGTCTAGTTAATCTCAAAATGACGGGTAGAACTTGACTACTGCTTATGATATTTTGACCATAGCTAAGGTCATAAGTAACTAGGGGTAAAAACTATATCGAGAGTTTCAAGAGTTGAAATTTGCAATGAGATTGCATACCATCTAAATGATAGTTGGATCCCAATCCCACTATGAGTAAGAGTTACTCTCAGGAGAGTTTTGCACTTTACAATTAGCTAATCCAGTAGGTGTCTAGAAAGCTGTTAACGGGGTTTGACCTCAGGAAAAACGAGGTTTATTTTAATTAGGTCCGTGCGAAAGCACGGGAAACCTCCCTCAAAGTACCGACACTGGCCTGGCTGACCGGTTAGCGAAACTGTAGAATGTAATTAATCCTGGCTAGTTTTCTTTTCAGGTTTTGAAAGAAAATTTGATAAAAGCAGTGGGAGACATCGATTAGATAAGATAATAACCAATCTAAATCTTTGCAAGAGCATTCCGTTGAGTGTATTCTTTTCTCTCCCCTAATGGCAGATACTGATGACGGGACTTAAGCTTTTACTACAGAAAAACAAACTGACAGGACTGAACTATAAAGAATGGTTGAGGAACTTGAACATTGCACTCACATATGATAAAGTATCATATGTCCTCACAACCAAAACCCCACCCGTCCCAGGACCTGAATCATCTGTTTCGGATAGGGAGATCCGAAAAACATGGGATATTGATTGTAACACGGCCAAGTGCCTCGCGCTTGCTTCCATGGACAATATTCATCAGAAGCAACACGAGAATATGGATGTGCAATCCATCTTTCTTCACACAAAGGACTTGTATGAAGAGCAATCTCGTACTTTGAGATACGAGGCATCTTGAAAGTTGTTTCAGATGCGAATGGCCCCTGGTGCATCAGTAGGAGACCATGTTTTGAAGATGATTGGTCTTATAGAAGAACTTGAGGAACTGGGATGGACCATGGATAATGAGCAATTTACGGATATTGTTCTACAGTCTCTCCCCCTGCCTTTGCTCCGTTCATAGTGAATTTCAATATGAACGATTTGGAGAAATCATTGCCTGAACTTCTCAATATGTTGAGGAGTGCAAAGAGCACGCTTAAGACAGCGAAAACTCCAGCTCTGTTATATGAGCCATCTTCCTCTTCCGTCCCAAAAGCCAAGGCCAAGGAAAAGAAGAAGAAGAAACCCATCAGAAAGGTGGAGTTAGAAAGGCAAAGGGGAAAGACAAATCCGGGGCTGCGGGAAGTGGAAAAGGAGAATGTTTTTACTGCCACAAGTCGGGACATTGGAAACGCAACTGTGCTGTGTATCTTGCTGATCTCAAGAAGAAGAAGCATGCTGATGCTTCCACTTCAGGTGTGTTTGTAATTGAAAACTGTTTTTCTTTAAACTCTGCATTTTGGGTATTAAATACCGGTTCTGGTTCTCACATCTGTAATTGTATGCAGGGATTGAGAAACAGTAGAGTTTTGAAGAGAGGCGACCATACTCTGCGGGTTGGAAATGGTTCCAATGTACATGCTGTATCCGTAGGAGAGTATCATCTTGGGTTGCCTTCGGGTTGTATTTTGGTTTTGAACCCGTGTTATTTTGTACCTAGTATGCTATGTAATATAATATCCGTTTCTTTGTTGGACAATGAAGGATATCATTTTGTGTTGCAAAATAATGTTATGAACATTAACTTGAATCAAGAGTTGATTGGGTATGGTACACTAAATAACGGTATTTACGTCCTGAACCAACACACAGTTTTCAATATACAACATACTAATAAAAGAAAGTTTTCAGATATAAATGAATCTTTTCTTTGGCATTGTAGACTTGGTCATATTAATGAAACAAGACTAAACAAGCTACATAATGATGGATATTTAAATCCTTTTGAATATAAATCTTGTGCGACTTGCCAGTCTTGTATCAAAGGTAAAATGACCAAAACTCCGTTTAATGGATAAGGAGAAAGAGCTGTGGAACTCTTAAGCCTCATACATAGTGATGTATGCGGACCAATGCCTACACATGCTAGAGATGGTTTTTCATACTTCATCACTTTTACTGATGATTTCTCAAGATTCGGACACGTATTTTTGATAAAGCACAAATTCGAAGCATTCGAGAAATTCAAGGAATACAAACTTGAAGTAGAAAAACAAACAGGCTTGAGCATCAAGAAACTTCGATCAGATCGAGGTGGAGAATATTTAAGTATAGAGTTTTTAGACTTCTTAAAAGAGAATGAGATTCTCTCTCAGCTCACTCCTGTTAGTTATATGTATGCCGTAGAGGCCATTACTGTACATACGATGTATATTGTAATGGATGCTTGGATATATATAGGGAGGACTTTCTTGCTCGATATGATAGTATGCTATCTGGTTTCACTTTATCTTAACATGTACTCTGATTGTCTCTATGTTACATGTTGATAAAGCCCATAGGATGAGTACTTGACTACCAGGACTATGATGCAGATCATACTAGTGGGGACAGTGTAGTTGCCAAGTACATTCTTCAAATGTTCCTAGTCGTGGGAGTACCGAAACAGGGCATCGATACTCCAGAGTAGACCAGCGTATGCGCTTCTTGACCCATATGATGGGCGATGGATAATCCCATATCCATTGGTGTTTGAAATCAAAGATAGTATATGGGTGCTCAGTGGAGACTGGGTACACTGGACGGACTCGCCGAGAACTCCCATATGGTATTATACCTCACGTCAGATGGCAGTTCTCTGGTGACACTGGTACAGGTTAGTCTGTAGACCCGAGATCATCATAGAGTCTTGTGTGTTTCCCACTGTGCTTTGATTTCCATCATACCACGTCCAAGAGGGAGTGCAAAATGGTGGCTTTTGGGTACAGTCCCGAATCACATGGAGGCAATGAGTGATAGGAGGGGTTTCGTCTCTCCCGGTATAGGGAGTTGATGTTGCGCTGTATTCGATTGGCTATAACTGGAAATCCCTGGCCAGGGTTGCTGAGATTTACTGGTAAGTGTTATCAGTAGTTTCGCAAACTGTTATGGACCTCATATCGACATGACTTATCAAGCTACTGGGGTCTGAAGTTTACCACCCCTAGGCGAAATATGCGACATATCAGACGAAGAGACCGGACTGTACAGGAGTGTTACTGGTTGGATTCACGGGAGAATGTAAAGGCTTGCTTGTTGATCTTCTGATTGCTCAATACCTGGGTAGCTGTTACGTTTAGCTGACCGCTTGTAGCTTGTGAGTGTTTGATATGATCATCACCTACTGCCGGTGTATTGACGATTCTTTAGAGTCCTACACAGAGGTTTCCTGGCTCAGGCAAAATGGAGTAGGAGCACATATATGATATGTGCAGGACCGAGAGTAATACGTGTATGTGATACCGTATTTGATGCTCGCGATATGAGATATCGGCCGGGTATATAAGATATAGCCGAGCCATCGGATCAAGTGTTGATTCGATGAACTGATACAGATTATATTAGTCGGTTATTTGTGAAATAGCCGGATTATCCGATCAATTGTTGATTCGATAATTTAATTTATAATTATATATTTGATATATTAAATTACATTAACTAATATAAGCTCACTTAAAGATTCTTTTTCTCACTCGGCTAATACATTGATATATATATGATATATCTTAATTGTATTATTTTATTTTGTTACAAAATATATTATATATGTGATATATAATATTGTAACAAGTTAAGGTTACAAATGCAACATGTTTAGTGGAGTTTAAACATGGTTAGGGTTTGGATTAGGGTTAAGCTTTCTTGAAGCTTCTAGAAGCTTTGTTTTTGTTTTTAAGCAAAGATATTTTGTAAAGACATTTTGTTAATATTTCTTAACCAAACCCAAACCCTTTACCATAGTAAATTCTCTACATGGGTTAAGTCTTCATTCTTAACCCATGGTTGCATTTCTAAACTCACACAAGTTTTCATTATTCATCACAAAGTAATTTCTTCTTCTTCTTCCTTTGGAAAAAGCTTTCTAGATTTTTCATATGTGATGAAAATGAGTGAGAAATTGAAAACAAATGAGAGCTAAATTCCTACTTCATCATCCTCATCAATTCTTGACACTTAGATTAGGGTGTTTGCTTTGCTAATACTTGATTAGCAAAGCAAGAGCTTGGGTTTGAGTTTCTTCAAGGTAGATCATCTTTGTTATTGAAGATCGGAAGCAAGCTTGCAAATTTTTCTTCATGGAGCCTCTCTAGAGTACAGATACTTGATGATCGCAGCGAAGGGACCTCAACACAGAGCTTATGAAGTGAAGGAACGGACTACAAAGGTTGTAATCTGTCATGACCCGAAAAAGCACGTGACCGGCACTTGAATCATATGAAGCCTATAGGACCCCATTTAATTCAAGTAAGCCAAAAGCTCAGAAATCTAAAACCATTTTTAAGGAGTAAATAAAAAAACTAGTTTTAAGAAGTGAAGAAAACATGTTTTAAAAACAAAGTTTTTAAATAAGTAAACCGAATGTGCATTTTAAAAATCTATAGTCTTTCCTGAAAATTTCGGCAGAGTTTCCTTTGTAAATACTGGCCCCGAACGGGGTACAACAAGAATAATATATGAACAATGATAAAAGGCATCCCCAAGCGGGAGCTAGCTCTTCGTCAATCGATGGTCACAACCACGCAAGCAATATAATATACAACGCTAAGGGCGAGATCAAAACTCAAAGGAAAACTCAAAAATCAGTTTGAAAACCATAATAATACAACGCGCGACTCAAATGTCAAAATAATACACAACTGGTTTTCAAAGTCTGAAACAATATACAAGTTTGGTTGATGGAATTTCTAGATACAACTGAATAATACATATACAATGGTGGTTCTGATGCAAAAGAATCCACCTACCAAAGCAAGTCACCCGTAAGGGAAGCAGTGTGCCAGGAAAGCCGCAATGAAACCTGTACGGCAAAACCTGCAAGAAACTGTGGCACAACGGGGGTGAGTTGCCAACTCGTGAATACAAAACATCACAGAGCAGAAATCGTATGTTTGACACAATCTTAGGTCAATACGATCAGATATATATAAAGCTCAAATGAATAAGTCTGAAGCATAAAAGGTGGCAATGTAACATCTATACATGAGTGTAATGCCAAGTGCTCGTGCCAGTGCCTCAGGTAATAACATATCATAAATATGAGGTATGATCAAAGTCGACTATATCATGAAGTCTATGAATATGTGGATATCATCCAACTATGTGATCAATATCATCAATGTCAACATATGTAGGTGGAAATTATCCACGTGTCACCCAATGACAATAAGCATCATGCATGTAAATATCATAAACATATGCATGGAAGTATGAGGATGTAAATCAACATGTGTCACTTGCGACATATCAAAATCATAGAACCTGAGTGTCAAGCATCGATACTCAAAAACATCATGAAACCTGTACCCAGCATCGGCACGTAAATCCTTAAATACATAGGGCTCCGTCAGTCCGGATCGGCCCGTCTCATCTCTCAACTCCGGTCGGTATCCCCCAGATATCCGCCGAGCTTAACACAATCACCGGTAGGTAGTACTCCCCTGCCAGGCTCACCGTCTAACATATACGAGTCTTCTTGCCCCGGAGTACCTCACCGGGTCCACTATGTACCCGCAGACGGTGCCTACCGCTCCTCGAATCGGGTTTCACATGTCACTCTCAGAACCGAGAAAACACATGGTGGACGTACTGAAATATCATATCAAGGGTAACCGGGTTTTTCAAACAATACCTACTTTCTTTTAAAATACCCACGGTTCCCAAATCCAGAAATATCATGGAAACAACATATCTCAATGTGTATAATCAGAAAGCATGATGTATGAGACACATAAAAGAAATGTAAGCATATCAGTGTATCATGCAACATGGAATAGTAATATGCACATATTTAGGGAAGACCGCTTCTTTAAAATGAATCAGTTTTAGAAAATATCTTGCGGTTCCCAGATCTCCATGTCAAACCAGAATCATCTATGTATGTGCAAATATGTATGTGTAGAAGTATGAGTGTACAACTGGTAGGTGCACGAGTGTGAGTGTTCAATATGTAAGTACACGAGTATGAATGTACAATAGATGTGTGCACAAGTATGAGTGTACAATATGTAAGTACACGAGTATGAATGTACAATAGATGTGTGCACAAGTATAAGTGTACAATATGTAAGTACACGAGTATGAATGTACAATAGATGTGTGCACAAGTACGAGTGTACAATATGTAAGTACACGAGTATGCCATGCAAGGGTCATATCCTGAATGCAACAGTACTACAGTGTAGTGGCATGGCAATTATCGATGATGTTGCTGGTGTCCTAACAGCATGGATTTGATATAACAATAGCATATTTAACATGCAATGCGGTGCAAACAGTAAAAATATGCGGCAAATGAATAATAACACAACAGTGCAGTATCTACATTAATGTATCTCTGTCATACTGTTTTGCCATTTGAAAGAAGACAAATCGGGGTTTTTAGGAAAATAAGGGCTACGGTGTTTTTAAGAAAAGATGTGTCTTTTGAAAATATCCGTAGAATCCCTTTGCCTGTCTTTAAAATACTCCCGATTTGCTAGTTTTTGAAATAGGTATGACATCGGCCTAGCTTAACATCTACTAGCAAAACTACAGCTCTAACTAACAAGTCAATCGGGAGGGGTATGGAAACCACCAAAATCTGAGTCGATATATATATATATATATATATATATATATATAATAGTCGGTGATCCCGCCTCAAAGGTACCGCGTACGATATAATATCATATGACATCCTCGAGTCATGAGTGCGGATCTATCATCAATAAAGCAAGTACGGTAAATCATCGTACGGCATCCCAAAAGCTGGGTATGGTTCAATACCACATTCATCTCATCAAATATCTG
Organism: Agapanthus africanus; assembly: GCA_030015575.1. NCBI lineage: Eukaryota > Viridiplantae > Streptophyta > Magnoliopsida > Asparagales > Amaryllidaceae > Agapanthus > Agapanthus africanus. Next base: position 217,356,942 of record JASDDO010000018.1, read on the forward strand.
GTATCCTTAACATAATATCTCATGATCTGGGGTACTGATCTAAGTCTAGTACAATCGATACCATCCATATAAATGTGTGTGTAAACACACGTCCAAAGGCCTGCTACAATTTCATGTCGTATCCCAAATACGAATCACATCATATCACCGATCTTGTAGCGCTATGCCCAATCTCATCGACTCATCTCCAAATATCATCCACTATCCTCATCATCCAGGTATATGTATAACAAACAAGCATGTGTGGGGGGGGAGGGGTGTAAACCTATTCTAGGGTTCGCAACTAGGAACTATACTAGTTCACTTCTAAACCCTAATCTATCCATAGTACACCTAATCACATCTAGAATATCCATATCACACATAACGCTACCATATTTATATATAGAGTATATATATATAGTATACTAAATATCGAACTGCGGGGGTGCTATACGCCATCCACCCGACTTCCCCCGTAGATATAATCTACTCACTTTGATCTTGCTTGCCGATGTCGATGTCGCCACCATCTTCTTCAACATCTCGGATCACCGTGGGGGTACCTACATGTCACACGTATCGCATCGCATTAAAACTAAATCAAAACCAAAACGACACACGAAAATCAAAACGATATGCTTACAAGCCTATAGGTTAGAACCTATGGTCTACGCTTTCAAAACCATCAAACAACCCTCGATATCGTCGTACAAACGTCAAGTCATCGAGGCAAAACACAAATACGCGAATCTAGAAATCGAAATATGGAAAACCATAACTCAATTCAAAGCAGCAACTAGCGAAAGTGGTCCCAGATTTTGACTCAGGCCAAAACAAGACAAGAAAACAACTTTGGGGTGATATATAGGTACATATGACCTACTGAAGCAACCTGGGCACCTGAACCAACCAAGTGGCCGGCCACATTCATGGAAATTCCGGCCTCCTCGTTTTAGGGGTGGAGTTGGGGCCTCGAACTTCTATAGTGGGTGCTTAGTGGTCCAATTGGTTCTCTAGAGTTGTTTATTTTCCCAGTAAAAATCCCAGTTCATTCCAGATTTCCCTGCACGCCATATACACTCACAAAACCGATATGAAAAGTTTCTGTTTTTCGTTTCAGGTTTGGTATTGTGTTAAGTCTGGGTTCATAGCACCAAGGGGGGTTTAAGGGTCACCACAAAGGCTTAATTACACTAACCCAACTCAATTTGACCCTAACCGTCTCTAGGGTTTTCCAAAGTCCATAAAACTTCACCAAAACGACATTAAACTTGAAATCAGGCTAAATCACTTGAAATACTACAATAATTGTGAAAGGGTTTACCTTATTTAGATCTCTAGAATCCTCTACAGCGCCAAAATCAAGTTTTTCTTGGTCCAATGGGTAGCTTGTAAGCTAGTGCACCTTTTTTATGAAATGGGGATTAGGTTTTTGGAGTTGTTTTGGAGATGAAGTGAGTGGATTTGTGGAGGGGAGAATGGGGGCAGCAACAGCAGCTGAAAGAAGAGGGAGAGAGGGGAGAAAAAGAAGGGAATGATGAAGGGGAATGGCTCAAGACTTATGTTGACCCTCACCCCCTCTTTCTCTCTCTTCACCATACCTAATATTCTATTCTTTTCTTTTCTTTTCTAAATCCCTTCTCTCCTCAATAGTAACCCCAAAACAAAAGCCATGCACCCCAAAACATGTAGTAAAAATGCAACAAGTGTAAAATGATACGGTGCAATGTTTTGCACAAAATACGCTTAAAGCGCGATTAGCGATTTTTAATCGCGATTAGCACTAAATTAGCATTTAATTAATCATAAAAACTTAAAATTTGCATAATTCACATAAAACACCCTCTTTTAGTAATTTCTATAATTTTCAAAAATTTTCCTAATTTATCGGTATTTAATTATACCGAAATATTAAAATATTCATTTAAAATTAATATTAAATTATAAAAATTCCCCAAAAATAATATTTTATTTTTTTGAAATGTTACATAATCCCAAACTCTTAGAAGTAAAATTGTTTACTTGCTCTTTGTTTCGCCTAATCTCTACTCTAAGATCTTGGTTAGGATTGTTCGGCACATGAAAAAATTGATTTTAGCATGGTTGATGCCTTGTAGAACCTTGTGACAGTGCCTAATAACCCTACAGTGGTATCAGAGCCAAGCTAGAGCTTTAGGCATTGTCTAGATGAAGTTTAAAGTCCGATCGAACCCTGAAACGTCGATATACACCCCCTCTCTCGAAATTTTTTAAAATGTTGATTTTTTCTGTATTAAAAATACTCAGAAAATTAAGCAGGGAATTATAAGAATTACTGTGAAGTACAGACCCATGAACCCTTCAAGAAACCGCGGAACCGCGGCTAAACCATGCGTTTGGCGGCGGTTCCGCGGCCAACTTAGGGTATCAGGGGATAATACTTCAGGGTGTGATTCTTGGGTACTTTTTCATGCTTCTGGGAATTTTTAATTCTACTCAAGTGTTGAGTATTCTGGAGATCTTTTGTATTCGTTGATTCGATCGGAAAGTTTAACTTCGTTTAAGTTTGTCCGGGTAATTTAGAACGTGTTAAAAAGTTCGAACGGATATCAATAACTCACTTTTTCCCCTGTCGGAAAATTTCCAAGTGTTGGATTTTTCCCTTAGTTAAAGAACATTTACAGTCGTGCAAGTAATGTGGTGGACCCTCTAGAAGAACACAAACCTTAACTCGATTATTTGACCGTCTGAACCGCCTCTAAACCTTAGGGTTTGGGGCAGTACGGCGTTGCCATATGTGAGGCGTTGGTTAGACCCTTCTACGGCTGGACCATTGGTACTGTGGCATGTGATGGATGCTTTTAAACTAAGTTCAAGTGTTGAGCAAAAAGGGAAACTTTGGGTGTTTGTTTATTCGATTGGAATGTTTAACATTGTCTATTTATCTGGAATGTGATACAATATTTGGAATCCACAAGTAGTTATGAGATAACTAATTTGAATGTTATAAATCTAGCAGTTTTTAGTCTCATTTGATCGGTTGCCACGGGATTTTGAAGTGATCAAAAGTCCGTCGCAATCACGTAGCGTACGCGGATACTCGCCGGGTAAACTTAATAGATAGCCACGCCCCATAGCCCCGACCAAGTGACTCTAGGAGAACCCCGTCGCCAAAAGCATCCGTTCGGGTGCTCGTGGCAGCGGTGTTCCGCCTTAGTGCACTCCGTCGACGGCATCTGGGGGTGCGGCCGTCTACTAAAGTTTCCGACGAGCATTCGATCAGGATGTCAGGAATCTTGTTGAATTGCCCGACTTGATATTGAAAAGAGTTTTCGATATTGAGACTATAATACGGAGTTTATAATTGTTAGGCATGTGATGTCTAAGGAATTCATTTGGTTAAGCATGAGATGTCTAAGAAGGTTGCGGACTCCAACTGTTGTAGTTTTACACTTTCTTTTCTGCGAACGTAAGTGTAATATGTGGTGTATCGCCGGTTTCGTTGCTATACATCAACGACAATTGGGATACGCATATTTACTTACGTTGATGACATGTGATGTTATGTGTTGCTGTGATATGTTATATTGGATCGTCGCGTTTTGAATAGCCGGGGGTTTTATATGAGATGAAGGTTTTTTATTTTCATTCATGTAAAATTCATTGTATGTAATATTCTTTTATTGGGGCACTTCCGGGATGAGGATGATGCCACCATTGTATATTATTTACTTTTCCGCATTAGGATAGACCCAAGGCGGGGAGCGTAAGTAACCGGGTTCTAGGGTTCAGTGGGAGACCATCTCGAAGAGTCGAGACCGGGTCTCCTAACTCTAGAACTGGCAGGGTTACTTGCCGCTCTCGTAGGGGTCTAGGGATGTGGGTTTGGTTATTCATCAAGACCATGGAATCCGTGTTTTATACAGGCTCGTATTAAAACACGGACCTCCTAGTATATCCAATATTTCATATGTTATCTTCTGCTGCAATGTTCTGTGATGAGATCATATTACTGCCTGAGACGAATGTTTATATTATATATATGAGATATATGTTATATTCGTTTCAAATGTGATGCTTATGAAGCATAATAAAATGGGACTTCATTAATGAGATTAATGAAATAAAAGAAACCTAAAGATGCTGTAGAAATTTGTTTTAAAGACTGGTATCTCTAGTTCTCGCTTTGCATAGCGGTATTCCTTGTAGAATATCCAGCACCTTATTCGATAAGGAAAGAGCCGAGATCCCTTCACGGGAGTGATCTCTTTAGCGAAACTAGCAGATGCTACAAACTCGGTTTGTCTTTTGATTGTTTTTATAGTTTTTACTTTGCATAGTGATATTTGTGAAATATCCTGCACCTTATTCAATGAGGAAAGAGCCTAGATTCCTTCACTGGGAGTGACCTCTTTAGCAAAACTAGAAAAGGCCTAAAAAACATTCCATTTAAAATCACTCGATTCTACGATGATATAAAATTCATTACGCAAAGGGTTTTCTTAAAAACCTGTCGTAGCCCTCCGTCATTTCAGATAAGTAGTCTTTAGTATTCGTGCTGCATTTGTTGACTTAGTCAAGGCGTAGTGTGCGGTAGCTGATTAGTGCTTATCTTTAAAGCATATGATGCGATTGGATTAGGGTAGTCGTGCGGCTTTGTTAACGTAGTCAAGGATCGTGCGGGTGGGTTTAATTCAATCGGGAAATGACGGGTTGAACTTTACTTGCGGTCTATGGTTTGTTGACTTAGTCAAGGTCATAGATCGCTTAGGGCAAAATATTATCGGGGATTTCAAGTGTTGAAATTGGCAATGAGATTGCATACCTTCTATGAGATAGTTGGATCCCGATACCCACTACGAGTAAGAGTTACTCCTGGGAGAGTTTTACACATTACAATTAGCCGATCAAGTAGGTGTCTAGAAAAGTGTCAACGGGGTTATGCCACTGGGAAAACGAGATTTATTTTAATTAGGTCCGTGCGAAAGCACGGGGAACCTCTCTCAAAGTACCGGCACTGGCCTGGCTGAAAGATCGGCGCACTTGTAGAGTGTAATTAATCCCTGCTAGTCTTACCTTTCAGGGTTTGAAGGAAGATATGACTAAAACAGTGGGAGACATCCTGATTAGATATATTAATAACCAATCTAATCTTGCAAGAGCATACGCTGAGTGTTTTCTGTTAGTTATATGTATGCCCTAAAGGCCATTACTGTACATACGATGTATATTGTAATGGATGCTTGGACATATATAGGGAGGACTTTCTCGCTCGACATGATAGTATGCTATCTGGTTGTACTTTATCTTAACATGTACTCTGATTGTCTCTATGTTACATGTTGATAAAACCCTTAGGATATGTACTCGACTACTGGGACTATGATGAGATCATACTAGTGGGGCCACGGTAGTCGACGAGTACATCCTATAACTGTTCCTAGTCGAGGGTATATCGAGGCAGGGCATCGATACACCAGAGTAGACTAGCGTATACGCATCTTGACCCATATGATGGGCGATGGATGATCCCACATCCATCGGTGTTTGACATCAAGGATGGTGTACGGGTGCTCAGTAGAGATTGGGTACACTGGACGGACTCGCCGAGAACTCCCAGATGGTATTATACCTCCCGTCAGATGGAAGTTCTCCGGTAACACTGGTACAGAGTAATCCGTTGACCCAAGATCGTCATAGAGTCTTGTGTGATTCCCACTGTGCTTTGATTTCCATCATACCACGTCCAAGAGGGCGTGCAAAAAGGTGGCTTTTGGGTATAGTCCCGATTCACATGGAGGCAATGAGCGATAGGAGGGGATTCCTCTCTCCCAGTATAGGGAGTTGATGTTGTGCTGCGTTCGATTGGCTATAACTGGAAATCCCTGGCCAGGGTTGCTGAGATTTACTGGTAAGTGTTATCAGTAGTTTCTCGAACTGTTATAGACCTCTTATCGACATGACTTATCAAGCTACTAGGGTTTGACGTATACCACCCCTAGGCGAGATATGCGACAGATCAGACGACGAGACCGGACTGTACGGGAGTGTTACTGATTGGATTCATAGGAGAATGTACAGGCTTGCTTATTGATCTTCTGAGCACTCAATACCTGGGTGGCTGTTACGTTTAGCTGACCGCTTGCACCTTGTGAGTGTTTGATATGATCATCACCTACTGCCGGCATATTGACGATTCTTTAGAGTCCTACACAGAGGTTTCTTGACTCAGGCAAAACGAGATATGTGATATGTGCAGGACCGAGGATAATGCGATATAAGATACCGTATTCTATTCTCGCGATATTTGATATCAGCCGGGTCATCGGATCAAGCGTTGATTCGATGAATCGGTAAATGATATATTATTCGGTTATATGCGATATAGCCGGATTGTCGGATCAAGTGTTGATTCGATGATTTAATGTATAATAATATATATGATATATTAAATTACATTAACTAATATAAGGTCACTAAAAGATTCTTTTTCTCACTCGGGTAATACATTGATATATATGCGATATATGTTAATTGTATTATTTTATTTTGTTACAATAAATATTATATATGTGATATATAATATTGTAACATGATATGATTATTAATGCAACATGTTTAGTGGAGATTAAACATGGTTAGGGTTTGATTTGGGTTAATCATTTCTAGAACCTTCTAGAAGGTTTTCTTTTGTCATGGAAAAGATATTATGCTTGATATTTTCAAGTGACTCACCTTTAACCCAACCCAAACCCTGGCCCTAGTTAAATCTCTACAAGGGTTTAGTTGACCATGGTTTCATTATTCATCATTATTATCTTATCATTATTCATCACAAAAGGATTGACTGTTATTCATCTTCTTCTTCCTTGACTTCTTCATGGAAAAAGTTTTCTAGCTAATTCTAAGTGATGATTATGTGTGAGAAAAAGATTATAAATGAGAGCAAAAAATCCTACTTCATCATTCTCATCTATCCTTACCCTTTAGATGAGAGTGTTCATTTCATTTAGTGAGTGAGCGCTTGTGTTAATGAAACTTCAAGGTAGATCATCTTTGTTATCGAAGATCGCAAGCAAGCTTGCATCTTTCTCTTCGTGGAGCCTCTCGAGAGTCCGGAACACGATGATCGCAGCGAAGGGACCTCAACACGGAGCTTAAGAAGTGAAGGACCGGATGTACAAAGGTTGTAATCCCTCTCACTTAGTGTTAAAATGTTTAACATACTTGTTTTCGCCTAATCTCTAGTTTAAGATCTTGGTTTAGGGTTGTTCGGCATGGCTAAATTTTAAATCGGGTATGGTTGATGCCTCGTAGACCCTTGTGTATATGCCTAGTAGCCCTACAGTGGTATCAAAGCCAAGCTAGAGCTTTAGGCGAAGTCTGAGCGAAGTTTAAAGCCCGATCGAACTCCGAATACCCAATAAAAGCTAGTTTTTGGAAATTTTTTAAAATATTGATTTTTTCGTATTAAAAATATTCAGAAAATCAAGCAGGGAATTATAGGAATTACTGTGAAGTACAGACCACCAAAATGATCACGTGACCGCGGAACCGTGGCCAAACTACGCACGTGGCCGCGGTTCCGCGGCGGGACAGTGCCATTGGGGCCCGCAACTTCACAGTAACATTTCTGGGTTCTTTTGCAATATTCTGGGAATTTTTAATTCTACTCAACTGTTGAGTTTTCTGGGGTGTATTGGGGACTCGTTGATTCGATCAGATAATTTAACTTCGTTTAAGTTTTGTCCGGATAATTTTAGAAACGGTTAAAAAGTTCGAACGGATATCAATAACTCACTTTTTCCCCTGTCGGAAATTTTTTCAAAAGTTGGACTTTTTTCTCGAGTTTGGAACTTCCGGAAAATCATGCAAGTAACGCTGTGGACCCTCTGGAAGACAACAAACCTTAACTCGATTATGTGACCGTCTTGAACTGCCTCTAAACCTTAGGGTTTGGGGCAGTACGGCGTTGCCACATATGAGGCGTTGGCTTGACCCTTCTACGGTTGGACCATTGGTACTGTGGCATGTGATGGATATTTTTTGAACTCCGCTCAAGTGTTGAGCTATTTGGGAAATCTTGGGTGTTTGATTATTCAATCGGAAAGTTTAACATTGTCTATTTATCTGGAATGTGATACAATATTTGGAATCCACAGGTAGTTATGAGATAATTAATTTGAATGTTATAAATCTAGTAGTTTAGTCTCAATTGATCGGTTGCCACGAGATTTTGATGTGATCAAAAGTCCGTCGCAATCACGTAGCGTACACGGATACTCGCCGGGTAAACTTAATAGATAGCCACGCCCCATAGCCTCGACCAAGTGACTGTACGAAAACCCCGTTGCCAAAAGCATCCGTTTGGGTACTCGCGGCAGCGGTGTCCCGCCTTAATGCACTTTGTCGATGGTATCTTGGGGTGCGGCCGTCTACTAAAGTTTGCGACGAGCATTCGATCAGGATGTCGGTAATCTTGTTGAGTTGCCCGACTTGATATTGAAAAGAGTTTTCGATAATGAAACTAAAATGCGGGGTTTATAATTGTTAGGTATGCGATGTCTAAGGAATTCATTTGGCTAGGCATGCGATGTCTAAGGAGGTTGCGGATTCCAACTGTTGTAGTTTTACACTTTCTTTTCTGTGACCGTAAGCTTAGTATGTGGTGTATCACCGGCTTCGTTGCTATACATCAATGACAATCGGGATACGCATACTTGCTTACGTTGATGATATGAGATATTATGTGTTGCTGTGATATGTTATATTGGATCATCGCGTTTTAAATAGCCGGGGGTTTTATGTGAGATGAGAGTTTTTCTTTTTCATTCATGTAAAATTCATTTGTATGTCATATTCTTTTATTGGGGCACTTCCGGGCTGAGGATGATGTCACCATTGTGTATTATTTATTTTTCGCATTAGGTAGACCCAAGGCGGGGAGCATAAGTAACCGGGTTCTAGGGTCCAGTGGGAGACCATCTCGAGGAGTCGAGACCAGGTCTCCTAACCCTAGAATTGGCAGTGTTGCTTGCCGCTCTCGTAGGGGTCTAGGGATGTGGGTTTGGCTATTCATCGCGACCGTGGAATCCATGTTTTATACAGGCTCGTATTGAAAACATGGACGTCCTAGTATATCCAATATTTCATATATGTTCTTCTGCTGCAATGTTCTGTGATGAGATCATATTACTGCCTGAGACGAATGTTTATATTACATATATGAGATATATATTATATATATTGTTGATTTCGTTTCATATCTGATGCTTGTGAAGCATAATTAAAATGGAACTTCAATAATGAGATTAATGAAATAAAAGAAAGCTAAGATGTTGTAGAAACTTTTTAAAAAACTGGTAGCTCCAGTTCTTGCTTTGCATAGCGGTGTTCCTTGTAGAACATCCAGCACCTTATTCGATAAGGAAAGAGCCGAGATCCCTTCACCGGTAGTGACCTCTTAAGTGAAACTAGCAGATGCTGCATACTCGGTTTGTTTTTGATTGCTTCTATAGTTCTTGCTTTGCACAGTGGTATATATGATATATCCTGCACCTTATTCGATGAGGAAAGAGCCGACGATCCCTTCACCGGGAGTGACCTCTTTAGCAAAACTAGAAAAGGCCTCAAAAACATTCCATTTAAAATCACTCGATTCTACAACGATATCAAGTTCATTACGCTCATGGTTTTCTTACAAACCAGCGTAGCCCTCCGTCATTTCAGATAAGTACTACTTAGTATTCGTGCTGCGGTAGTTTGGCATGCGTCAAGGCGTATTGTATGGTAGCTAACTAGTGCTTATCTGCTAGCATACGATGCAATTGGATTAGGGTATTCGTACGGCGTTGTTTGGCATGCGTCAAGGGTCGTACGGGTGGGTTTAATTCAATCACGAAATGTACGGGTTGAACTTGACTAGCGAACTATAGGTTGTTTGGCATGCGTCAAGGTCATAGCACGCTATGGGTAAAAAATATTATTGGGAATTTCAAGTGTTGAAATTTGCAATGAGATTGCATACCTTCTATGAGATAGTTGAATCCCGATACCCGCTGCGAGTAAGAGTTACTCCTGTGAGAGTTTTACACCTTACAATTAGCCGATTAAGTAGGTGTCTAGAAAGGTGTTAACGGGGTTACGCCCCTGGGAAAACGAGGTTTACTTTAATTAGGTCCGTGAGAAAGCACTGGGAACCTCCCTCAAAGTACCGGCACTGGCCTGGCTGAAAGATTGGCGAACTTGTAGGGTGTAATTAATCCCGGCTTGTCTTTCCTTTTAGGGTTTGAAGGAAGATTTGACTAAAACAGTGAGAGACATCCTGATTAGATAAATTGATAACCAATCTAATCTTGTAAAAGCGCACGCTGAGTGTTTTCTTCTCTCTCTCTCCTGGTTATGACTATGTCACATCTTAATCAAGATAATAATACGGATGTATTGACCGTACCCGCTTGTTATACTGCGCTAGGGAACGTTGGTCCCGCTCCAACTTATAATTGTTATAAGACAGACCAGGAAATAGGGGATTACCAGAATTCCCATGTCGCCCAAACGAAGAAAGTGCATGTTGATGCATCATCTTCGGGTGTGTTCATTACAGAGAACTGTTTCTCAATGTCGTTTACGTCCTAGGTATTTGATACCGGATCAGGATCCCACATATGTAATTTGTTACATGGGCTATAGATAGGTAGAGAACTGAGAACAGGTGATAAGTTTCATGAGATAGAAACGGTGCAAGTGTTGCGGCCAAGTCTGTTGGTCACTATCACCCTGTATTACCAGAATACATTGATTCTGAACGAATGTTATTAGATACCGAACCTGATGTACAACATCATATCAGTCTCTTTATTAGTAAAGAAGGATATAATTTTGTATTGTTTGATAATGTTTTGAACATTTCCTATATCAAGAGTCGATCGGTTCAGGCACGTTATCTAAAAGCATTGATGTTCTAAATCAAACTACAGTTCTTAGTATACAGAACACACACAAGAGGAAGAGTTCAGAAATGAACGAATCCTTCTTGAGGTATTGTAGACTAGGGCATATCAATGCGACCCGACTAGTTGATGTTACATTTAGATGCATATTTAAATTAGTTTGAATTTACATCTTATGAAACTTGCCGGTCATGTCACAAAGAAAAGATGACCACAGCTCTGTTTATTGGAAACAGAGAAAGAGTTAGTGAACTCTTGGGATTGATACATGTTGATGTATGAGGTCCCCTATCTATAAATGCTAGGACTGGTTCTTTATACTTCATTAGATTCACTGATGATCTCTCAAAATTCAGACATATGTTCCTTTTGAAACACAAGTCTGAACCTTTTAAGATATTCACAGAATATAAGTTAGAAGTAGAGAACCAAAACGAGTATAAGTATTATGTCCTTTGATGAGATCAAGGAGGAGAATACTTGAGCACGGAATTCCTGGACTATTCTAAAGTAGAATGAGATTCTCTCTCAGCAATACTCCTCCGTATACACCACAGCACGTCGGTGTATCGGGGCGGAGCAATCACACCCTATTTGATATGGTGCGCTCTATGATGAGTACTACTGAGTTTCCTATTTCCTTTTAGGAGTTATGCACTTGAGAAGCTACATACCTATTGAATAAGGTCCAAATCAAAGTCAGTTCTGTGGAAGTTTATTGGATATCCTAAGCATTTGCAAAGGAATATCTTCTACCAAACCGAGGAACAAAAGATGTTTTGTTTCTCAGCATGCCACCTTTGTGAAAGGGAATTTCTTGTGAAGAAATTATTGGTCATGAGGTAGAACTGGAAACAGTTCCAGCTATACAAACTACAGCAGATGATTTGGTAGAACCAAAGGATTCAATAGTTTCCAACGAATCTCAGCCTCTCCGCCGATCTAGTAGGGTTTCTCATCCACCCGAGAGATACTTCGGTTTCTCTATGACAGTGGGAGCGAGGATTGCATCATGAGATGATGACCCAACTAGTTTCGAGCAGACCATCAGGAGTGAGACACTGTAAGAATGGCTGGATGCTTAGCGATCTGAGATGGAATCCTTATACACCAACAAAGTATGGACTTTGGTTGTTTTATCTGAAGGGTTAAATCCCCATCAGGAGCAAGTATACCTTGAGAAGATTACTTGGTGTACATGGAAAAGTTGAGACTTTCAAAGCTATGCTTAAGTCCATCCAGATCCTACTTGCCACGGCTACATACCATGACTACGATATTTGGCGGTTGGGTGTAATGACTGCTTTTCTAAATGATGATTTGGAAGAGAGCGTCAATAAGTACACAGCCAGAGGACTTCGTATACAGTGTGAGCAGCAGAAACATGTGCAAGATGTTTTATGTGATAAAGCAGGCATCGCAGAGTTGGAATGCCTGTTTTGATGTGGTAGTCAAAAAGTTTGACTTCATCAAAATGGTAGATGAACCTTGTATATACAAAAAGGTAGTAGGGAGTATGGTGATGATCCTCGTAGAGTACGTAGATGACATACTCTTGATAGGGAAGGAGTTTCTTATGCTACACTCGGTCAATCTCCTCTTATCACAACAATTCTCCATATAAGATCAAAGTGATACCTACTAAATCCTAGTTTTTTTTCTTCTATGAGATAGATCTAAATGGATGTTAGGATTCTCACTAGTTGTAGTAAGATGATATCAATTGATCCTGGGGAGAATCACTAGAAAGTTCCAGGGTGATAAGGACGACTAAATGTCAGTCACAGGCATTGTCTTTACCCTCAGTGGAGGGACGGTATGTTGGAAGAGTTCCAAGCTAGATACCGTGACTTACTAGACGATTAAAGGCAAGATACATCGTTACCTAGGATGCTACCAAAGAGGCAGTCTGGATATATATAAGTTCATGAGATGAACTTCGTTCCTACCATTGTATGACAATGGAGTTGTGGTTTTAGCCAAGGAACTACCGTCCCATCAGAAATCCAGATATAACTCTTAGGCAGTAGCACCTGATCATGGAGATGGTTGATCTCCAGGGAGATCGAGGTTAGGAGTGTAGACACAGAGGACAACAGCGCGGATCCACTCACAAAGGCATTTTCCTAGTAGAGACTTTTATGGGATGGTTGAGTATGAGATACTTAAACCACAGCTGATCGTTAGGTATGTGATACCACAACAGATGACCCTAGTGCAAGTGGGAGATTGTTACTTATATGTATGCCCTAGAGGCTATTACTATACATACGATGTATATTGTAATGGATGCTTGGACATATATAGGGAGAACTTTCTCGCTCGACATGATAGTATGCTATCTGGTTGTACTTTATCTTAACATGTACTCTGATTGTCTCTATGTTACATGTTGATAAAGCCCTTAGGATATGTACTCGACTACTGGGACTATGATGAGATCATACTAGAAGGGCCACGGTAGTCGACGAGTACATCCTATAACTGTTCCTAGTCGAGGGTGTATCGAGACAGGGCATCGATACACCAGAGTAGACTAGCGTATACGCATCTTGACCCATATGATGGGCAATGGATGATCCCATATCCATCGGTGTTTGACATCAAGGATTGTGTACGGGTGCTCAGTAGAGACTGGGTACACTGGACGGACTCGCCGAAAACTCCCAGATGGTATTATACCTCACGTCAGATGGCAGTTCTCCGGTGACACTAGTACAGAGTAGTCTGTTGACCCGAGATCGTCATAGAGTCTGGTGTGATTCCCACTGTGCTTTGATTTCCATCATACCATGTCCAAGAAGGCGTGCAAAAAGGTGGCTTTTGGGTACAGTCCCGAATCACATGGAGGCAATGAGCGATAGGAGGGGATTCGTCTCTCCCGGTATAGGGAGTTGATGTTGTGCTGTGTTCGATTGGTTATAACTGGAAATCTTTGGCCAGGGTTGCTGAGATTTACTGGTAAGTGTTATCAGTAGTTTCTCGAACTGTTATAGACCTCATATCGACACGACTTATCAAGCTACTCTGGTCTGACATATACCACCCCTAGGCGAGATATGCGACTTATCAGACAACGAGACCGGACTGTACGGGAGTGTTACTGATTGGATTCACAGGAGAATGTATAGGATTTCTTGTTGATCTTCTGTGCGCTCAATACCTAGGTGGCTGTTACGTTTAGCTGACCGCTTGCAGCTTGTGGATGTTTGATATGATCATCACCTACTGCCGGCGTATTGACGATTCTTTAGAGTCCTACACAGAGGTTTCTTGACTCAGGCAAAACGAGATATGTGATATGTGCAGGACCGAGGATAATGCGATATTTGATATCAGCCGGGTCATCGGATCAAGTGTTGATTCGATGAATCGGTAAATGATATATTAGTCGGTTATATGCGATATAGCCGGATTGTCGGATCAAGTGTTGATTCGATGATTTAATGTATAATAATATATATGATATATTAAATTACATTAACTAATATAACCTCACTAAAAGATTCTTTTTCTCACTCGGGTAATACATTGATATATATGCGATATATGTTAATTGTATTATTTTATTTTGGTACAATAAATATTATATATGTGATATATAATATTGTAACATGATATGATTATTAATGCAACATGTTTAGTGGAGATTAAACATGGTTAGGGTTTGATTTGGGTTAATCATTTCTAGAACCTTCTAGATGGTTTTCTTTTGTCATGGAAAAGATATTATGCTTGATATTTTCAAGTGACTCACCTTTAACCCAACCCAAACCCTAACCCTAGTTAAATCTCTACAAGGGTTTAGTTGACCATGGTTGCATTATTCATCATTATTATCTTATCATTATTCATCACAAAAGGATTGAGTATTATTCATCTTCTTCTTCCTTGACTTCTTCATGGAAAAAGCTTTCTAGCTTTTTCTAAGTGATGATTATGTGTGAGAAAAAGATTATAAATGAGAGCAAAAAATCCTACTTCATCATTCTCATCTATCCTTACCCTTTAGATGAGAGTGTTCACTTCATTTAGTGAGTGAGAGTTTGTGTTAATGAAACTTCAAGGTAGATCATCTTTGTTATCGAAGATCGCAAGCAAACTTGCATCTTTCTCTTCGTGGAGCCTCTCGAGAGTCCGGAACATGATGATCGCAGCCAAGGGACCTCAACACGGAGCTTCAGAAGTGAAGGACCGGATGTACAAAGGTTGTAATCCCTCTCACTTAGTGTTAAAATGTTTAACATGCTTGTTTTCGCCTAATCTCTAGTTTAAGACCTTGGTTTAGGGTTGTTCGGCACGGCTAAATTTTAAATCGGGCATGGTTGATGCCTTGTACACCCTTGTGTGTGTGCCTAGCAACCCTACTTTTTCTTCTCTCTCTCTTTCCTGGTTGCGACTATGTCACGCCTTAATCAAGATAATAATACGGATATATTGACCGAACCCGCTTGTTATACTGCGCTAAGGAACGTTGGTCCCGCTCCAACTTATAATTGTTATAAGACAGAGTAGGAAATAGGGGATTACCAGAATTCCTGTGCCGCCCAAACGAAGAAAGTACATGCTGATGCATCTTCTTTGGGTGTGTTCATCACCAAGAACTGTTTCTCAGTATCCTTTACGTCCTGGGTATAAAATACCGGATCAGGATCCCGCAAATGTAATCTGTTACATGGGCTACAGATAGTTAAAGAACTGAGAACGGGTAATAAGTTTCAAGAGTTGGAAATGATGTAAGTGTTGCAGCCAAGTCTGTTGGCAATTATCACCCTGTATTACAAGAATACATTGATACTGAACGAATGTTATTAGATACCGAACCTGATATACAACATCATATCAGTCTCTTTATTTAGTAAAGAAGGATATAATTTTGTATTGATGGATAATGTTTTGAACATTTCCTATATCAAAAGTTGATCGGTTCAGGCACGTTATCTAAAAGCATATACGTTCTAAATCAAACGACAGTTCTTAACGTACGGAACACACACAAGAGGAAGAGTTCAGAAATGAATAAATCCTTCTTCAGGTATTGTAGACTAGGTCATATCAATGTAACCCGACTAGCTAAGTTACATCTAGATGCATATTTAAATCAGTTTGAATTTACATCTTGTGAAACTTTCCGATCATGTCACAAAGATAAGATGACCATAGCTCCGTTTATTGGAAACAGAGAAAGAGTTACTGAACTCTTAGGATTGATACATGTTGATGTATGAAAGTCCCCTGTCTACATATGCCAGGACCAGTTTTTTGTACTTCATTACATTCACTGATGATCTCTCAAGATTCAGACATATGTTCCTGTTGAAACACAAGTCTGAAACTTTTGAGATAATCACAGAATATAACTTAGAAGTAAAGAACCAAAAACAGGTATAAGTATTATGTCCTTTGATGAGATCAAGGAGGAGAATACTTAAACACGGAATTCCTGGATTGTTTTAAAGGAGAATGAGATTCTCTCTCAGCATTACTCCTCCGTATACACCACAGCACGTCGGTATATCGGGGCGGAGCAATCACACCCTATTTGATATGGTGTGCTCTATGATGAGTACTACTGAGTTGCCTATTTTCTTTTGGGGTTATGCACTTGAGAAGCAGCATACCTATTGAATAGGGTTCCTACCAAATCAGATGCCTACCACTCCATATGTGATATGGTATGGGAAGAGCCCATCTCTTAAAGATGTGAAGATTTGGGGTTGTCCGGCCTATGTCAAAAGCAAAATCCGGACAAGCTCGAGGCAAGGACAGTTCTGTAGAAGTTTGTTGGATATCCCAAGCATTAGCAAGGGAATATCTTCTACCAAACTGAGGAACAAAAGATGTTTTATTTCTCGGTATACCACTTTTTTAGAAAAAGGGAATTTCTTGTGAAGAAGTTAGTGGTAATGAGGTAGAACTGGAAGGAGTTACAGCTATACAAACTGCAGCTGATGATTTGGTAAACCCAGAGGATTCAATAGATCCCAACGAACCTCAGCCTCTCCGCCGATCTAGTAGGGTTCCTCATCCACCTGAGAGATACTTCGATTTCTCTGTGACAGTGGGAGAGAGGATTGCATCATGAGATGATGACCCAACTGGTTTCGAGCAGGCCATCAGGAGTGGGGACTCTGTGAGTATGGCTGGATGCTTAGCGATCTGAGATGGAATCCTTATACACCAACAAAGTATGGACTTTGGTTGCTTTATCTGAAGGGTTAAATCCCCATCAGGAGCAAGTATATCTTGAGAAGATTACTTGGTGTAGATGGAAAAGTTGAGACTTTCAAAGCTATGCTTAAGTCCATCCAGATCCAACTTGCCACGGCTACATACCATGACTACAATATCTGGTGGTTGGGTGCCATGACTGCTTTTCTAAATGATAATTTGGAAAAGAGCGTCTATAAGTACACAGCCAGAGGGCTTCGTAGACAATGGGAGCAGCGGAAACGTGAGCATGATGTTTTATGGGATAAATCAGGCATCGCGGAGTTGGAACGTCTGTTTTGATGTAGTAGTCAAAGAGTTTGACTTCATCAAAATGGTAGATGAACCTTGTATATACAAAAAGGTAGTAGGGAGTATGGTGGTGATCCTCGTATAGTACGTGGATGACATACTCTTGATAGGGAAGGAGTTTCCTATGCTACGCTCGGTCAATCTCCTTTTATCACAAAGATTCTCCATATAGGATCAAGGTGATACCTCCTAAATCCTGGGTTATGGATCTATGAGATAGATCTAATTGGATGTTAGTTTTCTCACTTGCTGTAATGAGATAGTATCAATCGATCCGGGAGAGAATCACTGGAAAGGTTCCAGGGTGATAAGGACGACTGAATATCAGTCACAGGCATTGTCTTTACCCTCAATGGAGGGACGGTATGTTGGAAGAGTTCCAAGCTAGATACCGTGACATACTAGATGATTAAAGGCAAGATACATCGTTACCAAGGATGCTACCAAAGAGGAAGTCTAGATATATATTAGTTCATGAGATGAACTTCATTCCTGCCATTGTGTGACAATGAAGTTGTGGCTTAGGCCTAGGAACCCCCATCCCATCAGAGATCCAGACATATTCTTAGGCAGTATCACCTGATCATGGAGACGGTTGATCTCCAGGGAGATCGAGGTTATGAGAGTAGACACAGAGGACAACAGCGCGGATCCACTCACAAAGGCCTATTTCCCAGTAGAGACTTTTATGGGATAGTTGAGTATGAGATACTTCGACCACAGCTGATTGATAGGTATGCGATACAACAACAGATGGCCCTAGTGTAAGTGGGAGATTGTTAGTTATATGTATGCCCTAGAGGCCATTACTGTACATACGATAAATATTGTAATGGATGCTTGGACATATATAGGGAGGACTTTCTTGCTCGACATGATAGTATTGTTGGAGATAGTGCCCTCAGAGTCAATTATTAGGTCACAGGTACGTGATTGCAATGATTGATGGAGGACCTATCCCGGTAGGACAGTCTTACTCGAGATGATAGTATGCTATCTGGTTTACCTTTATCATCGTGTACTGCTTTAGGTGACCTTACAAGTCGCTATTACACGTTGATAGAGCCCCTAGGATTCTTGCTTGACCACCAGCAGTATGAGGGCGATCATATAAGTGGGAGCTGGGGGTCTATAAGCATATCCTTAAATGCTCCCTAGTCGTGTGAGTTTCGAGACAGGGTATCGATACTCCAGAGTAGACTAGTGTATACAGTCGAGACCCCGATGAGGGGCGGTGGCCGGTCTCACAATCCACTGGTGTCAGTTGGATCACCTAAGATGTATACAGGTGCTCATTGGGTTATGAGTACACCGGACAGGACTCGCCGGGAACATGCTAGTTGGTCATATACCAGACGTCAGATGGCAGTTCCCTGGTGACATGTGTGCAGGTTAGTTCATCGATCTGGGGATCGTCATTTGTCTCGTGTGAGTTCCCACTGTACTTTGATTACTACCCTACCACGGCTCAAAGGAGTCGTGCAAACAGGTTTTAGTTGGGTACGGTCCCGAGCCACATGGAGGCAGTGAGCGTATCTTCAGGGGTTCGTCTCTCCCGGTATTGGGGGTGAGGTCGTGCTGTGTCTAGGAGAGCCATTACACGAAGCTCTCGGCCGAGGCAAGGAGATTTACTGGTAGGTATTCCAGTAGTATCTCAGGGTGTTCTGGGCTACACTCCGACACGACTTGTACCGCTTTTGGGGGTCTGACTTTTACCAACCCCCTAGGCCCGCCATGCGATGCTCATAGACGAATGGACCTGACTGTACGGATATTGTCACTGACAGGCTCAGTAGGGTTGTCAGGCTGAGTTCGCTCACAGACGTCCCTTTTAGTCAATACCTGGTAGCCCGTTACGTATTGGCTTATACCTCTGACGTGCTAGTGGTTAAATCCACAACCAAGGTGTTGACGAGTCTTTAGAGTCCCCCACATTCAGTTACTCAGCTTTCGGGCGAAAGGCTGTAGAGGCCGTATGGAGATATGGCAGGGTCCGATCAGATACGTGCGGTATTGCACGGATCAGGATCGGACAGTTTGTACTATAGGCCGTATGGTTATATGGCAGGGTTCGATCAGATACGTGCGGTATTGCACGGATCAGGATCGAACGGACATCACTAGCCGGCTTTGGTTTAAGCCGGATCCTAGTATAGTACAGTGTAGATTTTGTCTCATTGCATTTGTATTTCGGTCGGAATACAAATGCGGGTGTATATGCACAGTATCGGGGTTTTCCTGTAATTTATTACGGGACCAGTTTTCTGGAGTTGCCAGTTTGTTTTCCGTTTCGGCCAATTTCCTTTGTATCGTTCATTGGCCGAAGTTTGGTGGAGGAGGGCTTATTTGCATTGTTGCAAATAAGCATTTGTGGAGGGGGTCTTTGCATATATTTGTATCATGATGGTTGCACCATCCCTTGACCTTGACTTCTTGACTTCTTCATGATGGCTTGACTTTTTGAAGTCATCATGCTTGATGATGGTTGAGGTGGAGTGTTGGTTTTAGCTTGTTATCATGCTTTTGCATGATAGTCTTTTTCCCCCTCTCTCTTGCATGATGGGATTGATTATCTTTTGATACATACACTCCTCTCTCACACACCTCTCTCTCTCCTCCCCCTCTAGTTATGGCCGGCCAAGCTTGGAGGAGGAGTTGCCCATTTTTTAATAGTGGGGATTTTTGCTCTCTTGATGTTAGAAAAATCCCCAAGTTCCTCCACATACTTCTTGTTTTCATCCCTCCACCAAAAGGCAATTCCGATAACCCCAAATGAGACACAAGCCTCTACATTATATTCTACAGTAAATCTTGGGCACGTCGAGTAGCCGGCTTCGTGCCCGAGTTGCCTCGGCATTGAGGTGGGAGCCCGTAAAAGAAGTAGGCGATGTGGTGCACTTCCGGCGATGCGGAGGAGACGGGACATTCCACAGCAGATCGGGACGACGACGAGAAGACCGGAGGACTTGGATCAATCGGTATACTTCTCTTCCCTATCTTATAGTTAGCTAGGACTAATTAATGGTTCGATCCGGGTATTAGTGCGCGGCGGTTTGCCAGTTCAGAAAAATTAAAGTTTATCACCGCTTCCGCATTTGGCCGTCGGATTGACGGCCGGGGCGCCGCCGTGCACTTACAGTGGTATCAGAGCCTCGCCATTAACTTAGTCTAGCTTGGTTTAATGTGTTTTTCATTTCCGATCGACCAAAATTCCAAAATCTACATTTTTGTTCACGACAGTTTTCTGTTGAAATTTTTTGGTCTCCAAAATTTTTTCAGGTTGTATAAAATTGAAGTACTGGAGACCACTAGGCTACTGTAGAAATTCGACAGGGTGAATCGACAGTGGAGGTGCAGAACCGCGGCCAAAACCTTCTTTGGGCCGCGTTTCCGCCGCGCACTGTGGAGATCCCTGCACCAAATTTCTACAGTGTCTTTGTGGGCTTAAAATATGGGTTTTGGAATATTAATTTTGGGCCCAGAATTTCTTGATGTGCTACAGTAGTACTTGGGGGCCCACTTGTTAAAGTTTGATCGATCGGATATTTTAAACACATTATTTCACAGTATTTACATTATATCTGCGACCGTGAATGTCACCTGATCGGTAAATCCGGTCTAACTGCTATAGCCCGGTTAGACGGATTTGCGAACGTGACTTTCACGTTGATGTTCTATGTATTGCTGTGATGTTGCGGATCGGTCGTGGGGGATAGCCTGGATGCAATGCTAGTACAGTTCTGTTGTATTATGTACATTTGATATTACGGGGCGAGCGTCCGACATGTGGACTGCCGTCACTGCCTGTTTGTATTAATATTTTGGGGCACGGCCAGGTTGCGGTCGATGTACCCGTTGTATGTATATTTTACTTTCTGTACTAGGATTGCCCCGCGGAGGGGTGCACGGATGGCCGGGTTCTAGAGGGCAACAAGCCCGCATCTCATGGCATTGTGAGGGAGGGGGCTTCACTCTAGGATTGGAGGGCTATTCGCCGCACTCGTAGGGGGTACAGGTTGACCCAGGAGGGGTGCCCAAGTTGCCGGATTCCGTGAAGTGCTGGGTGGTCCATTCACGGTGCTGAAGGGGACTGCCTCGCTTCAGGTTTTGGCGGGTGACTTGTCGCGCCCGTAGGGGTCTAGGATTTCATTGCACAGGCTATCCACACGACCAGGGGAACGTCGGGTTTCAGTAGTGGCTCTGTGAAACCCGGGGATCCCAGATATCTGTATTGTTTCTGTAATGTTGCATTTTATCACGCCTTGAGCGAATATAATATATTGGTATATATATTAGTAGATGTTGTATATGTTTTGCATCCGCGCTAGTCGAGTCCCCGCTCTGTCGTTAGTAAGCTAACCTAACGGGTAATGACGGGACCCAGTGGCGAAT
This sequence comes from Agapanthus africanus, assembly GCA_030015575.1. Classification (NCBI taxonomy): domain Eukaryota; kingdom Viridiplantae; phylum Streptophyta; class Magnoliopsida; order Asparagales; family Amaryllidaceae; genus Agapanthus; species Agapanthus africanus. The sequence continues at coordinate 217,378,769 of JASDDO010000018.1, forward strand.
GCGGATGGCATATACGTACGTCATAATATTTTCGTTCTTTGTGGTGTGATCAATTGGTGGGACTGCGTTGATTCGGATCAATGCAAGTTAAAAACAAACCTAATCTGATGTTGTTGGAACACTTTTTCAAAAAGCTGTTATTGCAAGGACGTTCACTTTTGTTTTGCATCGTGGTATTCAGTTGGAATATCCTGCTCCTCAGTCGACGAGGCAAGGGCCGAGATCCCTTCACCGGGAGTGACCCCTTGGACAGAAGTTTGCGTCAGGGCAATGACTTCACTATAGCCGATTACTTTTGCTTTACACCGTGGTATTCAGTTGGAATATCCTGCACCCCATTCTACGGGGAAAGAGCCGAGATCCCTTCACCGGGAGTGACCTCTTTAGCAACGGTTTTCGTCACTATATTTTTAAAAAGCTATCCGTTCCTTCAACGATATCAAGTTCATTACGTTAAAGGTTTTCGCCAGAAACCATTCGTAGCCCTCCGTCGTTTCATATGGGTGGTCAATAGTATTCAAGTTGTGTATGTTGGCCAAAGTCAAGGCACAGTGATTGGTAGCTATTGGGTATTCATATGCAGCATAGATAGATGCGTTGGTTTGGGACAGTCGTACTACCATTTTGGCCAAAGTCAAGGGTAGGTACGGGTGGATTCAAATTAACCTGGAGAATGACGGGTAGAACTTGACATGTGACTTATGATATGTTGGCCAAAGTCAAGGTCATAAGAGCATGGGGCAGAAATCACATCGGGAGTTTCAAAAGAACTGAAACTTGCCAGATATGCGCATACCTTCTGGAGTGTGATACCGTGAGCGGATTCCGTCACGTTGTCATGCGATGATAGTTGGATCCCGATTCCTACTGATGAGTTAGTTTACTCCTCGGGTGACCCCGACTAATTCTTCTTTCAGGTTTGGAGGAGAATTTGAGGTACAGTGGGAGGATTCCAGATTAGATAAATTGGTAACCATTCTGATCTAGGTTAGAGTGCACGCTGAGTGTTTCTTTTCTCTCTCTTTTTGGCAGCGACCATTGACCCGACCCTAAGACTATGACTCAGTGACCAAGTTGACCGAACCTTCTTAACACCGGCTTTTGGATTGTCAGAGTTGCAAACCTCATTGCCACTCCTACTTTTACCCTTTTCTCCAGGACACCCCGTTTTACTATGAACGTCCACTTCCATTGGACAAAACCATCGTATGGTTAGATACGAACTCGAAGGAATATATTCGAGGATGGTTTCCGGTTCTGGAGAAAACGGATAGGATTATTCAGTTGTCTTTTCCTTTTACCTTCTCTCAAGTTGTGAGTACTCCTTGGTTTAGGGGTAGTACACCTATTACGCAAATTGGATTGTCTTCTTCCAAACCTTAGGCTGGTGCCGACCGGTAGGGAATGAAGAAAACCGATTAGCATAACGATGGTGTGCAGAAGGTATTAAGTTAAGACAAATCAAGGGATTAGTAAGAGGGCAAAGTAAATTGCGACTGATATTCATGACCAAACCAGGTATTTCTTCGCCAATCCTAAAATCACCTTTGAATTTCTCCTGGACACTCCGTATCACTACGAAGATCCACAGTTTATTGGATACTCCATCGTATGGTTATATACGAACTCGAAAGGAACTTGTTCCAGTTCGGGGATGGATTATGGTTCAGGAGAAATAGGAATTAAGTTCATTCGGTTGTCTTTTATCCTCACCTTCTCTCGCATTGCGAGTGTTCCTAGGATTAGGACAGTACACCCATTATGCTTATTGGATAGTCTTCTTCCAAACCATAGGCTGGTGCCGAACGGTAGGGAAGGAAGAAAACCATTTGGCCTAAAGGGGTGTGCAGAAGGTAATGACTAAAGACATATGAAGGGATTTGGAGAGGTGGCAAAGAATTATACGGTTACAGTCGTGAATCTGGAAGAGGCATTGCTAGGAATACCGGGATACCCCATCGAAACATTTCAATGTTTCAGTTTCACTGTGTATTGTTAAAGGAAAACTGATTTCCCAATTAGTCCTTACTCCAGGGTATGTATTTACCAGGTACGATTCTCACATCTGTATGGTTTTACAGATGATGAGTGGGAGTAAGTTATTGGGAATTGGGTGATCATCCTCATTATATCGGGATTCGTTGTAATCGGTGATATTTGAGGAAATCACCTGGGTTGTTTGCCGGACGGCAAATATTTGGTTTTGAATATCCGCTTTTATGCACCAATTTCAAATTGATATATCTGTACGTCTATTTTCATAGAGTGAGATATACCTTTCTGAAATTATGTCTATGACATTTACCTATATCAGTGGATGGTTAGGTAAGGAGCATTAAACAGCGGTGTAATTCTTCTTAACCATAAGTACAGTTTTCAACCTACGACACACAGTGAGTGAGTTATCAGACTCAAGGGACTTGTACAGAGTATTGTATGATGTCCAGGGTCCATCAGGACAGAGGGGTTGGTCCTCGTACTATATTCGATTTACATATGACTTCTCTAGTTTTTAGACAGGTGTTTCGTGGAAACACAGGGTCCGAATTTGGAGAAGTTATAGGTATTTGAATAGAGTAGAGAACCAGGTGTAGCAAGTATCGGGATTCTTCAAAGTGATTGAAGATGTAGATACTTGTATATGGTATTCAGTTGATAGTAGTGATTAAGAGAAATTGCTTCTCTTTCAGGTTACTCATAATTGGAAGCATTCCTAAGTTGAGTAACGCTGATCGGCCTCCTTCCATTTAGTTGACATACACTGGAGACAGCTGCATGATTTGAATCTGGTTCAATTAAATCAGTGCCTCTGGTTCTATATTGTATATAGAACAGTTCATATCTTAAGGATGTTAAGGTACGGGGAGTTGTCCGGTTTATGATTAAAACCAGACACTGGACAACTCAAGGCACGTTTCTGTAATGGTTGTTTGTGGGTTGACCCAGGCTATGACGAGGGTTGACTTTCTACCATCTGGATGAACAATAGCGATATTGTTCTAGACTCGCCACAGTTTTATTAAAAATGGATTTTTTCAGAAAACAGTAGTGGGAGTATGGTAGAACTGGAAGTGATTCCAGAACCACAAACGATTACTGAAGATTTGACAAGGAACCTAAAGATTCAATCTGGATTGACATTCCATTGGCCACTCCGCAGATGTGGTGGGTAACCTCAGGCACCCGAGAGGTACTACGGCAGCCTCAAGGACGGTGGCAGGGAGGTTCTTGTTTACCCAGACTTACCATTGCTGTTGTTCCAGACTGTGAGACCCGGCAGGAGGATGAGTATAGCGTCGTTCTAAACTTGCTTCAGAAGTGTACGTCTATATGACTCTGCCAGAGGGTTGTCGTAGTCAGTGGGAGCAGCGGAAGCATTGGTGGACAGGTAGCTTATGTCTATTTTTAGACTAAAGCAGATGTAGCGGAGATAGATCATCTATTTCTGATGTGACAGTCATGGGTTTGATTTCATCAGAATAGGGGATGGATCTATTAAGAAGGTAGTAAGGTGTGATGTCCTGGTATTTGGATGACATACACAGAGTAGGAAGTGAAATTCCTATACTACGGTCGGTTATACTTTGGTCGTCACACAGTGTTTTCTCCACATGGGACTTGGACATTATATAAGGCATACTGGTTACTAGATCTATGGTTTTAGATCTAGATTTGGGTGGTTTCCCAATCAGGGTACTTAGACAGCATTCTAAGAGTATTTAGAATGGACGACTCCTGGCACGGTGGTGTACCTGCAGGTAATGGAGTCACCCTCTCTAAAGGTGTCTTACAGACTAAAGCAGAGAGGGATGTGCATGATTGGCAGATCACTTGCTCAGGCAATTGAGTCAATCATGAAATGTCAAGTACCACGCCAGATGTTGTTCTTGCACTAGATGCAATAAGTTGACATTAATCCAATCCTGGAGAAACAGTCGGAAGCAGTTCTAGAACATAAGTAGATGTTCTAGGGATATGATAACGACAGCCTCATGCAGGAGACAGTTATCATTCCAGGCTTCCAAGGTGACCTGGACGACAGGGAGGTTGTCAGAGTTATAGTTTTTTCCTTCTGACGAGGGGCAGTATTTTGGACAGGTGATCCAAGGCAATACTGAGGGAGGCATGGCGCAGGACACTGATTAAGTTCAGTTGTCGATACAGTCTAAGAAGTTTGGATTTGGTGTTCATTTATGAACTAGGTCCCATCAGACATCCAGACACATTCTAAGACAGGTATTGCTCATTTCGGGAGATGGCTTTCTCCGCGAACTTGAGATATAGAGAGACATAGAAAGAAATAACAAGGCGGATCCACTCACTGAGGCTATTTCTCGAACGCAATAGTTTCGCAAACGAGCTTTGTGAGACTGACTAGTAGAGGAGTTGGGTGTTCGGTATCACACGGGCTGTGAGTATGCGACATCGCAATAATTAGCCTTGAGTGCAAGTGGGAGATTGTTGGAGATTGTGCCCTCAGAGTCAATTATTAGGTCACAGGTACGTGATTGCAATGATTGATGGAGGACCTATCCCGGTAGGACAGTCTTACTCGAGATGATAGTATGCTATCTGGTTTACCTTTATCATCGTGTACTTCTTTAGGTGACCTTACAAGTCGCTATTACACGTTGATAGAGCCCATAGGATTCTTGCTTGACCACCAGCAGTATGAGGGCGATCATATAAGTGGGAGCTGGGGGTCTATAAGCATATCCTTAAATGGTCCCTAGTCGTCTGAGTTTCGAGACAGGGCATCGATACTCCAGAGTAGACTAGTGTATACAGTCGAGACCCCGACGAGGGGCGGTGGCCGGTCTCACAAGCCACTGGTGTCAGTTGGATCACCTAAGATGTATACAGGTGCTCATTGGGTTATGAGTACACCGGACAGGACTCGCCGGGAACATGCTAGTTGGTCATATACCAGACGTCAGATGGCAGTTCCCTGGTGACATGTGTGCAGGTTAGTTCATCGATCTGGGGATCGTCATTTGTCTCGTGTGAGTTCCCACTGTACTTTGATTACTACCCTACCACGGCTCAAAGGAGTCGTGCAAACAGGTTTTAGTTGGGTACAGTCCCGAGCCACATGGAGGCAGTGAGCGTATCTTCAGGGGTTCGTCTCTCCCGGTATTGGGGGTGAGGTCATGCTGTGTCTAGGAGAGCCATTACACGAAGCCCTCGGCCGAGGCAAGGAGATTTACTGGTAGGTATTCCAGTAGTATCTCAGGGTGTTCTGGGGTACACTCCGACACGACTTGTACCGCTTTTGGGGGTCTGACTTTTACCAACCCCCTAGGCCCGCCATGCGATGCTCATAGACGAACGGACCGGACTGTACGGATATTGTCACTGACAGGCTCAGTAGGGTTGTCAGGCTGAGTTCGCTCACAGACGTCCCTTTTAGTCAATACCTGGTAGGCCGTTACGTATTGGCTTATACCTCTGACGTGCTAGTAGTTAAATCCACAACCAAGGTGTTGACGAGTCTTTAGAGTCCCCCACATTCAGTTACTCAGCTTTCGGGCGAAAGGCTGTAGAGGCCGTATGGAGATATGGCAGGGTCCGATCAGATACGTGCGGTATTGCACGGATCAGGATCGGACAGTTTGTACTATAGGCCGTATGGTTATATGGCAGGGTTCGATCAGATACGTGCGGTATTGCACGGATCAGGATCGAACGGACATCACTAGCCGGCTTTGGTTTAAGCCGGATCCTAGTATAGTACAGTGTAGATTTTGTCTCATTGCATTTTTATTTCGGTCGGAATACAAATGCGGGTGTATATGCACAGTATCGGTGTTTTCCTGTAATTTATTACGGGACCAGTTTTCTGGAGTTGCCTGTTTGTTTTCCGTTTCGGCCAATTTCCTTTGTATCGTTCATTGGCCGAAGTTTGGTGGAGGAGGGCTTATTTGCATTGTTGCAAATAAGCATTTGTGGAGGGGGTCTTTGCATATATTTGTATCATGATGGTTGCACCATCCCTTGACCTTGACTTCTTGACTTCTTCATGATGGCTTGACTTTTTGAAGTCATCATGCTTGATGATGGTTGAGGTGGAGTGTTGGTTTTAGCTTGTTATCATGCTTTTGCATGATAGTCTTTTTCCCCCTCTCTCTTGCATGATGAGATTGATTATCTTTTGATACATACACTCCTCTCTCACACACATCTCTCTCTCCTCCCCCTCTAGTTATGGCCGGCCAAGCTTGGAGGAGGAGTTGCCCATTTTTTTATAGTGGGGATTTTTGCTCTCTTGATGTTAGAAAAATCTCCAAGTTCCTCCACATACTTCTTGTTTTCATCCCTCCACCAAAAGGCAATTCCGATAACCCCAAATGAGACAAAAGCCTCTACATTATATTCTACAGTAAATCTTGGGCACGTCGAGTAGCCGGCTTCGTGCCCGAGTTGCCTCGGCATTGAGGTGGGAGCCCGTAAAAGAAGTAGGCGATGTGGTGCACTTCCGGCGACGAGGAGGAGACGGGACATTCCGCAGCAGATCGGGACGACGACGAGAAGACCGGAGGACTCGGATCAGTCGGTATACTTCTCTTCCCTATCTTATAGTTAGCTAGGACTAATTAATGGTTCGATCCGGGTATTAGTGCGCGGCGGTTTGCCAGTTCAGAAAAATTAAAGTTCATCACCGCTTCCGCATTTGGCCGTCGGATTGACGGCCGGGGCGCCGCCGTGCACTTACAAGTATGCTATCTGGTTTCACTTTATCTTAACATGTACTCTGATTGTCTCTATGTTACATGTTGATAAAGCCCTTAGGATGAGTACTTGACTACCAGGACTATGATGCAGATCATACTAGTGGGGACAGTGTAGTTGCCAAGTACATCATTCAAATGTTCCTAGTCGTGGGAGTACCGAGACATGGCATCGATACTCCAGAGTAGATTAGCGTATGCGCTTCTTGACCCATATGATGGGTGATGGATGATCCCATATCCATTGGTGTTTGACATCAGAGATAGTATACGGGTGCTCAGTGGAGACTGGGTACACTGGACGGACTCGTCGAGAACTCCCAGATGGTATTATACCTCACGTCAGATGGCACTTCTCTGGTAACACTAGTACAGGTTAGTCTGTAGACCCGAGATAGTCATAGAGTCTTGTGTGATTCCCACCGTGCTTTGATTTCCATCATACCACGTCCAAGAGGGCATGCAAAACGGTGGTTTTTGGGTACAGTCCCGAATCACGAGGCAATGAGCGATAGGAGGGGTTTCGTCTCTCCTGGTATAGGGAGTTGATGTTGCACTATGTTCGATTGGATATAACTGGAAATCCCTTATCAGGGTTGCTGAGATATACTGGTAAGTGTTATCAGTAGTTTCTCGAACTGTTATGGACCTCATATCGACACGACTTATCAAGCTACTGCGGTCTGACGTTTACCACCCCTAGGCGAGATTTGCGACATATCAGATGAAGAGACCGGACTGTACGGGAGTGTTACTGGTTGGATTCACGGGAGAATGTACATGCTTGCTTGTTGATCTTCTGATTGCTCAATACCTGGGTGGCTGTTACGTTTAGCTGACCGCTTCAGCTTGTGGGTGTTTGATATGATCATCACCTACTGCCGGCGTATTGACGATTGTTTAGAATCCTACACAGAGGTTTCCTGGCTCAGGCAAAACGGAGTAGGAGCACATATATGATATGTGCGGGACCGAGAACAATACGTGTATGTGATACCGTATTAGATTCTCGCGATATGAGATATCGGCCGGGTATATGTGATATAGCCGGGTCATCGGATCAAGTGTTGATTCGATTAACTGATACAGATTATATTAGTCGATTATTTGTGAAATAGCCGGATTATCGGATCAAGTGTTGATTCGATTATTTAATGTATAATTATATATTTGATATATTAAATTACATTAACTAATATAAGCTCACTTAAAGTTTTTTTTTTCACTCGGGTAATACATTGATATATATGCGATATATGTTTAGTGTATTATTTTATTTTGTTACAAAATATATTATATATATGATATATAATATTGTAACAAGTTAAGGTTACAAATGCAACATGTTTTGTGGACTTTAAACATGGTTAGGGTTTGGATTAGGGTTAAGCTTTCCTGAAGCTTCTAGAAGCTTTGTTTTTGTTTTTAAGCAAAGATATTTTGTAAAGATATTTTGTTGATATTTCTTAACCAAACCCAAACCTTTTACCATAGTAAATTCTCTACATGGGTTAAGTCTTCATTCTTAACCCATGGTTGCATTTCTAACCTCACACAAGTTTTCATTATTCATCACAAAGTAATTTCTTCTTCTTCTTCCTTTAGAAAAATCTTTCTAGCTTTTTCATATGTGATGAAAATGAGTGAGAAATTGAAAACAAATGAGAGCTAAATTCCTACTTCATCATCCTCATCTATTCTTACCACTTAGATTTGGGTGTTTGCTTTGCTAATACTTGATTAGCAAAGAAAGAGCTTGGGTTTGAGTTTCTTCAAGGTAGATCATCTTTGTTATAGAAGATCGGAAGCAAGCTTGCATCTTTTCTTCATGGAGCCTCTCTAGAGTTCGGGTACTTGATTATCGCAGCGAAAGGACCTCAACACGGAGCTTATGAAGTGAAGGAACGGACTACAATGGTTGTAATCCCAAACTCTTAGAAGTAAAATTGTTTACTTGCTCTTTGTTTCGCCTAATCTCTAGTCTAAGATCTTGGTTAGGGTTGTTCGGCACATGAAAAATTTGATTTTGGCATGGTTGATGCCTTGTAGAACCTTGTGACAGTGCCTAGTAACCCTAAAACTCCTCTTTACACACCACAGCACAATGGTGTGTCAGAACGGAGGAATCGTACCCTATTAGATATGGTACGATTCATGATGTGTGATGCTGAGTTACTGCTTTTCTTTTGGGGGCATGCATTGGAGACAGCAATGTATCTGTTAAATAGGGTTCCAACCAAGACCGTGTCTACCACTCCATATGAGATATGGAGTGGAAAGAGACCATCTCTTAAAAGAGTTAGGATTTGGGGTTGTCTGGCTTTTGTTAAAAAGCAGAATCCAGACAAACTCGAGACACGATCGGTCATGTGTAAATTTGTGGGGTATCCAAAACATTCGTATGGATATCTATTCTACCGCAAGGAGGAACAAAAGGTGTTTGTTGCTCAACATGTCACATTTTTGGAAAATGAAATCTTTACAGACAGTACTGATGGCAATGCGGTAGAACTAGAAGAGGTTCTAGAGACATAAATTACTCAAGACGAATTCGTTCAAACTGATGTTGCAGTAGAACTTCAAGAACCTCAGCCGCTCCGGAGATCTAGTAGAACTTCTCGCCCACCAGAGAGATACTATGGGTTTCTTATTGATGGTGATAGAGAAGATTGCATCATTGATGATGATGACCCTACTAGTTTTCAGCAAGCTATCATGAGTGGTGACTCAGTGAAGTGGCTAGAAGCCATGAGATCCGAAATGGAGTCCATGTATACCAACAAAGTATGGACTTTGGACGTTGCGCCTCCTGGGATAAAACTCGTTGGGTGCAAATGGATCTTTAAAAGAAAGATTGGTGTAGATGGACAGGTAGAGACCTTTAAAGCAAGGCTTGTAGCGAAAGGTTTTTGTCAAAGACCAGGATTGGACTATGATGAAACTTTCTCTCCAGTAGCAATGCTTAAATCCATTAGGATCCTACTTGCTATTGCTGCTCACTATGATTATGAAATCTGGCAGATGGACGTTAAAACAGTATTTCTAAATGGTGATTTAGAAAAATGCGTTTTTATGGATCAGCCAGAGGGCTTCATTGACAGTGGGAGCAGCGGGAAAGCATGTAGATTGCTTAAATCCATTTATGGATTAAAGAAGGCCTCACGGAGCTGGAACATCTGCTTTGATGATACAATCAAAGAGTTTGATTTATCAAAAATATACATGAACCATGCATTTATAAGAAGATTGTAGGGAGTACTGTCACATTCCTCGTATTGTACGTGGATGACATTCTCCTGATAGGAAATGATATTCCTATGCTACAATTGGTCAAACTATTCTTATCACAAAGGTTCTCCATGAAGGGCCTGGGTGATGCCTCGTGCATTTTGGGCATTAAGATCTATAGAGATAGATCAAGCGGTTATTGGGATTGTCCCAATCAAAGTACATAGCGACCATCCTAAAAAGGTTTAGTATGGAGGATTCTAAGCATGGTGCCTTGCCTGCTTGTCATGGAATCACTCTCTCCAAGGACTTCTGTCCGAAGACTGATGAAGAGAGAGCTCGCATGAGTATTATATCCTACGCTTCAGCCGTAGGATCTATGATGTATGCGATGTTATGTACGCGCCCTGATGTAGCTTATGCACTAGCTGTAGTAAGCAGGTATCAATCCAACCCAGGGGAGAAACATTGGATAGCAGTGAAGAACATTCTTAAGTACTTGCGAAGGACTAAAGAATTGTTCTTGGTGTATGGTAATGGGGATCTCCAGATGGAGGCCTTTACCGATTCCAGCTTCCAAAGTGATAAGGATGACAGCAAATCTATCTCAGGGTTTGTATTTACCCTCAATGGAGGAGCAGTTAGTTGGAAGAGTTCCAAACAGGACACCGTTGCAGACTCCACGATGGAAGCTGAGTATATTGCTGCAAATGATGCTGCCAAGGAAGCCGTTTGGATGAGGAAGTTCATCGCGGAACTAGGAGTAGTTCCAACCATTGTTGATCCAATACCATTGTATTGTGATAATAATGGAGCTATGGCATTAGCCAAAGAACCAAGGTCCCATCAGAAGTCCAGACACATCATGAAGCGATATCATTTGATCCGGGAGATAGTAGATCGCCAGGAGATCGAGATTTGGAGAGTGGATACAAAGGATAACACAGCGGATCCACTCACCAAGGCCCTTCCACAGCCGCAGCATGAGCGACTTTTTGAGATGTTGGGTATGAGATACGCCCATAAGTTGCCTTAGTGCAAGTGGGAGATTGTTAGATATATGTATGTCGTAGAGGCCATTATATGAATAGCGGATTCTTGGACATGTATATATGAATATAGATGACTTTCTTGCTCAACATGATAGTATGCTATCAGGTTTACTTTATCTTGACATGTAGATTTGATCATGCTTTTATTCATTTCCACATGTTGATAAAGCCCACAGGATATTTGCTTGACTACTGTGACTATGATGCGGATCATACTAGTGGGGCACGTGTAGTTTATAAGCATATCCTTGAACTGTTCCTAGTTGTGGGTGTATCGAGACAGGGCATCGATATTCCAGAGTAGACTAGCGTATACCATTCTTGTTCCATATGATGGGCGATGGATGATCCCATGTCCATCTGGTGAGGTGACACAAAAGATTGTATACGGGTGCTCAGTGGAGACTGGGTACACTGAACGGACTCGCCGAGAACTCCTATGTGGTATTATATCTATCGTCGGATAGCAGTTCTCAGGTGACACTGGTACAGGTTATTCTGTAGACCTAAGATCGTCATAGAGTCTTGTGTGTCCTCCCACTGTACTTTGATATCCACCCTACCACGGCTCTACTGAGTCGTGCAAACAGGTGGACTTTAGGTACAGTCTCGAAGCACATGGAGGCGATGAGCGATAGGAGGGGTTTCGTCTCTCCCGGTATTGGGAGTTGATGTTGTGCTATGATCGATTGGCTATAACAGGAAGTCCCTGGCCAGGGCTGCTAAGATTTACTGATAAGCGTTATCAGTAGTTTCTCGATCTGTTATGAGCCATACACCGGCATGACTTATTGAGTTATTAGGGTCGACAATACCATCCTTAGACTCGATATGCAGCATATCTGACGAAGAGACCGGACTGTATGGTAAGTGTTGCCAGTTGGATCGACGGGAGTTTTGACAGCTTCGCTGGTTTTCTTCTGATCGTTCAATACCCGGGTGGCTGCTACGTTTAGCTGACCGCTTGCGACTTGTAGGTGTTTGATATGATCATCACCTACTACCGGCATATTGACGAGTCTTAGAGTCCCACACAGGAGTTTCCTGGCTCAGGCGAAAAGATGTGGTGTGCCTATGAGATATGCGCGGAGACCCGATTAAATATGGTTATATGATACCGTATATTAATCGGGCATTTTCTATTGGTCGGGTCATATGTGATATGACTGGTTTGCTAAATCAAGTGTTGATTTAACAAATGACTTTTTGATTAATTATTTAATTAAACCCTTTTCTATTTTGTATGCTTGCATGTATGCACATGATGATGTGCATGGACACATACATACATACTTTGTATCATGGTTGTTGATACAAATTTGGTGGCAATGCAAGACTCATATTGTAGTAATTATATATATATTTATCATTTTGAGTTAATGTAAAGATAATTCACTCTTGGTCAATTATCCACACTTGACTAAACTTTACCTAACTTTTAACCATGAGTTAATTCTCTTTTGGCAATTAACTCAATAAGTAAATATCTAGATAATTACTAACCATGGTTGAAGTGAGAAGGATATATTATTGATTATTCATTCTCATCTCAATTATTCATTACAAATACTTTGAGCTCAAGCTAAGCTATCATCTTCTTCTTCCTCTCTTGAAATTTTCTTTGAGTGGGGTTGATAAAAAGATAGGGTTTTGATTATAGAATACAAACCACATCATCATACTACACACATCTAGCCCATTTGTGTAGGGTGTTTGCTCTACTTCATTCACAAATCAAGTAAAGCAAGGAACTTTGGGCAAAGGGACTTCGGGTGGATCTTCGTGGACTAGGAAGGCTTCCATCGATCCGTTCCAAACTCTCATAGTGCCAAGGAGTCACCAAGGGAGCTCTATAAAGGTTGTAATCTCTACCCTTAGTGACAGTTTTTCTTTTGCATGTGATGCTTAGTTGCATGTAACCCTAAATTTCTAGTTATGATTCTTTTCAAGCTCACTTAGCACCTTTAAAATTTGATTGTGGCATATGTGATGCTTCCAAACCCTAGATGGGGTGCTATGTAAACCCAACAGAGTCTACAACGGTGTCTTGCTTGGAACTCTTCCAACACACCGCCCCTCCGTTGAGGGTAAAGACAAAACCCGAGACCGACTTACTGTCGTCCTTATCACTCCGGAAGCTCGAGTCGGTAAAGGACTCTACTTAGAGTTCACCGTTACCGTACACCAATAACATCTCTTTAGTCCTTCTCCGGTACTTGAGAATGTTCTTTACAGCTGTCCTGTGATTCTCTCCTGGATCTGCTTGATACCTACTCACTACACTTAGTGAGTATGCTACATCGGGTCTGGTACATAACATCGCGTACAAGATAAAGCCTACTGCGGAAGTATGGGGTATCCCTTGCATGCGAGCTTTCTCTAAATCTGTGTTGGAAGAAATCTCTTTGGATAGAGTGAGTCCTGAGATCGTGGGTATATTCCCACGCTTGGAATCTTCCATACTAAACCTCTTTAGTACGGTGTCAATGTACCTGGATTGGGACAATCCCAGTTTCTGTTTAGATCTATCTCTATAGATCATAATCCCCAATATGTAGGAGGCATCACCTAGATCTTTCATTGAGAATCTTTATGATAAGAAGAGCTTGACCGAGTGCAGCATAGGAACATCATTTCCTATCAAGAGTATGTCATCCACATACAATACGAGGAAGATGACCTTACTCTCTGCGACCTTCTTGTATATACAAGGTTCATCTACATTTTTGATGAAGTCAAACTCTTTGACTACCTCATCAAAACAGATGTTCCAACTCCGCGATGCCTGCTTTAACCCGTAAATTGATTTAAGCAGCTTGCACACCTTTTCGCTGCTCCCACTGTCTACGAAGCCCTCCGGCTGAGTCATGTACACGCTCTCTTCTAAATCACCATTTAGAAAGGCGGTCTTAACATCCATTTGCCAGATTTCGTAGTCATGGTATGTAGCGATGGCAAGTAGGATCCGGATAGACTTAAGCATAGCCACTGGAGAAAAGATTTCGTCATAATCCATACCTAGTCGTTGACGAAAACCTTTTGCAACAAGTCTAACTTTGAAAGTCTCAACTTTTCAATCTACACCAAGTTTCTTCTTAAAGATCCATTTGCTCCCAATAGGTTTTACCCCTTCGGGAGCAACTTCCAAATTCCATACTTTGTTGGTGTACATGGATTCCATCTCAGATCGCATTGCATCCAGCCATTTCACAGAGTCCCCACTCGTGATGGCCTGCTCGAAGCTAGTTGGGTCTGTTGGTGTATATGCCTTAGAGGCCATTACTGTATCATACTAGTATGTATATTACTTGATGGAAGCTTGGGATATTCACAGTTGTACAGACAATCTTGCTCAATATAGTAGTATGCTACTTGGTTTGCCTCTGCTTTAATGTGTACATGTGTGTTTATTTATTATATCACCTATACGCAATAGTAGAGCCCTTAGGATCTTTGCTTGATTACCGGCGTTGTGATGGCGATCACACTCGTGGGGGCTGGGTAATCTACAAGCACATCCTTATACACGTCCCTAGTCGTGGGAGTACCGAGATAGGGCATCGATACTCCGGAGTAGACTAGCGTATGCGCTTCTCATCCCAGCACGGGAGACGGTCTGTCCCACAGCCGTCGGTACGTCGTACTTGAGATAGTATGCGGGTGCTCGTTAGGTTACGAGTACACTGGACAGGACTCGTCGGGAACTGATGGTTGGTATTATACCTATCGTCAGTTATCAGTTCCCAGGTGACATGAGTACAGCATAGTCCGCTGACTTGACACTGTCACTTCGCCTCGAGTGTGTTCCCACTGTTCTTTGATTACTACCCTACCACGGCTCTACTGAGTCGTGCAAACAGGTAGTAGTTGGGAGCAGTCCCGAAGCACTTGGAGGCAGTGACGGTTAGACAGGATTCGTCTCTCCCGGTATTGGGGGTTGACATCGCGCTTTGTCTAGGAGAGCCATTACACGAGTAGTCCCTGGCCAGGGCAAGCGAGATATACTGGTAGGTTTCCAGTGTTATCTCAGGGTGTAATGGGCTTCACTCCGACACGACTTGTACCGCTATTAGCGGACTGACGGTTACCGCCCCCCTAGGCCCGCCATGCGATGTATCAGACGAACAGACCGGACTGTACGGAGATTGTCACATGCAGACTCAGTAGGAGTTCGGATGGGTTTACCTCATCGGCCTTCTTATCGACATCTACCTGGGGACCGTTACGTACAGCTAGTGCCTCTTGCGGTCTGTGGTTAAACCCACTGCCAGCGTAGTGTCGAGTCTTTAGAGTCCCACACAGAGAGTTTCCCTGCACTGAGCGAATCGTGTAGAGGCCGTATGGTTTTACGGCAGGGCTGCGATCACTTACGTACACTTGTGTGCGTATGATGTTCGGGCAGGCAGTACTAGTGGGCTTTGGTTTAAGCCAGATCCTAGTATTGCACGGATGGATCTGTTTTGTCTTCTGCGCATCCGCATTCTACGGAATACGGATGCAGGTGTGTATGCACAGTTTTCTGGAGCGATGAAGGAGGAGGTGCCTCATTAGGGTTTTGGCAGTTGGTCCGGCCAAAACCACTATGTGGCAGGCTCATTAGGGTTTTGACAGTTGATTCGGTCAAAACCATTTTGAGGCGGACTCATTAGGGTTTCGACAGTTCGTTTGGTCAAAACCATAAATGAACCGGGGACATTATTTACTAATCCTTTCATTGATAATTTTGTTATGGCTAATTACATTGACCATTTGACCATCTTGACTTTGTTGACCTTTTGACCAAAGTTGACTTGGACCTTCTTAGAAGATCTAAAGTATTCTTTGGTTTTCTTTTTATTAAGTTATGATAATGGTCATGTCATTTGTAGCCATCACCTTTATCTTGATTGGATTTGTAATGATAATGTTTTGTGCATTATTGCAACCATGGTTAGCTTTTCTCTTGGTTAAGCTTTTCATTTGCTAATTCTCATTCTCTCTCTTGAAATGAGAAGCTCCATGGTTGCTAGAAAATCTTCTTCTTCTTCCTCCTCTTGATTTCTCCTTTGATCTCATGTGTTGAGAGAAAAAGGATTCTACTTGACAAACACATCCATACATCCTCTCTACACAACCTAGGGCTTCTAGATTAGCAATCTCCTTGCCCTAGTTACCTCGGCTTGAGGTGGAGCTCGGTGTACATCTCTCGGGTGGATCGTCTTCGACTCAAGGAGGCCGCGGAGGTGACCGAAGTCCGGATCAACCATTGAGCAAGCGATGAGAAGAAGAACAAGAAGAGAAGAACATCAAAGAAGAACAACAACAAGAAGTGAAGGAGTTCAAGTTGAGGTATAACCACTTTGCCGAGTAGTTAATTCTTCTTTGCATGTATGCTAGTTTAGTTTAGCAAAGATCCGGCTTTTACGGTCCATGTTACAAAGTTTAGAAAAATTTTGATTTACCGTTTCCGCAACCCCGTAAGTACCGGGAGAGGTAACGTGGACCTAACAGTGGTATCAGAGACTAACTAAACATAAACTAGCTTGGTAGTAAAGTGTATCGAAGTTCGAAACGGAAAAATCGAAAAAACCAAGTTGTAAAAATCTGAGTTTCTGTTAAAACTTTTTCTGGTCAAAACAAAATTTGTTATATCCCAAAAATCATCTCAGGGTTTTTATAAGAAAACCACCAAAAACGATGCAGCGACTCAACCAAAGAGCCGCACTTCCGCGGCAAGAGCAAGCTCTTGCCGCGGAACCGCGGCCAACTTGGTGAGTTACTGCATCGATTTTGGTGCAGTGTGTTTCTGACATGGTTTTAGGATTTTTCAGATATATTATAAGTGCCCAGTTTTTCCAGAATAGAAATTTGTTTTTGGGGGCCTATAATTCCGTATTTTTTCCGAACTTCAATATACTTTGACTATAAAGGTTATATCTGTGATGTTCTTATGTATTGAACGTCGGCTAATCGCTATATGTCGATTAGTTGGGGTTATACATATCTGTGATCTGTGATTGTTCTTATTGGAATGTGTATATGAATGTGTTGGACTGTCGCGGGTGAATAGCCGGGGTGGATGTGAGATGAGCTTTTGTTTTTCTTTCATTCATTGTAAATGTAAATTGATGTAATATTATTATTTGTTTGGCCGCACAACCGGGTCAGGGTTGTAGCCGTCATTGTATAATTCTTTTTACTGTTTTTGCTCCTAGGATAGACCCATGGAGGGGTGCACAAACTGCCGAGTACTTGGTGGGTAGTTTGCCGCACCCGTAGGGGTCTTGGGTGGGGTATTTGGCTATTCACCGCGACCGTGTAATCCGCTTTTCGTTGCAGGCTCGAAAGGATTGCGGATTGCTAGTATATCCAATGTATTCATCTGTGATCTGTAATGTCTATCATTGCTTTACTATTTAGGCGTTGCTTATGTTTTACAGCCGCGCTAGCCCAGCCCCCGCTCTGTCGTTAGTTAAGTAACCTAACGAGTGATGACGGGACCCCGTGGCGAATGCGAATGGCATAAGCGTACGTCATATTTTGGTTGTTTTCTGCAATGGTAGGATTAAATGATGGGACGCATTAAAAGAACTAATGCAAGAATATCACGCATTAAAAGAACTAATGCAAGAAAATAAACCTAAAAGACGTTGTTGGAACAAGTTTTTCAAAAAGCTGTTATTGCAAGGACGTTCATTTTTGTTTTGCATCGCGGTATTCGATTGTGAATGCCCAGCACCTCAGTCGACGAGGCAAGGGCCGAGATCCCTTCACCGGGAGTGACCCCTTGGACAAAAGTTTGTGTCAGGGTAATAACTTCACTATAGTCGATTATTCTTGCTTTGCATCGAGGTATTCAGTTTGGAATATCCTGCACCTCATTCGACGAGGAAAGAGCCGAGATCCCTTCACAGGGAGTGACCTCTTTAGCAAAAGTTTTCGCCACTATATTTTCAAAAAGGTTACCAGGTTCCTCCAACGATATCAAGTTCATTACGTTAACGGGTTTTTCGCCAAAAACCCAGCCGTAGCCCTCCGTCATTTCTTACAAGTAACACTTAGTATTCGTGCTGCGTTTGTTGACTCCGTCAAGGCGTAGTGTACGGTAGCTAAGTGCTGCTTGTTTGTATTGGTATATGGGATTGATTAGGACAGTCGTATAACCTTGTTGACTCCGTCAAGGGTTATGCGGGTGGGTTTAATGCAATCCAGATAATGACAGGCTGAACTTGACTAGGACTCTTTGATTTGTTGACTCCGTCAAGATCACTTGGGTCCTAGGGGCAAAAACCACATCGGGAGTTTCAAAAGAACTGAAACTTGCAGATTTAGCATACCTTCTGGAGTGTGGTGACTAGAGTGGATTCCATCTAGGTTATCACACAATGACAGTTGGATCCCGATCCCACTGATGAGTTGGTTTACTCTCGGGAGATTATTTCACTTAACGATCAATGCTATAAACCTAGTAGGTGTCTAGAAAGGTGTTAGCGGGGTTACGCCCCCAGGGAAAAGAGGTTCTTTAATTAAGGAACTTCGCGAAAGCGTTGGAAAACCTCCCTCGAAGTACCGACACTAGCCTGGCTGAAAGGTTAAGCAAGTATTGTGACGTGAATTAAAACCCGGCTAGTTCTTCTTTTAAAAGGTTTTAAGAAGAATTTGAGGAAACAGTGGGAGACATCCTGGTTAGATAAATTAATAAACCAATCTAATCCTGCAAGAGCATACGCTGAGTGTTTCTTTTCTCTCTCTCCAGGCAGCAACCCTTTCACGCCCTAATCAAGATAACAAAATGTATCGCTTGACCGAACCGAATTCTTATTCGGGACTGGGGAAAGTTGGTTCAGCTCTAACTTGTGACAACAGTCATGAGTATGAGAATGGGAAAGAGGAAAGTATGGATTTCCAGGATACCCAGTTGAAGAAGAAGCATGGTTTTGCATCTACTTCAAGTGTTCTTGTAATTGAGAATTGTTTTACGGTCAGCCCTACCTCCTGGGTACTTGATACCGGATCAGGATCTCACATCTGTAATTTATTACAAGGACTGAGAAAAAGTAGGAAAGTTGCACCGGGTGATATGTCGCTCAGAGTAGCGAACGGAGCACAAGTTAATGCGGCAGCCGTCGGTGAATATCACCTAGTATTGCCAAATGGCAAGACTATGATTTTGAACGATTGCTACTATGTACCCTCCATGGTTTGCAACATCATATCAGTTTCTTTACTCGATAAAGATAGATATAAGTTTGTTCTTGAAAAGAATATCATGAACATTTACCTTGATAAGGTACTGGTTGCAGAGGGTACACTGTTTAATGGTATCTACGTTCTAAATCAGAATACAGTTCTCAATATACAAAACACGCGCAAGAGGAAGAATTCAGATACGAATGAATCCTACTTGTGGCATTGTAGACTTGGTCATGTCGGAGAGAAAAGACTGAGTAAGTTGCATAAAGATGGACTCTTGGATGCGTTCGAGTTTTCATCTTATGAAACTTGTCATTCTTGTCTCAAAGGGAAGATGACCAAATCTCCGTTCACCGGACATGGAGAAAGAGCAGCAGAGCTCTTGGGACTCGTACATAGTGATGTATATGGTCCGATGTCTATACATGCAAGGGGTGGGTTCTCGTACTTCATCACATTCACTGACGATCTCTCTAGGTTCGGATATGTGTATCTGATGAAACACAAATCTGAAGCTTTTGAGAAATTCATGGAATTCAGAAAGGAAGTAGAGAACCAGACAGGCAAAAGTATCAAGATCCTCCGATCTGACAGGGGAGGGGAGTGCTTAAGCACGGAATTCCTAGACTACTTAAAAGAGAATGGTATTCTCTCTCAGCTTACTCCTCCTTATACACCACAGCACAACGGTGTATCGGAGCGGAGGAATCGTACCCTATTGGATATGGTTCGCTCCATGATGAGTAGTGCTGAGTTACCTCTTTCATTTTGGGGACATGCGCTTCAGACAGCAGCGTACCTATTGAACTATGTTCCATCCAAATCAGTGCCTAAGACTCCATATGAAATATGGAGTGGAAGAAATCCGTATCTTAAGCGATTTAAGATATGGGGTTGTCCGGCCTATATGAAAACACAGAAACCGGACAAGTTAGAGGCACGGTCAGTTCTCTGTAAATTTGTGGGATATCCTAAAGATTCACTAGGATATCTGTTCTACCACACTGAGGAACAGAAGGTGTTTGTATCTCGCCACGCTACCTTCTTAGAAAGGGAGTTTCTTGCAAAAGAAGCTAGTGGGAGTTCGGTAGAACTGGAAGAAATTCAGCGACCACAAAATGTAACTGAAAATTTGGAGGAACCGCTAGATTCAATGACCCCAAACGAACCTCAGCCACTCCGCAGATCTGGTAGGATTTCTCATCCGCCCGAGAGATACTACGGTTTTCTCATAGACGGGGATCGAGAGGATTGCATCTTGGAAGAAGATGACCCTACCAGTTTCAGGCAGGCCATTATCAGTAGGGACTCTGATAAGTGGCAGGAAGCAATGCAATCCGAAATGGAGTCCATGTACGCCAATAAAGTGTGGACCTTGGATATTGCTCCACCTGGGGTAAAACCCGTTGGATGCAAATGGATCTACAAAAGGAAACTTGGTGTAGATGGGCAGGTGGAAACCTATAAAGCTAGACTCGTTGCAAAAGGTTTTCGTCAAAGACCTGGTTTGGACTATGATGAAACTTTTTCTCCGGTGGCTATGCTCAAATCCATTCGGATCCTACTTGCCATTGCTGCCTTCCATGACTATGAAATCTGGCAGATGGATGTTAAAACGGCTTTCCTAAACGGTTGTTTGGAAGAGTGCGTTTACATGGATCAACCAGAAGGTTTCGTAGACAGTGGGAGCAGCGGAAAGGTGTGCAAGTTGCTTAAATCCATTTATGGATTAAAGCAGGCATCGCGGAGCTGGAACATCTGTTTTGATGAGGCAATCAAGGAATTTGATTTCATCAAGAACGAAGATGAACCCTGTGTATATAAGAAAATTGTAGGACGAACTGTCGTATTCCTAGTCTTGTACGTGGACGACATTCTTTTGATAGGAAATGATATTCCTATGCTACAATCGGTCAAGCTATTTTTGTCACAAAGGTTCTCCATGAAGGACCTGGGTGATGCCTCGTACATTCTGGGGATCAAGATCTATAGAGATAGATCCAAGAAACTGTTGGGACTTTCGCAGTCCAGGTACATAGAGACCGTACTAAAGAGATTTAGTATGGAGGATTCCAAGCGCGGTAACATACCCGCATTGCACGGAATTACCCTCTCCAAGAAGATGTCTCCTAAGACTGACGAGGAGAGGGTTCGCATGAGCACTATACCCTACGCTTCGGCGGTAGGATCTATAATGTATGCGATGCTATGTACAAGACCAGATGTAGCTTACGCGTTGAGCACGGTAAGCCGGTATCAGTCAGACCCAGGGGAGGACCACTGGACAGCAGTGAAGAACATTCTCAAGTACCTAAGAAGGACTAAGGAGATGTTCCTGGTTTACGGTAATGGAGACCTCAGGGTCGAGTCCTTTACCGATTCAAGCTTCCAGAGTGACAAAGATGACAGCAAGTCTGTCTCGGGTTTTGTGTTTACCCTCAACGGAGGGGCGGTATGTTGGAGGAGTTCTAAGCAGGATACCGTCGCAGACTCGACGATGGAGGCTGAATACATTGCTGCTAGCGATGCCGCAAAAGAGGCGGTCTGGATAAAGAAGTTCATTAATGAACTTCAGGTGGTTCCGTCCATTGTTGACCCAATACCTCTGTATTGCGATAACAATGGGGCTATAGCTTTAGCGAAGGAACCAAGGTCCCATCAGAAGTCCAGGCACATCTTAAGGCGGTATCACCTGATCAGGGAGATCATTGATCGACAGGAGATCGAGGTGCGGAGAGTGGACACAAAGGACAACACTGCAGACCCATTCACAAAGGCTTTACCCCAGACTCAGTTCGAGCGGCTGATCGAGATGATAGGTCTTCGATACGCCAGTACATGGCCTTAGTGCAAGTGGGAGATTGTTGGTGTATATGCCCTAGAGGCCATTACTGTATCATACTAGTATGTATATTACTTGATGGAAGCTTAGGATATTCACAGTTGTACAGACAATCTTGCTCAATATAGTAGTATGCTACTTGGTTTGCCTCTGCTTTAATGTGTACATGTGTGTTTATTTATTATATCACCTATACGCATTAGTAGAGCCCTTAGGATCTTTGCTTGATTACCGGCGTTGTGATGGCGATCACACTCGTGGGGGCTGGGTAATCTACAAGCACATCCTTATACACGTCCCTAGTCGTGGGAGTACCGAGATAGGGCATCGATACTCCGGAGTAGACTAGCGTATGCGCTTCTCATCCCAGCACGGGAGACGGTCTGTCCCACAGCCGTCGGTACGTCGTACTTGAGATATTATGCGGGTGCTCGTTAGGTTACGAGTACACTGGACAGGACTCGTCGGGAACTGATGGTTGGTATTATACCTATCGTCAGTTATCAGTTCCCAGGTGACATGAGTACAGCATAGTCCGCTGACTTGACACTGTCACTTCGCCTCGAGTGTGTTCCCACTGTTCTTTGATTACTACCCTACCACGGCTCTACTGAGTCGTGCAAACAGGTAGTAGTTGGGAGCAGTCCCGAAGCACTTGGAGGCAGTGACGGTTAGACAGGATTCGTCTCTCCCGGTATTGGGGGTTGACATCGCGCTGTGTCTAGGAAAGCCATTACACGAGTAGTCCCTGGCCAGGGCAAGCGAGATATACTGGTAGGTTCCAGTGTTATCTCAGGGTGTTCTGGGCTTCACTCCGACACGACTTGTACCGCTATTAGGGGTCTGACGCTTGCCGCCCCCCTAGGCCCGACATGCGATGTATCAGACGAACAGACCGGACTGTACGGAGATTGTCACATGCAGACTCAGTAGGAGTTCGGATGGGTTTACCTGATCGGCCTTCTTATCGACATCTACCTGGGGACCGTTACGTACAGCTAGTGCCTCTTGCGGTCTGTGGTTAAACCCACTGCCAGCGTAGTGTCGAGTCTTTAGAGTCCCACACAGAGAGTTTCCCTGCACTGAGCGAATCGTGTAGAGGCCGTATGGTTTTACGGCAGGGCTGCGATCACTTACGTACACTTGTGTGCGTATGATGTTCGGGCAGGCAGTACTAGTGGGCTTTGGTTTAAGCCAGATCCTAGTATTGCACGGATGGATCTGTTTTGTCTTCTGCGCATCCGCATTCTACGGAATACGGATGCAGGTGTGTATGCACAGTTTTCTGGAGCGATGAAGGAGGAGGTGCCTCATTAGGGTTTTGGCAGTTGGTTCGGCCAAAACCACTATGTGGCAGGCTCATTAGGGTTTTGACAGTTGATTCGGTCAAAACCATTTTGAGGCAGACTCATTAGGGTTTCGACAGTTCGTTTGGTCAAAACCATAAATGAACCGGGGACATTATTTACTAATCCTTTCATTGATAATTTTGTTATGGCTAATTACATTGACCATTTGACCATCTTGACTTTGTTGACCTTTTGACCAAAGTTGACTTGGACCTTCTTAGAAGATCTAAAGTATTCTTTGGTTTTCTTTTTATTAAGTTATGATAATGGTCATGTCATTTGTAGCCATCACCTTTATCTTGATTGGATTTGTAATGATAATGTTTTGTGCATTATTGCAACCATGGTTAGCTTTTCTCTTGGTTAAGCTTTTCATTTGCTAATTCTCATTCTCTCTCTTGAAATGAGAAGCTCCATGGTTGCTAGAAAATCTCCTTCTTCTTCCTCCTCTTGATTTCTCCTTTGATCTCATGTGTTGAGAGAAAAAGGATTCTACTTGACAAACACATCCATACATCCTCTCTACACAACCTAGGGCTTCTAGATTAGCAATCTCCTTGCCCTAGTTATCTCGGCTTGAGGTGGAGCTCGGTGTACATCTCTCGGGTGGATCGTCTTCGACTCAAGGAGGCCGCGGAGGTGACCGAAGTCCGGATCAACCATTGAGCAAGCGATGAGAAGAAGAATAAGAAGAGAAGAACATCAAAGAAGAACAACAACAAGAAGTGAAGGAGTTCAAGTTGAGGTATAACCACTTTGCCGAGTAGTTAATTCTTCTTTGCATGTATGCTAGTTTAGTTTAGCAAAGATCCGGCTTTTACGGTCCATGTTACAAAGTTTAGAAAAATTTTGATTTACCGTTTCCGCAACCCCGTAAGTACCGGGAGAGGTAACGTGGACCTAATAGGGTCATCATCTTCCATGATGCAATCCATGCTCCCACCATCAATGAAAAAACCGTAGTATCTCTCAGGTGGATGAGGAACCCTACTAGATCGGTGGAGAGGCTAAGGTTCATTGGGAACTATCGAATCCTCTGGTTCTACCAAATCTTCTGTTGTAGTTTATGTAGCTGGAACTTCTTCCAGTTCTACCTCCTTGCCATTAATCTCTTTATCGAGAAATTCCTTTTCTAAAAAGGTGGCATGTCGAGAGACAAACACTTTTTGTTCCTCGGTGTGGTAGAAGATATACCCTCACGAATGTTTAGGATATCCAATAAACTTATACAGAAAAGACCCTGCCTCGAGCTTGTCCGGATTTTGTGTTTTCACATATGCCGGGCAACCGCATATCTTAACATAATTAAGACATGGCCTCTTTCCTTTCTATATCTCATACGAAGTGTTTGACACAGATTTGGTAGGAACCATATTCAATTGGTCTGCAACTGTCTCCAGTGCATATCTCCAAAAGGAAATAGGCAACTCAGTAGTACTCATCATAGAGCGCACCATATCCAATAAGGTGCTATTCCTCCGCTTCGATACACCGTTGTGCTGTAGTGTATACGGAGGAGTAAGCTGAGAGAGAATCACATTCTCTTTTAGATAGTCACAGAATTCTATGCTCAACTATTCTCCTCCCCGATCAGATCAAAGGATTTTAATACTTTTACCCGTCTGGTTCTCAACTTCATGCTTATATTCTTTGAATTTCTCAAAAGCTTCAGACTTGTGTTTCAACAGGAACACATGACCGAATCTTGAGAGATCGTCAGTGAATGTATTGAAGTACGAGGAACCATTTCTGGCATGTGTAGACATGGGACCGCATACATCACTATGTATCAGTCCCAAGAGTTCCGTAACTCTTTCTCCGTATCCTGTAAACGGAGTTTTGGTCATCTTGCATTTGAGACATGACTGGCAAGTTTCATAAGATGAAAGTTCGAACGGATTCAAATATCCATCTTTATGTAACTTAGCTAGTCATGTCGCATTGATATGACCTAGTCTACAATGCCACAAGAAGGATTCGTTCATTTCTGAACTTTTCCTCTTGTGTATGTTCTGTACGTTAAAAACCGTGTTTTGATTCAGAACGTATAATCCGTTACATAACGCACCAAACCCAATCAACACTTGATTTAGGTAAATGTTCATAACATTATTCTCTACTACAAAGTTATATCCTTCTTTATCTAATAAAGAAATTGATATTAAATTGCATATCATAGAGGGTACGTAATAACAGTCGTTCAGGATCAATGTATTCCCAGTTGGCAATACAAGGTGATATTCACCAACTGCTTTGGCTGCAACACTTGCACCATTCTCTACTTTTAGAGAATGATCACCTTTTCCCAGTTCTCTACCTTTGCTAAGCCCATGCAAAAAATTGCATATGTGGGATCCCGATCCGGTATCAAATACCCAGGACGTAGAGTGTACTGAGAAACGGTTCTCTGTAACTAACACACCCGAAGAAGATGCATCAACATGCTTATTCTTCGTTTGGGTAGCGTGGGAATCCGGATATGTTCTTATTTCCTGCTCGGACTTATAACACTTATAAGTTGGAGCGGAACCAACTTTCCCCTGCTCAGTATAACAAGCGGGTTCGGTCAATACATCCATATTATTATCTTGATTAAGGCATGACATTGGTTGCTGCCTGGAGAGAGAGAAGGTAACGCGTTAGCGTGCGCTCTTTGCAAGACTAGATTGGTTATTATCTTATCTAATCAGGACGGCTCCCACTGTTTTTATCAAATCTTCCTTCAAACCCTAAAAAGAAAGACTAGCCGGGATTAATTACAGCTTACAAGTTCGTCAATCTTTCAGCTATGCCGGTGCTGGTACTTTGAGGGAGGTTCCCCGTGCTTTCGCACGGACCTAATTAAAATAAACCTCGTTTTTCCAGGGGCATGACCCCGTTAACACCTTTCTAGACACCTACTTGATTGGCTAATTGTGATGTGTAAACTTCTCCCAGGAGTAACCCTTACTCGCAGTGCGTATCGGGATCCAACTATCTCATAGAAGCTATGCAATCTCATTGCAAATTTCAACACTTGAAATTCCCGATATAATATTTTGCCCCTAGCGTCCTATGACCTTGACACAGGCCAACAAACTATAGTCCGCTAGTCAAGTTCAACCCGTACATTTCTTGATTGAATTAAACCCACCCGCACGACCCTTGACGCATGCCAACAAATTCTCACGAATACCCTAATTCAATCGCATCATATGCAGCAGATAAGCACTAAATAGCTACCGCACACTACGCCTTGACACAGGCCAACAAACGTAGAACGAATACTAAACAGTACTTATCTGAAATGACGGAGAGCTACGTCAGGTTTTTTAAGAAAAACCTTTTGCGTAATGAACTTGATATCGTTGCAGAATCGAGTGATTTTGAAAAGGAGTGTTTTTGAGGCTTTTACTAGTTCCGCTAAAGAGGTCACTCCCGGTGAAGGGATCTCGGCTCTTTCCTCATCAAATGAGGTGCTGGATATTCTACAAGGAATACCGCTATGCAAAGCAAGAACTAAAAAGGCAATCAAAAACAAAACGAGTGGCTTGTAGCATCTGCTAGTTTCGCTGAAGAGGTCACTCCCGGTGAAGGGATCTCGTCTCTTTCCTTATTGAATAAGGTGCTGGATATTCTACATGGAATACAGCTATGCAAAGAAAAAACTAAAGCTACCCTTTTTGAAAATTTGATTCTACAACATCATTTTGGTTTCTTTTTTCTCATTAATCTTATTATTGAAGTCCCATCAATTATGTTTTCTAAGCATCACAGAAGAAACGAAAATACAACGTACGCTTATGCCATCCGCATTCGCTACAGTGTCCCTTTATGCACCGTTAGGTTACTTAACTAACGACATAGCGGGGCGGGACTAGCGCGGGAGAAAAACATAAGCAACGTTTATTATATATCATATATATAAAAATAAAGCATTCGTCTCACACATATAAAGTGATCACATCACAGAATATCAGCACCAGAAGATAACATATGAAATATTGGATATACTAGGAATTCCGTGTTTTAAATTAAGCCAGTATAAAACACGGATTCCACGGTCACGATGAATAGCCAAACCCACATCCCTAGACCCCTACGAGAGCGGCAAGCAACCCTACCAATTCTAGAGTTAGGAGACCCGGACTCGACTCCTCGAGATGGTCTCCCACTGGACTCTAGAACCTGGTTACTTGTGCTCCCCGCCTTGGGTCTATCCTAATGCGAAAAAGTAAATAATATACAACAATGGTGACATCATCCTCAACCCGGAAGTGCCCCAATAAAAGAATATTACATACAATGAATTTTACATGAATGAAAATAAAAACTCTCATCTCACATAAAACCCTCGGCTATTCAAAACACGACGATCCAATATAACATATCCAAGCAACACACAACATCACATGTCATAAATAGCTAGACGATGTTAAATATTCCGATCGAATCAACAAACACCCAAAATTTCCTTAAAAAGCTCAACACTTGAGCGCAGTTTAAAAATACTCAGAACATGGCACAGTACCTATGGACCAACCGTAGAAGGGCCAACCCTTGCCTCACCTATGGCGCCGTGGAACTACCGCAAACCCGAGGATTTGGCGGCGGTTCTTACGATCATAGAATCGAGTCAGGGTTTCGTTCTTCTAAAGGGTCCATCGAATCACTTGCATGATATTTGAATGTTCTTTAACTTGGAAAAAATCTAACTCTTGGAAAATTTTCCAGCAAGGGTTAAAGTGGGTATTTGATATCCGTTCGAACTTTTTAATACCATCTAAATAACCTGAAATAAAGTTAGAATTACGACTACGAAACACTCCGAATTGCCTTTATAGAAAATCAACATCTCATGAAATTTTAGCAAAAACAAACAACACCTGAAACACCAAAACCCAGAGACCAGAACACTGAAAAAATACGAAGCCCAGAAAACACTATTTGGCCGGCCTGCTCAGTTTTACGGGGTATGTGCTCGGGTCAAAACCGTCCAATTGGGTTCATTTTTCTCCAGTGTTCATGTTACATCTCATATAACATTCTGCAGTTGTTTAAAAAAATTTCGACGACTTCAAAAATTGACAGAAACTGTGTTTTAGTGTTTCAAGTTTCAAAGCAGTTTCGGTTTCATAATCTAACAAACATTGTCTAATCTCTAACCTTGCTCTGATACCACTGTAAGGTTCCCTAGCACGACTGAAAGGTTTCGGGAGGTATCGTCCATTCCATTTTCAAAAAAATGTCATGCTAAACAACCCTAATCCTAGATTTAGACAATACCAAATGTAAACTACTTTATATCTAGAGAACAAGAATACAACCTTTGTAGACGGTCCTTCTCTTCACTTGCTCCGTGCGGTAGTCCCGCGACTCCACTAGTCTTCTCTTGAGACTTTGAACGAGCTTCCTCTTGAGGCTGATCTCAACAAAAAGAAGCATGGTGATGCTTCTGCTTCAGGTGTGTTTTTGACTGAAAACTGTTTTTCTATAAACTCTGCTTCCTGAGTATTAGATACCGGTTCGGGTTCTCATATCTGCAATTCTGTGCAGGGCTTGGAAATAGCAGAGTTTTGAAGACCGGTGATCACACTCTCCGAGTTGGAAATGGTTCCAATTTACATGCAGTTTCAGTGGTAGAGTATCACCTAGGGTTGCCGTCGGGTTGTATATTGGTTTTGAACCCATGTTATTTTGTACCTATGATACTTTGTAATATAATATCAGTTTTTTTGTTAGACAATGAAGGATATCATTTTGTATTGCAATATAATATTATGAACATTAAACTAAATCAAGAGTTGATTGGTTCTGGTACACTTAATAACGGAATATACGTCCTAAATAAACACACAGTTTTCAACATACAACACACAAATAAAAGAAAATTTTCACATATAAATGAAGCTTTTCTTTGGCATTGTTGACTTGGTCATATTAATGAAATAAGACTAAACAAGCTTCATAAAGATGGATATTTAAATTCTTTTGAATATAAATCTTATGCGACTTATTAGTCTTGTATTAAAGGGAAAATGACCAAAACTCCGTTTACTGGACACAGAGAAAGAGCTACAGAGCTCTTAGGCCTCATACATAGTGATGTATGTGGGCCAATGTCTACATGTGCGAGAGGAGGTTTTTCTTACTTCATAACTTTTACTGATGATTTCTCAAGATCCAGTCATGTGTTTTTATTAAAGCATAAGTCTGAAACTTTCGAGAAATTCAAGGAATAAAAAATTGAAGTAGAAAAACAAACAGGAATGAGCATCAAAATACTTCGATCAGATCGAGGTGGAGAGTATCTTAGTACAGAGTTTTCGAACTTCCTAAAAGAGAATGGGATTCTCTTTCAGCACACTCCCCCTTACACACCACAGCATAACGGTGTGTCAGAGCTGCAGAATCGCACCCTATTGGATATGGTGCGATCCATGATGAGTGATACTGAGTTACCTCTCTCCTTTTGGGGGCATGCATTGGAGACTGCAGCTTTTCTGTTGAACAAAGTTCCAACCAAGACCGTGTCTACCACTCCATATGAGATATGGTATGAGAAAAGGCCATCTCTTAAACGAGTTAAGATTTGGGGTTGTCCGGCTTTTGTTAAAAAGAAGAATCCAGACAAACTCGGGACACAATCGGTCAAGTGTATATTTGTGGGATATCCAAAACATTTGTTTGGATATCTTTTCTACCATAAGGAGGAACAAAAGGTGTTTGTTTCTCAACATGCCATATTTTTAGAAAATGAGATTTTTCCAAATGATACGAATGGCAATGTTGTAGATCTAGAAGAGGTTCTATAGACACAAGTTACAAATGACGACTTGGTTGAACCTGATGTTGCAACAGAATCTTATGAACCTCAGCCACTCCATAGATCTGGTAGGACTTCTCGCCCACCGGAGAGATACTACGGTTTTCTCATTGATGGTGATGGAGAAGATTGCATCATGGATGATGATGACCCTACCAGTTTTCAGCAAGCTATCACGAGTGGCGACTTTGTGAAGTGGCTGGATGCCATGAGATCCGAAATGGAGTCTATGTACACCAACAAAGTATGGACTTTGGATGTTGTACCCTCCGGGGTAAAACCCGTAGGGTGCAAATGGATCTTTAAGAGAAAGATCAGTGTAGATGGGCAGGTGGAGACCTATAAAGCAAGGCTTGTGGTGAAAGAATTTCGTCAAAGACCAGGACTGGACTATGACGAAACCTTTTCACCTGTAGCTATGCTTAAATCCATTCGGATACTACTTGCTATTGCTGCTCACTACGACTATGAAATCTGGCAGATGGACGTTAAAACTGATTTTCTAAATGGTGATTTAGAAGAATGCGTTTATATGGATCAGCCAGAGGGCTTCATTGATAGTGGGAGCAGCGGGAAAGGATGTAGGTTGCTTAAATCCATTTATGGATTAAAGAAGGCATCACGGAGTTGGAACATCTGATTTGATGATGTTATCAAAGATTTTGATTTCGTCAAAAATCCAGATGAACCTTGTGTTTATAAGAAGATTGTAGGGAGTACTGTCACATTCCTCGTATTGTACGTGGATGACATTCTTCTGATAGGAAACAATGTTCCAATGCTACAATCGGTCAAACTGTTCTTTTCACAAAGGTTATCCATGAAGGACCTGGGTGATGCCTCGTACATATTGGGCATGAAGATCTATAGGGATAGTATGGAAGACTCCAAGCGGGGTGCCTTACCCGCTAGTCAAGGAGTCACTCTCTCCAAGGAATTTTGCCCAAAGACTGATGAAGAGAGAGCTCGCATGAGCATTATACCCTACGCTTCAGCTGTAGGATCTATTATGTATGCGATGTTATGTACACGCCTTGATGTAGCTTATGCACTGGGTGTAGTAAGCAGGTATCAATCCAACCCAGGGGAGAATCACTGGACAACTGTAAATAACATTCTTAAGTACTTACGAAGGACTAAAGAAATGTTCTTGGTGAATGGTAACGGGGATCTCCAAATGGAGGCCTTTACCGATTCCAGCTTTCAGAGTGATAAGGATGACAACAAATCTATCTCAGGGTTTGTATTTACCCTCAATGGAGGGGCGGTATGTTGGAAGAGTTCCAAACAGGATACAGTAGCAGTTTCCACGATTGAAGCTGAGTATATTGTTGCAAATGATGCTGCCAAGAAAGCCGTCTGGATGAGGAAGTTCATCTCGGAGCTAGGAGTTGTTCTAACCATTATTGATCCAATACCATTGTATTGTGATAATAATGGGGCTATGGCATTGGCCAAAGAGTCCAGGTCCCATCAGCGATCCAGACACATCCTGAGGCTGTAGGGATGCTAGGCACACGCACAAGGGTCTATAAGGCATCAACCATGCCCGATTTAAAATTTAGCCGTGCCGAACAACCCTAACCAAGATCTTTAAACTAGAGATTAGGCGAAAAACAAGCATGTTAAACACTTTAACACTAAGTGAGAGGGATTATAACCTTTGTAGATCCGGTCCTTCACTTCATAAGCTCCGTGTTGTGGTCCCTTCACTGCGATCATCAAGTTCCGGACTCTCGAGAGGCTCCACGAAGAGAAAGATGCAAGCTTGCTTCCGATCATCGATAACAAAGATGATCTACCTTGAAGTTTCGTTAATACAAGCTCTCAATCACAAAATGAAGTGAACACTCTCATCTAAATGGCAAGGTTAGATGAGGATGATGAAGTAGGATTTTAGCTCTCATTTGTTTTCTTATTCTCACTCAAAATCATCACTTCATAAAAAGCTAGAAAGCTTTTCATGAAAGTACTCAAGGAAGAAGAATAATGAATCATGAATCCTTTTGTGATGAATAATGAAAGTTAAGTATGAGGTTAGAAATGCAACCATGGTCAATGTAACCTTTGTAGAGATTTAACTAGGGCTAGGATTTTGGTTGGGTTAAAGAATGAGTCACTTAAAATATCAACACAAATATCTTAGCACAAAACAAAACAAAACCTTCTAGAAACTTCTAGAAAAGCTTAACCCAAATCAAACCCTAACCATGTTTAATCTCCACTAATCATGTTGCATTAATAACCACATCATGTTACAATATTATATATCATATATATAATATTTATTGTAATAAAATAAAATAATACAATTAACATATATCGCATATATATAAATGTATTACCCGAGTGAGAAAAAGAATCTTTTAGTGAGCTTATATTAGTTAATGTAATTTAATATATCAAATATATAATTATACATTAAATTATCGAATCAACACTTGATCCAATAATCCGGCTATATCGAATATAACCGACTAATATATCATGTACCTATTCATCGAATCAACACTTGATCCGATGATCCGGCTCATATCAAAATAACACGAGAATATAATACGGTATCTCATATCGCATTATCCTCGGCCCTGCACATATCACATATGTGCCCCGACTCTGTTTTGCCTGAGTCAAGAAACCTCTGTGTAGGACTCTAAAGAATCGTCAATACGCCGACAGTAGGTGATGATCATATCAAACACCCACAAGCTGCAAGCGGTCAGCTAAACGTAACAGCCACCCAGGTATTGAGCGATCACAAGATCAACAAGCAAGCCTGTACATTCTCCTGTGAATCCAATCAGTAACACTCCCGTACAGCCCGGTCTCTTCGTCTGATATGTCGTATATCTCGCCTAGGGGTGGTAAACGTCAGACCCCAGTAGCTTGATAAGTCGTGTCGATATGAGGTCTATAACAGTTCGAGAAACTACTAATAACACTTACTAGTAAATCTCAGCAACCCTGGCCAGGGATTTCCAGTTATAGCCAATCGAACATAGCACAACAGCAACTCCCTATATTGGGAGAGACGAATCCCCTCCTATCGCTCATTGCCTCTATGTGATGCGGGACTGTACCCAAAAGCCACCTTTTTGCACGCCCTCTTGAACGTGGTATGATGGAAATCAAAGCACGGTGGGAATCACACAAGACTCTATGACGATCTCGGGTCAACAGACTACTCTGTACCAGTGTCACCAGAGAACTGCCATCTGACGTGAGGTATAATGCCATCTGACGTGAGGTATAATACCATCTGGGAGTTCTCGGCGAGTCCGTCCAGTGTAACCAGTCTCTACTAAGCACCCATACACCATCCTTGATGTAAAATACTGATGGATATGGGATCATCCATCGCCCATCATATGGGTCAGGATGCGTATACGCTAGTCTACTCTGGTGTATTGAAGCCCTGTCTCGATACACCCTCGACTAGGAACAGTTATAGGATGTACTCGTCGACTACCGTGGCCCCACTAGTATAATCTCATCATAGTCCCTGTAGTCGAGTAAATATCCTAAGGGCTTTATTAACTTGTAACATAGAGACAATCAGAGTACATGTTAAGATAAAGAGAAACCAAATAGCATACTATCATGTCAAGCAAGAAAGTCCTCCCTATATATGTCCAAGCATCCACTACAATATACATCGTATGCACAGTAATGGCCTCTAGGGCATACATATAACTAACAATCTCCCACTTACACTAGGGCCATCTTTTGTGATATCGCATACCCAACAATTAGAAGTATCTCATACTCAACCATCCCATAAAAGTCTTTACTGAGAAAAAGGCCTTTGTGAGTGGATCCGCGCTGTTGTCCTCTGTGTCTACTCTCCTAACCTCGATCTGTCTGGAGATCAACCATCTCCATGATCAGGTGATACTGCCTAAGAATTATATCTGGATTTCTAATGGGACGGGGGTTCCTTGGCATAAGCCATAACTCCATTGTCACACAATGGTAGGAACGAAATTCATCTCATGAACTTATATTTATCCAGACTGCCTCTTTGGTAGCATCCTTGGTAACAATGTATCTTGCTTTTAATCATCTAGTAAGTCATGGTATCTAGCTTGGAACTCTTCCAACACACCGTCCCTCCACTGAGGGTAAAGACAATGCCTGCGACTGACATTCAGTCGTCCTTATCACCCTGGAACTTTTCCAGTGATTCTCCCCAGGATCGATTGATACCATCTCACTACATCTAGTGAGAATCCTAACATCCAATTAGATCTATCTCATAGATCCAAAATCCAGGATTTAGGAGGTATCACCTTGATCCTATATGGAGAATCCTTATGATAAGCAGAGATTGACCGAGCGTAGCATAGGAAACTTCTTTCCTATCAAGAGTATGTCATCCACGTACTCTACGAGGATCACCTCCATACTCACTACTACCTTTTTGTATATACAAGGTTCATCTACTATTTTGATGAAGTTAAACTCTTGACTACAACATCAAAACAAACGTTCCAACTCCGCGATGCCTGCTTTATCACATAAAACATCTTGCTCACGTTTCCGCTGCTCCCACTATCTACGAAGCCCTCTGGCTGTGTACTTATAGACGCTCTCTTCGAAATCAATATTTAGAAAAACAGTCATGACACCCAACCGCCAGATATCGTAGTCATGGTATGTAGCCGTGGTAAGTAGGATCTGGATGGACTTAAGCATAGTCTTAAAAGTCTCAACTTTTCCATGTACACCAAGTAATCTTCTCAAGATATACTTGCTCCTGATGGGGATTTAACCCTTCAGATAAAGCAACCAAAGTCCATACTTTGTTGGTGTATAAGGATTCCATCTCAGATCGCTAAGCATCCAGCCATTCTTACAGAGTCCCACTCCTGATGGCCAGCTCGAAACTAGTTGGGTCATCATCTCATGATGCAATCCTCGCTCCCACTGTCATAGAGAAACCGAAGTATCTCTCAGGTGAGTGAGAAACTCTACTAGATCGGCGGAGAGGCTGAGGTTCATTGGAAACTATTGAATCTTTTTGTTCTACCAAATCATCAGCTGCAGTTTGTATAGCTGGAACTTTTTCCAGTTCTACCTCATGACCAATAATTTCTTTATAAGAAATTCCCTTTCACAAAGGTGACATGCTGAGAAACAAAACATCTTTTGTTCCTCGGTTAGGTAGAAGATATTCCCTTGCGAATGCTTGGGATATCCAACAAACTTCTACAGAACTGACATTGCCTCGAAAATAACGAAAATAAAATGTACGTATATGCCATCCGCATTCGTCACTGGGTCCCGTCATCACCCGTTAGGTTACTTAACTAACGACAGAGCGGGGACTGGACTAGCGCGGGTGTAAAACATATACAACATCTAATAGTATATAAACCAATATACAATAATCGCTCCAGGCGTGATAATATGCAACATTACAGAAAAGTAATAAGCATCACAGAACAATACAGATAATCTGGGATTCCCGAGTTTCACAGAGCCGCTGCTGAAACTCGACGTTCCCCTGTCGTGTGGATAGCCTGTGCAATGAAACCTAGACCCCTACGGGTGCGGCAAGTTACCCGCCAAAACCTGAAGCGAGGTAGTCCTCCACAGCATAGTGAATGGAACACCCGGCACTTCACGGAATCCGGTAATCTTGGGCACCCCTCCTTGGGTCAACCTGTACCCCCTACGAGTGCGGCGAATAGTCTGCCAATTTTAGAGTGGGGTCCCTCTGCCTCTCAAAGCCATGAGATGCGGACCCGTTGCCCTCCAGAACCCGGCTATCCATGCACTCCGTCGCGGGGCAAAACCTAGTACAGTAATGAAAAATAGTACAACAGGTACATCGACCGCAACCTGGTCGTGCCCCAAAAGAATATTATACAACAGGCAGTGACGGCAATCCACAAGTTGGACGCTCGTCCCGCAATATCAAATGTACAAATAAACTCAAACTGTACTACAATTGCACACTTCTATCCACCACGACAAATCCGCAACATCACAGCACAACACAGAACATCAACGCGAATGTCACGTTCGCAAACCCGTCTAAAAGAACTATAGCAATCAAACGCGGTTTACCGATCAAATGACATTCCCGGTCGGAGATATAATGTAAGCACTGTAAACTAACATGTTTAAATTTCGATCGACCAAATATCAAGAAGTGGGCCCCACGACTTACTGGTGAACAGTAACAAAACCTGGGCCCAAAAGATATATACCAAAAACCCCAAAATCCAACAGAGAACCCACTGTACAAATTTGGGAGCATGAGCTCACCAAGTGGCCGCGGATGCGCGGCCAAACCATGGGTTTGGCCGCGTTTCCACGGCGGTTTGGTGGAGTCATGTGCCCAAATTTTGTCGTGGTTCTTAGAAAAGCCTGCACAGTTTTCTGAGACATGTAGAAAAATTTTAGGAGATCATTTAAAAACAACAGAAACTGTGAAGTTTGAAATTGCAGTTTTTAGTTTTCCGGTTCGATCGATATTTTAAACGCGTTAGCACAAGTTAGTATAGCAAAATGGTTAGGCTCTGATACCACTGTAAGTCTACGCTAGCGCCCCGGCCGTCTACAGACGCCAAATGCGGAACAAAAACTTTTTATCTGGCGCTATCGTATACTTTAACCCGGATCTACCATTATTGCTAAACTAACAAACTGTAAAGAGTGTAGAAAGGTTATACCGAACGATCCGAGTCCTTCGTTCTTTAACCATCATCCCACGATCCGTTGCGGTTGCTCCGATCTCATCGATCTCCGATATCCTTGTCGAGGTGGCACCACGTCGACGATTCTTTAAACGGGCTCCCGCCTCTGACTCGAGGCAACTCGGTCGTCAAGTTTGCTAAAAGAGACGACCAAGAATGATGTAGAGAATGAGTAGATGACTTTGTCTCGTTCCGTCCAAAGCTATGGACGGACGGTTAATGAAGTTGCCGTGGGAATCGAGTGTTGGAATGAAATGAGCTGTGAAATTCCATACACCCCAAATGCTATCATAATCTTTTCACAAATGAAAAACCATCAAGTGAGAGTGAGAGAGGAGGGGCCGGCCATTTATAGGTGGAGGGAGGTGAGTGTAGGAGAGGGGAGAGTAACCATAAGACTAAATATCATGAACAAATATCCTTAGCTAAACAAGAATCATTAATGTCAAAGGATGAGTCATAATAACACATCATCTAACCATTAATGCAACCAATGAAAACTCAACACCAATTAATCCTAGTCACCTCATCTAGATGCTTCTAGAACACTGACTCACCTCATCAGAAGAAAAGATAAATCCGTCTTTAACCGAATGTTAAAAGACGGCTGATAGAAAACTGGAAACTGGCAACTTCCAAAAGTGATCCTGAAACGACTTTCAGGATAACCCCGTAACTGTATAAATATACCCGCACTTGTATTACGACCGAATACAAATGCAACTGAGACAAAGATATTATACCTACTCAATATAATACTCGGATCCGGCTTAAACCAAAGCCGACCAGTATCATCAGCCCGAAAACTGACACGTGCGTAAACGCACGTGCATTTTCCGAACCTTGCCATAAAACCATACGGCCTCTACAACGTTTCGCCCGAACTTGGAAAACTGTCTGTGGGGGACTCTAATGACTCGTCAGTACCCTGGCAGTGGGTTTAACCACAAACCGTCAGCGGCACTAGCTATGCGTAACGGCTGCCCATGGACTGACCTCAAGGGAGGCTGATGAGCGAACTCAAGGGAGGCCGATGAGCGAACTCATCCAGAAACCCTACTGAGCCTAACAGTGACAATGTATATACAGTCCGGTCCGTTCGTCAATGAGTATCGCATATCCGCCTAGGGGGCTAGTAACGTCAGACCCCCAGAAGCAGTATAAGTCGTGTCGGAGTGTAGCCCAATAACACCCTGAGATACTATTGGAGTACCTACCAGTAAATCTCCTGCCATGGCCATGGACTTTGTGTAATGGCTCTCCTAGACACAGCACGACCTCGCCCCCAATACCGGGAGAGAAGAATCCCCTGCCGATCCGCTCACGTGCCTCCATATGGCTCGGGACTGTACCCAAAAGCTACCTGTTTGCATGACTCCTTTGATCCGTGGTAGGGTAGAAATCAAAGCACAGTGGGAACTCACACGAGACAAATGACGACCTCAGGTCGATGAACTAACCTGTACACATGTCACCAGGGAACTGCTATCTGACGATAGGTATAGTACTAAGTAGCAGATTCCCGGTGAGTCCTGTCCGGTGTACTCATAACCCAATGAGCACCTGTATACATCTTAGGTGATCCAACTGACACCAGTGGCTTGTGAGACCGGCCACCGCCCCTCGTCGGGGTCTCGACTGTATACACTAGTCTACTCCGGAGTATCGATGCCCTGTCTCGAAACTCCCACGACTAGGGACCACAATTAAGGATATGCATATAAACTACCCAACTCTCACGTATACGATCGCCATCATACAGTTGGTAGTAAAGCAAGATCCTAAGGGCTTTATCAAAGTGTAACATGCAATCAGTCACCTGAACATATACACAACTGATAAAGGCAAACCAGATAGCATACTATCATCTCGAGTAAGACTGTCCTACCGGGATAGGTCCTCCGCAATCATTGCAATCACGTACCTGCGATCCAATAATTGACTTTGAGGGCACTATCTCCAACACAAATACCCAGGACGTAAAGGATATTGAGAAACAGTTCTGTGTAATGAACACACCCGAAGATGATGTATCAACATGTACTTTCTTCATTTGGGCGGCACGGGAATTCTGGTAATCCCCTATTTCCTGCTCGGTCTTATAACATTTATAAGTTGGAGTGGGACCAACATTCCCTAGTATAGTATAACAAGAGGGTTCCGTCAATACATCCGTATTATTATCTTGATTAAGGCGTGACATAGTCGTAACCAGGAGAGAGAGAGAAGAAAACACTCAGCGTGCGCTTTTACAAGATTAGATTGGTTATCAATTTATCTAATCAGGATGTCTCCCACTGTTTTAGTCAAATCTTCCTTCAAACCCTAAAAGGAAAGATTAGCCGGAATTAATTACACTCTATAAGTTCGCCAATCTTTCAGCCAGGCTAGTGCCGTTACTTTGAGGGAGGTTCCCCGCGCTTTCGCACGGACCTAATTAAAGTAAACCTCGTTTTCTCAGGGGCGTAACCCCGTTAACACCTTTCTACACACCTACTTGATCGGCTAATTGTAATGTGTAAAACTCTCCCAGGAGTAACTCTTACTCGCAGCGGGTATCGGGATCCAACTATCTCATAGAAGGTGTGCAATCTCATTGCAAATTTCAACACTTGAAATTCCCATATTTTTCCCCAAGCGATCTATAACCTTGACTAAGTCAACAAACCATAGACTGCAAGTAAAGTTCAACCCGTCATTTCCTGATTGAATTAAACCCACCCGCACGACCCTTGACTAAGTCAACAAGGCCGCACGACTACCCTAATCCAATCGCATCATATGCTTTGCAGATAAGCACTAATCAGCTACCGCACACAACGCCTTGACCAAGTCAACAAACGCAGCACGAATACTAACTATTACTTATCTGAAATGACGGAGGGCTACGACAGGTTTTTAAGAAAACCTTTTGCGTAATGAACTTTATATCATTGTAGAATCGAGTGATTTTAAATGGAATGTTTTTTAGGCTTTTCTAGTATTGCTAAAGAGGTCGCTCCCGGTGAAGGGATCGTCGGCTCTTTCCTCATCGAATAAGGTGCAGAGTATATCATATATACTACAATGCAAAGCAAGAACTTTAGAAGCAATCAAAAGACAAACCGAGTTTGTAGCATCTGCTAGTTTCACTAAAGAGGTCACTCCTGGTGAAGGGATCTCGGCTCTTTCCTTATCGAATAAGGTGCTGGATGTTCTACAAGGAGCACCGCTATGCAAAGAAAGAACTAGAGCTAACAGTTTTTAAACAAGTTTCTACAACATCTTAGGTTTCTTTTATTTCATTAATCTCATTAATGAAGTCCCATTTTATTATACTTCACAAGAATCATATATGAAACGAAATCAACAATATATAATACATATCTCATATATATAATATAAACATTTGTCTCAGACAGTAATATGATCTCATCATAGAACATTGCAGCAGAAGAACATATATGAAATATTGGATATACTAGGATTTCCGTGTTTTATGCGAGCCTGTATAAAACGCGGATTCTACGGTCGCGATGAATAGCCAAACCCACATCTCTAGACCCCTACGAGAGCGGAAAACAACACTGCCAATTCTAGGGTTAGGAGACCCGGTCTCGACTCCTCAAAATGGTCTCCCACTGGACCCTAGAACCCGGTTACTTGTGCTCCCCGCCTTGGGTCTACCTAATGCGGAAAAGTAAATAATATACAATGGTGACATCATCCTCAGCCCGGAAGTGTCCCAATAAAAAAAAATTTACATACAATGAATTTTACATGAATGAAAAAGAAAAACTCTCATCTCACATAAAACCCCCGGCTATTCAGAACACGACGATCCAATAACATATCACAGCAACACATAATATCTCATATCATCAAATAAGCAAGTATGCGTATCCCGATTGTCGTTGATGTATAGCAACGAAGCCGGCGATACACCACATATTATGCTTACGGTCGCAGAAAAGAAAGTGTAAAACTACAACAGTTGGAATCCGCAACCTCCTTAGACATCGCATGCCTAACCAAATGAATTCCTTAGACATCGCATGCCTAACAATTATAAACCCCGCATTTTAGTCTCATTATCGAAAACTCTTTTCAATATCAAGTCGGGCAATTTAACAAGATTCCCGACATCCTGATCAAATGCTCGTCGCAAACTTTAGTAGACGGCCGCACCCCCGGATGCCGTCGACGAAGTGCACTAAGGCGGAACACCGCTGCCACGAGCACCCGAACGGATGCTTTTGGCGACGGGGTTCTCCTACAGTCACTTGGTCGGGGCTATGGGCCGTGGCTATCTGTTAAGTTTACTCGGCGAGTATCCGCGTACGCTACGTGATTGCGATGGACTTTTGATCACATCAAAATCTCGTGGCAACCGATCAATTGAGACTAAACTGCTAGATTTATAACATTCAAATTAGTTATCTCAGAACTACATGTGGATTCCAAATATTGTATCACATCCCAAATAAATAGACAATGTTAAACTTTCCGATCGAATAATCAAACACCCAAGTTTTCCAAATAGCTCAACACTTGAGCGGAGTTTAAAAGCATATATCACATGCCACAGTACCAATGGTCCAGCCGTAGAAAGGTCAAGCCAACGCCTCACTTGTGGCAACGCCGTACTGCCACAAACCCTAAGGTTTAGAGACGGTTCAGACGGTCACATAATCGAGTTAAGTTTTGTTGTTTTCTAGAGGGTCCACCTTGTTACTTGCACGACTTTTCAAAACTTTCAAACTCGAGAAAAAATCCAACTTTTGAAAATTTTCCAATAGGGGAAAAAGTGAGTTATTGATATCCGTTCGAACTTTTTAATAGGTTCTAAAATTATCCGGCAAAAACTTAAACGAAGTTAAATTATCCGATCGAATCAACGAGTCGCCAGTACAACCCAGAAAACTCAACACTTGAGTAAAAATAAAAATTCCCAAATATATCAGGAAATAAATACTGATATTACTGTGCAAACTGATGGTATTATACATCACGTCAGATGGGAGTTCTCGGCGAGTCCGTCCAGTGTACCCAGTCTCTACTGAGCACCCGTATACCATCTCTGATGTCAAACACCAATGGATATGGGATCATCCATCGCCCATCACATGGGTCGAGAAGCGCATACGCTAGCCTACTCTGGTATATCGATGCCCCGTCTTGATACACCCACGACTAGGGACCTTGAAGGATGTACTTATAGACTACCATGTCCCCACTAGTATGATCTGCATCATAGTCCAGGTAGTCAAGTACACATCCTAAGGGCTTTACCAACATGTAACTATAAGACAGTATAAAGAGACTAGTGTACATGTTAAGATAAAGAGTAACCAGATAGCATACTATCATATCGAGCAAGAAAGTCATCTCTATATATGTCCAAGCATCCAATATAATATACAACATCTGTACAATACTGGCCTCTAGGGCATACATACAACTAACAATCTCCCACTTGCACTAGGGCCAGCTGCTGTAGTATCGCATACCGAGCATCCCGAAGAGTCTCTCAAACTGTGTCTGGGGAATGGCCTTCGTGAGTGGATCCACCGTGTTGTTCTTCGTGTCAACTCTCCTGACCTCGATCTCCCGGCGATCAACTATCTCCCGGATCAGGTGATACCGCCTCAGAATATGCCTGGATCGCTGATGGGACCTGGGTTCCTTGGCCAAAGCCACTGCTCCATTGTTATCGCAATACAAAGGTATTGGATGCTCAATGGATGGAACCACTCCAAGTTCAGTAATGAACTTCTTGATCCAGACAGCTTCTTTAGCAGCATCGTTGGCAGCGATGTATTCAGCCTCTATTGTCGAGTCTGCTACGGTTTCCTGCTTGGAACTCTTCCAGCTAACCGCCCCTCCGTAAAGGGTAAAGACAAAGCCCGACTGCGACTTAGAGTCGTCCTTATCACTCTGGAAGCTCGAATCGGTAAAGGACTCCACTTGGAGTTCTCCGTTACCATACACCAAGAACATATCTCTAGTCCTTCGCAAGTACTTGAGAAAGCTCTTCACAGCTGTCCAGTGACTCTCTCCAGGATCAGCTTGATACCTGCTCACTACACTTAGTGAGTATGCTACATCGGGTCTGGTACATAGCATCGCATACATGATAGAGCCTACTGCCGAAGCATAGGGTATCCCTTGCATGCGAGCTCTCTCCAAATCAGTCTTGGGAGACATCTGTTTGGAGAGAGTGACTCCAGAGATCGTGGGTAAGTTCCCACGCTTGGACTCTTCCATACTAAACCTCTTTAGTATGGTGTCAATGTACCTGGATTGGGACAATCCCAAAATCCGTTTGGATCTATCTCTATAGATCCTAATCCCCAATATGCAGGAGGCATCACCAAGATCTTTCATTGAGAATCTTTGTGATAAGAAGAGCTTGACCGATTGCAGCATAGGAATATCATTTCCTATCAAGAGTATGTCGTCCACGTACAATACGAGGAAGACAACCTTACTCTCTGCCACCTTCTTGTAGATACAAGGTTCATCTGGATTTTTGACGAAATCAAACTCTTTGATAACGACGTCAAAGCAGATGTTCCAACTCCGCGATGCTTGCTTTAATCCATAAATAGATTTAAGCAGCTTGCACACCTTCCCGCTGCTCCCACTGTCTACGAAGCCCTCTGGCTGAGTCATGTACACGCACTCTTCTAAATCACCATTTAGAAAGGCGGTCTTAACATCCATTTGCCAGATTTCGTAATCATGATAAGCAGCGATGGCAAACATGATCCGGATGGATTTAAGCATAGCCACTGGAGAAAAGGTCTCGTCATAGTCCACACCTGGTCTTTGACGAAAACCCTTTGCTACAAGTCTAGCTTTGAAAGTCTCCACTTTCCCATCTACACCAAGTTTCTTCTTGAAGATCCATTTGCTTCCAATGGGTTTTACCCCTTCAGGAGCAACGTCCAAAGTCCATACTTTGTTGGTGTACATGGATTCCATCTCGGACCGCATAGCATCCAGCCATTTCACTGAGTCCCCACTCGTGATGGCCTGCTCGAAGCTAGTTGGGTCATCATCCTCCATGATGCAATCCTCACTTCCACCATCAATGAGAAAACCGTAGTATCTCTCAGGTGGATGAGAAACCCTACTAGATCGGCGGAGAGGCTGGGGTTCGTCGGGTACTACCGAATCTTTTGGTTCCACTAAATCTTCAGTTATAGTTTGTGTTTCTGGAACTTCTTCCAGTTCTACCTCAGAGCCACTAATCTCTTTTGCAAGAAATTCCTTTTCTAAAAAGGTGGCATGTTGAGCAATAAACACTTTTTGTTGTTCACTGTGGTAGAAATAATATCCATTTGAATGTTTAGGATATCCCACAAACTTACATAAAACTGACCGTGCCTCGAGTTTGTCTGGATTTTGCCTTTTGACATAGGCCAGACAACCCCATATCTTAACTCGTTTAAGACATGGTCTCTTCCCACTCCATATCTCATATGGTGTGGTAGGTACAGATTTAGTTGGAACTTGATTCAATAGGTATGCCGCTGTCTCAAGCGCATACCCCCAGAAGGAAATAGGTAACTCAGCTGTACTCATCATAGAGCGCACCATATCTAATAGGGTGCGATTCCTCCGCTCCGATACACCGTTGTGCTGTGGTGTATAAGGAGGAGTAAGCTGAGAGAGAATCCCATTCTCTTTTAGGAAGTCCAGGAATTCATTGCTCAAGTATTCACCTCCTCGATCAGATCGAAGGATTTTAATACTTTTTCCGGTTTGTTTCTCGACTTCTTGTTTATAT
This sequence comes from Agapanthus africanus, assembly GCA_030015575.1. Classification (NCBI taxonomy): domain Eukaryota; kingdom Viridiplantae; phylum Streptophyta; class Magnoliopsida; order Asparagales; family Amaryllidaceae; genus Agapanthus; species Agapanthus africanus. Next base: position 217,423,423 of record JASDDO010000018.1, read on the forward strand.
TCTCTAAATTTCTCAAAAGCTTCAGACTTGTGTCTTATCAAGTACACATGTCCGTATCTTGAGAGATCGTCAGTGAATGTAATGAAGTACGAAAAACCATCCCTGGCATGTGTAGACATGGGACCGCATATATCACTATGTATTAGTCCCAAGAGTTCGGTAACTCTTTCTCCGTGTCCCGTAAACGGAGTTTTGGTCATCTTGCCTTTGAGACATGACTGGCAAGTGTCATAAGATGAAAATTCGAATGGTTTCAAATACCCATCCTTATGCAACTTAGCCAGTCGTGTCGCATTGATGTGACCCAGTCTACAATGCCACAAGAAGGATTCGTTGAGTTCAGAACTCTTCCTCTTGTGTGTGTTTGTTAGGCTTAGAACTGTTAATTGATTTAGAACATAAATGCCATTGCATAACGTGCCTGATCCAACCAACTTTTGGTTATGGAAAATGTTCATAACATTGTCCTGTAATACAAAATTATATCCCTCTTTACTTAATAAAGAAACCGATATAATGTTGCATATCAGGTTCGGCATGTAATAGCATTCGTTCAGAACCAATGTATTACCAGTTGGTAATACAAGGTGATATTCCCCGACAGTCTTAGCTGCAACAATTGCACCATTTCCAACTCTAATGTCTTTATCACCTTCTCCAAGTTCTCTACCTTTCTTAAGCCCATGTAACTGATTACATATATGGGATCCCGACCCGGTATCCAATACCCAGGACGTAGAGCAAATGGAGAAACAGTTCTCAGTAACGAACACACCCGAAGAAAATGCATCAACATGTACTTTCTTCATTCGGGTGGCATGGGAATCCTGGTATTCCCCTATATCCTGTTCATTCCTATAACTCTTATAAGAATAAACGGAACCAACGTTCCCCAGCACAGTATAACATGCGGGTTCGGTCAATACATCCATATTATTATCTTTATTAGGGCATGAAATGGTCGCTACCTGGAGAGAGAGAGAAGAAAACACTTTAGCGTATGCTCGTGCAAGATCAGATTGGTTATTATCTTATCTAATCAGGATGGCTCCCACTGCTTTCTATCAAATCTTCCTTCAAACCCTAAAAGGAAAGACTAGCCGGGATTAATTACACACTACAAGTTCGCCAATCTTTCAGCCAGGCCAGTGTCGGTACTTTGAGGGAGGTCCCCCGTGCTTTCTCACGAACCTAATTAATGTAAACCTCGTTTTCCCAGAGGCGTAACCTCGTTAACACCTTTCTAGACACCTACTTGATCGGCTAATTGTGATGTGTAAAACTCTCCCAGGAGTAACTCTTACTCGCAGCGGGTATCGGGATCCAACTATCTCATAGAAGGTATGCAATCTCATTGCAAATTTCAACACTTGAAATTCCCGATAATATTTTGCCCCTAGCATCCTATGACCTTGACGGAGGCCAAACAACCCATAGTGTGCTAGTCAAGTTCAACCCGTCATTTCCTGATTGAATTAAACCCACCCGCACGACCCTTGACGGAGGCCAAACAACGCCGTACGAATACCCTAATCCAATCGCATCATATGCAAGCAGATAAGCACTAGTTAGCTACCGTACACTGCGCCTTGACGGAGGCCAAACTACCGCAGCACGAATACTAACTAATACTTATCTGAAATGACGGAGGGCTACGCAGGTTTTTCATAAAAACCATGAGCGTAATGAACTTGATATCGTTGTAGAATCAAATAATGTTTTGAAATGGAGTGATTTTGAGGCTTTTCTAGTTTTGCTAAAGGAGTCACTCCCGGCGAAGGGATCTCGGTCCTTTCCTCGTCGAATGAGGTGCGGGATATATCATATATATCGCTGTGCAAAGCAAAAACCCAAAAGCAGTCAAAAGCAAGCCGAGTGTGTAGCATCTGCCAGTTATTGCTAAAGGAGTCACTCCCAGTGAAGGGATCTCGGTCCTTTCCTCATCGAATAAGGTGCGGGATATATCATATATATCGCTGTGCAAAGCAAGAACTGTAGCTACCAGTTTTATTTTAAAATTCGATTCCACAACATCATAGGTTTCTTATCTTTCATTAATCACATTAATGAAGTCCCATCATTTAAATACCTAAACATCACAGATAGATATAACGTACACTTATGCCATCCGCATTCGCCTCGATGTCCCCTCGTGCACCGTTAGGTTAGGTAACTAACGACAGAGCAGGACAGGGCTAGCGCGGGTGTAAAACATAAGTAACGTCTATATAATATATCATATATACTATATACTATATCCATCACAGAATCACATCACAGATATCGCAGCAGAATAAACATATGAAATATTGGATATACTAGGTCGTCCGTGTTTTCAATACGAGCCAGTATAAAACACGGATTCCACAGTCGTGATGAATAACCAATCCCACACCCCTAGACCCCTACGAGAGCGGCAAGCAACCCTGCCAATTCTAGGGTTAGGAGACCCGGACTCGACTCCTCGAGTTGGTCTCCCACTGGACCCCAGAACCCGGTTACTTGTGCTCCCCTCCTTGGGTCTATCCTAATGCGGAAAAGTAAATAATATACAAAGGGTGACAACTTCCGCTACCTGGAAGTGCCCCAAATGAAAGAATATTACATACAAGTTTTTACATGAATGAAAATGAAAAAACACTCATCTCACATAAAAACCCCCGGCAATTCAAACACGACGATCCAATATAACATATCCAGCAACACATAACATCACATGTCATCAACGTAAGTAAGTATGCATATCCCAATTGTCGTTGACGTATAGCAACGAAACCAGCGATATGAACATACTACACTTACGGTCACAGAAAAGAAAGTGTAAAACTACAACAGTTGGAATCCGCAACTTCTTTAGACATCGCATGCCTAACAGTTATAAATCCCGCATTTTAGTCTCATTATCGAAAACTCTTTAAAATATCAAGTGAAACTAAACCGCTAGATTTATAACATTCATTCAGTTATCACATAACTGTTTGTGAATTCCAATTATTGTATCACATTCCAGATAAACAGAAAATGTTAAACTTTCCGATTGAACAGTCGAATACCCAAGTTTTCCCGATACAGCTCAACACATGAAATAAGTCTAACAACATTCAGTTCAAGCCTCAGTACCGACGGTCCAGCCGTAGAAGGGTCAAGCCAACGCCTCACATGTGGCACGCCGTACTACCCCAAACCCGAAGGTTCAAAGGGTAGTTCAAGACGGTCACATAATCGAGTTAAGGTTTGTTGTCTTCTAGAGGGTCCATCGCGTTACTTGCACTACTTAGAACGTCGTTAAACTACGGAAAAATCCAACACTTGGAAATTTCCCGACAGGGGAAAAATTGGGTATTTATATCCGGTCGAACTTTTTAACATATTCTAAAAATTATCCGGAAATACACAAAAGACGAAATTTGATAATCCGGTCGAAAACACTGATTCCCAATAGTACCCCAGAATACTCTTATGTATAGTCACAACAAAAATATCCCAGAAAACACAGCATTGAATTATATGAGTTACTGTGCATAATCCATCACACAAAGGAACAGTAAGGCCGCGGAACCGCCGCATCATGCATAGCACGTGCCGCGGTTCCGTGGTGGAAAAGTTGATTTAGGCCCTCGTATTTCACAGTAATTCACATAACACCCTGCTTGATTTTCTGCATATTTTTAATTGACAAAAATCCCAAATTTTAGAAAAAGTCCAGAGAGCATTTTAGGGTTTTGGGTTTCGGTTCGATCGGGTTTCAAACGTCGTCGGGACTTCGCCTAAGGCTCTAGCTAGGCTTTGATACCACTGTAGGGTTCCTAGGCACTCTAGTGAGGTCTCACAAGGCATCGAACATGCCAATTTAAAAAAAAATGGTGCCGAGAAACCCTAGACTACGGATCTTAGACTAGATGTTTAGGCGAAAAGATAATCTAGTTAACAACTTAACTAGAAGTGAGAAGCTACAACCTTTGTAGATCCGGATATCCACTTCCTTAGCTCCACGTAGTGCTCTTTTCGCTGTCCTTCTCCAATCTTAGACTCGTTCATCGGTTTCATCGGGAAAGCGAGCGGAATAGGTCGTCGGCTTCGTGTCAAAGACGATCTACGTCGAGGTTGCACTAGTTCAAGCTTCGACTTCACCAAGTAGTGAAACTTGTGAAGAAAACACCCAAAACCACTTGGCAAGAGGTAGAGGATGAAGAAATAGGAGGTGGGTTCACTTTAGATTTGGATTTCTCTCACTAGATCTCAAGTTGCCATTAAAGTAGCAAGCTTTTCTTTTGAAGAAGAAGATGAAGAAGATGATAGAATATGATAAAAGTCTTTTTCAAAATAGAAAAGAAAATGATATTTATCATATCCTAACCATGGTCAACTGTAGAGAATTGACCATGGTTAGTGGGAGTGGTTAGGTTTAAATATAAAGACAAAATAGCATCATTAGTAAATGCTTCATGAAGCTTCACCATTCTTCATGATAAATGAAACCATTTTATTTTCATAAAACCAATTAATAAATAATGAATGGATTAAATAATAAGTGAATAAAGCATAAACCCTAACCACTTTCATAACCATGGTTCAATTCTTTTACACATAGTCAAGTCAACATGCATCATCAAACATGATACAATCATGTGCACAAAAGCATATCACATATACAATGTGCATCAAGTGAGAAAAATCCGTTTAAAGTGAACCAATACTAGTTAATGCAAAGTAATATATCAAATATATAATTATACATTAAATCATTAAATCAACACTTGATTCAATGATCCGGTCATGTCGCACATGACCGACTAGTATTCAATGTATCGACTTATCGAATCAATCTTCGATTCGATAACTAGGTTATATCGCATACAACCAATCGAAACATTTATCGCGAGAATGGAATACGGTATCACATACACGCATTATTCTCGGTCCTGCACATATCTCATATGCGCTCCTATTTCGTTTCGCTTGAACCAGGAAACCTCTGTGTAGGACTCTAAAGACTCGTCAATACGCCGGGAGCAGATGATGATCATATCAAGCACCCACAAGCCGCAAGCGGTCTGCTAAACGTAACGGCCACCCGGGTATTGAGCGATCAGAAGATCGACGAGCTAGCCCGCTCACACTCCTGCGAATCCGATCAGTAACACTTACCGTACAGTCCGGTCTCTTCGTCTGATATGTCGCATATCAAGTCTAGGGGTGGTAAACGTCAGACCCCAATAACCCGATAAGTCGTGCCGATGTGAGGCTCGTAACGGGTCGAGAAACTACTGGTAACACTTACCAGCAAATCTCTGATCAGCCCTGGCCAGGGACTTCCCTGCTACGGCCAATCGAGCACTGCGCATCATCAACCCCCAATACCGGGAGAGACGAAATCCCTCCTATCGCTTATTGCCTCCATGTGACTCGGGACTGTGCCCAAAGACCACCGTTTTGCACGCCCTCATGGACGTGGTAAGGTGGAGATCAAAGCACAGTGGGAATCACACAAGACTCTATGACGATCTCGGGTCTACAGACTAACCTGTGCAAGTGTCACTTGAGAACTGCCATCTGACGTGAGGTATAATACCATCTGGGAGTTCTCGGCGAGTCCGTCCAGTATACCAAGTCTCTACTGAGCACCCGTATACCATCTCTGATGTCAAACACCAATGGATATGGGATCATCCATCGCCCATCACATGGGTCGAGAAGCGCATACGCTAGCCTACTCTGGTATATCGATGCCCCGTCTCGATACACCCACGACTAGGGACCTTGAAGGATGTACTTATAGACTACCATGTCCCCACTAGTATGATCTGCATCATAGTCCAGGTAGTCAAGTACACATCCTAAGGGCTTTACCAACATGTAACTATAAGACAGTATAAAGAGACTAGTGTACATGTTAAGATAAAGAGTAACCAGATAGCATACTATCACAAACAGTAAACAATGAGTCTACTGTTTGGCCGCGGAACCGCCGCCAAAGACATGGTACGGCCGCGGTTCCGCGGCGCCTTAGAGGTATTGGTAGCACGTGTTTCACAGTAACTCTTACATTTCCCTGCTGATTTTTTGAGCATTTTTAATACAGAAAAAATCACAATTTTAGAAAATTTCCAGAAACTAGGTTTTATCGGGTATTCGGAGTTCGATCGGACTTTAAACTTCGCCTAGACTTCGCCTAAAGCTCTAGCTTGGCTCTGATACCACTGTAGGGATGCTAGGCACATGCACAAGGGTCTATAAGGTATCAACCATGCTCGATTTAAAATTTAGCCGTGCCGAACAACCCTAACCAAGATCTTTAAACTAGAGATTAGGCGAAAACAAGCATGTTAAACACTTTAACACTAAGTAAGAGGGATTACAACCTTTGTAGATCCGGTCCTTCACTTCATAAGCTCCGTGTTGTGGTCCCTTCACTGCGATCATCAAGTTCCGGACTCTCGAGAGGCTCCACGAAGAGAAATATGCAAGCTTTCTTCCGATCTTCGATAACAAAGATGATCTACCTTGAAGTTTCGTTAACACAAGCTCTCACTCACTAAATGAAGTGAACATCCTCATCTAAATAGCAATGATAGATGAGGATGATGAAGTAGGATTTTAGCTCTCATTTGTTTTCTTATTCTCACTCAAAATCATCACTTCATAAAAAGCTAGAAAGCTTTTCATGAAAGAACTCAAGGAAGAAGAAGAATGAATCATGAATCCTTTTGTGATGAATAATGAAAGTCAAGTATGAGATTAGAAATGCAACCATGGTCAATGTAACCTTTGTAGAGATTTAACTAGGGCTAGGGTTTTGGTTGGGTTAAAGAATGAGTCACTCAAAATATCAACATAAATATCTTAGCATAAAACAAAACAAAACCTTCTAGAAACTTCTAGAAAAGCTTAACCCAAATCAAACCCTAACCATGTTTAATCTCCACTAATCATGTTGCATTAATAACCACATCATGTTACAATATTATATATCACATATATAATATTTATTGTAACAAAATAAAATAATACAATTAACATATATCGCATATATATCAATATATTACCCGAGTGAGAAAAAGAATCTTTTAGTAGCTTATATTAGTTAATGTAATTTAATATATCAAATATATAATTATATATTAAATTATCGAATCAACACTTGATCCGACAATCCGGCTATATCGAATATAACCGACTAATATATCATGTACCGATTCATCGAATCAACACTTGATCCGATGATCCGGCTCATATCAAAATAACGCGAGAATATAATACGATATCTCATATCGCATTATCCTCGGTCCTGCACATATCATATATGTGCCCCTACTCCGTTTTGCCTGAGTCAAGAAACCTCTGTGTAGGACTCTAAAGAATCGTCAATACGCCGGCAGTAGGTGATGATCATATCAAACACCCACAAGCTGCAAGCGGTCAGCTAAACGTAACAGCCACCCAGGTATTGAGCGATCAGAAGATCAACAAGCAAGCATGTACATTCTCCTGCGAGTCCAATCAGTAACACTCCCGTACAGTCCGGTCTCTTCATCTGATATGTTCTATATCTCGCCTCGGGGTGGTAAACGTCAGACCCCAGTAGCTTGATAAGTCGTGTCGATATGAGCTCTATAACAGTTTGAGAAACTACCGATAACACTTACCAGTAAATCTCAGCAACCCTGGTCAGGGATTTCCAGTTATAGTCAATCGAACACAGCACAATATCAACTCTCTATACCGGGAGAGACGAATCCCCTGCTATCGCTCATTTCCTCCATGTGATTCAGGACTGTACCCAAAAGACACCTTTTTGCATGCCCTCTTGGATGTGGTATGATGGAAATCAAAGCATGGTGGGAATCACACAAGACTCTTTGACGATCTCGGGTCAACAGACTACTCTGTACCAGTGTCACCAGAGAACTGCCATCTGACGTGAGGTATAATACCATCTGGGAGTTCTCGGCGAGTCCGTCCAGTGTATCCAGTCTCTACTGAACACCCGTACACCATCCTTGATGTCAAACACTGATGGATATGGGATCATCCATCACCCATCATATGGGTCAAGATGCGTATAGGCTAGTCTACTCTGGTGTATTGATGCCCTGTCTCGATACACCCTCGACTAGGAACAGTTATAGGATGTACTCGTCGACTACCGTGGCCCCACTAGTATGATCTCATCATAGTCCCAGTAGTCGAGTACATATCCTAAGGGCTTTATCAACATGTAACATAGAGACAATCAGAGTACATGTTTAGATAAAGAGAAACCTGATAGCATACTATCATGTCGAGCAAGAAAGTCCTCCCTATATATGTCGAAGCATCCACTACAATATACATCGTATGCACAGTAATGGCCTGTAGGGCATACATATAACTAACAGAGGCGATATAATATGATCCAGGAGATAGTTAATCGCCGCAAGATCGAGATTCGGAGAGAAGATACAAAATTTTTGAGATGTTGGGTATGAGATACGCCAATAATTGGCCTTAGTGCAAGCGGAAGATTGTTGGATATATGTATGCCCTGGAGGGTATTTTATGATAGTGGATGTATTGGTAGGTGTATATATATATATATATATATATATATATATATATATATATATATATATATATATATATATATATATTCAAAAGACATTCTTGCCCGACATGATAGTATGCTATCTGGTTAATCTTTATTTTAACATGTTCACTTGATCATGCATATTACTCATTTGGTACATGTTGATAAAGCCCTTAGGATATTTTCTTGACTACTGGGACTATGATGCAGATCATACTAGTGGGACATGAGTAGTTTATAAGCATATCCTTGAAATGTTCCTAGTCGTGGGTGTATCGAAACAGGGCATCGATATTCCAGAGTAGACTAGCGTATACGTTACTTGACCCATATGATGGGCGATAGATGATCCCATATCCATTGGTGTGGTAACACCAAAGACCGTACACTCTTAGTGGAGACTAGGTACACTGAACAGACTCGCCGAGAACCCCTGTGTGGTATTATATCTATCGTTGGATAGCAGTTCTCAGGTGACACTGGTACAGGTTAGCCTATAGACCCGAGATCTTCATAGAGTCTTGTGTGTCCTCCTACTATACTTTGATCTCCACCCTACCACGGCTCTACTGAGTCGTACAAACAGGTGGATTTTGGGTACAGTCCCGAGGCACATGGAGGCAATGAACGATAGGAGGGGTTTCGTCTCTTCCGGTATTGGGGGTTAATGTTGCGCTATGCTCGATTGGCTATACCAGGAAGTCCCTGGCCATGGCTGATGAGATTTACTGATAATTGTTATCAGTAGTTTCCCGATCTGTTATGAGCCATATACCGGCATAACTTATTGAGTTATTGGGGTCGATGATACCATCCCTAGACTCGATATGCAGCATATCTGACGAAGAGACCGGACTGTACGGTAAGTGTTGCCAGTTGGCTCGACGGGAGTTTTGACAGGTTCGCTTGTGTTTCTTCTGATCGCTCAATACCTGGGAGCCGTTACGTACAGTTTGTGCCACTGACGGTTTATGGGTATGTGATATGATTGTTGGATATAGTGCCCTCAAAGTCAATTATTGGATCGCAGGCACGTGATTGTAATGATTGAGGGAGGACCTATGCCGGAAGGACAGTCTTACTTAAGATGATAGTATGCTATCTGGTTTATCTTTATCATTGTGTACATGCTTTAGGTGATATTAAAGATTACTTTTACACGTTGATAGATCCCTTAGGATTCTTGCTTGACGGCCAGCAGTATGATGGCGATCATATACGTGGGAGCTGGGGTCTATAAGCACATCTTTAAAAGGTCCCTAGTCGAGGGAGTTTCGAGACAAGGCATCGATACTCCAGAGTAGACTGGTGTATACGGATCGAGACCCCGACGAGGGGCGGTGGCTGGTCTCACAAGCCATTGGTGTCTGTTGGTTCACCTAAGACGTATACAGGTGCTCATTGGGTTATGAGTACACCGGACAGGACTCGCCGGGAACATGCTAGTTGGTTTTATTCCTAGCGTCAGATAGCAGTTCCCTAGTGACATGTGTACAGGTTAGTTCATCGACCTGAGATCGTCATTTATCTCGTGTGAGTTCCCACTGTGCTTTGATTACTACCCTACCACGGCTCAAAGGAGTCGTGCAAACAGGTTTTAGTTGGGTACAGTCCCGAGCCACATGGAGGCAGTGAGCAGATCGGCAGGGGTTTCATCTCTCCCGGTATTGGGGATGAGATCGCGTTGTGTCTAGGAGAGCCATTACACGAAGTCCTTGGCCAAGGCAAGTGAGATTTGCTGGTAGGTATTTCAGTAGTATCTCAGGGTGTTCTGGGCTACACTCCGACACGACTTGTACCGCTTTTGGTGGTCTGACGTTTACCAGCCCCCTAGGCCTGACATGCAATACTCATAGACGAACGGACCGGACTGTACGGATATTGTCACTGACAAGCTCAGTAGGGTGTCAGGATGAGTTCGCTCATCAGCCTCATTTTTAGTCAATACCTCGGCGGCCGTTACGCACAGCTAGTTCCACTGACGTGCTGGTGGTTAAATCCACAGCCAGTGTATTGACGAGTCTTTAGAGTCCCCCACAGACAGTTTCTCAAGTTTCGGACGAAACGTTGAGAGGCCGTATAGTATTATGGTAGGGTTCGATCATTTACGTGCACTTGTGCACATATCATGATCGGACGGATTATACTAGTGGGCTTTGGTTTAAGCCGGAACCTAATATTAGATTTGTTGGATTATTTTAGTCTCATCGCATTCGCATTAAGACGGAATGCGGATGCAGGTATGTATATATAGGTGATAGTTATTCTTGTGATCCGTCACGAGTTTACTTTAGATGATGCGGTTCTTTTTATTGTCATAAACATTTGGGTTAATGTTTATTTTGGTGGAAATTGTGAGTGGAATTCATCATGAGAAGCAATTAATGTGGCATGTTCAATTTGGTGACTCATGGTCTCTTTTTTTGTGAACATGTCATGTTAATTGATGGATTTGGGTGTGAAATGAAAGATGGAGAGAGAGAGGGCAGCCATGTACATGGATTAGCTCTTGTGATTATCATTCTAGCCTCTCTTATTTTTCATCTCACACAAGAAAAAAAAGGCTCTTCTTCTTCTTCTTCCTCTAGCTCATAACTTCCACCAATGGCATAATCTTCAACCTCCATCCATACACTCTCATGTGTTGAGAATCAATGGATGCTTGAGAAAAAGTTATCATACACATTCTCTACTTCACCTTAGACATGTCGGCTAGCAAACTTCATGTTCGAGTTGCTTCGGATGAAGCGGGAGCCCGTGAAAAGACTCATTGATGTGGTGCCCTTCTGACGAGGAGACTAGAGATCGGAGATGTCGCGAGGAGCTTGGGATGGTGGCCAAAGACCGAAGGACACAGATCGATCGGTATAGCCACTCTCACTTCATAGTAGTTAGCTAGTTTAGCGTTAATGGTTCGATCCGGGTGAAAGACTACGATAGCGCCAGTTTCCTAAAATGTTTTTGTTTCCATATTTGGCCTCGGATTGACGGCCGGGGTGCTACCGTAGACTTAAATGGTATCAGAGCCACGCCACTAACCTTTAATAGCTTGTTCTAACATGTTTAAAATATCGATCGATCGAAATTTCCGAATCGTATTTTCATTTCAGTGTGCTTGATGTCGAATTTCAAAGTTATTCAAAAATTATTTTAGGCATCTTAAAAATACAAGAAAGCATAACTAAAGCTACAGAAAAAGTTTGGAGACCTAACTCTAAAATTACACCGCGGAACCGCCGCGAAATGTCGCATTTGGCGGCCCTTCCGCGGCCCTTTTTGGGCTACAGTGCCCCCAAAAGTTTTCTGAGGGTTTAGTTCATGGAAATATGATTTTTGTGATATATAGTTATGGCCCAGATTATTTTGAGTGCTGGAATTGTACTTGGGGCCCACTTCGGGAAGTTTTGTCGATCGGAATTTTAAATACGTTAGTTTACGGTACTTACATTATATCTGCGACCGTGAATGTCATTCGAGCGGTAAATCTTGTCTAATTGTTATAGCTCTTTTAGACGGATTTGCGAACGTGACATTCACGTTGATGTTCTGTGTTGTGCTGTGTTGTTGCGGATTTGTCATGGTGGATAGCTTGGTGCAATGTTAGTACAGTTTAGTTTTATCTGTACATTTGATATCGCGGGGAGAGCGTCCGACATGTGGACTGCCGTCATTGTCTGTTTGTATATTATTCTTTAGGGGCACGACCGGGTTGAGGTCGATGTCACCGTTGTACATATTTTACTTTCTGTACTAGGATTACCCCACGGTGGAGTGCACGGATAGCCGGGTTCTAGAGGGCAACGGGCCCGCATCTCATGGCTTTGAGACAGAGGGGGCTTCACTCTAGAATTGGCGGGCTATTCGCCGCACTCGTAAGGGGTATAGGTTGACCTAAGGAGGGGTGCTCAAGTTACCGGATTCCGTGAAGTGCTGGGTGGTCCATTCACTTTGTTGAAGGGGGCTGTCTCGCTTCAGGTTTTGGCGAGTAACTTGCCGCACCCGTAGGGGTCTAGGTTTTCATTGCACAGGCTATCCACAAGACCAGGGGAACGTCGGGTTTCAGTTGTGGCTCAATGAAACCCAGGGGTCCCAGATTATCTGTATTGTTCTGTGATGCTTATTACTTTTCTGTGATGTTGCATTTATCTCGCCTGGAGCGAATATTATATATTGCTATATATATACTAGTAGATGTTGTATCTGTTTTACACCCGCGCTAGTCCAGTCCCCGCTCTGTCGTTAGTTAAGTAACCTAACGGGTGATGACGGGACCCAGTGGCGAATGCGGATGGCATATACGTACATCATATTTTCGTTCTTTTGTGGTGTGATTAATTGATGGGACTGCGTTGATTCAGATCAATGTAAGGAAAAGAAACCTATTCGATGTTATTGGAACAATTTTCAAAAAGTCTGTTATTGCAAGGACGTTCTCTTTTTTTTTGCACAGTGGTATTCGGTTATGAATATCCAGCACCTCATTCGACGAGGCAAGGGCCGAGATCCCTTTATTGGGAGTGACCCCTTAGACAGAGGTTTGCGTCAGGGTAATAACTTCACTATAGTCGATTACTTTTTGCTTTGCATCGCGGTATTCATTTGGAATATCCTGCACCTCATTCTATGGGGAAAGAGCCGAGATCCCTTCACCGGGAGTGACCTCTTTAGCAAAGGTTTTCGCTACTATATTTTTGTAAAAAGCTATCCGGTTCCTTCAACGATATCAAGTTCATTACGTTAAAGGTTTTTCGCCAAAAACCATTCGTAGCCCTCCGTCATTTCAGAAAGGTAGCACTTAGTATTCATGCTATGTATGTTGGCCTTCGTCAAGGCATAGTGTATGGTAGCTATTTGTTACTTTTCTATTGCATAGATAGATGCGTTAGTTTGGGACAGTCGTACTACTATTTTGGCTTTCGTCAAGGGTATGTATGGCTGGGTTCAAATTAACCTGGATAATGACGGGTAGAACTTGAAATGTGACTTATGATATGTTGCCCTTCGTCAAGGTCATAAGAGCATGGGGTAAAAATCATATCGAGAGTTTCTAAAGAAACTGAAACTTTCCAGGCATGCGCATACCTTCTGGAGTGTGATAACGTGAGTGGATTCCGTTACGTTATCATGCGATGATAGTTGGATCCCGATTCCCACTGATGAGTTGGTTTACTCCTCGGGTGATCCCGACTAATTCTTCTTTCAGGTTTGGTGGAGAATTTGAGGATATAATGGGAAGCTTCCTGATTAGATAAAGTGATAACCAATCTAATCTAGGTTAGAGTGCATGCAGAGTGTTTCTTTTCTCTCTCTCTTTGGCTACGACCATGGCCCGACCCTAGACTATGACTCAGTGACCAAATTGACCGAACTTTCTTAAAACACCGGTTTTTGGATTGTCTGAGTTGCATACATCATTGCCACTAGTTCTTTTACCCTTTGCATTTCTCTAGAACACCTCATATTATTACGAACATCCACTTCCGTTGGATAAATCCATCGTATGGTTATATACGAAGTCAAAGGAACTTGTTCCAGATTCGAGGATAGATTTTGGTTCTGGAGAGATTGAATAGGACTATTTAGTTGTCTTTTCCTTTTACCTTCTCTAAGGTTGTGAGGGCTCCTAGGATTAGGAGAGGCTACACCTATTACGCTTATTTGATAGTCTTCTTCCAAACCATAGGCAGGTGCCGAAAGGTGGGGAATGAAGAAAACCAATTAGCATAAGTGTGGTGTACAGAAGGTATTAAGTAAAGACAAATAAAGGGATCAGAAAGAGGGCAAGGTAAATTGCAACTGCTATCATTCATGACCAAACCACATATTTCATCGCCACTCCTACTTCACCTTGGTATTTCTCCAGAACACCCCGTATCACTACGAAGATCCACAGTTATTGGATATTCCATCGTATGGTTATATATGAACTCGAAGGAACTTGTTCCAGTTCGGGGATAGATTCTGGTTCAGGAGAAATAGGAATAAGGTTTATTCAGTTGTATTTTATCTTCACCTTCTCTCAGGTTACGAGTACTCCTAAGATTAGGAGAGTACACCCATTATGCTTATTGGATAGTCTTCTTCCAAATCATAGGCTGGTGTCGAATGGTAGGGAGGGAAGAAAACCATTTAGCCTAAAGGGATGTACAGAAGGTAACGAGTAAAGACAAATAAAGGGATTTGGAGAGATGGCAAAGAAATATATGGTTACAGTTGTGAATCTGATAATGGAAGAGGCATTACTAGGATTACCCGGATACCCTTTCGAAACATTTTCATGTTTCAGTTTCACTGTGCCTTGTTAATAGAAAACTGATTTCCTAATTAGACACTTGCTCCAGGGTATGTATTTACCAGGTATGATTCTCACATCTGTATGGTTTTACAGATGATGAGTGGGAGTAAATTATTGGGAATTAGCTGATCATCCTCATTATATCGGAATTCGTTGTAATTGGTGATATTTGAGGAAATCACCTGGGTTTTTGCCGGATGGCAAATATTAGGTTTTGAATATTCGTTGTTATGCACCAATTTCAAACTAGTATATCTGTACCTTTATTTTATAAAGTGAGATAACCTTTTGAAATTATGTCTATGACATTTACCTATATCAGTTGATGGTTCGGTAAGGAGCATTCAACAGCGGTGTAATTCTTCATAACCATAGTACAGTTTTCAACCTACGATGCACAGGGTTTGAGTTATTCAACTCAAGAGACTCATACAAAGTATTGTATGTTGTCCAGTGTCTATTAGGACAGAGGGGTTGGTCCTCGTACTATATTCTGTTTACTTATGACTTCTCTAGTTTTTAGACAAGTGTTTCGTAGAAATACAAGGTCCATGTTTTGAGAAGTTAGAGGTATAAGAGTAAAGTAGAGAACCACGTGTTGCAAGTATCAAGATTCTTCAAGGTAATCGATGATGTAGATACTTGTGTATGGTATTCAATTGATAGTAATGGTTTTGAGAACCTGCTTCTCTTTCAGGTTACTCATATCTGAATGTATTCCTAAGTTGAGTAATACTGATTGGCCTCTCTCCATTTAGTTGGCATGCACCGGAGATAGATGCATGATTTGAATCTGGTTCCAATTAAATTAGTGCCTCTGTTTCTATATTGGATATAGAACGATTCATATCATAACGATGTTAAAGTAAAGGGAGTTGTCCGGCTTATGCTTAAAACCAGACTCTGGATAACTCAAGGCACGTTTCTGTAATGGCAGTTTGTGGGTTGACCCGGGCTATGACGAGGGTTGACTTTCTACCATCTGGAAGATCAATAGTGATATTGTTCTTGACTCGCCACAGTTTTAGTAAAATGCGCTTTTTCAGAAAACAGTAGTGGGAGTATGGTAGAACTGGAAGTGATTCCAGAACCGCAAACGATTACTGAAAATTTAATAGGACCTAAAGATTCAATCAGATTTGACATTCCATTAGCCACTCCGCAGATATGGTGGGTAACCTCAGGCACCCGAGAGGTACTCCGATAGCCTTAAGGACGGTGAC
This sequence comes from Agapanthus africanus, assembly GCA_030015575.1. Lineage (NCBI taxonomy): Eukaryota > Viridiplantae > Streptophyta > Magnoliopsida > Asparagales > Amaryllidaceae > Agapanthus > Agapanthus africanus. Next base: position 217,439,507 of record JASDDO010000018.1, read on the forward strand.
AGGGAGGTTCTTGTTTACCCAGACTTGCTATTGCAGCTGTTCTAGACCGTGAGACCTGGCAGGAGGATGTGTATAGCGCCGTTCTAAATTAGCTTTAGAAGTGCATGTGTATATGACTCTGCCAGAGGGTTGTCGTAGTCAGCGGAAGCATAGTGAATAAGTAGCTTTTGTCTATTTATAGACTAAAGCAGATATAGCGGAGATAGATCATCTTTTTTTGATGTGACAGTCATAGGCATTGACTTCATCAGAATAGAAGATGGATCTGTTAAGAAAGTAGTAGGGTGTGATGTCCTGGTATTTTGATGACATACACAGTGAAGTAAACTTCCTATCTACAATCGGTTATATTGTGCTTGTCACACAGTGGTTTCTCCGCATAGGATATGGATATTATCAGATATTCTGGTTACTAGATCTATGGTTTTAGATCTAGATTTGGGTAGTTTCCCAATCTGGGTACTTAGACAGCATTCTAAAGGTGTTTTAGAATGAACGACTCCTGGCACGGTAGTATACCTGCAGGTGATGGAGTCACCCTCTCTAAAGGTGTCTTGCAGACTAAAGGGGAGAGGGATGCGCATGATTGGCATATCACTTGCTTAGGCAATTGAGTCAATCATGAGATGTCAAGTACCATACCAGATGTTGTTTTTGCACTAGATGCAATAAGTTTATATTGTTAGTTGTATGTATGCCCTAGAGGCCAGTATTGTACAGATGATGTATATTATATTGGATGCTTGGACATATATAGAGATGACTTTCTTGCTCGATATGATAGTATGCTATCTGGTTGCTCTTTATCTTAACATGTACACTAGTCTCTTTAAACTGTCTTATGGTTACATGTTGATAAAGCCCTTAGGATGTGTACTTGATTACCTAGACTATGTTGCAGATCATACTAGTGGGGACATGGTAGTCCATAAGTACATCCTTCAAGGTCCCTAGTCGTGGGTGTATCGAGACGGGGCATCGATATACCAGTGTAGACTAGCGTATATGCTTCTCGACCCATGAGATGGGCGATGGATGATCCCACATCCATTGGTGTTTGACATCAGAGATGGTATACGGGTGCTCAGTGAAGACTGGGTACACTGGACGGACTCACCGAGAACTCCCAGATGGTATTATACCTCACGTCAGATGGCAGTTCTCAGGTGACACTTGTGCAGGTTAGTCTGTAGACCCGAGATCGTCATAGAGTCTTGTGTGATTCCCACTGTGCTTTGATCTCCACCTTACCACGTCCATGAGGGCGTGCAAAATGGTGGTCTTTGGGTATAGTCCCGAGTCACATGGAGGCAATGAGCGATAGGAGGGGTTTCGTCTCTCCCGGTATTGGGGGTTGATGTTGCGCAGTGCTCGATTGGCCGTAACAGGGAAGTCCCTGGCCAGGGCTGATCAGAGATTTGCTGGTAAGTGTTACCAGTAGTTTCTCGACCCATTATGAGCCTCACATCGGCACGACTTATCGGTTATTGGGGTCTGACGTTTACCACCCCTAGACTTGATATGCGACATATCAGACGAACAGACCGGACTGTACGGTAAGTGTTACTGGTTGGATTCACAGGAGTGTGAGCGGGCTAGCTCGTCGATCTTCTGATCGCTCAATACCCGGATGGCCGTTACGTTTAGCAGACTGATTGCGGCTTGTAGGTGCTTGATATGATCATCATCTGCTACCGGCGTATTGACGAGTCTTTAGAGTCCTACACAGAGGTTTCCTGGCTCAAGCGAAACGAAATAGGAGCGCATATGAGATATGTGCGGGACCGAGAATAATGCGTGTATGTGATACCGTATTTGATTCTCGCGATTAATGTTTCGATTGGTTGTATGCGATATAACCTAGTTATCGAATCAAGGATTGATTCGATAAGCCGATACATAGGATACTAGTCGGTTATATGCGATATGACCGGATCGTTAAATCAAGTGTTGATTTAATGATTTAATGTATAATTATATATTTGATATATTACTTTGCATTAACTAGTATTGGTTCACTTTAAATGGATTTTCTCACTTGATGTGCAAGTTGTATATGTGATATACTTTTGTGCACATGTTTGTATCATGTTTGATGATACTTGCTCATTTGGTTAAGTGTATAGAATTAAACCATGGTTAGGTTGATGATTAGGGTTTTGCTTATTCATTTATTTATTTGTTTGTTTGTTTATTTATTTGGAAAAGATTTTGATGAGAATGGTGGCTTTCTTTGTTTCTAGTTGAAGCTTCATGAAGCTTTGACTTTGTAACCATTCTTGTCTTCATGCTTAACCCTAACCCTTCCATGTAACCATGGTCAATTCTCTACACTCTACCTTAGTTAGTATATGATAAGTATTCATTTTTTCTTTTCAATTTTAATTAACACTTATGATATTCTAGCTTCATCTTCTTCTTCATCTTCAAAGAAAAAGCTTAAGTCCATTAATGGCAACTTGAGCTAAAGTGTGAGAAATCCAATTCTAAAGTGAACCCACGTCCTATTTCTTCACCCACTACCTCTTTCCAAGTAGTATATGGTGTTTTCTTCATAAGTTTCACAACTTGGTGAAGTTGGAGCTTGAACTTGTGATGCCTCGACGTAGATCATCTTCGGCACGAAGCCGACGACCTAGCCCACCCATTTCTACGATGAAGCTGACGATTGAGTCCGGGATTCGAGATGGACAGCGAGAGGACGCCTACGTGGAGCTAAGGAAGTGGAGAAACGGATCTACAAAGGTTGTAGCCTCTCTCCTTTAGTTAAGATGTTAACTAGTTTCGTTTTTCGCCTAAAATTCTAGTTAACGATCCGTATTAGGGTTTCTCGGCACTTGTAAAATTTAAAATTGGTATGGTTGATGCCTTATGAGACCTCATTAGCGTGCCTAGGAACCCTACAGTGGTATCAGAGCCTAGCTAGAGCCTTAGGCGAAGTCTAGACGACGTTTGAAACCCGATCGAACCGAAACCCTTATTCCCGATATGCTCTCTGGACTTTTTCTAAAATCTGGGATTTTTCCATATTAAAAATGCTTAAAAAATTCAGCAGGGAATTCTAAGAATTACGATGCAAAATTTATCCCATGATCTGCTAAGGGCGCGGCGGAACCGCGGCAGAAGCCTGGCTTCTGCGGCGTTTCCGCGGCCATCTGATGACATCATCTGTCCATTTTTGCACAGTAATTCCTATTTTATTATGCTGAATTTTCTGGGAATTTTTAATTTGACTCAAGAGTTGAGTGTTCTGGGGTTGTATTGGGAATCGACGATTCGATCGGATTATCAAACCTTGTCTATGTGGCTTTCCGGATATTTTAGAATATGTTAAAAAGTTCGACCGGATGTAAATACCCAATCTTTCCCCTGCCGGGAAATTTCCAATTGTTGGACTTTTCCGCTGTTTAAGGACGTTCTGAGTAGTGCAAGTAACGCGATGGTCCCTCTAGAAGACAACAAACCTTAACTCGATTATGTGACCGTCTTGAACTGCCCTTTGAACCTTCGGGTTTGGGGCAGTACGGCGTGCCACATGTGAGGCGTTGGCTTGACCCTTCTACGGCTGGACCGTTGGTACTGAGGCATGAAGTGAATGTCTTTGAACCAATTTCATGTGTTGAACGGTTTCGGGAAAACTTGGGTGTTCGAATGTTCGATCGGAAAGTTTAATATTTTCTATTTATCCGGAATGGGATACAATAATTGGAATTCACAAACAGTTATGAGATAACTGAATGAATGTTATAAATCTGGCGGTTTAGTCTCACTTGATATTGAAAAGAGTTTTCGATAATGGGACTAAAATGCGGGGTTTATAATTGTTAGGCATGTGATGTCTAAGTATTTCATTTGATTAGGCATGCGATGTCTAAGGAGGTTGCGGATTCCAACTGTTGTAGTTTTACACTTTCTTTTCTGTGACCGTAAGTGTAATATGTGATATCGCCGGTTTCGTTGCTATATGTCAACGACAATTGGGATGTGCATATTTACTTACGTTGATGACATGTGATGTTATGTGTTGCTGGATATGTTATATTGGATTGTCGTGTTTGAATAGCCGGGGGGTTTTCATGTGAGATGAGTGTTTTTCATTTTCATTCATGTAAAAACTTGTACGTAATATTCTGTTATTGGGGCACTTCCAGGTTGCGGAAGTTGTCACCTTTTGTATATTATTTACTTTTCCGCATTAGGATAGACCCAAGGAGGGGAGCACAAGTAACCGGGTTCTAGGGTCCAGTGGGAGACCATCTCGAGGAGTCGAGTCCGGGTCTCCTAACCCTAGAATTGGTAGGGTTGCTTGCCGCTCTCGTAGGGGTCTAGGGGTGTTGGATTGGCTATTCATCACGACCGTGGAATCCGTGTTTTATACTGGCTCGTATTGAAAACACGGACGTCCTAGTATATCCAATGTTTCATATGTTTCTTCTGCTGCGATATCTGTGATGTGATCATGTGATGTTCTGTGATAGATACTTTATATAGTACATATGATATATTATATAGTCGTTACTTATGTTTTGCACCCGCACTAGCCCTGCCCTGCTCTGTCGTTAGTTACCTAACCTAACGGTGCACGAGGGGACATCGAGGCTAATGCGGATGGCATAAGTGTACGTCGTATTTATCTGTGATGTTTAGGTGACTTAAATGATGGGACTTCATTAATGTGATTAATGAAAGAAAAGAAACCTAAGATGTTGTAGAATCAAATTTTAAACAAAACAGGTAGCTACAGTTCTTGCTTTGCACAGCGGTATATATGATATACCCTGCACCTTATTCGATGAGGAAAGGACCGAGATCCCTTCACCGGGAGTGACTCCTTTAGCAATAACTGGCAGATGCTACACACTCGGTTTGTTTTTGATTGCCTCTATAGTTTCTGCTTTGCACAGTGATATATATGATATATCTCGCACCTCATTCGACGAGGAAAGGGCCGACGATCCCTTCACCGGGAGTGACCCCTTTAGCAAAACTAGAAAAGCCTCAAAATCATTCCATTTCAAAACTTCATTTGATTCTACAACGATATCAAGTTCATTACGCTCATGGTTTTCAGAAAAACCTGCGTAGCCCTCCGTCATTTCAGATAAGTACTACTTAGTATCATGCTGCGGTAGTTTGGCCTCCGTCAAGGCGTAGTGTATGGTAGCTAACTAGTGCTTATCTGCCAGCATATGATGCTATTGGATTAGGGTATTCGTACGGCGTAGTTTGGCCTCCGTCAAGGGTCGTACGGGTGGGTTTAATTCGATCAAGAAATGACGGGTTGAACTTGACTAGCGCCCTGTGGGTAGTTTGGCCTCCGTCAAGGTCACAGGACGCTAGGGGCAAAAGTATTATTGGGAATTTCAAGTGTTGAAATTTGCAATGAGATTGCATACCTTCTATGAGATAGTTGGATCCCGATACCCACTGCGAGTAAAAGTTACTCCTGGGAGAGTTTTACACATTACAATTAGCCGATCAAGTAGGTGTCTAGAAAGGTGTCAACGGGGTTACGCCTCTGGGAAAACGAGGTTTACATTAATTAGGTTCGTGCAAAAGCACGGGGGACCTCCCTTAAAGTACCGACACTGGCCTGGCTGAAAGATTGGCGAACTTGTAGTGTGTAATTAATCCCGGCTAGTTTTTCCTTTTAGGGTTTGAAGGAAGATTTGATAAAAACCAGTGGGAGCCATCCTGATTAGATAAGATAATAACCAATCTGATCTTGCACGAGCTTACGCTAAAGTGTTTTCTTCTCTCTCTCTCCAGGTAGCGACCATGTCATGCCCTAATAAAGATAATAATATGGATGTATTGACCGAACCCGCATGTTATACTGTGCAGGGGAACGTTGAACCCGTTCTATCTTATAAGTGTTATAAGAATGAACAGGAAACAGGAGAATATCTGGATTCTCACACCGCCCAAACGGAGAACATGCATGTTGATGCATCATCTTCGGGTGTGTTTGTCATTGAGAACTGTTTCTCAGTTCACCCTACGTCCTGGTTATTAGATACCGGATCAGGATCCCACATATGTAAGATGTTACATGGGCTGCGGAAAGGTAGAGAACTGGGAAAAGGTGATCATTCCGTTCAAGTTGGGAATGGGGCAAATGTTGCAGCCAAAGCAGTTGGCGAATATCACCTAGTATTACCAAGCGGTGATACACTGATTCTAAATGAATGCTATTAAATACCGAACATGATGTGCAACATTATATCAGTTTCTTTATTAAGTAAAGAAGGATATAATTTTGTAGTAAAGGATAATGTTATGAACATATTCCTAGATCAAAAGTTGATTGCATCAGGCTCGATGTATAATGGCATATTCATTCTCAATCAAAATACAGTCCTCAATTTACAAAACACACACAAGAGGAAGAGTTCTGAACTGGACGAATCTTTCTTGTGGCATTGTAGACTGGGTCACATCAATGCGACACGACTAGCTAAGTTGCATAAGGATGGATATTTAAATTCGTTTGAATTTTCATCTTATGACACTTGCCAGTCATGTCTCAAAGGCAAGATGACCAAAACTCCGTTTACGGGACACGGAGAAAGAGTTACCGAACTCTTGGGACTAATACATAGTGATGTATGCGGTCCCATGTCTATAGATGCCAGGGATGGTTCTTCATACTTCATTACATTCACTGACGATCTCTCTAGATTCGGATATGTGTTCCTGATGAAACACAAATCTGAAGCTTTTGAGAAATTTAGAGAATATAAACAAGAAGTAGAGAACCAAACAGGAAAAAGTATTAAGATCCTTCGATCTGATCGAGGAAGAGAATACTTAAGTAACGAATTCAGAGATTATCTAAAGGAGAATGGGATTCTCTCTCAGCTTACTCCTCCTTATACACCACAGCATAACGGTATATTGGAGTGGAGAAATCGCACCCTATTAGATATGGTGCGCTCTATGATGAGTACAGCTGAGTTACCTATTTCCTTCTGGGGATATGCACTGGAGACTGCTGCATACCTATTGAATAGTGTTCCAACCAAATCAGTGCCTACCACTCCATATGAGATATGGAATGGCAAGAGACCATGTCTTAATTTTATTCAGATATGGGGTTGTCCGGCCTATGTTAAAACATAAAATCCGGACAAGCTCGAGGCAAGATCTGTTCTATGTAAGTTTGTTGGATATCCCAAACATTCGCGAGGGTATATCTTCTACCACTCCGAGGAACAAAAAGTGTTCGTTTCTCGACATGCCACTTTCTTAGAAAAGAGTTTTCTTATGAAACAGACAAGTAGCATTGAGGTAGAACTGGAAGAGGTTCCAGCAACACAAACTGTAACAGAAGACTTGGTAGAACCAGAGGATTCAGTAGAACTCGACGAACCCCAGCCTCTCCGCCGATCTAGAAGGGTATCTCGTCCACCTGAGAGATACTACGGTTTTCTCATTGACGGTGGAAGCGAGGATTGCATCATGGAGGTTGATGACCCAACTAGCTTCGAGCAGGCCATCACGAGTAGGGACTCAGTGAAATGGCTGGATGCTATGCGGTCCGAGATGGAATCCATGTACACCAACAAAGTATGGACTTTGGAAGTTGCACCTGAAGGGGTAAAACCCATTGGGAGCAAGTGGATCTTCAAGAAGAAACTTGGTGTAGAAGGGAAAGTGGAGACTTTCAAAGCTAGACTTGTTGTAAAGGGTTTTCGTCAAAGACCAGGTGTGGACTATGACGAAACCTTTTCTCCAGTGGCTATGCTTAAATCTATCCGGATCATGCTTGCCATCGCTGCATATCAAGACTACGAAATCTGGCAAATGGATATTAAGACCGCCTTTCTAAATGGTGATTTAGAAGAGGGCGTGTACATGACTCAGCCAGAGGGCTTCGTAGACAGTGGGAGCAGCGGGAAGGTGTGGGAGCTGCTTAAATCCATTTATGGATTAAAGCAAGCATCGCGGAGTTGGAACATCTGCTTTAACGTCGTTATCAAAGAGTTTGATCTCGTCAAAAACCCAGATGAACCTTGTATCTACAAGAAGGTGGCAGAGAGTAAGGTTGTCTTCCTCGTATTGTACGTAGACGACATACTCTTGATAGGAAATGATATTCCTATGCTGCAATCGGTCAAGCTCTTCTTATCACAAAGATTCTCGATGAAAGATCTTGGTGATGCCTCCTGCATATTGGGAATCAGGATTTATAGAGATAGATCCAAACGGATATTGGGATTGTCCCAATCCAGGTACATTGACACCGTACTAAAGAGGTTTAGTATGGAAGAATCCAAGCATGGGAACTTACCCACGATCTCTGGAGTCACTCTCTCCAAAGAGATGTCTCCCAAGACTGATTTGGAGAGAGCTCGCATGCAAGGGATACCCTATGCTTCGGCTGTAGGCTCTATCATGTACGCGATGCTATATACCAGACCCGATGTAGCATACTCACTAAGTGTAGTGAGCAGGTATCAAGCTGATCCTGGAGAGAGTCACTGGACAGCTGTGAAGAGCATTCTCAAGTACTTACGAAGGACTAAAGAGATGATCTTGGTGTATGGTAACGGAGAACTCCAAGTGGAGTCCTTTACCGATTCGAGCTTCCAGAGTGATAAGGACGACTCTAAGTCGTAGTCGGGATTTGTCTTTACCCTTTACGGAGAGGCGGTTAGCTGGAAGAGTTCCAAGCAGGAAACCGTGGCAGACTCGACGATGGAGGCTGAATACATCGCTGCCAACGATGCTGCCAAAGAGGCTGTCTGGATCAAGAAGTTCATTACTGAACTTGGAGTGGTTCCATCCATTGAGCATCCAATACCTTTGTACTGCGATAACAATGGAGCGGTGGCTTTGGCCAAGGAACCCAGGTCCCATCAGCGATCCGGGCATATTCTGAGGCGGTATCACCTGATCGGGGAGATAGTTGATCGTCGGGAGATCGAGGTCAGGAGAGTTGACATGAAGAACAACACGGCGGATCCACTCACGAAGGCCATTCCCCAGATACAGTTTGAGAGACTCTTCGGGATGCTCGGTATGTGATACTACAGCAGCTGGCCCTAGTGCAAGTGGGAGATTGTTAGTTGTATGTATGCCCTAGAGGCCAGTATTGTACAGATGATGTATATTATATTGGATGCTTGGACATATATAGAGATGACTTTCTTGCTCGATATGATAGTATGCTATCTGGTTGCTCTTTATCTTAACATGTACACTAGTCTCTTTAAACTGTCTTATGGTTACATGTTGATAAAGCCCTTAGGATGCGTACTTGATTACCTAGACTATGATGAAGATCATACTAGTGGGGACATGGTAGTCCATAAGTACATCCTTCAAGGTCCCTAGTCGTGGGTGTATCGAGACGGGGCATCGATATACCAGTGTAGACTAGCGTATACGCTTCTCGACCCATGAGATGGGCGATGGATGATCCCACATCCATTGGTGTTTGACATCAGAGATGGTATACGGGTGCTCAGTGGAGACTGGGTACACTGGACGGACTCGCCGAGAACTCCCAGATGGTATTATACCTCACGTCAGATGGCAGTTCTTAGGTGACACTTGTGCAGGTTAGTCTGTAGACCCGAGATCGTCATGGAGTCTTGTGTGATTCCCACTGTGCTTTGATCTCCACCTTACCACGTCCATGAGGGCGTGCAAAATGGTGGTCTTTGGGTATAGTCCTGAGTCACATGGAGGCAATGAGCGATAGGAGGGGTTTCGTCTCTCCCGGTATTGGGGGTAGATGTTGCGCAGTGCTCGATTGGCCGTAACAGGGAAGTCCCTGGCCAGGGCTGATCAGAGATTTGCTGGTAAGTGTTACTAGTAGTTTCTCGACCCGTTATGAGCCTCACATCGGCACGACTTATCGGTTATTGGGGTCTGACGTTTACCACCCCTAGACTTGATATGCGACATATCAGACGAACAGACCGGACTGTACGGTAAGTGTTACTGGTTGGATTCACAGGAGTGTGAGTGGGCTAGCTCGTCGATCTTCTGATCGCTCAATACCCGGATGGCCGTTACGTTTAGCAGACCGATTGCGGCTTGTAGGTGCTTGATATGATCATCATCTGCTACCGGCGTATTGACGAGTCTTTAGAGTCCTACACAGAGGTTTCCTGGCTCAAGCGAAACGAAATAGGAGCGCATATGAGATATGTGCGGGACCGAGAATAATGCGTGTATGTGATACCGTATTTGATTCTCGCGATTAATGTTTCGATTGGTTGTATGCGATATAACCTAGTTATCGAATCAAGGATTGATTCGATAAGTCGATACATAGGATACTAGTCGGTTATATGCGATATGACCGGATCGTTAAATCAAGTGTTGATTTAATGATTTAATGTATAATTATATATTTGATATATTACTTTGCATTAACTAGTATTGGTTCACTTTAAATGGATTTTCTCACTTGATGTGCAAGTTGTATATGTGATATACTTTTGTGCACATGTTTGTATCATGTTTGATGATACTTGCTCATTTGGTTAAGTGTATAGAATTAAACCATGGTTAGGTTGATGATTAGGGTTTTGCTTATTCATTCATTTATTTATTTGTTTATTTATTTATTTGGAAAAGATTTTGATGAGAATGGTGGCTTTCTTTGTTTCTAGTTGAAGCTTCATGAAGCTTTGACTTTGTAAACATTCTTGTCTTCATGCTTAACCCTAACCCTTCCAAGTAACCATGGTCAATTCTCTACACTCTACCTTAGTTAGTATATGATAAGTATTCATTTTTTCTTTTCAATTTTAATTAACACTTATGATATTCTAGCTTCATCTTCTTCTTTATCTTCAAAGAAAAAGCTTAAGTCCATTAATGGCAACTTGAGCTAAAGTGTGGGAATTCCAATTCTAAAGTGAACCCACCTCCTATTTCTTCACCCTCTACCTCTTACCAAGTAGTATAGGGTGTTTTCTTCACAAGTTTCACAACTTGGTGAAGTTGGAGCTTGAACTTGTGATGCCTCGACGTAGATCATCTTCGGCACGAAGCAGACGACCTAGCCCGCCCATTTCTATGATGAAGCCGACGATTGAGTCCGGGATTCGAGATGGACAGCGAGAGGACGCCTACGTGGAGCTAAGGAAGTGGAGAAACGGATCTACAAAGGTTGTAGCCTCTCTTCTTTAGCTAAGATGTTAACTAGTTTCGTTTTTCGCCTAAAATTCTAGTTAACGATCCGTATTAGGGTTTCTCGGCACTTGTAAAATTTGAAATTAGCATGGTTGATGCCTTGTGAGACCTCATTAGCTTGCCTAGGAACCCTACAGATATTAATCCAATCCTGGAGAAGCGTTTGGAAGCAGTTTATGAACATAAGCGGATGTTCTACGGATATGATAACAACAGCCTCTTTTGGGAGACGGTTATGTAACACCCGAGTTTATTTATACCAATTTCAGTTTCTGTATCTACCTATCCATGGTCTTTTTCTTGATTTAGCGTGTTTGGGTGCGAATGGTATTTTACATATTACTTTGCATTCAACCCGACCCGCTTGCTTGAACTTGTTTGATTCTTATTTATAGATTACCTTGATTTGTTGCATGGATATGTGCATCTCATGTTTAGTACATACAGGCATTTCATCTGGCATCACACTTTTACATATAACAATTTAAATCATGAAAAATAATTTAAAATTACATTTCATATCCTGCATGATACCCCTAACCCCATGGTAGCATCCGCGCATCTTGTTTCCGTCCCGTTCAGTGAAACGGACGTGTTTGGATGGCTACGCGCACGTACGTGTATTCGTTCTTGGGGGTATGCATTTTCTTTAACTGAGCATCCATTATGAAATTTGGAAGTTGCATATATTTTTAATATTTTAAATCTGGATTTTTAGACCCGATACGGACCTGTTTTGGAGTAAATTTGTATTTGCCAAAATCTCAATCGGACTAATATTATATTCTCATATTTTTTTTCACACTATTAATAATCTTTAAATACTAACTATATATATATATTCCTCTAACAACCTCTCTCTCTCTCTCTGCGCACACAATCTCAATCTCTCTCTCTCTCTCTAATTATATATCTTGTATAATAAATCTTTCAAATATTTTTTATAACTTACCATTTTTTTTAAACCCACGCCCACGTAACCTCTTTTCTTCCTTCATTTTTCTGTTTCCCTCCTCCTCATCTTCACCCATGCCTGCGCTCGCCTCATGCCGCCGGCTACCCTCACCTCGCCGTCGACACCCTCGTCGACCTCGCTCTCCTCGCCTCTTCTTTTCTCTTCTCCCTCTCCTTACCGCCTAACCTACAGAACCCATCTCCTCCACCTCCTCTGTCTCCGTCGACGCCACCGCCAACGACCTCCTTCATCATCTCCACCTCCTTGTTTTCTTCCTCTCTTCTTTCTCCTTTCTCGATCGACCCTCGATCGACCTCACTTGCTTTCTCCCGACGCCATTGAGTCAAGCTGTAGATCCCGAGGACCCCGCCAAGTCTCCCCCTATTTCCCCCAATTCCTCCACTCGCAAGGCTTGTTTTGCTGTTCTACAGAGTTGGGTCTCAAAAAAAAGTTTATGACTGGATGTGTGGTGTTGTTTCCTGTAGCAGTCACATTCTTCATTACGTGGTGGTTTATTCAATTTGTTGATTGTTTCTTCAGTCCAGTATATGCGAGGCTTGTTGTTGACATATTTGTCCTAGGATTTTTGACATCTCTATTATTTATGTTTCTCCTCGGCATATTTGTTTCGTCATGGTTGGGTGCTACTGTTATCTGGCTTGGTGAATGGTTAATAAAGAGAATGCCCTTCGTGAAGCACATTTATTCAGCATCCAAGCAAATCAGTACTGCCATCTCGCCAGATCAAAATTGCACAGCTTTTAAAGAGGTTGCAATTATTTGTCATCCACGAATTGGGGAATATGCATTTGGATTCATTACGTCAACGTTGGTCCTTCAGAGTGAGAAGGGTGACGAAGAGCTATGCAGTGTTTATGTCCCGACAAACCATCTATACATAGGGGATATCTTTTAGTTAATTCAGAAGAGATTATCAGGCCGAATCTGTCAATCCGGGAAGGCATAAACCATGCACCAGATCGTGTCCGTGTCGCACCGGGCCGCCTGTATATCGACTTTTGTTCTGAGGCAAGTGAAACTTGCTACATGCTACTATATTATTTATACAAATTTATTTCATGATTGAACCGGTAAATTGAACCTAAGGCTATTAGTTTCCATTCTCGCGTTTCGATGTCAAATTATATCCTTATAAGACTCGGATTTTAAAATTATAACTTGTTGCATCTTGAAGTACAATATCACATACCCACATCCGTGGTTAGATCATTTACTAGTTAACTGCATAACCCAAAGTACTGTTAAATAGTTTCTACCCCGAATACCCAGTTGCATCCATTGAACATATTTTATATATCATTGCATCTCTAGACCAGTTAACCCATAATAACGAGATTTAACAATTCTATATTTGTTTAAGCGTATGATACTTAAAGTTGGAACCACAACCCTAACTCTAATCTATAACTGTGCATCATCATGCTTTAATCTGTACCCTTGCATATATCATCACCGTGTTCCATTTTAGTGTTTCATTAGTACCCATGCTTGTTTAATTTTACATGCTTATGCTAGTTTGAATATGAGCACCCGTATGACATCTGGTGCACCCTGACATGACTTGCTACACCTACTACTTGACATGACATGGTACCGTACACTCTTGACATGACATGACACCTTTATACATTACCTGGCTTGACCTGATGTACCATGGTCTTACCTGTTACCTGATCTTGTGTCTAATGCCAACAAACATGACCTGTTGTCCTTACGGACAGTTCTTGTTGTCTATCCAGACAAACCTGTACCTGCCTGATCCTGTGTTGGTATTAGCTCTAGATTATTTAATACCTGACTTGACATACACATATAACTTGGGGGTATGGGGAAATCAATGATGAAACCTGACTTGTAACTCGACAGTGTACTACCTTTACTGATTAGTTTTAGAGGCTAGGCCAGCCTTGGGATGATGCTGCTGACATCATTCATCTGTACACATTTCCTATTTTAGTGCCTAGCGACATGTCTCGGATTCAGCCCGAGAATCTTGACCGTGGTCCCGGGTATGCACGGGATACTATTGAGTTATATCGATGATTCATCAAATTGATTTCAAAGACTTGAGAGTAAATAACCCAATAGACCAGTTTAGTTTACTCACTGCACACTATCCTTCACTGCCCTGATTTATATTATTGTTACAGTTGCTTTACCATTTATAATTATACTTGCATGTCGTGTTACCCTGTTTATATTATTGCTTGATGTTATGACGCACTGACGTCTGGGTTTTGCATGGCCCAGATCTTTTACCATTGTTGCAGACTGATCAGGAGTATTGCCGCTGTTAGACCGAGCGGTGAAGATCCTGTTGGTATGCAGTTTTACTTTCCATGCATTTCATTTATTGTATCCTTGCTTCCGCATATTATCATTATTTCTTGACTCATTCTTTCGGGCTCATGGACATGTACTAGATAGTTTAGTTTCTTGCTTTCCAATTCTAGATATCTCTACAGCCATAATGTGACCGTGGAGGGATTTTTCCTATCCACAGGTAGCATGGTTGGCTATGTCACGTGCCCATCTTAGCATACTCTGGGAAGCGGGACGTGACATGGTTCTTTTGGTATCAGAGCCATAGGATCTAGGTTAATCGGGTTGATTCTTTTGTAGTTGGGTATTAGACCCAATACATGAATCGGAATACTCAAGATTAGGAACATGTCCTGCCACCTTGTTCTCGTGATTCTTGAATCTTATCTTTCTCTTGATCGTCGTCTTGATGATATGCAAACCGCTTTGCATCTCAACTTGAAACCTTTTGGTTCCCTATTGTTTCTCCTTGTCCCTTGGATTCTGATACTAGGATTTGGGCGACTTGAGTGGAGTTATGTGATTGTAACTATGAACTGCAGCATGGTTACAATGCGGTACTCTAGTAACTTGGAGTCCTAGTCTTGATTCACTTCCTTGTTTCATGGTCGTTATATTACCTTGCTTCTCTTGCTTTCCAGTTCTTGTTTTATCGCAAGCTTGAATTCTGTTTATCGTGCTTATCTTCTTCAGTGTTTGGCTTCAGGTGAAATCGTTTCAGGTATCCTACTTGATCATGTCTTCCCCGCATTAGAATTATTCAATTCTGGTGCATCCCTTTGTTTGTTGTTGTCTTGGGAATGGATTTTCTCAGCACTTTCCATGCTCACATTGATTGTAGGGTAAAGAAAGTGATTTTCCAGATTCCCGGACATCCGGAGGTTGTTTTTGCTGGAGGAAGCAGTTCTGTCGGGCCAGTCGAGTTTAGGGTTAGGATGACAAACAATGTTCTTTCGTCAATGGAAGTTGATAAGGAGGAAGCGCCAGCTGTAATTCGAGAGTTCATGGACGTGTTCGAGGACATCTCGGGTTTACCGCAAAACGAGATGTGGAGTTTGTGATTAATCTTATTTCTGGTGCAGCGCCAATCTCAAAGGCGTAATATCCAATGGCACCAGTGGAGTTGGAAGAAGTCATGAAGTAGGTTACCGAATTGTTTTAAAAAAAGGGGGTTAGATTCGCAGCAGAAATTTAATTTGGGAAGCTCCAGTTCTTCTAGTAAAGAAGAGGATGTCACAAGGAGGATGTGCATCGATTATCGAGAATTAAACCGGGTGACTATTAAGAACAAGTACCCGATTCCTCGCATTGGCGAATTGTTTGAGCAGCTTAGTGGCGCATAGGTATTCTCGGAGCTGGATTTACGATCCGGATATCATCAGGTCCGAGTTAAATCAGAAGATATTTGCAAGACGGCGTTCAGAACTCGGTATGGACATTACGAGTACTTAGTGATGCCCTTCGGAGTAACGAATGCACCGGCGATATTCATGGACTTGACGAACCGAATCTGTTCACCATTCTTGGACCAGTTTATAGTGGTGTTCATTGATGATATTCTGGTTTACTCAAAGAATATTGAAGAGCATGCAGAACACTTGAAGATCGCACTGCAGACATTGAGGCAAGAAAGATTATATGCAAAGATGAGTAAGTGCAAGTTTTGGCTTGAAGAAGTGAAGTTTTTGGAGCACGTCGTATCCGGAGATGGAATCGCCGTTGACCCCGAAAAGATTGCAGCAGTTCGAGATTGGCCGATTCCGAAGAACGTTGCTGAGATCAGAAGCTTTCTTGGACTTGCCGGGTATTACAGAAGATTTGTGGAGAACTTTGCTCGTCTGGCGGAGCCGTTGACCAAGCTTACGCGTAAGGAGGTACCTTTTGTGTGGACGGATAGATGTGCGTCAGCTTTTGAGACGTTGAAGCAGAAATTGATAACCGCCCCTCTTCTGACCGTGCCAGACAATTCCGGAGGATTGGTGATTCACAGCGACGCATCTGGAAAAGGATTGGGATGTGTTTTGATGCAGCATGGGAAAGTTGTAGCGTACGCATCGAGACAGTTGAAGACCCATGAGAAGAATTAACCAACTCATGATTTGGAGCTAGCAGCTGTGATTTTTGCTTTAAAGATTTGGTGACACTACTTATTGGGCGAAAGGGTCGAAGTATTCACCGATCACAAAAAGCCTGGAGTATGTGTTCATACAGAAGGAGCTTAATATGAGGCAGCGTAGATGGTTGGAGCTGATAGCTGACTACGATCTTGATCTTAAGTACCATCCGAGGAAAGTTAATGTTATGCCGGATGCGCTTAGTCGGTTGCCAACAATTCAGATGTTGACTACATAGAAGGAGATTATGGAAGACTTTCGGAGATTCGAGTTGGAGATCGTGCTACCGCATTCTTCGGGGCAGTTGGTGCAGCTTCAAGTACAGTCGTCGTTGATCGAGAATATTAAAGCAATGCAGTTACAGGACCCAAGATTGCATAAGTTTCGAGAACAGGTTGAGGCTGGACTTCGAACAGACTATTGATTCATGAAGGTAATTCGTGGCGATATGGTAGCCGTTTGTGTATGCCAAAGGGAAACATTCGCGAAGAACGTATGGAGGAGGCACACAGTTCCGCATATTCTGTACATCCAGGAGGCACGAAGATGTACCGTGATCTACAATAGCAATTCTGGTGGGAAGGCATGAAACGGGAAATTGTCCGCTTTGTGGCCAAGTGCTTGGTGTGTCAGTAAGTTAAGGCTGAACATCGAAGGGTTGCTGGTTTATTGCAACCACTTCCGATTCCTCAGTGGAAGTGGGAACATATAACCATGGATTTCGTGACGGCTCTACCGCGGAGTCCAAAAGGCAATAATGCAGTTTGGGTGATTGTTGATCGATTGACCAAGGCAGCTCATTTTATACCCTTTCGGGTTAGTCAATCAACAGAAGTTGGCAGAACGGTACATGCAGGAGATTGTGAGATTGCATGGAGTACCTGTGAACATTGTGTCTGACCATGACATCCGATTCTTATCACACTTCTGGAAGAGCTTACAGGAAAGTTTGGGGACTTGATTGATGGTTTAGCACAGCTTATCATCATTAGACCGATGGCCAGTCGGAGAGAACGATCCGGACTCTTGAAGACATGTTGAGAGTTTGCTTGTTAGACTTTAAGAGTTCATGGGAAGATCAGCTACACTTGGTGGAGTGTCGTACGACAACAGTATTATATGGTCACAGGTGTCGTTCACCTGTTTGTTGGTACGACGTTGGAAAACAAAGATTGTTGGGATCGATTTTGATCGTGCAAACCGTGGAGGAAGTTAATACTATCCGGAATTATATGAAGGCAGCAAGATCGGCAGAAGAGTTAGGTAGATATTTTGAGAAGACCTCTAGAGTTCGCCGTTGGTGATTTGGTATTCTTGAAGGTATCACCGACTAGAGGGGTGTTTTGTTTCGGATGTCGAGGAAAGCATAGTCCTCGATTCGTTGGACCTTTTAAGATCTTGGAACGTATTGGAGAAGTGGCTTATCGTTTGGCGTTATCGCAATCCCTGGCGAATGGTCATGACGTGTTTCTCATACCTCAACTCCGTAGGTATGCTCGAGATGAAATACATGAGTTGGATCATTCGAAACTGACTGTACGAGTAGATTTGACATTTAAGGAGCGACTGATGTCGATTGTGGATCGAAAGGAAAGGTTCTTATGAACAAAACTATCCCTCTTGTACTTGTTTCCTGGGGTGATCGCTCACATGGAGAATCAACTTGGGAACGAGAAGATGAAATCCGGCAGAAGTTTCCACATCCATCCTTGTAGTTTTCTTGATTGTTTATCCTTTCTTGTTCTTGGAATTTAGAGCACGAAATTCTTTTGTAGTTGGGTATAATGTAACACCCGAGTTCATTTATACCAATTTCAGTTTCCGTATCTACCTATCCATGGTATTTTTCTTGATTTAGCGTGTTTGGGTGCGAATGGTATTTTACATATTACTTTGCATTCAACCCGACCCGCTTGCTTGAACCTGTTTGATTCTTATTTATAGATTAGCTTGATTTGTTGCATGGATACGTGCATCTCATGTTTAGTACATACTGGCATTTCATCTGGCATCGCACTTTTACATATAACAATTTAAATCACGAAAAATAATTTAAAATTACATTTCATATCCTGCACGATACCCCTAACCCCATGGTAGCATCCGCGCATCTTGTTTTCGTCCCGTTCAGTGAAACGGACGTGTTTGGATGGCTACGCGCACGTACGTGCATCCGTTCTTGGGGGTATGCATTTTCTTTAACTGAGCATCCATTATGAAATTTGGAAGTTGCATATATTTTTAATATTTTAAATCTGGATTTTTAGACCCGACCCGGGCCTGTTTTGGAGTAAATTTGTATTTACCAAAATCTCAATCGGACTAATATTATATTCTCGTATTTTTTCACACTATTAATAATCTTTAAATACTAACAATATATATATTCCTCTAACAACCTCTCTCCCTCTCTGCGCACACAATCTCAATCTCTCTCTCTCTCTCTAATTATATATCTTGTATAATAAATCTTTCAAATATTTTTTATAACTTACCATTTTTTTTTAAACCCACGCCCACGTAACCTCTCTTCTACCTTCATTTTTCTGTTTCCTTCCTCCTCGTCTTCACCCATGCCTGCGCTCGTCTCATGCCGCCGGCTACCCTCACCTCGCCGTCGACACCTTCTTCGACCTCGCTCTCCTCGCCTCTTCTTTTCTCTTCACCCTCTCCTCACCGCCTAACCTACAGAACCCATCTCCTCCACCTCCTCTGTCTCCGTCGGCGCCACCGCCGACGATCTCCTTCATCGTCTCCACCTCCTCGTTTTCTTCCTCTCTTCTTTCTCCTTTCTCGATCGACCCTCGATCCACCTCACTTGCTTTCTCCCGACGCCATTGAGTGAAGCTGTAGATCCCGAGGACCCCGCCAAGTCTACCCCTATTTCCCCCAATTCCTCCACTCGCAAGGCTTGTTGTGATGTTCTACAGAGTTGGGTCTCAAAAAAAGTTTATGACTGGATGTGTGGTGTTGTTTCCTGTAGCAGTCACATTCTTCATTACGTGGTGGTTTATTCAATTTGTTGATGGTTTCTTCAGTCCAGTATATGCAAGGCTTGGTGTTGACATATTTGGCCTAGGATTTTTGACATCTCTATTATTTGTGTTTCACCTTGGCATATTTGTTTCGTCATGGTTGGGTGCTACTGTTATCTGGCTTGGTGAATGGTTAATAAAGAAAATGCCCTTCGTGAAGCACATTTATTCAGCATCCAAGCAAATCAGTACTGCCATCTTGCCAGATCAAAATAGCCCAGCTTTTAAAGAGGTTGCAATTATTTGTCATCCACGAATTGGGGAATATGCATATGGATTCATCACGTCAACAGTGGTCCTTCAGAGTGAGAAGGGTGACGAAGAGCTATGCAGTGTTTATGTCCCGACAAACCATCTATACATAGGGGATATCTTTTAGTTAATTTAGAAGAGATTATCAGGCCGAATCTGTCAATCCGGGAAGGCATAAACCATGCACCAGATCGTGTCCGTGTCGCACCAGGCCGCCTGCATATCGACTTTTGTTCTGAGGCAAGTGAAATTTGCTACATGCTACTATATTATTTATACAAATTTATTTCATGATTGAACCGGTAAATTGAACCTAAGGCTATTAGTTTCCATTCTCGCGTTTCGATGTCAAATTATATACTTATAAGACTCGGATTTTAAAATTATAACTTGTTGCATCTTGAAGTACAATATCACATACCCACATCCGTGGTTAGATCATTTACTAGTTAACTGCATAACCCATAGCACTGTTAAATAGTTTCTACCCCGAATACCCGGTTGCATCCATTGAACATATTTTATATATCATGGCATCTCTAGACCAGTTAACCCATAATAACGAGATTTAACAATTCTATATTTGTTTAAGCGTATGATACTTAAAGTTGGAACCACAACCCTAACTCTAATCTATAACTGTGCATCATCATGCTTTAATCTGTACCCTTGCATATATCATCACCGTGTTCCATTTTAGTGTTTCACTAGTACCCATGCTTGTTTGATTTTACATGCTTATGCTAGTTTGAATATGAGCACCCGTATGACATCTGGTGCACCCTGACATGACTTGCTACACCTACTACTTGACATGACATGGTACCGTACACTCTTGACATGACATGACACCTTTATACATTACCTGGCTTGACCTGATGTACCATGGTCTTACCTGTTACCTGATCTTGTATCTAATGCCAACAAACCTGACCCGTTGTCCTTACAGACCGTTCTTGTTGTCTATCCAGACAAACCTGTACCTGCCTGATCCTGTGTTGGCATTAGCTTTAGATTATTTAATACCTGACTTGACATACACATATAACTTGGGGATATAGGGAAATCAATGATGAAATCTGACTTGTAACTCGACAGTGTAATACCTTTACTGATCAGTTTTAGAGGCTAGGCCAGCCTTGGGATGATGCTGCCGACATCATTCATCTATACACATTACCTGTTTTAGTGCCTAGCGGCATGTCTCGGATTCAGCCCGAGAATCTTGACCGTGGTCCCGAGTATGCACAGGATACTATTGAATTACATCGATGATTCATCAAATTGATTTCAAAGACTTGAGAGTAAATAACCCAATAGACCAGTTTAGTTTACTCACTGCACACTATCTTTCACTGCCCTGATTTATATTGTTGTTACAGTTGATTTACCATTTATAATTATACTTGCATGTCGTGTTACCCTGTTTATATTATTGCTTGATGTTATGACGCGCTGACGTTTGGGTTTTGCATGGCCCAGATCTTTTACCTTTGTTGCAGACTGATCAGGAGCATTGCCGCTGTTAGACCGAGCGGTGAAGATCCTGTTGGTATGCAGTTTTACTTTCCATGCGTTTCATTTATTGTATCCTTGCTTCCGCATATTATCATTATTTCTTGGCTCATTCTTTCGGGCTCATGGACATGTACTAGATAGTTTAGTTTCTTGCTTTCCAGTTCTTGATATCTCTACAGCCGTAATGTGACCGTGGAGGGATTTTTCCTATCCACAGGTAGCATGGTTGGCTATGTCACGTGCCCATCTTAGCGTACTCTGGGAAGCGGGACGGACAGTTTATCATCCCAGGCTTCCAAAGTGACCTAGATGACAGAGTGACTGTCAGAGTTATAGTTTTCCCTCTGACGAGGGGCAGTAGTTTGGACAGGTGATCCAAGCGGACACTGAGGGAGGCATGACGCAGGATACTGATTAAATTCAGTTGACGATACAGTCTAAGAAGTTTGGATTTGGAGTTCATTTGTGAACTAGGTCCTATCAGATATCCAGACATATTCTAAGACAGGTATTTCTCATTTCGGAAGATGGCTTTCTCCGCGAACTTGGGATTAAGAGAGACATAGAAAGAAACATCAGAGCAGATCCACTCACTGAGGCTATTCCTCGAATGCAATAGTTTCACAAACGGACTTTGTGAAACTGATCAGTAGAGGAGTTGGGTGTTCGGTGTCACATGGGCTGTGAGTATGCGACATCGCAATAATTAGCTTTGAGTGCAAGTGGGAGATTGTTGGCTATAGTGCCTTCAAAGTCAATTATTGGATCGCAGGCACGTGATTGCAATGATTGAGGGAGCGCCTATGCCGGAAGGACAGTCTTACTCAAGATGAAAGTATGCTATCTGGTTTATCTTTATTATCATATACATACTTTAGGTGATATTACAGATTACTATTACACGTTGATAGAGACCTTAGGATTCTTACTTGACAGCCAGCAGTATGATGGCGATCATATACGTGGGAGCTGGGGACTATAAGTACATCCTTAAAAGGTCCCTAGTCGAGGGAGTTTCGAGACTGGGCATCGATACTCCAGAGTAGACTAGTGTGTACGGATCGAGACCCCGACGAGGGGCGGTGGCTGGTCTCACAAGCCATTGGTATCAGTTGGTTCACCTAAGAAGTATACAGGTGCTCATTGGGTTATGAGTATACCGGACAGGACTCGTCGGGAACATGCTAGTTGGTTTTATAACTAGCATCAGATAGCAGTTCCCTGGTGATATGTGTACAGGTTAGTTCATCGACCTAAGATCGTCATTTGTCTCGTGCGAGTTCCCACTGTGCTTTGATTACTATCCTACCATGGCCTAAAGAAGTCATGCAAACAACTTTTAGTTGGGTACAGTCCCGAGCCACATGGAGGCAGTGAGCGGATCGGAAGGGGTTTTGTCTCTCTCGGTTTGGGGGTGAGATCGCGCTGTGTCTAGGAGAGCCATTACACGAAGTCCTTGGCCAAGAAAAGTGAGATTTGCTGGTAGGTATTCCAGTAATATCTCAGGGTGTTCTGAGCTACACTCCGACACTACTTGTACCGCTTTTGGGGGTTTGACGTTTACTAGCCCCCTAGGCCCAACATGCGATACTCATAGACGAATGGATCGGACTGTACGGATATTGTCACTGACAGGCTCAGTAAGGTGTTAGGATGAGTTCGCTCATCAACCTCCCTTTTAGTCAATACCTCGGCAGCCGTTACGCACAGCTAGTGCCACTGACGTGCTGGTGGTTAAATCCACAGCCCGTGTATTGATGAGTCTTTAGAGTCCCCCACAGACAGTTTCTCAAGTTTCGGGCGAAATGTTGTAGAGGCCGTATAGTATTATGGCAGAGTTCAATCATATACGTGCACTTGTGCACGTGTCATGATCGGACGGATCATACTAGTGGGCTTTGGTTTAAGCCGGATCCTAGTATTAGATTTGTTGGATTACTTTAGTCTCATCGCATTCGCATTCAGTCGGAATGCGGATGCAGGTATGTATATATAGCCGAGAAGTGGCTTTATAACATAGCCGCACATTCTATTTCAAACTGGGGAGAATTCATAACAGCTTTCCTAAAGAAATTCTACCATAATCATAAGATAGCCCGAGTCCGTAGCGAAATAAATCAATTTACCCAGCTTCCAAATGAACCATTCTCGAGGTGTTTTCAACGCTTCAAGGATCTGTTAGTTCAATGTCCTCATCATGGAATTCCTAGATGGGATCTGTGCATAATCATATATGAGGGCATTAATCCTACAACAAAACAGACCCTTGAATCCATGTGTCAAGGCACCTTCATGATAAAGATGATGGTGAAGCCTGGACATTTTTAGAAGATTTCGTTGAAAAAACTTTACAATGGGAGAGTGTAAACCAACCATCGTCTAGGGGTGGTATGCACCAATCTGATGTTTCCATAGGAGTTAGAGCTGAAATGGCAGCAATACAAAAGAAACTTGAAGCTATGGAACATAAATTTTTAGTAGCCTCCCTAAATCAGATAACACTCTCCAAAACTGTCTTTGGATGCTGTTCTGATCCATCTCATCTTACGGAAGAATGTCCTTTAAATTCTCTGTTTCTAGGTCAAGAGTATACCAATGCTGCTTTCCATCAAAGACCTAGAAATGATCCGTATTCTTCCACTTATAATCAGGGTTGGAGGAATCACCCTAATTTTGCTTGGAACCAACAACAAGCTCAAAACACGGTTCCAAACCAAAATAATTTCCAAAAGAGCCTTCCACCACAACAGCAACCACTTCAACTGAGTCAGCACCCCTACCAAACACAAACTTTTCAAAATCTGGCCATAAATTCTGCACCTGGGAATAATTCTTTCCAAAACGTCGGTACTGATAACTCCTCTTCACTCGAACAAACCATGAATTTGCTTCTGACAAATTTCATGCAAGTTTCGGCTGAGATGAAGTCTTCTGTCGATGACATAAAGAAGAACTCTGCCTTCCAAGGTGAGAGTATTAAATCGATAGAAGCACAAATTGCACAATTAAAAACCGAAATGAGTGCTAGAGAGAAAGGGAAATTTCCAGCTCAACCTATATCGAATCCTGGCTATTCACATCATGTGAATGCTATTACCACGTTGAGATCTGGAAGAGTGCTAGACAACTATGTCGGTGAAGAGATTGATGGTGAGGAATCAATCAATGATACCCCGGCCGAGACTTTTCCTTCCACTTCTACTTCTAATTCTGACCCCAGTTCGTCTACCCCACCGCCTTCTTCCGAGCCTATTCTCCGTTTTTCCCAAGGCTCGAACCTTCAGCACACTTCTTCTAGTCCACCAAAAACGATCCCCACTCCTATTCTTGGATCAGTTTCACCCACACGATCTTCTCCAATATTGCACCCCGCTATTATTGATAAAGATCCTTTTCCTAATAGGTTAAGGGGAAACAGACCGAGTCCTCAAATGGAGAAGATAACTGAAATCTTTAAACAGATTAACATCAATATCCCTCTCCTAGATGCTATACAACAAGTCCTGGCTTATGCAAAAATTCTCAAGGATTTGTGCACTAGGAAAAGAAATACTCAAGTGCCAAAAAAGGTGTTCATGTCAAGTATTGTAGACACAGCTTTTCCCCAACAATTACCTAGGAAACGTAAGGACCCTGGCTGTCCTACTATTTCTATTTCTATTGGGGGTAAACACATTAACTATGCTCTACTTGACCTTGGCGCAAGTATTAACCTTCTTCCTTATTCAGTCTATGAGCTACTAGGTATCGGAGAGTTAAAATCCTCGAACACAACTCTCCAGATGGCCGACCGATCAATCACCAAACCTAGGGGTGAGCTTGAGGATGTATTGTTAAAAGTCGGGGAATTTATATTCCCTGTGGACTTTATTGTTCTAGATACACAACCTGTAGCAAACCCACGGAACCAAATTCCGGTGATTCTCGGTCGAACCTTTTTGGCCACTTCCACTGCTATAATCAACTGTCGAAACAGCTCTATGACCCTATCCTTCGGGAAGATGTCAATTGAGCTGAACATTTACAAGTTGGGAAGTGTACCCTCCGAACCTTCTGCTCAGGTCTCTTATGTTGAATTAATGGAGGTTGACAGCAGAGAATTTGACGAGCTTCATGATACTGATCCAGACTTCCTCAATACGTTGTTGTTTGACCCAGCTATGTATTATGCACATATGGATTCTTCCATTGAGCTGTCCAGGTCAACCTCTAACGTTGATTTTGATCTTTTTATGGAGTCTGAGGATCACCCCGTTCTTTCGGATGAAATTATTCTTCGGAGTATCGATGAAAACTTTGAGAACATTTTTGTTGATGAACTTGCATTTTTAAAAGACACGGGTGTTGAGATGAATCATCCCCATAACAAAGAAATTGAACCTCCACCCCTTCTTGGTATCATTAACAAGAATGCGAGTAATCCATCACAATCATTGAGTCGTCTCTCCAGGTTGAGACGCAAACCCTTTCCATCGCTCCACTTATCTTTTCCCTACTTCTTCCTGCCTCCTTATAACATGTTCTTCCACCAACAGATGCACTACACTGATAAAATCTTCGAATGGTTGGTGTTGACTTTCGGTCTTTGTAAGGCTTTGCATTGACCAATAACTTTACCCCCTCTTGTGATTTTCAAAGCTTAACATTGTTTAACTCATGTTTGGGGGGGGTGTATTTTTGGCTCTTGAAAATAAAAGTTGTCCTAAAAATTGTGAGCCAAAAATAAGTTTGGGGGAAGATTTTCACGTTCATATATTTTTGCCTCCGTTAATAAATTTCCTCCCAATTCTATAGGTTTTTGTAATTTAACAGATAACAACAGTGAGGACACTGTTATAAACAAGTTTGGGGGAGGTTTGTGCTTACTCACGCATCACTTTGCATCATACTTTACATAAGCACAAAACATATAATAAAAAAAATATAATAAAAAAAATAAAAAATTTGTACATAAATAAGAGAATAAAAGATTAGATAGTGAAAAATTACATCCAAAAGATTAGAAAAATGTAAGAAAACCAAGAAAGTTAGAAGTTTTCTTAAACGAAACTAGTAATAAGTAGTTATGAGCCGTTGTCCTAAGGGTTAGTAAGATGAAAGAAGTCACTAATCTAAGGATAAAAATAAGTCTGAAAAATAGTTTCTATTCTGGAAGCCAAACATTTAAATGTTGATACCCTACTATTCGTACTTACACACGTGTTGAAACTCGGGATAGTAGAGGATACCTTGAAATGCTCTTGTCTAAAAGCCAAAGTACGAAAACGAAAAAATGGAGAATAAAAAGATAAAATGGTATAGAAAAATGAACACTGGTTTTGTAAACACCAAGGCAGCAATAAAAAAATATAGCGAGGGTGCTTCATCACCTAGTGCCTTACACCAACTGGTTTGGGAGTCACTGCTAAGCCTTAGGTGTTGCAAGACGAGGAAAATACTATTTACGCCTAATCAGCAAGCACATGAGTAATCGGGTTGGTTAGTACCTCAAGAAGTATTAATGGTCGCATGAAAAATGTGTGAGCAATCTCATTTAAATATTCATCAATTAAAAAGTATTGAGGTCGATGGACAAGAGTTTGATAGCTTGAATTGAATTCTCTGAGTGTAGGGATGTCTTTTACACACATGTAGAGATATATGATCAATGTTTAGAAGAAAGGTAGGAATGAAGAATAAAGACGGTGTTTTATTGAGGGATGATGTGATTTCTAACATCTTGTCATGACTATTAAGATAGGGCTCATGACAACTGAAAAGCTAGAGTAGTTGGAAACTCTAATTTTCAAATTCTTTCTTTTATAATTCTTATCTTTATATGTAACTTTCACAGTCTTCCTTTTATTATGAGATTTTATTGGTGCAATCCGCTGAAAACTCTCAGGAAACAACACTCCTCCTACTAGGGACACCTAGAGGTTGAAAGGCTTGTTGCACGTGCTCAGTGCAATCGTGTTGCCTACGAAAGTGTGGTAGTTAGTTTTTATTTTTCTTTATTTTCTCCTCTTAAAAATAAAAGATGTTTGCTCGAGACGACCAAAATTAAGTTTGGGGGAATTTGATCAGTCGAAAATATTGCATTCTTAACACATCAATTTCCCTACTCTTTCTAATCATCTAAAGGTGTTTGGTATAAATATAGCACATATTATCATTTCGTCTGCAAAATATCAAATAACATGTGTTATAAATTATAACCGGCATTATAAGGGAAATTGTGTGTTTATTAGTTCACGCATAATTTTTGTATATCTCAACACTTGTCTCAAGATTTTATGCAGAAATTCTTTGGGTCAAAGAACTGGAATTGCTAAAAGTGCCGATAAAATACAGCAAGTCAAATACTTGAGATCTGGTAGCAATCAAGAAAGAATTATAATATTCCAGGCATCAGAAAAGTATCCAAAAGATAACACAAAATACCCCTGAAGATTTCATCCATCAAGCCCACTATGGCCACGGATTCGCGGCCGAGTCAGGCTGATCCGCCACGGATCCGCGGCCGATTAAACTCGTTGGCGAATTGAAACTTTTCCCGAGGTTTCCTCTCAAAAGACAAACTTCTTCAAGACGCTTAAAAGTCCCTAGAAATCTCCAGAAGCTTCCCTTCAAACCTCCAAGCTTCTTGTGCAAGCTTGATACCTACCTAACTTCTTATGCAAGCTTTATAACAACCTAGCTTCTAGGAGAAGATAAAGGAAGAACTATAAAAGGGGATCTAGGGCTTCATTACAAAGGTTGTTGAGTTGTTGAACATTAAACCAAATCCCCACACAAGTTGAGTGACACAATTTGTAATCAAAACCCTAGCCCAAATCCAATTCCAAAGCCAAGTCAAGATCCATCGAGAAGCGAATCAAACAAGCCATCAACGATCCTTTGTAGCGACGCCTGTCTTCATTAAGAGCAAGTGATTGCAACCGTTCCATGACTCAAGAAGATCGATGCGAAGCTAATTTCGACGGATCTAGTTATCTCCTCAAATCTTGTAACCTCGAATTGAGTGAATGTGTACCTAATCGTCGATTAATAAAGGTGAAAATTGTAAATCTTGCTTTCTTTACATTGTTGCATTATGAAAATTTATAGATGCTTGATTCTTTCATTTTTCATGATGTGTGAGTGAAATCTCCGCTTGTAGCGGAATCGAGAGAATAGGTAGATGATGATGATGAAATTCTTGAACGATTCTCAAGTCCTATAAGGTTTGTTAACTCCAGGAAAAAGAATCATCGATGACCTAATTTTGAGCTAGATAACTTTCTTGAATATCGTCACTCGAAATTAGAGATCAATGATCGGTGATTTTCTTTGCTAGAGGCTAGAATTTGAATGATAATCAATAAAAAGACAAGGGATAGTGAAGGAGAAACCCTAGTTTCTTCAATAGATCCCTAATTTTCATTGATCGCCATCGATCTAGCTACAATTCCTCAATAGATAAGATTTTGTAATCTTTAGTTATCATGATCATTACTTATTTGATCGATTCCTATAAGCTACTTTACAAATCTTGATAATTCAATTGGTTTGTACATTTTCTTGATCTTTATTAATTCTCGATTTTAGATCTATTTCTTTAGGATTATTGAAACTAAATCTCACAAATATTGAATCATTTTCTTTTATCTTTTCTTTTCAACTCAACTAAAACAAATTCAAACAAATTCACACAATCTCAGTGGACGATCCGTATTCGCTAACGAAACTTCAATAGGCACCGTTAATTGATTGCGGTTTACAAATTTCTTTTGTTGTGAACACTTTACATTTTATCACAACTTAGACGATCAATCAGCTACCTACTCCATCATACCAAGGGTCATCCTACACTCCGAAAGGTAAAACCTATACCTCTGATACCAACTTTGTCACGACCCAAATTAGGATCACGACCGGCACTTAAATCACACAACGTCTAAAGGCATAGCGTAACTCAAGTAAGCCGAAAACCCAGAAATCTAAACCATGAAAAGATAGGATGATAAAATGGTTAAAACATTTGTTAAAAACTAAATTAATTTTTCTTAAAAATTTTGGCAGCATCTCCTTTGTAAAAACTAGCCCCTAACGGGTACAAAAACATAGAATAAAAAGGCATCCCCAAACGGGAGCAACTCACGCCAAAAGGCGAAAAACAACCACAACAGGATATATATATATATATATATATATATATATATATACGACGCCGTAGCGAAGAAATAAGCAAATAAGAAGTAAAAACAGCATAACAAGAGATAAAACGGCATCGCAGCATGAAATAAAGGCCGGGTCATACGAGCATGACAACCAGAAACACAAATAAGATACAAATACCGAATCTCTCAGTCTCGTCTATAAGTCACATACATGTTAGTGGTAGATGGAGAGTACTAGATACAATAAGATATACAATGGAATCATACGGATATTCACAAAACCCACCTACTCAAAAGGGATCTCATACCCAACAGTAGCGATATCCCCGAACATGATGTGATAAAGAGCCTGCCGCGACTCACTGAGGGTCAAACCTGCAAAATACTGTGGCACAACAGGGGTGAGTTGCCAACTCATGAGAAGTAAATAACATCGTACAGGTTATCATATGCATGCACGATAAAGTGATAATCCGAAATATGCAATCTGATGGCATAAATATAGCAGTGTGGATATGTAAGAAAATCATGATCAAGTATACCACTAGGGTACAACAACTACATGAAACGATGCATATCATAATAAATCCTGAGTGTGGGATAAAACATAATCCTCATCAATGAATCATCATCATAGAAATCCGGTGTCCATCAACAACACCCCAAATCCTAATATCTCAGGCGCCGTCACTCTGATCGGCCCTCATATCCATCTCATCTTATAACTTCGAAAGGTATCCTCCGGATATCCGTCGAGTTTCCATAAAATCACCGGTAGGTAGTGTTCCCTCCTGTCAGGCTCATGGTCTACATCTCGAGCTTTTTTCCCCAGGGTACCTTACCGGGTCCACTATGTACCCGCAAACGGTTCATCCAACTCTTCGAATCGGGTCTCGAAAATAAGCTCAGAACCGAGAAAACTCATAGTGAACGCCTCGAAATCACATCATGAGAAACCGCATTTTTAAAATATTTTATAATTTCCTTTGAAATATATTTTCGGTTCTCAAATCCAGAAATCGTATGAAAAAGTATCGCAATGCATATTGTTGGAACCTCACCCACACGCGCAAACGTGCATGTTTTGGAAAAGTGAATGCTTTTAAGAAATAGTTCCGCACACGAGCTCGGTCCCGTTTTGAAATTTATAAACCGTAAGTGCACGGCGTGTTGCAGTGAGCCGACAAGTATGGGTCGATCTGCAGGGAATTAGAGATTAGGTTTTGTTGCTTAAGGTTCGAGAAATAAAGAATTTGGTTTGGTTGTCATGAATTATAAAATACGAAAATAAGAAAACAAGTTAAGAAGAAGAGGTCGTGGCTTTAGCTCGGATGGTTGAATCGTGGTGATTTCTTCGACGCTCACTTGATCATGAGTTGTCTGTCTTTGTGTCGATCCCGACGTGAAGCATGACTTGTCAAGGTGGTTGTGAAGCACAAGTCATCAAGTTGCCGATATTCGACGCAAAACACGAAACGGGTCCATTTTGTTCACTTACCATTTGTATGTCCAAGCTTGAGGTATCAACACTAAGCACAAGGGTTAGCAAGCAACCACAACATCAAAAACACAAATTAGCGAGTGAGAGCAAGTAGTTTTAATGTTGACTTTGCTAAGTGTTTGTGATAGTATATAGTATATGAAACCAATAGGTTTGTCAGGTCACTTGATCATAAAATACCATATCTAAACCTAGCAACCTCAATACTAAATTGATTCTAACCTTAGGCTTGCAAGATGGGGTTTTTGGAAAGAATATGGTATGTAATGAGGTTACCAAGTAACCATGGAATCAAATACCATATCAAACCAATTCAAGTCGCAATCCTAAGTTTATAATCACAAATATAAGCACTTTAAACATTAACAATAGGAGGAGGAAGGCAAAGCCATTCATCTCACATCCTTACCATCATCACAACCAAAGATATTACTCAAGCATAATAACAAAAGAAATGACAATAACAAGAAGAAAACAAACAAAGCAAAAAGAAAGCAATTGTATTAACACTTGAATAAGTTGAGGTACAAGATATTGGTTACTTGTTCAGCCTCCATAATGAAACTCTCAAAAGAATGCTCCAAGGGAGAAGAAGAAGAAGAAAACTAAGTTTAGCTCACACAACTCTCAAGCTAAACCAAAAACAAAGGAAAACTATGGAATATGTGCATCTTCTCTCTCTAATCTGTTCTGGTATTTATAGGTCTCATTCCAGAATAAATAAACAATAAAAACATAATGATGTGACCCAAAGAAATGACCAGAAGAAAAATGGGGACATTTAGAGTAAGGGGGCCCGGCGACGTCGGTTTTTTGGGGTTTTTCACTGGTCTAAACTTGGGCTTTTGTGCTCGTGTTAGCATGGTGAACATGAGTGCACTCCAATATCTTCCTGGTGTTGTTTGACTTCTTTATAAACCCATGGTTTGTGCTCAGTAGAATTGGAGGGAAACTTGATGCTTTATATCACATCAATACTTTTTGCTTTCACACCTACTTGTGCTACCACTTGCACAATTCATTATTTGTATGTGCCCACTTGTGCCATAGGCAGCCCCACCTTGGTCTATGTTCTAAAAAGCTAGTGTCACACATGTAATGTGTTGGACCAAAATTGTGTACACTTGCTTATTTGCAAAAGAACTCTTTGGATATCGATCGGTTTTCTGTTCTGATTGCAGTGTCGGCTCACAAATGTCATATCCGTGACTTTGAGTATGTTTTCCAGTGTTTTGTCATGAATACCTGTAATCTATATTTACTGAGTAGACACTGGTTAATAGTACCGATATATAACAAAATAGATAATGAATGAGTGATAATAAAATGCAGTTTTCTGTGATGAACAAATACCCCCAAACCTATCTTTTGCTCATCCCGAGCAAAAAAAATCCTAGCCACACTTTCGCAGGGAATGTAATTGCACTGAGCATGTGCAACAAGCCGTTAAACCTCTAGGTGTCCCTAGTAGGAGGAGTGTTGTCTCCTGAGGGTTTTCAGCGGATTGCACCCACAAAATCTTGTCAAGTTCGTGTCAAGCAGAAACGGTTAATTCTAATCTTCAGGTTAAGGATCAAAGCTAGAAGTTTTATCACCCTAATCAGAAACGTCAAACCCTATTTTTCTCCTCTCAATTCATTTAACATAAGCTTAGACACGCCTTTAAGTTGTTGGGCGAATAGTGTCAATAAGTTCTAAAGAACTTGATTAGGGTCATCATGTCATAAATACGGGCCAGGATAGACTTCTAGAGGATTAAACGAGTTCTAAAAGACTTAAGATTTTCTCAAGTTTCATTCTCCAGTTAGGTTTCAAGTCAGAATTTATATCATTTTTAACAGAGAACCAAGTCTTATTCTTCACTCCTACCTTTCACCTGTTTTTGTTCATACACACCTTTCGTTATCGTGCATAGTGTATTTATAAAATATAAACCTTCATATCTCTGCTAAAAACTGTTTACAATAGAAAACTCGTCTTCGCCAAGATTATTCTCCTACAAAGAACCGTGAGGACTTTTAACGTGGAGAGAACACTTGCTTAGCTTATTTTATTTGGCGATTGGAAACTTAGCGAGCTTTGGATCAATGACTCCCAAGGATGGTTTTAGGGCATTAGGTGTGGAAATACCCCCAAGAACTTAATTACCCAAGTTACCAAGGCCACAAAACAAAAGACTCATTTTGTTTGCGTTTAAAATATTCTAAAAGCAGTGAAAACGAAGATATTTCCAGCTTTTTATTTTTAATCCCAAAGACGTGTTCATGTGGATAAAGTGTGTAATCACTCCAACAAGGTTCCAGATGGGTTATTTTTCAGACTTTTAGCTTCTATTAAAACCTCAATAGTATCCTTCGTATCTACTTCACTTTACGAACTATTCTAGATATTACTTAATTCAGAACAAACATGTTTGGTCCTAAAGATGTTTATCAATTTTCAAAAAGTTTGAGACGTGTCTGATATTTCAACTAATTCTCGAAAACTCATGACACGTGTAAAGTGATATATAAAAGACGTATATTAGCTACGGTTAAACTCAAAGGAGGGTTATCTTACGGGTTTTTAATCTCTCGAAAAGGATTTAGTTATTTCTATCTTATCAACCGAACTGTCAGAATTCGAGTCCAAGTTGCTCCGCTAGCTAACATGACGACAAAGTTTTTATGTTTCGGAAAAAAATTCAAATTTTCTGATTTTTTTCAGTTTTATACAAACAGAAGAATGCAATACAAAAGAAAATATGAAATACAACTACATGCAAAATAAAAAGAAAAAATAGATGATATAAAGTGTTGAAATGCAGGAAATATGCATATGCAAAACTATATGCTGATACAAGAAAAACCCAAACTCAGATTCATCCCCAGACTGAAGTTGACAATGACCTCATCGTCGCTTGGCCTTTCCCTTTCCCTTGTTCTTGCTGGATCCACTCGCCTCGTCTTGGTTTGCTAAGATCTGGCTCAATTACTCTTTTATTTCTTTGTTTTACCGGATCAAAGTCTTGATACCACGGACCTCTATTCTGTGTAGCTCGTATAGATCAGTCGGAACATCCTCTCTCAAGTAGATCTCAGATGAAGTCTGTGGTGCCGCATGCTCGCTAGGGTCAGAGAGTGACCAGATCTGCTGCTCACTCCTGTTGTCAGTGTAACCCGGTGAGATCCTCTCAACCTCAATCGGGAAAGTGGCGTACATGGTGACGTAAGTGGCGAAATCCTCCTCCTCCGTGTAGTAGTGGCAAATCTGAGTAATGAGAAGTGGAAGTAATGATCTGTGCCCTGCGACACCCTCCTTGATTGTGATGAATAACATGGTCTCCATGCAGAACTGATAGTTCTTTATCATCAAACAGTAGACAACATATCCCACAATCGCCGGAAATGAGGAAACTCGAATGATCCCCTTGACATTACAGTAAACCTAGAGGCAAGCCGTATAGACATTCCGATATATCTGTTGGGCATTTAGCCCAGCATATCTTAATTCGCATCTTGACCCTACAATAGTCCTATACTCGGCAAGTTCTAACGATTTTTGGAAACCAGGTCGGGTGGGGATGTTTGTAATGTTTGAAATCGTATCAGCAGAGAACACCCTCCTTCTACCCAGAAAATGAAAACGGATACGATCCTGGAATATTTCGCCCTCTTGTAAAGCATAGTAGAACTCATCAACCAATTGCTCGATGGCATAGAGCCCCTCATCCCCATACAATAAAAATTCCCAACCCATTTGTCGGATAGCATCATAAAAGTAACTCCCAAACACCTCGTGGGTGAAGACATTGACAAAATTATTTTCCAAATCAAAGAGAGCCATGATCTGTAGGTTTTCGAATTTTCTGGAAAATTAAACAACGGTGAAGAAGAGGGTGTTAGTTGTATGTATGCCCTAGAGGCCATTATTGTACATGATTGTATATTATAGTGGATGCTTGGACATATATAGGGAGGACCTTGTTGCTCGACATGATAGTATAACATTTGATTACTCTTTATCTTAGCATGTATACTTGTATTGTCTCTCTGTTACATGTTGATAAAGCCCTTAGGATGTGTACTTGACTACCAGGACTATGATGCAGATCATACTAGTGGGGCCAGGGTAGTCCACAAGTACATCCTTTAATTGTTCCTAGTCGATGGTGTATCGAGACGGGGCATAGATATTCCAGAGTAGAATAGCGTATACGCTTCTTGACCCATTTGATGGATGGTGGATGATCCCATATCCATTGGTGTTTGATATCAAAGACGGTATAGGGTGCTCAGTGGAGACTGGGTACACTGAACAGGATAGTCTGTAGTTCTAGATGGTATTATAACTATCGTCAGATAGTAGTTCTTTGGTAATACTGGTACAGGTTAGTCTGTAGACCCGAGATCTATAGGGTTTCCTAGCACGGCAGCAAGGTTTCGGGAGGCATCGTCCATGTCATTTTCAAAAAATGTCGTATTAGCTAACCCTAACCCTAGAATCTTTACTAGAAAATCCGATGAACCGATATGTAAACAATTTACATACAAGTGAATGAGGAATACAACCTTTGTAGACCGGTCCTTCACTTCAAATGCTCCGTGTAGATGTCCCTTCGCTGCGGGTAATGATCTCCCGAACTCTTGAGAGGATCCACAAGGTGAAAGATGCAAACTTGCTCGAAGTCTTCGAGGCTGAAGAAGATCTACGTCGAGGAGATTCAAGCTCATGCTACCTCTTCACTAATGG
Source organism: Agapanthus africanus (assembly GCA_030015575.1). Classification (NCBI taxonomy): domain Eukaryota; kingdom Viridiplantae; phylum Streptophyta; class Magnoliopsida; order Asparagales; family Amaryllidaceae; genus Agapanthus; species Agapanthus africanus. Next base: position 217,475,251 of record JASDDO010000018.1, read on the forward strand.
TGAGATTAGTGAAGCAAACACCCTAACTAAATGGCTAATAGTAGAGGATGATGAAGTAGGAAGTGGGCTCACATTAGATTTAATTTTCTCACAATATTTCATCACCTTTTCAAACCCTAGAAAACTCTTTTCAGGAGGAAGAAGAAGATGAAGTGATGAACAATTAGATGAGGTTAGAAATGCAACCATGGTGAGTTATTATCATGCCTAACTCATGTAGAGAATAAACCATAACTTATGGTTAAATGTTGAGTTAATAAATATCTAAGAAAAAACAAATCAATTGGACTTAGTCAATGTTTCTACTAGCTTCCACCAAGCTCAATCATGACTAATTCAAATGATTTGTGAATTACTTAATGATAAATAAAACCCAAACATAAACCTAAGCATGGTGTAATTCTCGTACACCGTTGCTGCATGTGTAACCGGCACATGAATATATATCACATATATATTTATGTGTAAAAAGAAAACAATACATATATCACATATATGTAAAGTATATCAAATGTAAGAAAAAGAAATACTTAAGTGAGATATTATTAGTTAATGCAATGTAATATATTAAATATATAATTATACATTAAATTATTAAATCAACACTTGATTTAATAATCCGGCTATATCCTGTATAACCGACTAAAATCAAATGCAACAACTTATCGAATCAACACTTGATCCGATAACCCGACTATATCACATATAACCGACCAATGTCACAAGTCGTGAGAATAGAATGCGGTATCACATATCGCATTAATCTCGGTTCCGCACATATCACATATGTGCTCCTACTCCGTTTCGCATGAACCAGGAAACCTCTGTGTAGGACTCAAAAGACTCGTCAATATGCCGGCAGTAGGTGATGATAATATCAAACACCCACAAGGCGCAAGCGGTCTGCTAAACATAACGGCCACCCGGATATTGAGCGATCAGAAGATCAACAAGTAAGCATGCTCATTCTCCTGCGAATCCAATCAGTAACACTACCGTACAGTCTGGTCTCTTCGTCTGATATGTGGCATATCAACTGCCTGGGGGTGGTATAACTTCAGACCCCAATAGCCTGATAAGTCATGCCGATGCAAGGTCTATAACGGTTCGAGAAACTACTGATAACACTTAATAGTAGATCTCAGAAACCCTGGTCAGGGATTTCCTGTTATTGGCCAACCGAGCATAGCGCAACATCAACTCCCAATACCGGGAGAGACGAAACCCCTCCTATCGCTCATTGCCTCCATGTGACTCGGGACTGTACCCAAAAACCACCTTTTTGCACAATCTCTTGACCGTGGTATGGTGGAAATCAAAGCACAGTGGGAATCACACAAGACTTATGACAATCTCGGGTCTACAGACTAACCTGTACCAGTGTCACCAGAATACTACTATCCGACGATAGGTATAATACCATCTAGGAGTTCTCGGCGAGTCCGTTCAGTGTATCCAGTCTCTACTGAGCACCCGTATACCTTCTCTGATGTCAAACACCAATGGATATGGGATCATCGATCGCCTATCATATAGGCCGAGAAGCGTATACGCTTGTCTACTCTTGAGTATCGATGCCCTATCTCGATACTCCCACGACTAGGAACATTTGAAGGATGTACTTGCCGACTACCCATGTCCCCACTAGTATGATCTGCATTATAGTCCTGGTAGTCAAGTACTCATCCTAAAAGCTTTATTAACATGTAATAGAGAGACACAATAAGTGTTCATGTTAAGATAAAAAGCAACCAGATAGCATACTCTCATGTCGAGCAAGAAAGTCCTCCCTATATATGTCCAAGCATCCACTAGAATATACATCACATGTACAGTAATGGCCTCTAAGGCATATATATAACAAACAATCTCCCACTTGCACTAAGGCCATCTGTTGTAGTATCCAATACCCAACAATATAGCAGTAGTTGTAGTATCCCATACTCAACCATCCCATATAAGTCTCTCTAGGGGTAAGGCCTTTGTGGGTGGATCCGCTGTGTTATCCTTCGTGTCTACTCTCTTATCCCCGATCCCTGGGAGATCAACCATCTCCCTGATTAGGTGATACTTGCCTCAGAATATATCTAGAATGCTGGTGGGAACTGCGTTCCAAGGCCAAAGCCACAACTCCATTGTTGTCACAATAACAGTTATTGGACGCTCAATGGTAGGAACCTTGTTCATCTCATGAACAAGAAATGTCCAGACAGCCACTTTGGCAGTATCCTTGGTAGCAATGTTTTCAGCCTTTATCGTCTAGTATGTCACGGTATCTAGCTTGGAACTCTTCCAACATACTGTCCCTCCACTGAGGGTAAAGACAATGCATGTGACTGACTTTCAGTCGACCTTATCACTCTGGATGCTGGAACCAAGAACATTCATTTAGTGCTTCTCAAGTACTTAAGAATGTCCTCCACAGCTGTCCAGTGATTCTCTCAAGATCCGATTGATTCCTGATCACTACACCTAAAGAGTCATCTACATCTGGTCTGGTACATAACATCGCATACATGATAAAGCCTATTGCGGAAGCATAGGGTATCCCTTGCACGCGAGCTCTCTCCAAATCAGTCTTGAGAGACATCTTTTTGGAGAGAGTGATCCATGAGTAAGTGGGCGAACCATCACGCTTAGAATCATCCATACTAAACCCCTTTAGTATGGTGTTTATGTACTTGGATTTGGGACACTCCCAACATCCACTTTAGATCTATCACTATAGATCATAATCCACAAGATGTAGTAGGTATCATCCAGATCTTTTATTGAGAATCCCAGTGATAAGAGGAGCTTGACCGAGTGTAGCATAGGAAACCATTTCCTCTCAAGATTATGTTATCTATGTACAATACATGGAAGACAACCTTACTCTCTACCACCTTCTTATATATACAAGGTTCATCTACCTTTTTGACGAAGTCAAACTCTTTGACTGCCACATCAAAACAGATGTTCCAACTCCTCGATGCCTGCTTTAATCCTGATGGACTTAAGCATAGCTTTGAAAGTCTCAACTTTTCCATTTACACCAAGAATCTTCTTGTAACGTTTCAGAAAATATAAAATATTATTTTTGGGAATTTAATATTAAAATAATATTTTTCCCGAAAACTGCCGATTTGCGAAATTGGGGTTTTCGAAAAAGGGTATAAATATATACTAATAATTATGAAATAAATAGAAATTAAAATGATTTATTCATTTAATAATATAATTAAAGGATTTGGCAGTTTTAAAATTTATCATACGCAGTTTCGATAAAAAACCGATTAGTGCACTGCTAATCGCGATTAAGCCAAATCCGCATTTTTACAGTTCCCATGGTTAGTGCACCATGACATGTTCATTTTGTTACATGTTTCATTTCATTTGGGCCTTAGATTATGGTTTTTGATGGATAGAAAAGAGAAAATGAAAAAGGGAAAAGTCAAGGAGACATAATGATTAGGTTAGGTGAGCTTGGAGAGAGAGAGTGTGTGTGAATTGTGAGAGAGAGGAGGGGGGATGCTGCCTTTTGTTAGCTCCATATTTTTCTTCTTCTCTCCTTCATTTCCTCAACTCCAAAAACCCTCCACAAAAAAAATCCATAGATCCATCTCCAACCATGCCCCAAAACCCTACACACCCTTCACAAATATTAATCCCCTCTTCAACCTCTACACGATGGACCTAGAAAAATAGGATTTTGACAACGTTGGGAAGTTAGTGCTTCCTAGAGTGGACTAGATGAGGTATAATTTCTTCCCTTTAGATTAGTTTTGTGAGATATCATATTTAGATGTCGTATTGTGGAGATTTGTGACATATTGGGAAACCCTAGAAAGAGGTTGAGTGTTGTTGAAATTGGTGATGTGTAGTGGCTGACCACAAGCCTTAGGTGCTGTTTAGTGACCTGGAACAGACCCTAGTAACCCCAAAACACGGATTTAGAAACCCGACATCGGATAAATGTGTAATCTGTGAAGGTGTTCTGGAATCTGGAGCAACCCAGGGGTACCAAAAATAAAATTGAGCTGACAGTGAATCGTGCAGGCACCTAGGAAGCTACCACCAAGACCCGAGCCCCTAATTCAACCCTACGGCTGCAAATTAAATCATTCTGGCCGCAATTTGCGGCCAGAGTAGAAGGGAATTGGTCCATTTTTGTTCCAGGGCTCATTTAGCACTAAATTAGACCCCTCCTATATATAGTTTTGGCTAATTGTCATCTGGGGAAAATCTGGGAGCATTTTGGTGTGTTTAGGCGATGTTTTCCGTATTTTTAAATGCACTTTCTTGATATTTGGATTTGTATTTGGTTGTCGGGTGTTCGTACATCGACAACAGCGGTTAATTGTTGGATTTGCATGTTTGGGCCATAGGTTCCAACCTATGAGCACACTGTGCGCTGTATCGGTTTTCTGCATCGATTTTAATACGTATTGCGATTGGTTATTATTGCAGGTACCCTTGCATGGATTCCGAGGCGAAGAAGCGTGGCGTCATCGATTTCGGCGAGCTAAGACCAGGTGAGTAGATCTATATCTACCGGGGAAGTCGGGTGGATGGCGTATAGCACCCCCGCAAACTTCTGATGGATACCGATTTATAGATTATGGTTAGGAAACCTAGATTATGAAACTAGGGTTAGAATATAGATAGCTATGTAGTCACATTAGAAACTAGAGGTTAGTTAAGTGTGATATGCTACTACTACCCTAGGATGATGTTTAACGATATTACCGCTTTGGGTTCTGTAGGACTAGATAGTCGAGGTAGATGCGTCATCCGAACCATACCTTTTTCTAAACTAAGGAATCGTATGTATCTTTTAAATGTATATCTTGAGGGATGTTACGGATTTTCAAATGATATCTTTTCCTTAAAAACACCGTAACCCCTGTTTCGAAAACTACGATTCACTTCTTTAAAAATGTGATTGTATGGTTCGGAAGTGTTTGTTAGATTAGATACTATACATAGTAGAGATAGCAGGTTTACGTAAATTCGACATGATATGAGATATAAATGCGATGGATGAATACAAGATGAATTTGATGATATGATGAGATGATGATATGATATGATGGTATACGGATACGAGTCGATCGAGATGACTTATACCCTGCCGGTCCCTTGATATGAGATTATTGCAGATGCGACCCTGGACATAGGTACATAGGGTTATATATATATGGAATGTTGTGAATCATGGATGATAAGCCGTATGTGATATTAGGCCGTACCCTCTTTTGTTGTATAGGATGATAGGATCCCTGTTAGCTTAATGCCGCCGCACGATGATATTCCGTGCGTGATGAGTTGACTTGATGATTGATCCTTACCCTTGACTAGAGGTTGCCGTACGATGGATATTTTACCGTACGCGATGTCATTGGGCTGGATGCCGAATGATAGATTCACCGACTCTGACATATGATAGTTGTGTATACCATATAGCGGTTAGCTGATAATTTACTTGCTGCATTCATGATATTATTATTGCATCGCATATACCTGTGATAGTACACCTGCACCATTATCGATGATGCGTATGTTACACGTACACATATTTGCCGGCTCACACACTTCATCATCGATAATTGCCATGACACTACACAGTAGGGTTGCTGCATCATGGCATATACATTGATACCTTCATACTTGTGCACATACATATTGTACCTACATAAATAACCGGTTTTATTGTAAAATTGGAAACCGCATGCTATACTTTAAAAACTGGAATCATTTTAAAAGTGCGGTTTTCCCTTAATATGTCATATCACTATTCCATATTGCATGATACACGGATATGCTCGCATTTCTTTTACATGTCGCAACATCATGCTTTATTATTTTACGCATTGAGATATGCTGTTTTTATGAGATTTCTGGATTTGAGAACCGTGGCTATTTCCAAAGGAAGCATGTACTATTTTAAAAAACCTGGTTTCTCTTGATATGATATTGCAGTGCGTCCACCATGCGTTTTCTCGGTTCTGAGAGTAGCATGTGAAACCCGATTCGAGGAGTGGTAGGCACCGATTGCGGGTACATGGTGGACCAGGTGAGGTACCCCAGGGCAAGAAGACTCGTATATGTTAGACGGTGAGCCCGGCAGGGGGAGCACTACCTACCGGTGATAGTATGTAGACTCGGCGGTTATCCGGAGGATACCGATCGGAGTAGCGAGATGGATATGAGGGCCGACCACGGAGTGCGGCGCCTGAGATATATGAGGTTTTACGTGCCGATGCTGGGCACGATTTTCATGATGTTTTCGAGTGTCGGTGCTAGGCACCCAGGTTCCATGATTTGATGTGTCGGGAGGGACACTGTTGATGTACATATATCCTCATACTTTCATGCACACTCTTTTATGATATTTACATGCATGATGTTGTTGCGTCAGTGGTTGACGCGTGGACTGGATCCATATACATACATACATACACTGATTTTACTATGGGAGATTACACACATGCTTATAGACATTGATTTATGGGTGGACGAGATCCACATATCCGCATGCATTGATTATTACTGTTGGTTGTTATCCACGTGCTTATAGATAGTGACTACCTTGTTGGCATATACGACCCGGTCACCCTAGATATCATAGTATTACCTTATGATATAGTTGTCCTAGGAATCGTTGTTTATTCGATTTCTACTTGTAGATATATTTCTATTCACGAGTTGGCAACTCACCCCCGTTGTGCCACAGTTCTTGCAGGTTGACCGCTTGGATCAGTAGCGGATTCGCTGGCACACAGATTCATTTGGGTGTTTTGCATTGGTAGGTGGGACATTTGTATCGTACCCACTCTTGTATTATATTTCATTTTGTAATTAGTTAACTCCATCAATCAATCAAGGTTGTATTTGTATAAGTGATGAGACTTAGTGAGACTTGTAGTGCAAGATTTGAGAGATGGGTTTTATTTTCCCTTTGGGGTTATATCTTGCTCTTTCATTTATCTTTTTGTGGTGAACTTCGCCGTTGGGAGTCGTATGCTTATTTATACTATATTGCGTGGTTGTGATCCGCCGTTTGGCGAAGAGCTAGCTCCCGCTTGGGGATGCCATTATTTTTGTTATGTATTGTGGTTTTGGATCAAAATATACAAAGGAGGTGCTGCCAAAATATTTTTCAAAAGACGAAACATGTTTTCAAACTGATAAATTTCACTTGCATCGTTCATCTTTCTTTCCATGCATTAAGGAAACTTGTTTTCATTATACTTTTATTTCAAACCTCACCTCCTTTATTTTTCTAAAAAGGTTTAGATTTCTGGGTTTCAGCTTACTTGAATTCCGTTACGCCTTTAGACGTGGCGTGATTCAAGTGCTGGTCACGAGCTAATATTTTGGGTCGTGACACTTCTCAAGATCCATTTGCTCCCTATGGGTTTTACCCCTTTAGGCGCAACATCCAAAGTCATACTTTGTTGGTGTACATGGATTCCATCTTTGACCGCATAGCATCCAGCCTTTACACAGAGTCCCTACTCGTGATGGCCTGTCTGAACCTAGTTGGGCCATCATCTACCATGATGCAATCCTCGCTCCCACTGTCACCGAGAAGACCGTAGTATCTCTCAAGTGGATGAGGAACCCTATCAGATTCGTGGAGAGGCTGAGGTTCGTTGGAGACTATTGAATCCTTTAGTTTCACCAAATCATCAGCTGTTAGTTTGTCTAGCTGGAACTCCTTCCAGTTCAACCTCATGTCCACTAATTTATTTACAAGAAATTCCTTTTCTAAAAAGGTGGCATGCTGAGAAACAAAACACACTTTGCTCCTCAGTGTGGTAGAAGATATTCACTCGTAAATGTTTGGGATATCCAACAAACTTATACAGAACTGACCTTTCCTCGAGCTTTTCCGGATTCTGCTTTTCGATATAGGCCGGACAACCCTATATCTTAGCTCGTATAAGACATGGTCTCTTCCCACACCATATCTCATATGTCGTGGTAGGCCCTAATTTGGACGGAACCCCATTCAATAGGTATGCAGCTTCTCAAGTGTATAACACCAAAAGAAAACAGGTAACTCAGTAGTACTCATCATAGAGCGCGCCATATCTCATAGGGTGCAATACCTCCTCCCCGATACACCATGGTGCTGTGGTGTACTCGAAGGAGTAAGCTGAGAGAGAATCACATTCTCTTTTAAATAATCCAGGAACTCCATGCCAAAGTATTCTCTTCTTCTCGATCACATCGAAGGACTTTAATACTTCCACCCGTCTGGTTCTCAACTTCAAGCTTATATTCCTTGATTTCTCAAAAGTTTCAGACTCATGTTTCAACAGGAACACATGTCCGAATCTTGAGAGATAGTCGATGAATGTAAAGAAGTACCAAGAACCAAGCTTGGCATTTATAGACATAGGACCGTATACATCATCATGTATGCGTCCCAAGAGTTCACTAACTCTTTCTCTATTTCCAGTAAAAGGAATATCGGTCATTTTACCTTCGAGACAAGACTGGCAAGTATCATAAGATGAAAATTCGAACAGATTCTCATATTCATCCTTATGTAACTTAGCTAGTCGTGTCGCATTGATATGACCTAGTCTACAATGCCAGAAGAAGGATTCGTTCATTTCTGAATTACTCCTCTTGTGTGTGTTCTAGATACTTTGAACTGTGTTTTGATTTAGAACGTGTATGCTATTATATAACGTGCCTGATCCAATCAACTCTTGATTTAGGAAAATGTTCACAACATTATCCTCCAATACAGAATTATATCCTTCTTTAACTCAGTAAAGAACATGATATAATGGTGTATATCAGGTTCGGTATCTAATATCATTTGATCAGAATCAATGTATCCAATACATGGTGATATCTGCCAACTGGTTTTGCTGCAACAATTGCACCATTCTCTAACACTTAGAGACATATCATTCCCAGTTCTCTACCTTTTTATAGCCCATGTAACTTTTACATATGTGGGATCCTTATCCGGTATCACATACCGAGGACATAGAGGATACTGAGAAACAGTTCTTGGTAATGAACACACCTGAAGAATATGCATCAACATTCTTATTCCTCAGTTGGGTGGCATTCGAATCCGGATATTCCCCTATTTCCTGCTCAGACTTATAACAATTATAAGAAAGAACGGAACCAATGTTCCCTAGCTCAGTATAATAAGCAGGTTCGGTCACTGCATCTATATTATTATCTTGATTAAGGCGTGACATGGTCGCTACCAGGAGAGAGAGAAGAAAACACTCTGCATGCACTCTTGCAGGATTAGATTGGTTATTATTATATCTAATCAGGATGGCTCCCACTGTTTTAGTCAAATCTTCTTTCAAACCCTAAAAGATAAGACTAGCCGGGATTAATTACACCCTACAAGTTCTCTAATCTTTCGGCCAGGCCAGTGTCGGTACTTTGAGGGAGGTTCCCCGTGCTCTCGCACGGACCAAATTAAAATAAACCTCATTTTCCCAGGGGCGTAACCCCGTTAGCACCTTTCTAGACACCTACTTGATTGGCTAATTGTAATGTGTAAAGCTCTTTCAGGAGTAACTCTTGCTAGCAGTGGGTATCGGGATCCGACTATCTCATAGAAGGTATGCAATCTCATTGCAAATTCCAACACTTGAAATTCCCGATAATATTTTGTCCCGAGCGTCCTATGACCTTGACGCAGGCCAACAAACCATAGTCCGCTAGTCAAGTTCAACCCGTAGATTTCATGATTGAATTAAACCCACCCGCACGACCCTTGACGCAGGCCAACAAAGTCATATGACTACCCTAATCCAATCGCATCGTATGCAGCAGATAAGCACTAGTTACCTACCCCATACTACGCCTTGACGCGGGCCAACAAACGTAGCATGAATACTAAGTAGTAATTATCTGAAATGACGGAGGGCTATGACAGGTTTTTAAGAAAACCCTTTGCGTAATGAACTTGATCTCGTTGTAGAATCGAGTGAATTTTAAAATGAGTGTTTATGAGGCTTTAACTAGTTTTGCTAAAGAGGTCGCTCCCGGTGAAGGGATCTCGGCTCTTTTCTTATCGAATAAGGTGCAGGATATTTCATAAATACCACTATGCAAAGCATAAACTATAGAAGCAATCAAAAGACAAACCGAGTGGGTTATAGCATCTGCCAGTTTCGCTAAAGTGGTCACTCTCGGTGAAGGGATCTCGGCTCTTTCCTTATCGAATTAAGTGCTGGATATTCTACAAGGAATACCTTTATGCAAAGCAAGAACTAAAGCTACCAGTTTTTTAAACAAGTTTCTACAACATCTTTAGGTTTCTTTTTCTTTCATTAATCTCATTAATGAAGTCCCATCATTTATGCTTCCTAAGCATCACATAAGAAACGAAAGCATCAATATTTATTATATCTCATATATATAATATAAACAATCGTCTCAACATATCAAGTGATCACATCACAGAATATCAGCAGCAGAAGAATCACATATGAAATATTGGAAATACTAGGAATTCTGTGTTTTAAATTAAGCCAGTATAAAACACGAATTCCACGGTCGCGATGAATAGCCAAACCCACATCCCTAGACCCCTACGAGAGCAGCATGCAACCCTCCCAATTCTAGAGTTAGGAGACCCGGACTCGACTCCTCGAGATGGTCTCCCACTGGACCCTAGAACCCGGTTACTTGTGCTCCCTGCCTTAGGTCTATCCTAATGCGGAAAAGTAAATAATATACATCAATGATGATATCATCTTCAACCCGGAAGTGCCCTAATACAAGAATATTACATACAAGCTTTTACATGAATGAAAATGAAAAACTCTGATCTCACATAAAAACCCTCGGCTATTCAAAACACGACGATCCCATATAACATATCACAGCAACACATAACATCACATGTCATCAACATAAGTAAATATGCGTATCCTAATTGTCGTTGACATATTGCAATGAAACCGGCGATACACCACATATTACACTTACGGTCACAGAAAAGAAAGTGAAAAACTACAACAATTCGAATCCGCAACCACCTTAGACATCATAAACCCAATGTATCACATACTTTGGATTTCATGCCTAACCAAATGAATTCCTTAGACATCACATGCCTAACAATTATAAACCTCGCATTTTAGTCTCTATATTGAAAACACTTTCCAATAACCTGTCGGGTAATTCAACAAGATTCCCGATAACTTGATCGAATGCTCGTCGGAACTTTACCAGACGGCCGCACCCCCGATGCCCTCGACGAAGTGCACTAAGGCGGAACACCGCTCTGCGAGCACCCAAACAGATGCTTTTGGCGACGGGGTTCTCCTACAGTCACATGGTCGGGGCTATGGGGCATGGCTATCTAGTAAGGTTACCCGGCGAGTATCCACGTACACTACCTAATTGCGACGGATTTCTGATCAACATCAAAATTCCGTGGCAACCGATCAAATGAGACTAAACTGCTAGATTCATAAAATTCAAAATAGTTATCATATAACTACTTATGTAGATTCCAAATATTGTATCACAATCACAGATAGCTAGATGATGTTAAACTTTTCGATCGAATAAGTAAGGACCCAAAATTTCCCAACAAGCTCAACACTTGAGCGGAGTTCAAAAAGTACCCATAACATGCCACAGCTCCTATGAACCAGCCATAGAAGGGTCAACCAATGCCTCATCTGTGGCACCGCTGAACTACCCCAAACCCTAGGGTTTGATGGTGGTTCTGACGATCATAGAATCGAGTTAGGGTTTCGTTCTTCTAGAGGGTCCACAGAATCGCTTGTAAGTTTTTCTGAAAATTTTAAACTCGGAAAAATCCAACTCTTGAAAAATTTCAGCGAGGGAAATATTGGGTTATTGATATCCGTACGAATTTTTTAACATCGTCTAAATAACCCGAATACATGTTAGAATTACGATTACGAAACACTCCGAATTGCTTTTGCAGAAAGTTAACATCACATGAAAATTTAGCAAAAACAAACAACACCTGAAACACCAAAACCCAGAGACTGGAACACAGTGCAAATTTGAAGCCCAGACTGCCTGGAAAAACCGAGCACACCGGTTTTAGAGTGCATGTGGCCGTCCATGTTATGGTAGAATTGCTTCAAATTTTCACAGTGTTCATGTTAAATCTCATACAACATTCTGCAGTTGTTTAAAAAAAATTTAGAGTCCTTTAAAAATTCGACAGAACTAGGTCATCGTATCGGGAATTTCGGAGTAGTTTCGGTTTCGTAATCCTAGCAAACATCGTCTAATTTTCTAGCATGGCTCTGATACCACTGTAGGATTTCCTAGCACGGTAGCAAGGTTTCGGGAGTTATCGTCCATGCCATTTTCGTTACTAGAAAATCCAATGAACCGATATGTAAACAACTTCACATACAAGTGAATGAGGAATACAACCTTTGTAGACCGGTCCTTTACTTCAAATGCTCCATGTAGATGTCCCTTCACTGCGGGTAATGATCTTCCGAACTCTTGAGAGGATCCACAAGGTAAAAGATGCAAACTTGCTCGATGTCTTCTAGGCTGAAGATGATCTACGTCGAGGAGACTCGAGCTCATACTACCTCTTCACTAATGGTGAGATTAGTGAAGAAAACCCCATAAACTAAATGGCTAATAGTAGAGGATGATGAAGTAGGAAGTGGGCTCACTTTAGATTTAATTTTCTCACAATATTTCATCACCTTTTCAAACCCTAAAAAACTCTTTTCATAAGGAAGAAGAAGATGAAGTGATGAACAATTAGATGAGGTTAGAAATGCAACCATGGTGAGTTATTATCATGCCTAACTCATGTAGAGAATAAACCATGACTTAGGGTTAAATGTTAGGTTAATAAATATCTTAAGAAAAAACAAATCAAGTGGACTTAGTCAATGTTTCTACTAGCTTCCACCAAGCTCAAGCATGACTAATTCAAATGATTTGTGAATTACTTAATGATAAATAAAACCCAAACATAAACCTAAGCATGGTGTAATTCTCTTACACCCTTGTTGCATGTGTAACCTAGCATGGCACATGAATATATATCACATATATATTTATGTGTAAAAAGAAAACAATACATATATCACATATATGTAAAGTATATCAAATGTGAGAAAAAGAAATACTTAAGTGAGCTAATATTAGTTAATGCAAAGTAATATATCAAATATATAATTATACATTAAATTATTAAATCAACACTTTATTTAATAATCCGGCTATATCCTGTATAACCGACTAATATCAAATGCAACAACTTATTGAATCAACACTTGATCCGATAACCTAGCTATATCACATATAACCGACCAATATCACAAGTCACGAGAATGAATGCGGTATCACATATCGCATTAATCTCGGTCCCGCACATATCACATATGTGCTCCTACTCCGTTTTGCATGAACCAGGAATCCTCTGTGTAGGACTCTAAAGACTCGTCAATACGCCGCCAGTAGGTGATGATCATATCAAACACCCACAAGCCGCAAGCGGTTTGCTAAACGTAACGGCCACCCGGATATTGAGCGATAAGAAGATCAACAAGCAAGCCTGCTCATTTTCTTACGAATCCAATCAGTAACACAACCGTACAGTCCGGTCTCTTCGTCTGATATGTCGCATATCAACAGCCTGGGGGTGGTATAACGTCAGACCCCAATAGCCTGATAAGTCATGCCGATGCAAGGTCTATAACGGTTCGAGAAACTACTGATAACACTTACCAGTAGATCTCAGTAACCCTGGCCAAGGATTTCCTGTCATGGCTAATCGAGCATAGCGCAACATCAACTCCCAATACCGGGAAAGATGAAACCCCTCCTATCGCTCATTGTCTCCATATGACTCGGGACTGTACCCAAAAACCACCTTTTTCCATGATCTCTTGACCGTGGTATGGTGGAAATCAAAGCACAGTGGGAATCACACAAGACTCTATAACGATCTCGGGTCTACAGACTAACCTGTACCAATGTCACTAGAGAACTGCTATCCGATGATAGGAATAATACCATCTAGGAGTTCTCTACGAGTCCGTTCAGTGTACATAGTCTCCACTGACCACCCGTATACCTTCTCTGATGTCAAACACTAATGGATTTGGGATCATCCATCGCCCATCATATGGGTCGAGAAGCGTATACGCTAGTCTACTCTTGAGTATCGATGCCCTGTCTCGATACTCCCACGACTAGGAACATTTGAAGGATGTACATGCCGACTACCCATGTCCCCACTAGTATGATCTGCATCATAGTCCTGGTAGTCAAGTACTCATCCTAAGGGCTTTATCAACATGTAATAGAGAGACAATAAGTGTACATGTTAAGATAAAGAGCAACCAGATAGCATACTATCATGTCGAGCAAGAAAGTCCTCCCTATATATGTCCAAGCATCCACTAGAATATACATCACATGTACAGTAATGGCCTCTAGGGCATATGTATAACTAACAAGATCGTCATAGAGTCTTGTGTGATTCCTACTGTGCTTTGATTTCCACCTTACCACGTTCAAGAGAGCGTGCAAAACGGTGGTTTTTGGGTACAGTCCTGAGTCACATGGAGGCAATGAGTGATAGGAGGGGTTTCGTCTTTCCCGGTATTAGGAGTTGATGTTGCGCTGTGCTCGATTGGCTATAATAGGAAGTCCCTGGCCAGGGCTGATACTGAGATTTACTGGTAAGTGTTATCATTAGTTTCTCGACCCGTTGTGAGCTTTACATCAGCATGACTTACCAAGTTATTAAGGTCTGACGTTTACCACCCCTTGACTAGATATGCGACATATCAGGCGAAGAGACCAGACTGTACAGTAGTGTTACTTATTGGATTCACAGGAGTATGAACAAGCTTGCTTATCGATCTTCCGATCGCTCAATACCCGGGTAGCCGTTACATCTAGCTAGTACCACTGACGGCTTGTGGGTAACTGATATGATCATTACCTACTGCTGGCATATTAACGAGTCTTTAGAGTCCTAAACAGAGGTTTCCTAGCTCATACGAAACGAAGTAGGGCACATATGTAATATGTGCGGGACCGAGATCAATATGTGTATGTGAGACCGTATTCTAATCTCGCGATACAGGTTATATGTGATATAACCGGATTGTTGAATCGAGTGTTGATTCAATGATATGTTATATGTATATGTGATATACATATAAATGATATTAGTCAGTTGTATGTGATATAGCCGGATTATTAAATCAAGTGTTGATTTAATAATTGAATGTATAATTATATATTTGATATATTAATATGCATTAACTAATATTAGCTCACTTAAGAAATTGTTTTCTCTAAATACATTTAAATATATATGTCATATATATTAATGTATTTGTTTATTGTGTCATGCTAGATGATACATTGGACTTGGGTGTATGAGACTCATACCATACTTAAGATAATGTGGGGATTTAATTATTAAGGGAAAAACAAAATTAGGTGGAATTTTTCATGGGTTAAGATTCTTGTAGAAGCTTGTGGAAACCTTGAATTGGTCCATTAATTTTGTTTTATTCTAGATATTTATTAACCTAACCATTATTTTTAGCCATGGTTAAGTCTCTACATGAGTTTATATGTGGTATTTTCTCACCCATGGTTCATGACTTGTTAACTTGAGAGCTTCTTCTTCATCTCCATTTTTGCTTTCTAGCTATCTTGTGAGAAGAAAAAGAAAAGGAGAAAAATAATTCTAAAGTGAGCAAAATTCATACTTCATCAATCTATACCAAACTAGCTATTTAGTATAAGTTGTTTCTTCACTAGTTCATCAATTAGTGAAGAGGTAGCTTGAGTTAGAGATTCTTCGACGTAGATCATCTTCGGCCTCGAAGATCCTTGAGCATGCTTGTTCCTTTCGCCTAGTGGAGCCTAACGAGAGTCTGGGAGACCACTACTTGGAGCTAAGGGACTACTACATGGAGCTTTAGAAGTGAAGGACCGGTCTACAATGGTTGTATTCCTATTTTACTTAGAGTACAGTTGTTTACTTGCTTAGTTAAAACCTAATTCTTTAGTTAGATCCTTAGTTCGGGCTCGCTCGACACCCTAAAATTTTAAAATAGCATATTTGATGCTTTCCGAAACCGTGTAGGGGTGCTAAGCGAACCCATCAGTGGTATCAGAGCCATGCTAGAGCATTAGGAGTCGTCTAGGCGAAGAAAAAGTTTTCGATTGACTTTTCGAAACCCGGAATTCCCATTCTTTTGAAATTTTTTCAAAAGCTGTTATTTTTCCAATTAAAAATATTCAGAAAATTGTGCAGGTTTTTCTATGGACCCATAAGAAAAACAACGGCCTAACTCGACCAAACGACCGCGGAAGCGCGGCCAAAGCATGCCTTTAGCGGCGGTTCCGCGGCGCCGTTGGTGAGGCAGGGAGTGTGCTTTCTTGTGTAGGTCCGTAGGTACTTGGGGCATTGTCTGGGTATTTTGAAACTATGACTCAAGTGTTGAGGTCTCTAGGAATTTTGAGTGTTTGATAAATCGATCGAAATGTTCAACATCGTCTACATATCTGTGATTTGTGATACAATATTTGGAATCCACAATAATTAGTTTTGTGAAAACTAATTAGTGTTTTGTAAATCTAGCAATTTAGTCTCTTTTGATCGGTTGCCGCGGGGTTTTGATTCGGATCAAAACTCCGTCGCAATCACGTATAGTATATGAGCACTCACCGGGTAACAATACTAGATAGCCACGCCCCATAGCCCCGACCAAGTAACTGTAGGAGAACCCCATTGCCAAAAGCATCCCCCCGCATGCTCGTGGCTGCGGTGTTCCGCTTAAGTGCACTTCGTCGACGGCATAGGGGTACGGCCGTCTACTAATGTTTCCGATGAGCATTCGATCAATTATTGGGAATCTTGTTGAATTGCCCGACTAGATATTGAAAAGTGTTTTCAATATCAAGACTAAAATGCGGGGTTTATAATGTTAGGCATGAAATTCGGAATATGAGATATTCCGGGTTTATGATGTCTAAGGAATTCATTTGGTTTGGCATGAAATCCGAAGTATGTGATATTTCGGATTTATGATATCTAAGGTGGTTGCGGATTCCAATTGTTATAGTTTTGAATTTCTTTTCTGGGACCGTAAATGTAATATGTGGTGTATTGCCAGTTTCATTGCTATACCTCAACGACAATTAGGATACGCATATTTACTTATGTTGATGACATGCGATGTTATGTGTTGTTGTGATATGTTATATTGGATCGTCGTGTTTGAATAGCCGGGGGTTTTTGCGTGAGATGAGAGTTTTTCATTTTCATTCATGTAAAAACTTGTATGTAATATTCTTTTATTGGGACACTTCCTGGTAGAGGATGTAGGGTTCCTAGGCACCCTAATGAGGTCTCCCAAGGCATCAACCATGCCAATTTCAAAAAATCTAGGTGCCGAGAGACCCGACTACGGATCGTTGGCTAGATATTTAGGTGAAAATGCAAACTAGTTAACACTTAACTAAGGGATACGGAAATACAACCTTTGTAGATCCGTTTGTCCACCTCCATAGCTCCATGAAGAAGTCATCTCCGCTGTAAAAATCCGATCTTGGACTCTCGCGTTCGCTTCATCGGAGAATAGACCGGGCTAGGTCGTCGACAACGTGCCGAAGATGAACTACGTCGAGGCATCACTAAATCAAGCTCCGACTTCACCAAGTCAAGAAACTTGTGAAGAAAACACACTCTACTACTTGGCAAGAGGTAGAGGATGAAGAAATAGGAAGTGGGTTCATTTTAGAATTGGATTTCTCACTCATATTCATCAATCACCATTGATGAAGTGAAGGTTTTCTTCAACTTGAAGATGAAGAAGAAGAAGATGATATTATGATAAGAATTATTTAAAATGAAAAGAATAATCCATTCTTATCATAAGAGAACCATGGTTAGTTGTAGAGAGTGAACTAGGGTTAGTGGAGTGGTTAGGGTTAAGCATGAGACAAAATGGTGACAAAGTCAAAGTGTTCATGAAACTTCATGAACAAAACAAAAATTGCCACCATTTTCTCATTTGCTTATTCTTTTTCAAAAAAGAAAAAGATTAATATATAAATAAGGAAAACAAAAACCCTAATCATCCACTTAACCATAGTTTGATACTTTACCCTTAACCAAAAAGCATGTATCATCAAACATGATACAATCAAGTGCACAAAATCATATCGCATATGGAATGCGCACACCCGAGTGAGAAAATCCATTTAAAGTGAACCGATACTAGTTAATGCAAAGTAATATATCAAATATATAATTATGCATCAAATCATTAAATCAACACTTGATTCAATGATCCGGTCATGTCGCACATAACCGACTAGTATCCAATGTATCGGCTTATCGAATCAATCCTTGATTCGATAACTAGGTTATATCGCATACAACCATTCGACACATTCATCGCGAGAATGAAATGCGGTATCACATACACGCATTATTCTCGGTCCCGCACATATCTCATATGCGCTCCTATTTCGTTTCGCTTGAGCCAGGAAACCTCTGTGTAGGACTCTAAAGACTCGTCAATACGCCGGCAGCAGGTGGTGATCATATCAATCACCCACAAGCCACAAGCGGTCTGCTAAACGTAACGGCCACCCGGGTATTGAACGATCTGAAGATCGACGAGCAAGCCCGCTCACACTCCAGTGAATCCAACCAGTAACACTACCGTACAGTCCGGTCTGATCGTCTGATATGTCGCATATCTTGCCTAGGGGTGGTAAACGTCAGACCCCAATAGCTCGATAAGTCGTGTCGATATGAGGTCTATAACTGTTCGAGAAACTACTGGTAACACTTACCAGTAAATCTCAGCAACCCTGGCCAAGGATTTCCTGTTATAGCCAATCGAACACAGCGCAACATCAACTCCCTATACCGGGAGAGACGAATCCCCTCCTGTCGCTCATTGCCTCCATGTGACTCGGGACTGTACCCAAAAACCACCATTTTGCACGCCCTCTTGGACGTGGTAAGATGGAACCACACAAGACTCTATGACGATCTCGGGTCAACAGACTACTCTGTACCAGTGTCACCAGAGAACTGCCATCTGACGTGAGGTATAATACCATCTGGGAGTTCTCGGCGAGTCCGTCCAGTGTACCCAGTCTTTACTGAGCACCCGTATATCATCTCTGATGTCAAACACCAATGGATATGGGATCATCCATCGCCCATCTGTATGGGTCGAGAAGGTACACGCTAGTCTACTCTGGTATATCGATGCCCCATCTCGATACACCCTCGACTAGGGACTTTGAAGGATGTACTTATGGACTACCATGTCCCCACTAGTATGATCCGCATCATAGTCCAGGTAGTCAAGCACACATCCTAAGGGCTTTACCAACATGTAACAGAGAGACAATCAGTATACACGTTAAGGTAAAGTTCAACCAGATAGCATACTATCCTGTCGAGCAAGAAAGTCCTCCCTATATATGTCCCAGCATCCACTACAATATACATCCTATGTACAGTAATGGCCTCTAGGGCATACATATAACTAACAATCTCCCACTTGCACTAGGGCCATCTGTAGCAGTGGTTGTAGTATCTCATACTCAACCATCCCATAAAAATCTCTCTCTGGGAACAGGCCTTTGTGAGTGGATCCGCTGTGTTGTCCTCTGAATCTATTCTCCTAACCTCGATCACCCTGGAGATCAACTATCTCCATGATCAGGCGATGCTGCCTTAGAATAAGTCTGGATCACTGATGGGACCGGCGTTCCTCGGCATGAGCCACAACTCCATTGTCTCACAATGGTAGGAACGTAGTTCATTTCATGAACTAATATACACCCAAACATCCTCTTTGGTAGCATCTTAAGTAGCGATGTATCCTGCCTTTATCGTCTAGTATGTCACGGTATCTAGCTTGGAACTCTTCCAACATACCGTCCCTTTACTGAGGGTAAAGACAATGCCTGCGACTGACTTTCAGTCGTCCTTATCACCCTGGAACCCTTCCAGTGATTCTCCCCAGGATCAGTTGATACTATCTCACTACAACTAGTGAGAATCCTAACATCCAATTAGATCTATCTCATAGATCCAAAATCCAGAAGTTAGTAGGTATCATTATGATCCTATATGGAGAATCATTGTGATAAACGGAGATTGATCGAGCGTAGCATAGGAAACTCCTTCCCTATCAAGAGTATGTCATCCACGTACTCTACGAGGATCACCACCATACTCCCTACTACCTTTTTGTTTATACAAGGTTCATCTACCATTTTGATGATGTCAAACTCTTTGACTTATCCATCAAAATGGATGTTCCAACTCCGCGATGCCTGCTTTATCCTATAAAACATCTTGCACACGTTTCCGCTGCTCCCACTGTCTACGAAGCCCTCTGGCTGTGTACTTATAGACGCATTCTTCTAAAATATCATTTAGAAAAGCAGTCATGACACCCAACCACCAGATATCATAGTCATGGTATGCAGCCGTGGCAAGTAGGATCTGGATGGACTTAAGCATAGATCCTTAGAAAAAGTTTCATCATGATCCACACCTGGTCAATGATGCAAACCTTTAACAAGTCTAGCTTTGAAAGTCTCAACCTTTCCATGTACACCAAGTAATCTTCTCAAGATATACTTGCTCCTGATGGGGATTTAACCTTTCAGATATAGCAACCAAAGTCCATACTTTGTTGGTTTATAAGGATTCCATCTCAGATCACTAAGCATTCAGCAATTCTTATAGAGTCTTACGCTAGATGGCCAGCTTGAAACTAGTTGGGTCATCATCTCATGATGCAATCCTCGCTCCCACTGTCATAGAGAAATCGAAATATCTCTCAGGTGGGTGTGGAATCCTACTAGATCGGCGGAGAGGCTGAGGTTCGTTGGTAACTATTGAATCATTTGGTTTTATCAAATCATCAGCTGCAGTTTGTATAGCTGGAACTTTTCCAGTTCTACATCACAGACCTTGCCTCGAGCTT
The DNA here is from genome assembly GCA_030015575.1 of Agapanthus africanus. Classification (NCBI taxonomy): domain Eukaryota; kingdom Viridiplantae; phylum Streptophyta; class Magnoliopsida; order Asparagales; family Amaryllidaceae; genus Agapanthus; species Agapanthus africanus. The sequence continues at coordinate 217,496,247 of JASDDO010000018.1, forward strand.
GTCCGGATTTTGCTTTCAGACATAGGCTGGACAACCCCAAATCTTAACTAACTTAAGAAATGGGCTCTTCCTTTTCCATATCACATATGAAGTGGTAGGCAACTGATTTGATTGGAACCCTATTCAATAGGTATGCAACTTCGTAAGTGCATAACTCCCAAAAGGAAAAAGGTAACTCAGTATTACTCATCATAGAGCACACCATATCAAATAGGGTGTATCTGCTCCGCCCCGATATACCATCGTGCTATGGTGTATACGGAGGAGTAATGCTGAGAGAGAATCTCATTCTCCTTTAGAATAGTCCAGGATTTTCGTGCTCAAGTATTCTCCTCCTTGATCTCATCAAAGGACATAATACTTATACCCGTATTGGTTCTCTACTTCTAGCTTATATTCTGTGAATATCTTAAAAGGTTCAGACTCATGTTTCAACAGGAACATATGACTGAATCTTGAGAGATCATCAGAGAACGTAATGAAGTACAAAGAACCGGTCTTGGCATGTGTAGACAGGGGACCTTACATACATTAACATGTATCATCCCAAGAGTTCACTAACTCTTTCTCTGTTTCCAGTAAACGGAGCTATGGTCATCTTATCTTTGTGACATGACTGGCGAATTTCACAAGATGTAAATTCAAACTGATTTAAATATGCATCTATATGTAACTCTAGCTAGTCAGGTCATATTGATCTGACCTAGTCTACAATGCCTCAAGATGAATCCGTTCATTTCTGAACTCTTCCTCTTGTTTGTGTTCCATATACTAAGAACTGTAGTTTGATTTAGAACATCAATGCTTTTAGATAACGTGCCTGAACCGATCAACTTTTGATATAGGAAATGTTCAAAACATTTTCCAACTATACAAAATTTTATCATTTCTTTACTGATAAAGAGATAGATATGATTTTGTATATCAGGTTCGGTATCTAATAACATTTGTTCAGAATCAATGTATTCATAATACAGGGTGACAGTGACCAACAGACTTGGCTGCAACACTTGCCCCGTTTTCTGTCTCATGAAACTTATCACCCGTTCTCAGTTCTCTACCTTTCTGCAGCCCTATGTAACAGATTACATATCTGGGATCCTGATCTGGTATCACATACCCAGGACGTTAAGGATACTGAGAAACAGTTCTCTATAATGAACACACCCGAAGATGATGCATCAGCATGCACTCTCTTCGTTTGGGTGGCACGGGAATTCTGGTAATCCCCTATTTCCTGCTCTATCTTATAACAATTATAAGTTGGAGCGGGACCAACGTTCCCCAGCTCAGTATAACAAGCGGGTTCGGTCAATAATCCGTATTATTATCTTGATTAAGGCGTGATATGGTCGCTACCTGGAGAGAGAGAGAAGAAAACACTCAGCGTGCGCTCATACAAGAATAGATTGGTTATTATTTTATCTAATCAGGATGGCTCCCACTGCTTTTTATCAAATCTTCCTTCAAACCCTAAAAGGAAAGACTAGCCGGGATTAATTACACACTACAAGTTCGCCAATCTTTCAGCCAGGCCAGTGTCGGTACTTTGAGGGAGGTCCCCCGTGCTTTCGCACGAACCTAATTACTGTAAACCTCGTTTTCCCAGAGGCGTAATCTCGTTGACACCTTTCTAGATACCTACTTGATCGGCTAATTGTAATGTGTAAAACTCTCCCAGGAGTAACTCTTACTCGCAGCGGGTATCGGGATCCAACTATCTCATAGAAGGTATGCAATCTCATTGCAAATTTCAACACTTGAAATTCCCGATAATATTTTGCCCCTAGCACCCTATGACCTTGACGGAGGCCAACAAATCATAGGCTACTAGTCAAGTTCAACCCATCATTTCTTGATTGAATCAAACCCACCCGCACGACCCTTGACGGAGGCCAACAAGGTCGCACGACTACCCTAACTCAATCTGCATCATATGCATAAGCAGATAAATTCTGGTTAGCTACCGCACACTGCGCCTTGACGGAGGCCAACAAACGCAGCACGAATACTAAACAGCACTTATCTGAAATGATGGAGGGCTACGACAGGTTTTCTGAAAACCTATTGCGTAATGAACTTGATATCGTTATAGAATCAAATGATTTTAAAATGGAGTGCTTTTGAGGCTTTTCTAGTTTTGCTAAAGGAGTCACTCCCGGTGAAGGGATCGTCGGTCCTTTCCTCGTCGAATGAGGTGCTGGATATATCATATATATCACTGTGCAAAGCAAAAACTCTTAAAAGCAATCAAAAGACAAACCGAGTGTGTAGCATCTGCCAGTTATTGCTAAAGGAGTCACTCCCGGTGAAGGGATCTCGGTCCTTTCCTCATCGAATAAGGTGCAGGATATATCACATATACCTCTGTGCAAAGCAAGAACTGTAGCTACCTGTTTTATTTTGAAATTCGATTCTACAACATCTTAGGTTTCTTTTAATTCATTAATCACATTAATGAAGTCCCATCATTTAAATACCTAAACATCACAGATAAATACGACGTACACTTATGCCATCCGCATTCGCCTCGATGTCCCCTCGTGCACCGTTAGGTTAGATAACTAACAGCAGAGCGGGGCAGGGCTAGCGCGGGTGTAAAACATAAGTAACGTCTATATAATATATCATATATACTATATACTTTATCTATCACATAACATCACATGATCACATCACAGATATCGCAGCAGAAGAAACATATGAAATATTGGATATACTAGGACATCCGTGTTTTCAATACGAGCCAGTATAAAACACGGATTCCACGGTCGTGATGAATAGCCAAACCCACACCCCTAGACCCCTACGAGAGCGGCAAGCAACCCTACCAATTCTAGAGTTAGGAGACCCGGACTCGACTCCTCGAGTTGGTCTCCCACTGGACTCCAGAACCCGGTTACTTGTGCTCCCCTCCTTGGGTCTATCCTAGTGCGGAAAAGTAAATAATATACAACAACGGTGACAACTTCCGCAACCTGGAAGCGCCCCAATAAAAGAATATTACATACAAGTTTTAACATGAATGAAAATGAAAAACACTCATCTCACATAAAAACCCCGGCTATTCAAACACGACGATCCAATATAACATATCCAGCAACACATAACATCACATGTCATCAACGTAAGTAAATATGCGCATCCCAATTGTCGTTGGCATATAGCAACGAAACCGGCGATATCACATATTACACTTACGGTCGCAGAAAAGAAAGTGTAAAACTACAACAGTTGGAATCCGCAATCTGCATAGACATCGCATGCCTAATCAAATGAATACCTTAGACATCACATGCCTAACAATTATAAACCCCGCATTTTAGTCTCAAAATCGAAAACACTTTTCAATATCAAGTCGGGCAATTCAACAAGATTCCCGACATCCTGATCGAATGCTCGTCGCAAACTTTAGTAGGCGGCCGCACCCCCGATACCGTCGACGAAGTGCACCAAGGCGGAACACCGCTACCACGAGCACCCGGACGGATGCTTTCGGCAACGGGGTTCTCCTACAGTCACTTGGTTGGGGCTATGGGGTGTAATTGTCTATTAAGTTTATCCGGCGAGTATCCGCGTACGCTACGTGATTGCGACGGAATTTTGATCACATCAAAATTCCGTGGCAACCGATCAAGTGAGACTAAAGTGCTATGTTTATAACATTCATTCAGTTATCTCATAACTTTTTGTGAATTCCAATTATTGTATCACATTCCAGATAATTAGAAAATGTTAGACTTTCCAATCGAACAATCGAACACCCAAGTTTTCCCGGTATAGTTCAACACATGAAATAAGTCTAACAACATTCAGTTCGTGCCTCAGTACCAACGGTCCAGCCGTAGAAGGGTCAAGCCAACGCCTCACATGTGGCACGCCGTACTGCCCCAAACCCGAAGGTTCAAAGGGCAGTTCAAGACGGTCACATAATCGAGTTAAGGTTTGTTGTCTTCTAGAGGGTCTATCGAGTTACTTGCACTACTTAGAACGTCGTTAAACTACGGAAAAATCCAACACTTGGAAATTTCCCGACAGGGGAAAAATTGGGTATTTATATCCGGTCGAACTTTTTAACATATTCTAAAAATTTATCCGGAAAGCCACATAGACAAAATTTGATACTCCGATCGAAACACCCGAATCCCCAAATACACAGCAGAAAATTCAACTCTTGAATAAATTTTAAAAATACCCATAAACTCCAGCATAATATAATAGAAGTTACTGTGCAATCAATTGAGGATGACGTCATCAAAGTGCGGCGGAACCGCCGCAGAAGCCAGGCTTCTGCCGCGCTTCCACCGCGGTTTGTACTGTTCATGGAAAAAAAATTGCACCGTAATTCTTATAATTCCCTGCTGAGTTTTCTGCATATTTTTAATTTTGAAAAAACCCAGTTTTTAAAAAATGTACAGAGAGAAAGTTTGTGATCGGGTTTCGGGTTCGTTCGGACTTCAAATTCCGTCTAGACTTCGCCTAAGGCTCTAGCTAGGCTCTGATACCACTGTAGGGTTCCTAGGCACCCTAATGAGGTCTCCCAAGGCATCAACCATGCCAATTTCAAAAAATCTAGGTGCCGAGAGACCCGACTACGGATCGTTGACTAGATATTTAGGTGAAAATGCAAACTAGTTAACACTTAACTAAGGGATACGGAAATACAACCTTTGTAGATCCGTTTGTCCACCTCCATAGCTCCATGAAGAAGTCATCTCCGCTGTAAAAATCCGATCTTGGACTCTCGCGTTCGCTTCATCGGAGAATAGACCGGGCTAGGTCGTCGACAACGTGCCGAAGATGATCTACGTCGAGGCATCACTAAATCAAGCTCCGACTACACCAAGTCAAGAAACTTGTGAAGAAAACACACTCTACTATTTGGCAAGAGGTAGAGGATGAAGAAATAGGAAGTAGGTTCATTTTAGAATTGGATTTCTCACTCATATTCATCAATCACCATTGATGAAGTGAAGGTTTTCTTCAACTTGAAGATGAAGAAGAAGAAGATGATATTATGATAAGAATTATTTAAAATGAAAAGAATAATCCATTCTTATCATAAGAGAACCATGGTTAGTTGTAGAGAGTGAACTAGGGTTAGTGGAGTGGTTAGGGTTAAGCATGAGACAAAATGGTGACAAAGTCAAAGTGTTCATGAAACTTCATGAACAAAACAAAAATTGCCACCATTTTCTCATTTGCTTATTCTTTTTCCAAAAAGAAAAAGATTAATATATAAATAAGGAAAACAAAAACCCTAATCATCCACTTAACCATAGTTTGATACTTTACACTTAACCAAAAAGCATGTATCATCAAACATGATACAATCAAGTGCACAAAATCATATCGCATATGGAATGCGCACACCCGAGTGAGAAAATCCATTTAAAGTGAACCGATACTAGTTAATGCAAAGTAATATATCAAATATATAATTATGCATCAAATCATTAAATCAACACTTGATTCAATGATCCGGTCATGTCGCACATAACCGACTAGTATCCAATGTATCGGCTTATCGAATCAATCCTTGATTCGATAACTAGGTTATATCGCATACAACCATTCGACACATTCATCGCGAGAATGAAATGCGGTATCACATACACGCATTATTCTCGGTCCCGCACATATCTCATATGCGCTCCTATTTCATTTCGCTTGAGCCAGGAAACCTCTGTGTAGGACTCTAAAGACTCGTCAATACGCCGGCAGCAGGTGATGATCATATCAATCACCCACAAGCCGCAAGCGGTCTGCTAAACGTAACGGCCACCCGGGTATTGAGCGATCTGAAGATCGACGAGCAAGCCCGCTCACACTCCAGTGTATCCAACCAGTAACACTACCATACAGTCCGGTCTGATCGTCTGATATGTCGCATATCTTGCCTAGGGGTGGTAAACGTCAGACCCCAATAGCTCGATAAGTCGTGTCGATATGAGGTCTATAACTGTTCGAGAAACTACTGGTAACACTTACCAGTAAATCTCAGCAACCCTGGCCAGGGATTTCCTGTTATAGCCAATCGAACACAGCGCAACATCAACTCCCTATACCGGGAGAGACGAATCCCCTCCTGTCGCTCATTGCCTCCATGTGACTCGGGACTGTACCCAAAAACCACCGTTTTGCACGCCCTCTTGGACGTGGTAAGATGGAAATCAAAGCACAGTGGGAACCACACAAGACTCTATGACGATCTCGGGTCAACAGACTACTCTGTACCAGTGTCACCAGAGAACTGCCATCTGACGTGAGGTATAATACCATCTGGGAGTTCTCGGCGAGTCCGTCCAGTGTACCCAGTCTTTACTGAGCACCCGTATATCATCTCTGATGTCAAACACCAATGGATATGGGATCATCCATCGCCCATCTGTATGGGTCGAGAAGGTACACGCTAGTCTACTCTGGTATATCGATGCCCCATCTCGATACACCCTCGACTAGGGACTTTGAAGGATGTACTTATGGACTACCATGTCCCCACTAGTATGATCCGCATCATAGTCCAGGTAGTCAAGCACACATCCTAAGGGCTTTACCAACATGTAACAGAGAGACAATCAGTATACACGTTAAGGTAAAGTTCAACCAGATAGCATACTATCATGTCGAGCAAGAATGTCCTCCCTATATATGTCCCAGCATCCACTACAATATACATCCTATGTACAGTAATGGCCTCTAGGGCATACATATAACTAACAGAGGATGATGTCACCATTGATGTATATTATTTACTTTTCCACATTAGGATAGACCCAAGGCGACGAGTACAAGTAACCAGGTTCTAGAGTCTAGTGGGAGACCATCTCGAGGAGTCGAGACCGGGTCTCCTAAGTCTAGAATTGGTAGGGTTGCTTGCTGCTCTCGTAGTGGTCTAGGGATGTGGGTTTGGCTATTCATCACAACCGTGGAATCCGTGTTTTTTACAGGCATAATTTAAAACATGGACCTTCTAGTATATCCAATATTTCATATGTTGACTTCTGCTGCAATGTTCTGTGATGAGATCATATAACTTCCTAAGACGAATGCTTTGTATTATATATATATGATATATAATAAACGTTGCTTATGTTTTGCATCTGCGCTAGTCCTGCCCCCACTCTGCCGTTAGTTATCTAACCTAACTGTGCATGACGGGACCACGTAACGAATGCGGATGGTATAAGTGTACGTTATATGAGTATTTTCGTTTCTTTATCTGTGATGCTTAGGAAGAATAAATGATGGGACTTCAATAATGAGATTAATGAAAAGAAAAGAAACCTAAAGATGTTGTAGAATCAAATTTTCAAAAAGGGTAGCTCTAGTTCTTTCTTTGCATAGTGGTATTCTTTGATGAATATCCAGCACCTCATTCGATGAGGAAAGAGCCTACCTTCACCGGGAGTGACCTCTTTAGCAAAAGCAAGCAAATGCTACAACTCACTCGGTTTTGTCTTTTGATAGCTTCTCTAGTTCTTGCTTTGCATAATGGTATTCCTTGATGAATATCCAGCACCTCATTCGATGAGTAAAGAGCCGAGATCCCTTCACCAGGAGTGACCTCTTTAGCGAAACTAGTAAAAGCCTAAAAAAATACTCCTTTTTCAAAATCACTCGATTCTACAACGATATCAAGTTCAGTACGCAAAAGGTTTTCTTAAAAACCTATCGTAGCCCTCCGTCATTTCAGATAAGGACTATTTAGTATTCATGTTGCGTTTGTTGACCTTGTCAAGGCGTAGTGTGCGGTAGCTGATTAGTGCTTATCTGCAACGCATATGATGCTATTGGATTAGGGTAGTCGTACGGCCTTGTTGACCTTGTCAAGGGTCATGCGGGTGGGTTTAATTCAATCACGAAATGAACGGGTTGAACTTGACTTGCGGTTTATGGTTTGTTGACCTTATCAAGGTCATAAATCGCTTGGGGCAAAATATTATTGGGAATTTCAAGTGTTGAAATTTACAATGAGATTGCATATCTTCTATGAGATAGTTGGATCCCGATACCCTCTACGAGTAAGAGTTACTCCTGGGAGAGTTTTGCACATTACAATTAGCCGATCAAGTAGGTGACTAGAAAAGTGTCAATGGGATTATGCCTTTGGGAAAACGAGATTTATTTTAATTAGGTCCATGCGAAAATACGGGAAACCTCCCTCAAAGTACCGACACTGTCCTGGCTGAAAGATTGTCGAACTTATAGGGTGTAATTAATCCCGGCTAGTCTTACCTTTTAGGATTTGAAGGAAGATTTGATAAAAACGGTGGGAGCCATCCTGATTAGATAAAATAATAACCAATATAATCTTACAAGAGTGCACACAGAGTGTTTTCTTCTCTCTCTCTCTCTCTCTCTCTCTCTCTCTCTCTCCAGGTAGCGACCGTAACATGCCTTAATCAAGATAATAATATGGATGTATTTACCGAACCTTCTTGTTATACTGAGCTGGGGAACTTTGGTTCCGCTCTATCTTATAATTGTTATAACTCTGAGCAAGCAATAGGGAATATCCGTATTTCCATGCGACCCAAACGATGAATGAGCATGTTGATGCATCTTCTTTGAGTGTGTTTGTCACCAAGAACTGTTTCTCAATACACTCTACGTCCTGGGTATTAGATACCGGATCGGGATCCCACATATGTAATATGTTACATGGGCTAAAGAAAGGTAGACAACTGAGAAAAGGTGATCATTCTCTAGAAGTAGAGAATGGTGCAAGTGTTGCAGCCAAAGCAGTTAGCAAATATCACCTTGTATTACCAACTGGTAATACATTGATTCTGAATGAATGTTTATACATTCCGAACCTGATATGCAATATTATATCAGTTTCTTTATTAAGTAAAGAAGGATATAAATATGTATTGCAGGATAATGTTATGAACATTTTCCTAAATCAAAAGTTGATTGGATCAGGTACGTTATATAATGGCATATACGTTCTAAATCAAACTACAGTTCTTAAACGTACAGAACACACACAAGAGGAAAAGTTCAGAAATGAACGAATCCTTCTTGTGGCATTGTAAACTAGGTCATATCAATGCGACACGGCTAGCTAAGTTACATAAAGATGGATATTTAAATCAGTTTGAATTTACATCATATGAAACTTGCAAGTCATGTCTCAAAGGTAAGATGACCAAAACTCCGTTTACTGGACACGGAGAAAGAGCTACTGAACTCTTGGGACTGATACATAGTGATGTATGCGGTCCCATTTCTACACATGCCAGGAATGGTTCCTCATACTTCATTACATTCACTGATGATCTCTTAAGATTCGGACATGTGTTTCTGTTGAAACACAAGTTTGAAGCTTTTGAGAAATTCAAGGAATATAAGTGCGAAGTAGAGAACCAAACGGTTAAAAGTATTAAATTCTTTGATCCGATCGGGGAGGAGAATACTTAAGAACGAAGTTCCAGGATTATCTAAAAGAGAATGGGATTCTCTCTCGGCTTACTCCTCCGTATACATCACAACACAACAGTGTATCGGAGCGGAGGAATCGCACCATATTAGATATGGTGCGCTCTATGATGAGTACTGCTGAGTTGCCTGTTTCCTCTTGGGGTTATGCGCTTGAGAAGCCGCATACCTATTGAATAGAGTTCCGACCAAATCAGTGCCTACCACTCCATATGAGATATGGAATGAAAAGAGACCATCTCTTAAACGAGTTAAGATATGGGGTTGTCCGGCCTATGTTGAAAAGCAAAATCTGGACAAGCTCGGGGCAAGGTCAGTTCTGTGTAACTTTGTTGGATATCCCAAACATTCGCGAGGGTATATCTTCTACCACACGGAGGAACAAAAGGTGTTTTGTTTCTCGGCATGCCACCTTTTTAGAAAAGGAATTTCTTGAAAATGAAATTAGTGGTCATGTGGTGGAACTGGAAGAGGTTACAGGTATACAAACTACAGCTGATGATTTGGTAGAACCGGAGGATTCGATAGTATCTAACGAACCTCAGCCACTCCGCAGATCTAGTAAGGGTTCTTCATCCGCCTGAGAGATACTACGGTCTTCTCAATGACAGTGGGAGTGAGGATTGCATCATGGAAGATGATGACCAAACTAGTTTCGAGCAGGCCATCACGAGTAGGGACTTTGTGAAATGGTCGGATGCTACGCAATTTGAGATGGAATCCATAATACACCAACAAAGTATGGACTTCGGTAGTTGCACCTGAAGGGGTAAAACCCATCGGGAGAAAGTGGATCTTGAGAAGATTCATGGTGTAGATGGAAAAGTTAAGACTTTAAAAGCTAGACTTGTAACAAAAGGTTTTCGTCAATGACCAGGTATGGACTATGATAAAACCTTTTCTCCAGTGGCTATGCTTAAGTCTATCCGGATCAATTTACGGATTAAAGCAGGCATCGTGGAGTTGGAACATCTGTTTTGATGTGGCAGTCAAAGAGTTTGACTTCATCGAAAACGTAGATGAACCTTGAATATACAAAAAGGTTGTAGAGAGTAAGATTGTCTTCCTCGTATTTTACGTGGATGACATACTCTTGATAGGAAATGGTGTTCTTATGCTACACTCGGCCAATCTCTTCTTATCACTAAGTTTCTCCATGAAAGATTTGGGTGATGCTTCTTACATCCTGAGAGAAACACTGGACAGCTGTGAAGAACATTTTTAGGTACTTAAGAAGCACTAAAGAAATGTTCTTGGTGTATGGTAACAGTGAACTCCAAGTGGAGTCCTTTACCGGTTCAAGCTTCCAGAGTGATAAGGTCGACTGTGAGATAGTCACGGGTTTTATCTTTACCCTCAGTGGAGGGAAGGTATATTGGAAGAGTTCCAAGCTAGATACCGTGGCAGACTCAACGATAAAGGATGAATACATCGCTGCCAACGATGGTACCAAAGAGGCTGTCTGGGTATAGATGTTCATGAGATGAACATGGTTCCTACCATTGTGGTGACAATGGAGCTGTGTCTTTGGCCTAGGAACCCCGATCCCATCAGTGATCCAGACATATTCTTAGGCAGTATCACCTGATCATGGAGATAGTTGATCTCCGGGCGATCGAGGTCAGGAGAGTTGACGCGAAGAATAACACGGCGGATCCACTCACGAAAGCCTTTCCCTAGAGAGACTTTAAGAGATGTTGGGTATGAGATACTACAACAACTGGTCTTAGTGCAAGTGGGAGATTGTTAGTTGTATATATGACCTAAAGGCCATTATTGTACATGATTATATATTATAGTGGATACTTAGACCTATATAGGGAGGACTTTATTGCTCGACATAATAGTATGCTATCTGGTTACTCTTTATCTTAACATGTATACTTGTAATGTCTCTCTGTTACATGTTGATAAAACCCTTAAGATGTGTACTTGACTATCAGGACTATGATGCAGATCATTCTAGTGGGGCCACGGTAGTCCAAAAGTACATCCTTTAATTGTTCCTAGTCAAGGGTGTATCGAGACGGGGCATCGATATTCAAGAGTAGATTAGCGTATACGCTTCTTGACCCATTTGACGGGCGATAGATGATCCCATATCCATTGGTGTTTGACATCAAAGATGGTATACGGGTGCTTAGTGGAGACTGGGTACACTGAACAGGACTCGCCGAGTACTTCTAGATAGTATTATACCTATCGTCAGATAGTAGTTCTCTGGTGACACTGGTACGGGTTAGTCTATAGACCCGAGATCATCATAGGGTCTAGTGTGATTCCCACTGTGCTTTGATTTCCACCTTACCACGTTCAAGAGAGCGTGCAAAATGGTGGTTTTTGGGTACAGTCCCGAGTCACATGGAGGCAATGAAAGCTAGGAGGGGTTTCGTCTCTCCCGGTATTGGGGGTTGATGTTGCGCTGAGCTCGATTGGCTATAACAGGAAGTCTTTGGCCAGGGCTGATACTGAGATTTACTGGTAGGTGTTATCAGAAGTTTTTCGACCCGTTATAAGCCTCACATAGCCATGACTTATCAAGTTATTGGGGTCTGACGTTTGCCACCCCCAGACTAGGTATGCGAAATATCAGACGAAGAGACCGGACTGTACGGTAGTGTTACTTATTGGATTCATGGGAGTATGAACAAGCTTGCTTGTTGATCTTTTGATCTCTCAATAACAAGGTAGCCGTTACGTCCAGCTAGTACCGCTGATGGCTTGTGGGTAACTGATATGATCATTACCTACTGCCGGCGTATTGACAAGTCTTTAGAGTCCTACACAGATGTTTCCTATCTCATGCGAAACGAAGTAGGGCACATATGTGATATGTGCGGGACCGAGATCAATACGTGTATGTGATACCGTATTCTAATGTCGCGATACAGGTTATATGTGATATAACCGGATTGTTGAATCAAGAGTTGATTCAATGATATGTTACATGTATATGTGATATACATATAAATGATATTAGTCGGTTGTATATGATATAGCCGAATTATTAAATGAAGTGTTGATTTAATAATTTAATATTTAATTATATATTTGATATATTAATATACATTAACTAATATTAGCTCACTTAAGAAATTGTTTTCTCTAAATACATTTAAATATATATTTGATATATATTAATGTATTTGTTTATTGCGTCATGCTAGATGATACATTGGACTTGGGTGTATGAGACTCATACCATACTTAAAATAATATGGGGATTTAATTATTAAGGGAAAAACAAAATTAGGTGGAATTTTTCATGGGTTAAGATTCTTGTAGAAGCTTGTGGAAATCTTGACTTAGTCCACTAATTTTGTTTTACTCTAGATATGTATTAACCTAACCATTATCTTTAGCCTTGGTTAAGTCTCTACATAGGTTTATATGTGATATTTTCTTACCCATGGTTCTTGACTTGATCACTTGTGAGCTTCTTCTTCATCTCCATTTTTGCTTTCTAGCTTTCTTGTGAGAAAAAAATGAAAAAGAGAAAAATAATTCTAAAGTGAGCAAAATTCCTACTTCATCAATGTATACCAAACTAGTCATTTAGTATAGGTTGTTTCTTCACTAGTTCATTAATTAGTGAATATATAGCTTGAGTTAGAGATTCATCGACGTAGATCATCTTCGGTCTCGAAGATCCTTGAGCAAGCTTGTTCCTTTCGCCTAGTGGAGCCTAACGAGAGTCCGGGAGACTACTACTTGGAGCTAAGGGACTACTACACGGAGCTTTAGAAGTGAAGGATCGGTCTATAAAGGTTGTATTTCTATTTTACTTAGAGTAAAGTTGTTTACTTGCTTTATTAAACCCTAATTATCTAGTTAGATCCTTGGTTCGGGCTCGCTCGGCACCCTAAAATTTTAAAATAGCATACTTGATGCTTGCCGAAACCATGTCGGGGTGCTAAGCGAAACCATCAGAAGGGAGGGAAAATCTTACAGCGAGAACGAAGCCAATCGCAGTTTGGATATGGGAAAGTCGGCGACGCCGGATTTTTTAGGTGCTTCGCCTGTCAAAACGGGTAGGACGGATCTAAGGTTTGAGTGGCGACTTTGGGGAGTGGAGAGAAGATAGATATTTTTGTTTGAGGGATGAAATAAAGGGGTCGGGACTATGGATTTGGTGCTTATAAAAGGAAGTTTTGCAAAAAAAACCTCCCATCAAAAAGAACCTTCTCTTTACATATATTCCCACTCAAATATGAATTTTAACAATGTGCTCTCCCTGAAGCGCAGCGCTCAAACGGGTGAGATTTTATTCTAAGAAAAAGAAAAAACCTAAGACTAATTACAGTATATACAAGTTAAAAGATTAAGTTAGTCCAGAAATTAATACCAGCCATTCAAAAATTTTGTCTATATAATTCAAGGGCTGGTAAAAGAAAAAGTATATAACAAAGAAAAAGAAAATGTATATGTTAGATGTTAGTGAAGAGCATGAGTGTGTAAAATTAGGGATCAGAAGATGCTGAATGCAGAGATGAAGTTTTAAAGGAGGCAAAGAATTGTTGCCCAAATGAATTGAATTTTCAAGAAGTATATGTTGAGTATCAAGGTCAAATTCGTTTAAAAACTGAAGTTCATCCTTAAAAAGTTCAGCAAAAGAAAGGTTCGTAAGATGTTCCTAAATTGTTTCTGACTCAAACAAACCAAGAATATCAAGTTCATCCGCAAATATTTCCTCAAAACTTGGCATGAAAGAATGTTTCTCAAGGCTGTCTTCCTCCGTATATTCCTCCACAATCCTACTCTCATCGTAACAGCTCACAATTCCTAATACAAGCTCTCTCTCATCACATTCATATATAGGTAGGTCCATGTCATCTAAAAAAGTAGGTTCCCACACTAACGTTTCTTCCGAAACAATATCAATAGGTGATGTCACGACCCGAAAGTACGGAACGTGACTGGCACTTAGATTACGAGACGTCTAAAGGCGTAACGTAACCTAAGTCAGCCAAAGCCCAGAAAAAATCTAAACCAAAACCAAAAGAGTGAAGGAAACCTTACATGAAAATGATTTTGAAATCAATTAAGTTGCATTGAACTCCTTTTTAAAAACATCAAAAATTTCCGAATAATTCGGCAGAGTCTCCTTTGTAAATTCTATCCCCCAAAATGGGTACAATAAGATATATAGCCTGTAATCACAAAATGGCATTCTCAAGCGGGAGCTAGCTCTTCGCCCAAGGCGGATCACAACCACACGCAATATATATATATATATGTAATCTCAAGAAAAAGAGCATAAGAAATGCGAAATGTAAGGAAACACAACGTCGGCTCAAGTGAGCTCGACCCAAAAGAACCCACATATACACAAATCTCTCAGTCTCATCACTAGGTCGAATATACAAATCAGAAGTGGTAGATGGAGAATACTAGATACAAAAATAGTACAAAAAAAAGAGATAAAAGCATACTTGCAACCCACCTACGAGCAATGTCGCGAGTCTGAGCAAAAGAAGTCACTAACAAGATAACCCGCCGCTACTAGGCTGATAAGTCCGACCTGCAAGACACTGTGGCACAACGGGGGTGAGTTGCCAGCTCGTGAGTAGAATATAACATCTAGTAAGGCTATCGTAAGAATGCACGCAAATGCGTCACAGCATGTATGTCCAGATGTGATGTAATATCTCTAGTATGCATCCACATGTATGCAATGTCAATACTAAATCTTTAAGTGTTTTAAATGCTATGATTCTGCATTCATAACTTTAGAAAAAGAATATCTGTATAATAGTTAAATACCATCAAGAAATCATCTGAAACCCGTGTCAAGCATCGATACCAAATATGGAAACACATCTGTGTCAATATCTCACTGTATCAATGTCTCAATACATCGGGCTCCGTCAGTCCGGATCGACCCATATCATCAAATCTCACGACAACGGTCGGTATCCTCCGGATATCCGCCGCGCCAGACATCACCGGTAGGTAGTCTTCCCCTTCCAGGCTCATCGTCTACAACTCGATCTTCTTGCCCAGGGGTACCATACCGGGCCCACCATGTACCCGAGACGGTTCATCCACTCCTCGAATCGGGTCTCGAAATCCAACAGAAAACATGAAAACTCATGGTAGACGACACATACATCACGAGAAAACCGCAACTTTGTTTTAAAAAATGATAAATATAAGCTTTTGTTAAATTCTTGCGGTTTTTCCCCAAAATCCAGAAACCGCAGCAATACTGAAATCCTCAAGAAAATCATAATACCCAACATGTTTTATATGATAAATGTCTATGATATCAAGGTATGCGATGTGATTTGTGGTTAGAATCTATGTAAGTATGAAGATGATGCGAGGTATATACATGCTATGCGATTTCATATATCGTGTATAATGCAAATGGTGATACTAAACTAAACAGGTCCTACAGTGCTCGTGGCATGGCATTTGCCAAAGGCGTGTGTGTCATGTGAATAGTGCGCGTTCAACAGGAGCCAATGGTAATGGTGTTCGTGTCCTACGAAGTGATATCGCACATGTGTATATGAATATCCATGCAATCTAGCAGACGATTAGCTATGAGGGTATGCAATGTGAATGAGGGGGGTTAGCTAACTAACAATGCAAATCTTGCAAGAAATAAAGTAATCCTAACTAGGGGGCGCCTCACGCCATCCAGACGATTCCCCCATAGATGAATACATCTACTCACCTGAAAGCCTCGCTAATCCGATCCGACCACCGCCTTGCCTTTGCGCGCTGCGTCCGATGTTTCCGCGACCGATCCTAGAATTGCATAACACACTATATAAGATTTCAGATTTCTAAAATGACGCAACTCACACTATGAAAAGATCGACGCTCTCGAATTAATCACAACGTGCACTCGGTACGCGGAAAATGCACGAAAATCGCTAAAACCTTAACTAAAATCGCCGTTTCGGGGCAATCGTCAAAACTAAAACCCGAGTAGACAAAACCCCTCATTCACGCACACTAATAGACATATGAGATGCTAATTATATCGCTAATATAAGGCAATTAGATCACCTCCTAAAAATATCGAAAAACTAGTAAGCATTGACATAGAAATATCGATGCAATTGTCGCGGTTTAATGGTGTAGCGATCGCTACATCGCACAAACAACCATTCTAACCAACTAGATAACCACCACCCTAACTTAAACCCACTTATCCTACAACAAACCCTAATTAAGGCATCAACACCTCTCTTGTATTTTCAAAAACCAACCATTACAATGAAATTAACGCTTTAAAATACTAATTTAGCTTATTTAAACTACAAATTTAACAACTAGTTTAGGATTTATACCTTACAAGTGAACCTGTCATGACCCAAAGTTTAGCCCGTGACCGGCACTTAACCTCGTAACGTCTACAGGCGTCACGCGACTATGTGAACCGAAAACCCAGAAATCAAACCAATAAAAGTATAGAGTGTTATAAGTTTTAAAATGAAAGCACTTACTAACATGTTAAGAAATCTAAGTAACCAGTTACCAAGATAGCAATATACGACGCAGTAGCGAAGATCATGATCTACAAGTGGGAATATCACAGATAGAATAAACTGCAAGTACAGTCGGCTCACAACGAGCTCGACACCAGAATACAAGTAAATATACATCACCGTCCTCACACTGTCTCTAAGTCAAATACATACATGGTAGATGGAGAATACTACATACAACAATGTACATAACTGAAAGATAAACAGATACCGCACAAAACCCACCTATCAGCAAAAGAGCTAGTACACCAACTATGGGGGTATCTGTGCCAAAAGATGCAAAACGAAGCCTGCCGCGACTACTCCGAAGGGCAACCTACAAACACTGTGGCACAACGGGGGTGAGTTGCCAACTCATGAATAGAGATAACATATAAAGGTAATCGTGAGCATGCACGTACTACGCTACTCAATCATATGCCAACAGATGATACCCATATGTGATAAGCAGTATGTGCAACAATCATGCAAGTGCTCTATCAGGTAATATAACTACAGGATGAGGTACAATAATAAATGCTGAGCATGGGCAATATAACATCTACACGGAATGTCAACGTGGAATATATAATCGGTGTCCATCAATGCACCCAGATCCCCCAAATAGCTCAGGCGCCGGCACCCTCATCGGCCCTCAAATCCTGTAAATCTTTGAGAATCCAGAGTGCCCAACATCGGCACCTAAATATCATAAATACTCGTGTCCAGCATCGACATGCAAATCCTCATCCATTGGGCCCCGTCAATCCGGGTCAGCCCACGGGCTCCGTCTGCGGTATCGGCCCTCGGCCCCGGCAGTACGGATCACCCCACATCCATCTATCGACTCTGATCAGTATCCTCCGGATAACTGTCAGGTCCAACCAATCACCGGTAGGTAGTAGTCCCTCTGCCAGGCTCACCGTCTACTACACAGCGAAACCGTTCTCGCCCCGGGGTACCATACCGGGTCCACCATGTACCCGTAATCGGCCTCAACCAGCTCCTCGATTCGGGTTCACATATATCACTCTAGCACCGAGGAAACACATGGTGGACGCACCGAAATATCATATCAAGGGAACCGGGTTTTTAAATGATTACATATTTGAAATAGCCACGGTTCCCAAATCCAGAAATCACATGTAATCCAAATCAATATGCAAGTCAATGATCTGATATGATATGTGCATCAAATATGAATATCATGTCAAGTCACATATAGATGAGCTACAATATTATGATCCGATGTGGTATATGCATCAAGTATGAATATCAAGTCATGTCCCATATAGATGAGCTACAATATTATGATCCGATGTAAATTCTACAGTGTGAGTGTCATGGCAATTACTAACGGTGTGTGTGTAACATGCAGGATAGTGCTCATGCAACATGGACCGTTAGTAATGGTGCGGTGTTCTATCAATTCTAGTTTATAACCATATAGCAGGGAATGCAGTATGCACTAAATAGTAGCCATGAACAGTCAATGTATGTGAATATAGCTATAAGGTCCTATCAGCCCTGACGTAGAACGCCATGCGGGCGATATCTCCATAGATGTTAAATCTACTCACCGAAGTCGCTCGCTAGGTATAGCCAACAACTTATTTACCCTTCTGCACGGCGTCCGTCGTACTCGCCTGCGAACCTTCTAAGAACCTTGTAAAACACCAAAAGTCTCAGCTTTTCCCTCAAGTATGCAGATTTTGCTTCAAACACCTCAACAGCTCACTTTTTCTAAGGTTTTGTGATGAAAATGTGTTGATATATATAGGTTTTGTGTATGGATCAAAGGAGAATGAAAAAGGAGAAGAAAAGATGGAGGAAGAGGGGGTTTCTCTGCTGGAATTTCTGCAGGAAATTCTGAAGTGGGGAGAAGAGAGGGAGAAGAGAAGAAAATAGGGTCAAAAAAGTCAACCTTTCACCTAACCACCATGCTTCATTGTTTATTAGGATTTGAATTTGTGAAGAGGGGTTAAGATATGAATAAAATGGTGGGGAAAAACTAAAAAGAACCATGCACAAAAGAATGGTTAACATGTTACCAAAACCCTAAGTCACAAAAATGGCTAAGTGTGCAAGTGTCCACTATAAAAGAAAATTTTCCAAATTGCTAAACACGACTAAATAACTAATAATCCTATAAACACTAATATAATAACATGCACAAATACTAATTATCACAAAAACATTCTAACGGAAAAATCAAAGTGTTACAATCTACCCCCCTTAAAGAAATTCGGTCCCCGAATTTAAAAATCTAATCACACGCACCTTCAAAAAGATGGGGATACCTCTTCCTCATCTCGCTCTCGGTCTCCCAAGTGACCTCCTCGCCGCTCTGGCCACGCCAAAGTACCTTGACGGACGGTATCTCCTTCGACCTCAATTTCTTTACTTGTTGATCCAAGATCATCACCGGCTGCTCTGCATAGGAAAGGTCGCGCTCCAGCTGGATCGTCGGGTGCTGAATCGCATGCGAAGGATCATTAAGATATTTGCGGAGCATCGAAACGTGAAATACGGGGTGCACATCTGGAAAACTGGACGGAAGGGATAATCGATATGCAACCGCACCAACACGCTCGAGGATCTCGAAGGGGCCCACAAATCTGGGACTGAGCTTCCCCTTCTTCCCAAATCTCATCACACCTTTCATTGGGGAGACCCTCAAGAAAACACGGTCACCAACAGAAAACACAGTTCTGCGCCGACGACGATCCACATAAGATCTCTGCCTACTCTGGGCTGCTCTCATCCTATCGCGAATCAACTGGATCTTAGCGGTCGTCTCCTCCACAATCTGCGGCCCTAAGATACTGCTCTCACTGAGCTCAATCCAACAGGTGGGCGATCTGCATCTGAATGGTCTCCTGGTAGCTGTTGTTGTAGAAGAACTCTACTAAGGGAAAATGATGATCCCAGCTACCTCCGAAATCTAATACGCATGCTCTGAGCATGTCCTCGAGAGTCTGAATAGTCCGCTCTGACTGTCCGTCGGTCTGCAGATGGAATGCTGTGCTGAAACTCAAACGAGTGCCCAAAGCCTCATGAAGCCTCTGCCATAGTCGGCTGGTAAACTGGGTGCCTCTATCGGACACGATACATGTCGGAACTCCGTGCAGTCGTACAATCTCATCAATGTAAATCTGGGCATACTGAGCAAATTCGAAAGTCTTCATCACCGGTAGGAAGTGAGCCGCTTTCGTCAAACGATCCACGATCATCCAGATGGAGTCATACCCTCGACTAGTCCTGGGTAGACCCACAATGAAATCCATAGAGATCTGTTCCCATTTACACTCCAGAATGGGTAACGGCTGTAGCTCTCCCGCAGGACTCTGGTGCTCAGCCTTGACTTGCTGACAAGTCAGGCATCTCGACAAAAAATCTGCAATGTCTCTCTTCATTCCGTCCCACCAGTAAACATCTCTCAAGTCATGGTACATCTTGGTGGAGCCGGGATGAACACTATATACCGACCGATGTGCCTCCTCAAGAATCTCGCGCCGCAATCCCTCGGCATCTGGTACGCACAGTCTAGCTCCAAATCATAGTATCCCCTGATCATCGATCACGAACTCGGAAAATCTGCCATGTTCCATCTGTGTCCTGATCTCTGAACAGCGGTCATCACTGTGCTGTGCCTCATATATACGGTCAAGCAACTGTGGGCGTGCACGAACATGTGCAATCTGTCCTCCGATCGGCGTAAACTCGAACTGTACCCGGCTGTCGCATAAGATCTGCCAATCCGCCGACGACTGCCTCTGCACTGCGCTCAAGCAGGATAGACTACCCCCGGGTCTTCTGCTCAAAGCATCCGCCACTACATTCGCCCTGCCCGGGTGATACAAGATCTCACAATCGTAGTCCTTCACCAACTCCATCCATCGGCGCTGTCTAAGGTTCAGGTTTCGCTGCTGAAATATATACTTTAGGCTCTTGTGGTCAGTGAATATCTGGCACGACTCTCCATACAAATAATGTCGCCAGATCTTAAGTGCAAAGACCACTGCAGCCATCTCCAGATCATGAGTGGGGTAATTCTGTTCATTTTTCTTTAATTGCCGCGAAGCATACACGATCACCCTGTCATGCTGCATCAAAACGCACCCCAGCCCCACTCGTGAAGCATCACAGTAGACCACAAATCCGCCTGATCCTGAAGGCAATGATAGCACTGGCGTCGTAGTCAGTAGAGCCCGTAGCTGCTGGAAACTGTGCTCACACTCCTCCGTCCAATCGAAGCGAACTCCCTTCCGGGTCAACCCGGTCAAAGGTGTAGCAATGCGAGAGAAGTCCTGCACAAATCGCCTGTAATAGCCTGCCAGCCCTAGAAAGCTGCGAACCTCCGTCACTGACGTGGGTCTAGGCCAACTCCGAACTGCCTCGATCTTCCTCGGGTCTACACATATGCCATCTCGTGTAATCACGTGCCCCAAGAAGTCTACGCTGTCTAGCCAGAAAGAACACTTGGAGAATTTGGCGAAAAGCTGATGCTCCCTCAAGGTCTGCAGTGTAATCCGCAGGTGCTGCTCGTGCTCCTCTCTACTCTGAGAATACACCAAGATATCGTCAATGAACACTATGATGAACAGATCAAGATACGGCCGGAAAATGCGGTTCATCAAGTCCATGAATCTTGCTGGCGCGTTGGTGAGTCCGAACGACATCACCAAAAACTCATAATGGCCGTAGCGTGTGCGGAAAGCTGTCATGGAAATGTCCTCCTGTCGAACCCGCAGCTGATGGTAGCCTGATCGCAAATCGATCCTCGAAAAGTATCATGCCCCCTGAAGCTGGTCGAACAAATCGTCCATACGTGGCAAAGGATACCTGTTCTGCACTGTCACCCTGTTCAGCTGGCGGTAATCGATACACAAACGCATACTGCCGTCCATCTTCTTGACAAACAGGACTGGAGCACCCCAAGGAGAAACACTGGGTCGAATGAGTCCCTTATCCAGCAAATCTTGCAACTGACCCTTCAATTCTCTAAGTTCCGCCGGGGCCATCCGATAAGGCGGTACAGAAATAGGCCCCGCGCCAGGAACCAAATCAATACAGAAAGAAATATCACGCTCGGGCGGTAGCCCAGGAAGCTCGTCAGGGAACACATCAGGGAACTCGCTAATAACCGGAACCTGATCCATCAGAACCTCTGTAGCTCTAGTATCGCAAACATAGGTGAGAAATCCCTGACATCCCTTCCGCAAAAGCTGTTCAGCGCGAAAAGAAGAAATCATACTGTGAGGGGTGGCACCACGGTCCCCCAACACAACAACAACCGACTCGCCGGGAAAACAAAATCGAACTGTCTTCTCGCGGCAGTCAACAGAAGCATAGCACGAGGCTAACCAATCCATGCCCAAAAGAACGTCGAAGTCCAACATCTCAAGAAGGATCAAATCGACCGGCAACTCTCTCTCGCCCATACGGACGGTACAGGATCAGAACATGTGCCTGGCAACAAACGACTCTCCCACAGGAGTAGTCACAACAAGCGGCTGGTCAAGCAAACCGGACTCTCTACCCAAACTCGGCACAAAGTGTGTGGATACGTACGAGTGCGTGGATCCGGGATCGAATAACACATGTGCATCAACCGAACATACAGGAAGGATACCTGAGACCACCGCATTGGACGCCTGCGCGTCCTGATGCGTCAAAGCAAAAACTCACGCCTGTCCTCCACCTGCAACTAACTGTTCCGTGCCGGCCGCTGGCTGCCCTTTGCCTCGGTCACCTCGTCCTCTATGAACAAATCCTCCGCGACCACGACCTCTATGTGAATGCGTCTGACGCGGAGTAACAGTAGGTACTATCGACAATGCCGTCTGGGGTGGTGAAGGTGGTAATGTAACATGCGGTGCTGCCGCCCCACTCCGGGGTACCTCAGGACAATCTCGCACACGATGATAAGAACTCCCGCAATGGTAACATCCCGATGATGGTTGCTGACCCTCCTGGGGATAGGAGCTAAATAACCGGCCTCGCCTCGGATCTCTGCCACCTACAAGGTACCTGTCACGACGCCGAAAAGGCCGTCTCTGCACTGACGTATCTGCATGAACTCTCTTCGGCTCTGGGACTGCCGAAGTCTCAGCAAGGCGCTCCTCAACTAATAATGCTGCATCTACTGCTGCTGCGTATGTCTCGTAATGCTGTGCGCTGATAGCAAGGAATAGTGGTGTAAGCAAGCCTCGGACAAATCTCTTAACTCGCAACTCCTCAGTAGCCACTAGATACGGAGCATAAACTGATAGCTCGGTGAACAGCACATCGTACTCTGCCACTGACATCTCTGGCGTCTGGCGTAAGGACTCAAATCTACGTGCTCGGGCATCCCTAACACTCTGGGGAAGAAAACGGGCAAGGAATAGCGCCACAAACTCGGTCCAGGTCATAGGAGGAAGACCTGCTGCTCTGCCCTTCTCGACTGATTCGCACCATTTCTGCACAAGACCTTCCAGGCGAAAGCTCGCGAACTCAACCCATCTCGCATCTGCGCATCTAAGTGAACGACATATCCGCGCCATCCGATCAATGAAAGACTGTGGGTCCTCGGCCACATCGGTGCCTGTGAAGACCGGAGGCTTCAGCCTCATAAACACTGACAGCGATACTGTAATAACCTCTGTAGTCGCAGGTACAACTACCTAAACTGTGGGTACCACCGCGGTCTCTGCAACGGGTAGAACTACCTCTGGTCGCTGCGCTCGAAGTGTCTCAACTAGAGATCCCATCATCTGGCGCATCTCCTGCATACTGAATCCCATCGTATGGCGTATCTCCTGCACACCAGCCCCTAACATAGCAATCTGATCTGTCACGGCAGGAACAACCTGCTCGGGCACAACCGGTGTACTACCCGGACCAGTCCTCGTCTCCGACGAGTCAACTCGAATCTCGGCCCTCGCGGCCGCTCTCTGCGCCCTCGTAGTCTTTGGCGGCATAATGGCTGAAAGGAACAATAAGATTCGATAAGGATACGGAAATCGAATCGCAAGAATGTATCTACTCAAGAAGGAATTTAAATCAACAATTCCTAAGGTCGCGTAGGCGGAGTACCGTGTCGTGAGTATGCCGCGGAACATACACACGCTACGCTACCCTGCTGCAGCTACCTACTCCATCATACCAGGGTCATCCAACACTCCGAAAGGTAAAACCTACGCTCTGATACCAACTTTGTCACGACCCAAAGTTTGGCCCGTGACCGGCACTTAACCACGTAACGTCTACAGGCGTCACGCGACTAAGTGAACCGAAAACCCAGAAATCAAACCAATAAAAGTATAGAGTGTTATAAGTTTTAAAATGAAAGCACTTACTAACATGTTAAGAAATCTAAGTAACTAGTCACCAAGATAGCAATATACGACGCCGTAGCGAAGATCAAGATCCATAAGTAGGAACATCACAGATAGAATAAACTGCAAGTACAGTCGGCTCACAACGAGCTCGACACCAGAATACAAGTAAATATACATCACCGTCCTCACACTGTCTCTAAGTCAAATACATACATGGTAGATGGAGAATACTACATACAACAATGTACATAACTGAAAGATAAACAGATACCGTACAAAACCCACCAATCAGCAAAAGAGCTAGTACACCAACTATGGGGGTTTCTGTGTCAAAAGATGCAAAACGCAGCCTGCCGTGACTACTCCGAAGGGCAACCTGCAAACACTGTGGCACAACGGGGGTGAGTTGCCAACTCGTGAATAGAGATAACATATAAAGGTAATCGCGAGCATGCACGTACTGCGCTACTCAACCATATGCCAACAGATGATACCCATATGTGATAAGCAGTATGTGCAATAATCATGCAAGTGCTCTATCAGGTAATATAACTACAGGATGAGGTACAATAATAAATGCTGAGCATGTGCAATATAACATCTACACGGAATGTCAACGTGGAATATATAATCGGTGTCCATCAATGCACCCAGATCCCCCAAATAGCTCAGGCGCCGGCACCCTCATCGGCCCTCAAATCCTGTAAATCTCTGAGAATCCCGAGTGCCCAACATCGGCACCCAAATATCATAAATACTCGTGTCCAGTATCGACACGCAAATCCTCATCCATCGGGCCCCGTCAATCCGGGTCAGCTTACGGGCTCCGTCTGCAGTATCGGCCCTCGGCCCCGGCAGTACGGATCACCCCACATCCATCTATCGACTCTGATCAGTATCCTACGGATAACTGTCAGGTCCAACCAATCACCGGTAGGTAGTAGTCCCTCTGCCAGGCTCACCGTCTACTACACAGCGAAACCGTTCTCGCCCCGGGGTACCATACCGGGTCCACCATGTATCCATAATCGGCCTCAACCAGCTCCTCGATTCGGGTTCATATATATCACTCTAGCACCGAGGAAACACATGGTGGACGCACCGAAATATCATATCAAGGGAACCGGGTTTTTAAATGATTACATATTTGAAATAGCCACGGTTCCCAAATCCAGAAATCACATGTAATCTAAATCAATATGCTGTAGGGTTCCTAGGCACACACAAGAGGTCTCACAAGGCATCAACCATGCCAATTTCAAAAATCACGGTGCCGAGAAACCCTAATACGGATCGTTGGCTAGAATTTTAAGCGACAAATGAAACTAGTTAACAACTTAACTAAAAGAACGGAAATACAACCTTTGTAGATCCGGTCCTCCACCTCCATAGCTCCGCAATGAAGTTTCCTCGCTGTCCAAACCGAATCCCAGGCTCTAGCGTCGGCTTCATCGGAAAAATGGGCGGGCTAGGTCATCGACTACAATGCCGAAGATGATCTACGTCGAGGTATCACAAGATCAAGCTCCCACTTCACCAAGTCATGAAACTTGTGAAGAAAACACCCTATACTACTTGGCAAGTGGTAGAGGATGAAGAAATAGGAAGTGGGTTCACTTTAGAATTGGATTTCTCACTCATTTTCTCAAGTTGCCATTGATGGAGGCAAGCTTCTTCTTGAAGAAGAAGAAGAAGAAGATGAAAAAATGTTATGATAAGTATATCTCAAAAAGAAAATAAAATCAATACTTATCATAATCCAACCATGGTCAAGTGTAGAGAATAAACTATGGTTAGGTCAATGGTTAGGGTAAAGCATGAAGACAAAAATGGTGACTTAGTCAAAGCTTCATGAAGCTTCAACATGCATCCAAAGAAAGCCACCATTTTTCTTTTCTTTTGCCAAAAAGAAATAAATAAATAAATGAATAAATAGATATGAAAAACAAAACCCTAACCATTTAAATAACCATGGTTTAATCTTTACACAAACTCAAGTAAGCATGTATCATCAAACATGATACAATCAAGTGCACAAAAGTATATCACATATACAACTTGTGAACTTCAACTGAGAAAATCCATTTAAAGTGAACCAATACTAGTTAATACAAAGTAATATATCAAATATATAATTATGCATTAAATCATTAAATCAACACTTGATTCAATGATCCGGTCATGTCGCACACAACCGACTAGTATACAATGTATCGATTTATCGAATCAATCCTTGATTCGAAAACTAGGTTATATCGCATACAACCATTCGACATATTCATCGCGAGAATGAAATACGGTATCACATACATGCATTATTCTCGGTCCCGCACATATCTCATATGCGCTCCTATTTCGTTTCGCTTGAGCCAGCAAACCTCTGTGTAGGACTCTAAAGACTCGTCAATACGCCGGTAGCAGATGATGATCATATCAAGCACCGACAAGCCGCAAGCGGTCTGCTAAACGTAACGGCCACCCGGGTATTGAGCGATCAGAAGATCGACGAGCAAGCCCGCTCACACTCCTGTGAATCCAACCAGTAACACTTACCGTACAGTCCGGTCTCGTCGTCTGATATGTCGCATATCTCGCCTAGGGGTGGTAAACGTCAGACCCCAATAGCTCGATAAGTCGTGTCGATATGAGGTCTATAACAGTTCGAGAAACTACTGGTAACACTTACCAGTAAATCTCAGCAACCATGGCCAGGGATTTCCGGTTATAGCCAATCGAACACAGCGCAACATCAACCCCCTATACCGGGAGAGACGAATCCCCTCCTATCGCTCATTGCCTCCATATGACTCGGGACTGTACCCAAAAACCACCGTTTTGCACGCCCTCTTGGACGTGGTAAGATGGAAATCAAAGCACAGTGGGAACCACACAAGACTCTATGACGATCTCGGGTCAACAGACTACTCTGTACCAGTGTCACCAGAGAACTGCCATCTGACGTAAGGTATAATACCATCTGGGAGTTCTCGGCGAGTCTGTCCAGTGTACCCAGTCTCCACTGAGCACCCGTACATCATCTCCGATGTCAAACACCAATGGATATGGGATCATCCATCGCCCATCTATATGGGTCGAGAAGGTATACGCTAGTCTACTCTGGCATATCGATGCCCCGTCTCGATACACCCACGACTAGGGACTTTGAAGGATGTACTTATGGACTACCATGTCCCCACTAGTATGATCCGCATCATAGTCCAGGTAGTCAAGTACACATCCTAAGGGCTTTACCAACATGTAACAGAGAGACAATCAGTGTACACGTTAAGGTAAAGAGCAACCAGATAGCATACTATCATGTCGAGCAAGAAAGTCCTCCCTATACATGTCCCAGCATCCACTACAATATACATCCAATGTACAGTAATGGCCTCTAGGGCATACATATAACTAACAATCTCCCACTTGCACTAGGGCCATCTGATAGCAATGGTTGTAGTATCTCATACTCAACCATCCCATAAAAGTCTCTCTCTGGGAATAGGCCTTCGCGAGTTGATCCGTCGTGTTGTCCTCTGAGTCTGTTCTCCTAACCTCGATCATCCTGGAGATCAACCATCTCCATGATCAGGTGATACTGCCTTAGATTATGTCTGGATCACTGATGGGACCGGCGTTCCTTGGCATAAGCCACAACTCCATTGTCACACAATGGGAGGAACTAAGTTCATCTCATGAACAAATATACATCCAGACAGCCCCTTTGGTAGCATCTTAAGTAGCGATGTATCCTGCCTTTATCGTCTAGTATGCCACGGTATCTAGCTTGGAACTCTTCCAACATACCGTCCCTTTACTGAGGGTAAAGACAATGCCTGTGACTGACATTCAGTCGTCTTTATCACCCTGGAACACTTCCAGTGATTCTCCTCAAGACTAATTGATACCATCTTACTACAACTAGTGAGAATCCTAACATCCAATTAGATCTATCTCATAGATCCAAAACCCAGGATTTAGGAGGCATCACTTTGATCCTTTATGGAGAATCATTGTGATAAGCGGAGATTGACCGAGCGTAGCATAGGAAACTTCTTCCCTATCAAGAGTATGTCATCCACGTACTCTACGAGGATCATCACCATACTTCCTACTACCTTTTTGTATATACAAGGTTCATCTACCATTTTGATGATGTCAAACTCTTTGACTAATACATCAAAACATATGTTCCAACTCCGCGATACCTGCTTTATCCTATAAAGCATCTTGTACACGTTTCCGCTGCTCCCACTGTCTACGAAACCCTCTGGCTGTGTTCTTATAGACGCTCTCTTCCAAAACATTATTTAGAAAAGCAGTCGTGACACCCAACCACCAGATATCGTAGTTATGGTATGTAGCCGCGACAAGTAGGATCTGGATGGACTTAAGCATAGCCACTGGAAAAGGTTTCATCATTATCCACGCCTGGTCGATGACGAAAACCTTTAACAAGTCTAGCTTTGAAAGTCTCAACTTTTCCATCTACACCAAGTAATCTTCTCAAGATAAACTTTCTCCTGATGGGGATTTAATGATGAAACCCTTCAGATATAGCAACTAAAGTCCATACTTTGTTGGTGTACATGGATTCCATCTCAGATCGCTAAGCATCCAGCCATTCTTATAGAGTCTTACTCCCGATGGCCAGCTCGAAACTAGTTGGGTCATCATCTCATGATGCAGTCCTCACTCCCACTGTCATAGAGAAACCGAAGTATCTCTCAGGTGGGTGAGGAACCCTACTAGATCGGCGGAGAGGCTGAGGTTCGTTGGAATCTACTGAATCCTTTGGTTCTACCAAATTATCTGCTGTAGTTTGTATAGCTGGAACTTTTCCAGTTCTACATTACAGACCTTGCCTCGAGCTTGTCCGGATTTTGCTTTTAGACATAGGCCGGACAACCCCAAATCTTAACTAGCTTAAGACATGGGCTCTTCCCTTTCCATATCTCATATGGAGTGGTAGGCAACTGATTTGA
Source organism: Agapanthus africanus (assembly GCA_030015575.1). Lineage (NCBI taxonomy): Eukaryota > Viridiplantae > Streptophyta > Magnoliopsida > Asparagales > Amaryllidaceae > Agapanthus > Agapanthus africanus. Next base: position 217,525,482 of record JASDDO010000018.1, read on the forward strand.
TTCGAACCATATTCAATAGGCATACAGCTTCTCAAGTGCATAACTCCCAAAAAGGAAATAGGTAACTCAGTATTACTCATCATAGAGCGCACCATATCGAATAGGGTGCAATTGCTTCGCCCCGATATACCATCGTGCTATGGTGTATACGGAGGAGCAATGCTGAGAGAGAATCTCATTCTCCTTTAGAATAGTCCAAGAATTCCGTGCTCAAGTATTCTCCTCCTTGATCTCATCATAGGACATAATACTTATACCCGTATTTTGGTTCTCTACTTCTAACTTATATTCCGTGAATATCTCAAAAAGTTCAGACTTGTGTTTCAACAGGAACATATGTCTGAATCTTAAGAGATTATCAGAGAATGTAATGAAGTATAAAGAACCGGTCCTGGTATATGTAGACAGGGGACCTTACATACATCATCATGTATCAGTCTCAAGAGTTTGCTAACTCTTTCTTTGTTTCCATTAAACAGAGCTATGGTCATCTTATCTTTGTGACATGACTGGCGAGTTTCACAAGATGTAAATTCAAACTAATTTAAATATACATCTTTATGTAACTCTAGCTAATCGGGTCACATTGATCTGACCTAGTCTACAATACCTCAAGAAGGAATCGTTCAATTCTGAACTCTTCCTCTTGTGTGTGATCCGTATACTAAGAACTGTAGTTTGATTTAGAACGTCAATGCTTTTAGATAACGTGCCTGGACCGATCAACTTTTGATATAGGAAATGTTCAAAACATTATCCAACAATACAAAATTATATCCTTTCTTTACTAATAAAGTGATTGATATGATTTTGTATATCAGGTTCGGTATCTAATAACATTCGTTCAGAATCAATGTATTGGTAATACAGGGTGACAGTGACCAACAGACTTGGCTGCAACTCTTGCCCCGTTTTCTGCCTCATGAAACTTTTCACCCGTTCTCAGTTCTCTACCTTTCTGTAGCCTTATGTAATAAATTACATATGTGGGATCCTGATCTGGTATCACATACCCAGGACGTAAAGAATACTGAGAAACAGTTCTGTATAATGAACACACCAGAAGATGATGCATCAGCATGCACTCCCTTCGTTTGGTCGGCATGGGAATTCTGGTATTCCCCAATTTCCTGCTCTGTCTTATAACAATTATAAGTTGGAGCGGACCAACGTTCCCCAGCTCAGTATAACAAGCGGGTTCGGTCAATATATCCGTATTATTATCTTGATTAAGGCGTGATATGGTCGCTACCTGGAGAGAGAGAGAAGAAAACACTCAGCGTGCGCTCTTGCAAGAATAGATTGGTTATTATTTTATCTAATCAGGATGGCTCCCACTGTTTTTATCAAATCTTCCTTCAAACCTAAAAGGAAAGACTAGCCGGGATTAATTACACACTACAAGTTCGCCAATCTTTCAGCCAGGCCAGTGTCGGTACTTTGAGGGAGGTCCCCCGTGCTTTCGCACGAACCTAATTAATGTAAACCTCGTTTTCCCAGAGGCATAACCCCGTTGACACCTTTCTAGACACCTACTAGATCGGCTAATTGTAATGTGTAAAACTCTCCCAGGAGTAACAATTACTCGCAGCGGGTATCGGGATCCAACTATCTCATAGAAGGTATGCAATCTCATTGCAAATTTCAACACTTGAAATTCCCGATAATATTTTGCCCCTAGCAGCTATATGATCTTAACATAGTCAACAAATCATAAGTGCTAGTCAAGTTCAACCCGTCATTTCCCGATTGAATTAAACCCACCCGCACGACCCTTAACATCGTCAACAAAGTCGCACGACTACCCTAATCCAATCGCATCATATGCTTATGCAGATAAGCACTAATTAGCTACCGCACACTACACCTTAACATAGTCAACAAACGTAGCACGAATACTAACTAGTACTTATCTGAAATGACGGAGGGCTACGATAGGTTTTTCTGAAAACCTATTGCGTAATGAACTTGATATCGTTGTAGAATCAAATGAATTTTGAAATGGAGTGCTTTTGAGGCTTTTCTAGTTTTGCTAAAGGAGTCACTCCTGGTGAAGGGATCGTCGGTCCTTTCCTCGTCGAATGAGGTGCGGGATATATCATATATATCACTGTGCAAAGCAAAAACTCTTAAAAGCAATCAAAAGACAAACTGAGGGTTGTAGCATCTACCAGTTATTGCTAAAGGAGTCACTCCCGGTGAAGGGATCTCGGTCCTTTCCTCATCGAATAAGGTGCAGGATATATCATATATATCACTGTGCAAAGCAAAAACTGTAGCTACCTGTTTTATTTTTTGAAATTCGATTCTACAACATCTTAGGTTTCTTTTATTTCATTAATCACATTAATGAAGTCCCATCATTTAAGTACCTAAACATCACAGATAAATACGACGTACACTTATGCCATCCTTATTCGCCTCGATGTCCCCTCATGCACCGTTAGGTTAGGTAACTAACGGCAGAGCAGGGCAGGGCTAGCGCGGGTGTAAAACATAAGTAATGCCTATATAATATATCATATATACTATATACTGTATCTATCACAGAACATCACATGATCACATCACAGATATCGCAGCAGAAGAAACATATGAAATATTGGATATACTAGGACGTCCGTGTTTTCAATACGAGCCAGTATAAAACACGGATTCCACGGTCGTGATGAATAGCCAAACCCACACCCCTAGACCCCTACGAGAGCGGCAAGCAACCCTACTAATTCTGGAGTTAGGAGACCCGGACTCGACTCCTCGAGTTAGTCTCCCACTGGACTCCAGAACCCGGTTACTTGTGCTCCCCTCCTTGGGTCTATCCTAGTGCGGAAAAGTAAATAATATACAAAGGGTGACATCTTCCGCAACCTGGAAGTGCCCCAATTTAAGAATATTACATGAATGAAAATGAAAAACACTCATCTCACATAAAAAACCCCGGCTATTCAAACACGACGATCCAATATAACATATCCAGCAACACATAACATCACATGTCATCAACGTAAGTAAATATGCGCATCCCAATTGTCGTTGACATATAGCAACGAAACCGGCGATATCACATATTACACTTACGGTCACAAAAAAGAAAGTGTAAAACTACAACAGTTGGAATCCGCAACCTATATAGACATCGCATGCCTAATCAAATGAATACCTTAGACATCACATGCCTAACAATTATAAACCCCGCATTTTAGTCTCAAAATCGAAAACACTTTTCAATATCAAGTCGGGCAATTCAACAAGATTCCCGACATCCTGATCGAATGCTCGTCGCAAACTTTAGTAGACGGCCGCACCCCCGATACCGTCGACGAAGTGCACCAAGGCGGAACACCGCTACCGCGAGCACCCGAACGGATGCTTTCGGCGACGGGGTTCTCCTACAGTCACTTGGTCGGGGCTATGGAGCGAGGCTGTCTATTAAGTTTACCCGGCGAGTATCCGCGTACGCTACGTGATTGCGACGGACTTTTGATCACATCAAAATTCCGTGGCAACCGATCAAGTGAGACTAAACTGCTATGTTTATAACATTCATTCAGTTATCTCATAACTACTTGTGGATTCCAAGTATTGTATCACATTCCGGATAAATAGAAAATGTTAAACTTTTCGATCGAACAGTCAAACACCCAAGTTTTCCCGAAATAGATCAACACATGAAACAAGTTTAAAAACATCCAGTTCATGCCTCAGTACCAACGGTCCAGCCGTAGAAGAGTCAAGCCAACGCCTCACATGTGGCACGCCGTACTGCCCCAAACCCTAAGGTTCAAAGGGCAGTTCAAGACGGTCACATAATCGAGTTAAGGTTTGTTGTCTTCTAGAGGGACCATCGCGTTACTTGCACTACTTAGAACGTTATTAAACCACGGAAAGATCCAACACTTGGAAATTTCCCGACAGGGGAAAAGTTGGGTATTTATATCCGGTCGAACTTTTTAACATATTCTAAAATATCCGGAAAGCCACATAGACAAAATTAGACAATCCGATCGAAACACCGAGTACCCAATACAACCCGGAAAACTCAACTCTTGAGTTCAGAAAAAAAATATCCCAGGAAAACCAGCACTGCAAAATAGGAATTACTGTGCAAAATTCAATGGGAGAAGAGACAAAATGGCCGCGGAACAGCCGCATTAGCACGCTAATGCCGCGGTTCTGCCGCACTTTAGACAGATCATTAGGTAATTTTTGCACCTTAATTCTTAGAATTTCCTGCTGAATTTTCTGCATATTTTTAATCTTGAAAAAACCCAATTTTTGGAAAAAGTCCAGAGAGCAAATTTGTGTTAGGGTTTCGGTTTAATCGGACTTCAAACTCCGTCTACGCATCGCCTAAGGCTCTAGATAGGCTCTGATACCACTGTAGGGTTCCTAGGCACACACAAGAGGTCTCACAAGGTATCAACCATGCCAATTTCAAAAATCACGGTGCCGAGAAACCCTAATACGGATCGTTGGCTAGAATTTTAGGCGACAAATGAAACTAGTTAACAACTTAACTAAAAGAACGGAGATACAACCTTTGTAGATCCGGTCCTCCACCTCCATAGCTCCGCAATGAAGTTTCCTCGCTGGCCAAACCGAATCCCGGGCTCTAGCGTCGGCTTCATCGGAAAAATGGGCGGGCTAGGTCATCGACTACGATGCCGAAGATGATCTACGTCGAGGCATCACAAGATCAAGGTCCCACTTCACCAAGTCATGAAACTTGTGAAGAAAACACCCTATACTACTTGGCAAGTGGTAGAGGATGAAGAAATAGGAAGTGGGTTCACTTTAGAATTGGATTTCTCACTCATTTTCTCAAGTTGCCATTGATGGAGGCAAGCTTCTTCTTGAAGAAGAAGAAGAAGAAGATGAAAAAATGTTATGATAAGTATATCTCAAAAAGAAAATAAAATCAATACTTATCATAATCCAACCATGGTCAAGTGTAGAGAATAAACTAGGGTTAGGTCAATGGTTAGGGTTAAGTATGAAGACAAAAATGGTGACTTAGTCAAAGCTTCATGAAGCTTCAACATGCATCCAAAGAAAGCCACCATTTTTCTTTTCTTTTGCCAAAAAGAAATAAATGAATAAATAGATATGAAAAACAAAACCCTAACCATTTAAATAACCATGGTTTAATCTTTACACAAACTCAAGTAAGCATGTATCATCAAACATGATACAATCAAGTGCACAAAAGTATATCACATATACAACTTGTGAACTTCAACTGAGAAAATCCATTTAAAGTGAACCAATACTAGTTAATGCAAAGTAATATATCAAATATATAATTATGCATTAAATCATTAAATCAACACTTGATTCAATGATCCGGTCATGTCGCACACAACCGACTAGTATACAATGTATCGATTTATCGAATCAATCCTTGATTCGATAACTAGGTTATATCGCATACAACCATTCGGCATATTCATCGCGAGAATGAAATACGGTATCACATACACGCATTATTCTCGGTCCCGCACATATCTCATATGCGCTCCTATTTCGTTTCGTTTGAGCCAGGAAACCTCTGTGTAGGACTCTAAAGACTCGTCAATACGCCGGTAGCAGATGATGATCATATCAAGCACCGACAAGCCGCAAGCGGTCTGCTAAACGTAACGGCCACCCGGGTATTGAGCGATCAGAAGATCGACGAGCAAACCCGCTCACACTCCTGTGAATCCAACCAGTAACACTTACCGTACAGTCCGGTCTCGTCGTCTGATATGTCGCATATCTCGCCTAGGGGTGGTAAACGTCAGACCCCAATAGCTCGATAAGTCGTGTCGATATGAGGTCTATAACAGTTCGAGAAACTACTGGTAACACTTACCAATAAATCTCAGCAACCCTGGCGAGGGATTTCCGGTTATAGCCAATCGAACACAGCGCAACATCAACCCCCTATACCGGGAGAGACGAATCCCCTCCTATCGCTCATTGCCTCCATGTGACTCGGGACTGTACCCAAAAACCACCGTTTTGCATGCCCTCTTGGACGTGGTAAGATGGAAATCAAAGCACAGTGGGAACAACACAAGACTCTATGACGATCTCGGGTCAACAGACTACTCTGTACTAGTGTCACCAGAGAACTGCCATCTGACGTAAGGTATAATACCATCTGGGAGTTCTCGGCGAGTCCGTCCAGTGTACCCAGTCTCCACTGAGCACCCGTACATCATCTCCGATGTTAAACACCAATGGATATGGGATCATCGATCGCCCATCTGTATGGGTCGAGAAGGTATACACTAGTCTACTCTGGCATATCGATGCCCCGTCTCGATACACCCACGACTAGGGACTTTGAAGGATGTACTTATGGACTACCATGTCCCCACTAGTGTGATCCGCATTATAGTCCAGGTAGTCAAGTACACTTCCTAAGGGCTTTACCAACATGTAACAGAGAGACAATCAGTGTACACGTTAAGCTAAAGAGCAACCAGATATCATACTATCATGTCGAGCAAGAAAGTCCTCCCTATACATGTCCCAGCATCCACTACAATATACATCCAATGTACAGTAATTGCCTCTAGGGCATACATATAACTAACATATGCAAGTCAATGATCCGATATGATATGTACATCAAATATGAATATCATGTCAAGTCACATATAGATGAGCTACAATATTATGATCCGATGTGGTATATGCATCAAGTATGAATATCAAGTCATGTCACATATAAATGAGCTACAATATTATGATCCGATGTAAATTCTACAGTGTGAGTATCATGGCAATTACTAACGGTGTGTGTGTAACATCAGGATAGTGCTCGTGCAACATGGACCGTTAGTACTGGTGCGGTGTTCTATCAATTCTAGTTTATAACCATATAGCAGGGAATGCAGTATGCACTAAATAGTAGCCATGAACAGTCAATGTATGTGAATATAGCTATAAGGTCCTATCAGGCCTGACGTAGAACGCCATGCGGGCGATATCCCCGTAGATGTTAAATCTACTCACCGAAGTCTCTCGCTAGGTATAGCCAACAACTTGTTTCCCCTTCTGCGCGGCGTCCGCCATATTCGCCTGCGAACCTTCTAAGAACCTTGTAAAATACCAAAAGTCTCAGCTTTTCCCTCAAGTATGCAGATTTTGCTTCAAACACCTCAAAAGCTCACTTTTCCTAAGGTTTTGTGATGAAAATGTGTTGATATATATAGGGTTTTGTGTATGGATCAAAGGAGAATGAAAAAAGAGAAGAAAAGATGGAGGAAGAGGGGGTTTCTCTGCTGGAATTTCTGCAGGAAATTCTGAAGTGGGGAGAGGAGAGGGAGAAGTGAAGAAAATAGGGTCAAAAAATTCAACCTTTCACCTAACCACCATGCTTCATTGTTTATTAGGATTTGAATTTGTGAAAAGGGGTTAAGATATGAATAAAATGGTGGGGAAAAACTAAAAAGAACCATGCACAAAAGAATGGTTAACATGTTACCAAAACCCTAAGTCACAAAAATGGCTTAGTGTGCAAGTGTCCACTATAAAAGAAAATTTTCCAAATTGCTAAACACGACTAAATAACTAATAATCCTATAAACACTAATATAATAACATGGACAAATACTAATTATCACAAAAACATTCTAACGGAAAAATCAAAGTGTTACAGAACCCTAACTTGCACTTGACCTTGAAAGATGCCTCCTTTCACCTTGTTTTAAAGCAAATTAGGGTTGGAAAGAGGTGGAATAGGATTTTGGTTTGAATTTGTGAAGAAATGTGTTGATTTTGTGGATTTTGTTGATTTTTTTAGCAAGAATTGAACCAAAGGAAGTGAGGGAAAAATGGAGAGTTGCTGCCAAGCTCGGCTAGAGGTAGGATGGGCAAGAGAGAAAGGGAATGGTGTAGAAAATTCCATGGAAAAAGTCTCTTTCTAGCGCAATTAATGCTTTCACATCAAATTTTCACAAAAAAACCTTTTTAAGTTCATTTTTGATATAATTCTTTAACCATTGAACAAAAATCTTGAAAAGTCACAATACAATTTTATTAACACTAAATTTTAGTTTATAATTATTCCTAATTATGAAATTTACCTAATTAAATTTTTATTTATCACTAATTAAATATATTTTTAAAAGCTTAAAATAATATTAAAAATAATTAATTAAGGAATTTTTTTTATTAACTAGAAAATTTTAAGTGACATTTTAGTGACCAATTTATAGTAATATCTAATCTAAATTTTGTATAATTAGGTCTATAATGAAAAATACATATTTTGACTTTTTACGGAAAAAGCTGCTAATTTAGCCGATTACCGAAAAACTGCCTAAACGATTTTCGAAGCGTTACAATCTTCCCCCCTTAAAGATCGGTCCCCGAATTTAGAATTTAACTACGCATACCATCAAAAAGATGGGGATATCTCTTCCTCATCTCGACCTCGGTCTCCCAGGTGACCTCCTCGATGTTCGGGCCACGCCAAAGGAGCTTGACGGACGGTATAACCTTCGACCTCAATTTCTTCACCTGCCGATCCAAAATGACCACCGGCTGCTCGGTGAATGAAAGATCACGCTCTAGCTGGATCGTCTGGTGCTGAATCGAATGGGAAGGATCATGAAGGTACTTGCGGAGCATCGAAACATGGAACACGGGGTGAACATCGGGGAAGCTGGGCGGAAGAGCTAACCGATAAGCGACTGGACCAACACGCTCTAGGATCTCGAAGGGACCAACATATCTAGGACTAAGCTTCCCTTTCCGCCTAAATCTCATCACACCCTTCATCGGAGAGACCATCAGGAAAACATGATCGCCAACAGCGAACTCGAGTCGGCAACGGCGCCTGTCAGCATATGATTTCTGCCTACTCTGTGCCGCTCTCATCCTGTCCCGAATCAGCTGTATCTTCTCGGTCGTCTCCTGTACGATCTGCGGGCCCAAAATACTGCTCTCCCTGAGCTCTGTCCAACACATAGGCGATCGACATCTCCTCCGGTATAAAGCCTCGAAAGGTGCCATCTGAATCGTCTCCTGGAAGCTATTATTGTAGGAGAACTCGATCAATGGGAAATGACAATCCCAGCTTCCACCGAAACCTAAAACACAAGATCTGAGCATGTCCTCAAGATTCTGAATAGTACGCTCCAACTGACCGTCAATCTGCGGATGAAAGGCTGTGCTAAAACTCAATCGGGTGCCTAATGCTTCCTGGAGTTTCTGCCACAATCGGCTGATAAACTGGGTGCCCCGGTCGGATACGATGCAAGTCGGAACGCTATGCAGTCGCACGATCTCATCAATATAAACCTGTGCATACTGAGCAAATCCAAAAGTGGTCTTCACTGGCAGGAAGTGAGCCACTTTTGTCAGTCGATCCACAATCACCCAAATAGAGTCATACCCTTGACTGGTCCTGGGTAGACCCACAATGAAGTCCATGGAGACCTGTTCCCATTTCCACTCAGGGATGGGCAAAGGCTGTAACTGGCCGGCTGGCCTCTAGCGCTTGGCCTTGACTTGCTGGCAAGTCAGGCATCTCGACACAAAGTCTGTAACATCCTTCTTCATCCCGTCCCACCAGTAAACCTCTCTCAAATCACGGTACATCTTGGTGGAACCTGGATGAACACTGTATATTGATCTATGTGCCTCCTCAAGGATATCACGCCTCAGTCCCTCAGAATCTGGTACACATAGTTGAGTCCCAAATCGAAGTATCCCCTGATCATCAATCACGAACTCAGAAACTCTGCCCTGCCGAATCTGCTCATTAATCTCTAAAATACGGGCATCGCCGGACTGTGCCTCGCGGATACGGTCAAGTAACTGTGGGCGTGCTATGAAATGGGCCAGCTGTCCCCCTATAGGAGTAAACTCAAACTGCACTCTGCTGTCACATAAAACCTGCCAGTCCGCCGTCGACTGCATCTTTTCTGCGCTCAAACAAGACAAGATACCTCCGGGCCTCCTACTCAAAGCATCTGCCACGACATTCGCCTTGCCCGGATGGTATAGAATCTTGCAGTCATAATCTTTCACCAACTCCATCCAACGGCACTGTCTCAGATTTAGATCTCACTGCTGAAAGATATACTTCAAACTCTTGTGGTCAGTGAATATCTGGCATGACTCACCGTATAGGTAATGTCTCTAGATCTTAAGTGCAAATACCACTGCAGCCATCTCTAAATCATGGGTGGGGCAGTTCTGTTCGTGTTTCCTTAGCTGCCGAGAAGCATACGCGATAACTCTGTCGTGCTGCATCAATACACAGCCCAGTCCCACTCGAGAAGCATCACAATATACCATGAACCCGCCTGATCCTGAAGGCAATGCTAACACTAGTGCAGTAGTCAGACGAGTCTTCAACTGCTGGAAACTATCCTCACATGCCTGGGTCCAATCGAAAGGAACCCCCTTCCGGGTCAACCCGGTCAACGGTGCAGCAATTCGGGAGAAATCCTGGACAAAACGTCGATAATAGCCGGCCAGACCTAGAAAGCAGCGAACCTCTGTAACTGATACCGGTCTAGGCCAACGCTGAACTGCCTCGATCTTCTTCGGGTCCAATCAAATACCATCTCTCGTCACCACATGACCCAAGAAGTCGACACTGTCTAGCCAGAATGCGCACTTGGAAAATTTGGCGAACAGCTGATGCTCCCTCAAAGTCTGCAATGTGATACATAAGTGCTGCTCATGCTCCTCCCGGCTTCGAGAATAAACCAAGATGTCGTCAATGAACACAATGATGAACTGATCGAGATACGGCCTGAATACACGGTTCATCAAGTCCATAAATGCTGCCGGGGCATTGGTGAGCCCGAACGACATCACCAAGAACTCATAATGACCATAGCGAGTACGGAAAGCGGTCTTCGGAATATCCTCCTTCCAAACCCGCAACTGGTGATAACCTGACCGTAAATCAACCTTCGAGAAAAACCCTGCACCCTGGAGCTGATCGAATAAGTCATCAATGCGGGGTAGGGGATATCTATTCCGCACAGTAACCCGGTTCAGCTGACGATAATCAATGCATAAGCGCATACTGCCGTCCTTCTTCTTAACAAACAGGACGGGAGCACCCAAAGGTGACACACTCGGTCGGATAAACCCTTTGTCCAGCAAGTCATGTAACTGATCCTTCAGCTCTCTCAGCTCCGCCGGGGCCATCCGATAAGGCGGTATAGAGATAGGCCCCGTGCCGGGCATCAAGTCGATGCAGAACTCAATCTCACGCTCTGGAGGCAGACCAGGCAGCTCGTCAGGGAATACATCAGGAAACTCTCTCACAACAGGGACTTGGTCCAATGGAACCTCTGTGGAGCTAGTATCACAAACATAGGCTAAGAATCCCCGACACCCTTTCCGCAAGAGCTGACCAGCGCGAAGGGAAAAAATCAAGCTGGGAAGGGTAGCACTACGATCTCCCTGAATAACAAAAACTGGCTCACCAGGAAAACTGAATCTGACTGCTTTCTCACGGCAGTCCACGGATGCATAACAGGTGGCTGCCAGTCCATACCAAGAAGAATGTCAAAGTCTAGCATATCGAGGAGAATCAAATCAACTGAAGAATCTCTCTCCCCGATACGAACAGAACATGATCGGTACACAACACGGGCAACAAACGACTCGTCTACCGGTGTAATAACGACAAGCGGCTGATCTAACGGAGAAGACTCTCGGCCCAACCTCGGTGCAAAGTACGTGGATACATAGGAATGTGTGGGGCCTGGATCAAATAATACCCGTGCATCAAAAGAACATACTGGCAGAGTACCTGTCACGACGGCATTGGATGCCTGTGCATCCTGAGGAGTCAACGCGAACACTCGGGCCTGTCCACCACTAGTAGCTGGCTGTCCTCTGCCTCTACCTCGGCCTCTGCCTCTGCCTCTGTCGCCTCGTCCTCTCTGAACCGGACCGCTATGCCCACGACCTCTAAGAACATCTGGCTGGCGTGGAGCATCATCAGGAGTAGGAAGTAGAGCTCTCTGAGGAGGTGGTGAGTGTGGTAAGGTCACATGCGGGACTGTCGCTACTCCTTGGCGTCCCATAGTACAGTCTCTGACATGGTGGTACTGACTCCCATACCGAAAACATCCTGGCGATGACTGCTGGGTCTGTAGATATGAACCAAATAACTGACCTCGTCTCAATCCTCGGCCTGCACCATCTCCCGGAAATAATCTGTCGCGGTGTCTACCTATCTGCCGCTGAGCTGGCATAACAGTACGGATCCTCTTCGGCCTAGAAACGACCGGAGTCTCAGAAATACGCTCTTCCAAAAGTAAGGCTGCGTCCATCGCGGCTGCGTATGTATCAATGTGCTGGGTGCCGATGGCAAGGAAAAGCTGTGCATCAAGCCCTCGCACAAACCTCTTTATTCTCTTCTCTTCCGTGTCTACTAGGTACGGAGCATATCGAGACAACTGGGTAAACTGTATATCATACTCCGACACCGTCATCCCAGGAGTCTTGCGCAGAGACTCAAAACTACGAGCTCGAGCATCCCGGACACTCTCCAGAAGAAAACGGGCAAGAAACGCAGCTGTAAACTCATCCCAGGTCATAGAAGGTAGACCTGCAGCTCGGCCTCTCTCTACTGAATCGTACCATGTCTGGGCAAGACCCTCCAGACGAAAACTCGCGAACTCCACCAATCTATCATCAGAACACCTCAACGAACGGCAAATCCGAGCCATCCTATCAAGAAATGCCTGTGGGTCCTCTGTCGCATCCGTACCGGTAAAAGCTGGAGGTCTCAATCTCATGAACTCCTGTAGTGAAACAGGGATAGTCGCAGTAGTAGCAGGAGCGACCATCTGTGCAGCAGGTACAATCGTGGTCTGTGCGGTAGAAGGAACGTCCTCGGATCTCTGTGCCCGACTCGACTCAACTAAAGATCCCATCATCTGTTGTAACTCCTGCATGCCGACCTCTAATCTGGCAATACGGTTTGGATAAGGTGGATCAATATGACCCTAAGGGGTAAGCGTATCATCCCGCGCGATCCTCGCCTCAGACGAACCCGCTCGAATCTCATCCCTAGCGGCAGCCCGCTGAGCTCTCATAGTCTTTGGCGGCATCGAAGCTGGAATAAGAAACAGGACCGATAAGAACATTGCAATTGAATTAAGGAATGCAACGAATCAAAAAAGGAAATACAAGCAATTATGTCCTAAGGTCACTTAGGCGGAGTACCGTATCGTAAGTATGCTGCGGATCATACCCACGCTACGCCACTCTGCTTAAGTCACCTACTCCATCTACCAAGGTCTTCCTACACTCAGAAAGGTAAAACCTATGCTCTGATACCAACTTTGTCACGACCCGAAAGTACGGAACGTGACTGGCACTTAGATTACGAGACGTCTAAAGGCGTAACGTAACCTAAGTCAGCTAAAGCCCAGAAAAAATCTAAACCAAAACCAAAAGAGTGAAGGAAACCTTACATGAAAACGATTTTGAAATCAATTAAGTTGCATTGAACTCCTTTTTAAAAACATCAAAAATTTCCGAAAATTTCGGCAGAGTCTCCTTTGTAAATTCTATCCCCCAAAATGGGTACAACAAGATATATAGCCTGTAATCACAAAATGGTATCCCCAAGCGGGAGCTAGCTCTTCGCCCAAGGCGGATCACAACCACACGCAATATATATATATATGTAATCTCAAGAAAAAGAGCATAAGAAATGCGAAATGTAAGGAAACACAACGTCGGCTCAAGTGAACTCGACCCAAAAGAACCCACATATACACAAATCTCTCAGTCTCATCACTAGGTCGAATATACAAATAAGAAGTGGTAGATGGAGAATACTAGATACAAAAATAGTACAAAAAAGAGATAAAAGCACTCTCGCAACCCACCTACGAGCAATGTCGCGAGTCTGAGCAAAAGAAGTCACTAACAAGATAAGCCGCCGCTACTAGGCTGATGAGTCCGACCTGCAAGATACTGTGGCACAACAGGGGTGAGTTGCCAGCTCGTGAGTAGAATATAACATCTAGTAAGGCTATCGTAAGAATGCACGTAAATGCGTCACATCATGTATGTCCAGATGTGATGTAATACCTCTAGTATGCATGCACATGTATGCAATGTCAATACTAAATCTTTAAGTGTTTTAAATGCTATGATTCTGCATTCTTAACTTTAGAAAAAGAATATCTGTATAATAGTTAAATACCATCAAGAAATCATCTGAAACCCGTGTCAAGCATCGACACCAAATATGGATACACATCTGTCTCAATATCTCACTGTACCAATGTCTCAATACATCGGGCTCCGTCAGTCCGGATCGGCCCATATCATCAAATCTCACGACAACGGTCGGTATCCTCTGGATATCCGCCGCGCCAGACATCACCGGTAGGTAGTCTTCCCCTGCCAGGCTCATCGTCTACAACTTGATCTTCTTGCCCCGGGGTGCCATACTGGGCCCACCATGTACCCGATACGGTTCATCGACTCCTCGAATCGGGTCTCGAAATCCAACAGAAAACAAGAAAACTCATAGTGGACGACACATACATCACGAGAAAACCGCAACTTTGTTTTAAAAAATGATAAATATAAGCTTTTGTTAAATTCTTGCGGTTTTTCCCCAAAATCCAGAAATCGCAGCAATACTGAAATCCTCAAGAAAATCATAATACCCAACATGTTTTATATGATAAATGTCTATGATATCAAGGTATGCGATGTGATTTGTGGCTAGAATCTATGTAAGTATGAAGATGATGCGAGGTATATACATGCTATGCGATTTCATATATCGTGTATAATGCAAATGGTGATACTAAACTAAACAGGTCCTACAGTGCTCGTGGCATGGAAATTACCAAAGGCGTGTGTGTCACATGAATAGTGCGCGTGCAACAGGAGCCAATGGTAATGGTGTTCGTGTCCTACGAAGTTATATCGCACATGTGTATATGAATATCCATGCAATCTAGCAGACGATTGGCTATGAGGGTATGCAATGTGAATGAAGGGGGTTAGCTAACTAACAATGCAAATCTTGCAAGAAATAAAGTAATCCTAACTAGGGGGCGCCTCGCGCCATCCAGACGATTCCCCCATAGATGATTACATCTACTCACCTGAAAGCCTCGCTAATCCGATTCGACCACCGCCTTACCTTTGCGCGTTGCGTCCGATGTTTCCTCGACCGATCCTAGAATTGCATAACACACAATATAAGATTACAGATTTCTCAAATGACGCAACTCACACTATGAAAAGATCGACGCTCTCGAATTAATCACAACGTGCACTCGGTACGCGGAAAATACAAGAAAATCGCTAAAACCTTAACTAAAATCGCCGTTTCGGGGCAATCGTCAAAACTAAAACCCGACTAGACAAAACCCTGCATTCGCGCACACTAATAGACGTATGAGATGCTAATTATATCTCTAATATAACGCAATTAGATCACCTCCTAAAAATATAGAAAATCTGGTAAGCATTGACATAGAAATATCGATGCAATTGTCGCGGTTTAACGGTGTAGCGATCGCTACATCGCACAAACAACCATTCTAACCAACTAGATAATCACTACCCTAACTTAAACCCACTTATCCTACAACAAACCCTAATTAGGGCATCAACACCTCTCTTGAATTTTCAAAAACAAACTATTACAATGAAATTAACGCTTTAAAATACTAATTTAGCTTATTTAAACTACAAATTTAACAACTAGTTTAGGATTTATACCTTACAAGTGAACCCTAACTTGCACTTGACCTTGAAAGATGCCTCCTTTCACCTTGTTTTAAAGCAAACTAGGGTTTGAAAGAGGTGGAATAGGATTATGGTTTGAATTTGTGAAGAAATGTGTTGATTTTGTGGATTTTGTTGATTTTTTTAGCAAGAATTGAACCAAAAGAAGTGAGGGAAAAATGGAGAGCTGCTGCCAAGCTCGGCCAGAGGTAGGATGGGCAAGAGAGAAAGGGAATGGTGTAGAAAATTCCATGGAAAAAGTCTCTTTCTAGTGCAATTAATGCTTTCACATCAAATTTTCACAAAAAACCCTTTTTAAGTTCACTTTTGATATAATTCTTAAACCATTGAACAAAAATCTTCAAAAGTCATGATACAATTTTATTAACACTAAATTTTAGTTTATAATGATTCCTAATTATCAAATTTGCCTAATTAAATTTGTATTTATCACTAATTAAATATATTTTTAAAAGCTTAAAATAATATTAAAAATAATTAATTAAGGAATTTTTTTTTATTAACTAGAAAATTTTAAGTGACATTTTAGTGACCAATTTATAGTAATATCTTATCTAAGTTTTGTATAATTAGGTCTTTAATGAAAAATACATATTTTGACTTTTTACGGAAAAAGCTGCTAATTCAGCCGATTACCGAAAAACTGCCTAAATGATTTTTGAAGCGTTACAGGTGATACAAAAATTGTAGGCTCCTGATCCTTGATTTCTTCTAACAATCTATCCCAACCATACCCATCAAATCCATAAGCTCTCTCCTCTAAAATTGGAGTGCAAAAAATTAGTCGGTGCAAGAATTTCTTCTTCAAGTAGTATATCGGTTAAATCAACCTCTAGATCACAAGTGACAAGAGGCTCAGTAGATACCTGAAGGCTAGTGTTGGACTGACTTAGAGGGTTTTCTTGTTTGTCCTGATAACACTTAGTCAACTCAATTGCATCATCATCTATGAAATCATCAAAATTTGTTTGTTCGTTTATTTCACTTAGGTGACTTCCTAGATGACAGATATTGACATTATTTGTTTCCAATTGACTGTGTTCACTTCGTAGAATCCTCACAGCTAAATATTTCACTTGTTCATCGATTCTAGCTAATGATTGAGCTTGAGCAAGAAACAACTGCTCAGATTGTTGCTTGAACATGGCTAGCGTCGCAGCTGTTTGATTCTCTACTGCAGTCATCACTTCAATACCTTTCTGTAAAGCAGTTAACTTAGCATCCATCTCACTATCATACCCTAACGGAGTGTCAGTTGTTTCAAGTTAGGGGGGTTGTGATGGTGGTGATACTAAGGCAATCATCCTGTCGGCCTCTTTCTATAAATTTTCAATCATTTGATCTATGCTTGAAGTGGGACTGAGTTCAAGAGTGTTAGGTGGGTGACCGATATCAAATATCTGGGACGGTTGGCCACCCTTAGGAAATGACAGTTTTCATGAATGTGGGAAGAATTGTGACAATTTGTACAAATGAACTGGAACTGAGTATAAACAAAAGAATAAGAATCGTGAAAAGTCAAATCAAGCTGTGTATCACCCATATTAACAAGAATTCATAAATATCACGAAAACAAAGAATATCACACCCTTAGTAGTCTATGTTATGCTAAGTCAACTAGACCTGGTCAAGAACCTGATTGTCGAAGTAAAACTATGTTGAGAAACGGGCTCAAGATATATGGATCACGAAGCCAGGTAAGTGCAGATATAAAAGGAGGTTATCCAACGCTTTCGCGAATTTCCTTAATTAGAATAACCCTTTTCTCTTTTGGCGGTTTCGCCATGAATACTTGCCTAGACACCTTGTGAACGATATACCGTTAAGCGGTGTTCTAAACATAGTTAACTTCTACTAATGAGCGCAAAGTCCTTAAAGTCAGAGTTCTAATTGATTTTAAAAATTACTGGGGGTATGCAGGAATGCAGTTTTGTGATTTGTGGGCTACGGAAAAAGGTGATGAAATCCTTTACCGTATCTTGTTTTGGTTTTGTGCCCTTAATATCCATATTAAGATGCAAATGCGCAATTCAATAAAAGAATTTAAGAAACCAATCAATCAAGCAATTATTTTTTTTAAAGCTAAAGCGCTGCAACAAATACGGGTTAGTTCTCTTTTTAATGGTGGCAAATTGTGCGAAGAATTCTGCAGAAGATAGAATATTGGATTGCGTCGAATTTGAGCGAAAGTGTTAGAAAAATACGTACCGGTGTGATTTGGGTTTAGAAACCCCCTTTGAAGTGATTACGGGTATCTGAATGCTCGCTTGCTGGTGTTGTTTGACTTCTTTATGTTAGTTATATGTATGCCCTAGAGGCTATTACATACATAGGATGTATATTGTAGTGGATGCTGGGACATATATAGGGAGGACTTTCTTTCTCGACATGATAGTATGCTATCTGGTTGAACTTTACCTTAACGTGTATACTGATTGTCTCTCTGTTACATGTTGGTAAAGCCCTTAGGATGTGTGCTTGAC
This sequence comes from Agapanthus africanus, assembly GCA_030015575.1. Classification (NCBI taxonomy): domain Eukaryota; kingdom Viridiplantae; phylum Streptophyta; class Magnoliopsida; order Asparagales; family Amaryllidaceae; genus Agapanthus; species Agapanthus africanus. Next base: position 217,543,724 of record JASDDO010000018.1, read on the forward strand.
TACCTGGACTATGATGCGGATCATACTAGTGGGTACATGGTAGTCCATAAGTACATCCTTCAAAGTCCCTAGTCGTGGGTGTATCGAGACGGGGCATCGATATACCAGAGTAGACTAGCGTATACCTTCTCGACCCATACAGATGGGCGATGGATGATCCCATATCCATTGGTGTTTGACATCAGAGATGATATACGGGTGCTCAGTGGAGACTGGGTACACTGGACGGATTCGCCGAGAACTCCCAGATGGTATTATACCTTACGTCAGATGGCAGTTCTCTGGTGACACTGGTACAGAGTAGTCTGTTGACCCGAGATCGTCATAGAGTCTTGTGTGGTTCCCACTGTGCTTTGATTTCCACCTTACCACGTCCAAGAGGGCGTGCAAAATGGTGGCTTTTGGGTACAGTCCCGAATCACATGGAGGCAATGAGCGATAGGAGGGGATTCATCTCTCCCGGTATAGGGAGTTGATGTTGCGCTGTGTTCGATTGGCTATAGCCGGAAATCACTGGCCAGGGTTGCTGAGATTTACTGGTAAGTGTTACCAGTAGTTTCTCGAACTGTTATAGACCTCATATCGACACGACTTATCGAGCTAGTGGGGTCCGACGTTTACCACCCCTAGGAGAGATATGCGACATATCAGACGAATAGACCGGACTGTACGGTAAGTGTTACTGGTTGGATTCACAGGAGTATGAGCGGGCTTGCTCGTCGATCTTCTGATCGCTCAATACCCGGGTGGCCGTTACGTTTAGCAGACCGCTTGCGGCTTGTGGGTGTTTGATATGATCATCACCTGCTGCCGGCGTATTGACGAGTCTTTAGAGTCCTACACAGAGGTTTCCTGGCTCAAGCGAAACGAAATAGGAGCGCATATGAGATATGTGCGGGACCGAGAATAATGTGTGTATGTGATACCGTATTCCATTCTCGCGATGAATGTGTCGAATGGTTATATGCGATATAACCTAGTTATCGAATCAAGGATTGATTCGATAAAACGATACATTGTATACTAGTCGGTTGTGTGCGACATGACCGGATCATTGAATCAAGTGTTGATTTAATGATTTAATGCATAATTATATATTTGATATATTACTTTGCATTAACTAGTATTGGTTCACTTAAGATGGATTTTCTCACTCGGTTGTGCACATTGTATATGTGATATACTTTTGTACACAAGTTTGTATCATGTTTGATGATACTTGCTCACTTGAGTTTGTGTAAAGATTGAACCATGGTTATATGAATGGTTAGGTTTTTGTTTTCTTTTTCATTTATCTTATTTAGTTATTCATTTGGAAAATGATAAGCATTAAGAGAAAATGGTGGCTAACTTTGTTTTCTAGTTGAAGCTTCATTAAGCTTTGACCAAAGTGACCATTTTGTCTCATGCTTAACCCTAACCACTCCATTTAACCCTAGTTTATTCTCTACACTTCACCATGGTTATATGATGATAAGTTTTGATTTTCTTTTCTTTTACACAAGAACTTATCATAATATTATCATCATCTTCTTCTTCTTCTTCAAGAAGAAACCATGCCTCCATCAATGGCAACTTGATGAAATGAGTGAGAAATCCAATTCTAAAGTGAACCCACCTCCTATTTCTTCATCCTCTATCTCTTGCCAAGTAGTAGAGTGTGTTTTCTTCACAAGTTTCATGACTTGGTGAAGTGGGAGCTTGATCTTGTGATGCCTCGACGTAGATCATCTTTGGCACGAAGCCGACGACCTTGCCCGCCCATTTCTCTGATGAAGCCGACGCTTGAGCCCGGGATTTCATTTGGACAGCGGAGAGGACTTCATCACGGAGCCGTGGAGGTGGAGGACCGGATCTACAAAGGTTGTATTTCCGTTCACTTAGTTAATTTGTTAACTAGTTACTTTCATCGCCTAGAATTCTAGTTAACGATCCGTAGCCTAGGGTTTCTCGGCACCGTAATTTTTGAAATTGGCATGGTTGATGCCTTGTGAGACCTCTTGAGTGTGCCTAGGAACCCTACACTTTATAAACCCATGGTTTGTGCTCAGTAGAATTGGATGGAAACTTGATGCTTTATATCACATCAATACCTTTTGCTTTCACACCCACTTGTGGTACCACTTGCACAATTGATTATTTGTATGTGCCCACTTGTGCCATAGGCAGCCCCTCCTTGGTCTATGTTCCAAAAAGCAAGTGTCACACATGTAATGTGTTGGACCAAAATTGTGTACACTTGCTTATTTGCAAAAAAACTTTTTGGACATCGATCGGTTTTCTGTTCTGATTGCAGTGTCGGCTTACAAATGTCATATTCGTGACTTTGAGTATGTTTTCCAGTGTTTTATCACGAATACCTGTAATCTGTATTTACTGAGTAGACACTGGTTAATAGTACCGATATATAACAAAATAGATAATGAATGAGTGGTATTAAAATGCAGTTTTCTGTGATGAACACATATATCCATGAAGTACGATGTATGCAACATAGAACAGTAATGTGAGCATATCAAGGGAAAACCGCACTTTTTAAATATATTGAGTTTCAAAGGTATCTTGCAGTTTCCCAAATCCACGAAATCGAAATAAAACATCATATGAGAGTATAATATTACTATAGCAACGTATGTATGTATGCATGTATGTATGTATGAATGATGCAATTCATAATGCGCAATAGAATAAAAATAAATGTCTAACTGTTAATAATGGATGCAGTACAATATATTTATCCATGGAAAATTCTGTAGTGTGCGTGTCATGGCAAATACTATATTGAGCGTGTCATGGCAATTGTTATAGTGAGCGTGTCATGGCAATTACTAACGGTGTGTGTGTGTCATACAATTCAGTGCTCGTGCAACATGAACCGTTACTAATGGTGCGGTGTCCAATTAATACTATGGCAATGTACAACAGGTAATAGGATGTGCAAAATGGTGCTCATGCGCAATCAATATATATACATATAAGCGTAAGGTTATATCACTGAATCTAGCCTTCGGAGCTTAACGTCATACATGCGATTCCCTCGTAGATGTTAAATCTACTCATCGGACGATCTCGAGCTATGTGAATTCTATCACCTCTTTCCCCTTCCTAGCAGTGTCTGAAATCCCCGCAAAAGATCCTAATATTACACAAAACTATAACATAAGAAATTAGTAAACTTACGATAAAACACGAACACAAACGATAACTAATGAATCGACTCCTACAAGCTACCAAGTGTTAGCTTAGAGGCTAGACGTGTGAAGCGACAACCTAACCCAACCTACGGCTGTTAATGTACGAACACCTAAACAATGTCGGATAACACTGTATCGCACGATATCGGAACGTAAGAATTAGCTAAACAACCCCAGATTTTGTCTAAGATCATAAAGGAAAAAGGTATACCAAATACCATGAATAACCTACAGAGAGCTACCCACCAAAAACCAACATCCCAAGCCTAAAAAAGAATTGGCGGCGCCGGCCATACAAGGAATCTCGCCGGGCCAAAAAAGGTGGGTTGGGTCCGGGTTTCTGAAGTATCTTTAGGGCTCTAACATCAATCTACTGTGTTGTTAGATTTTATAGCAGGTCGACGTAATAATAGCAGATTCATAGAGACTCAAAACATAACAAAAATACGATATTTAACATAAAACTATAACTTTAAGGTATCTAATTGAAACTATTTAACAAAACAACTTCCTTAGAGCCTAACAATAAGTTTAACATCAATACCTCACCAAGACTTGAGAAAAACCCTAGCTTTCCAACCTCCAAGTTACCATAAGAGGGTTAAACATGATTTGTTAAGGGTTTAGTGAGGTTTGATGAAGATTTAGGCTAAAAGTTTGTGGGAAAAAGTGGATCAAGTGAAGAACTTGGTGAAGGATAAGAACAAGAAAAGGAGAGAGTGAGGTGAAGAAATAAGAGAGTGAGAGTGTCACAACCCGAATATGGAACGTGACTGGCACTTAAATCACCCAATGTCTAAAGGCGTAACATAGTTCTAATATGCCAAAACCCAGAATCTAAACCGTGAAAATGAATAGATTGATTAAAAAATACTTGTTTTGAAAGGTTGATTTTAACAAATAGAGTTACATCAAAATCATTTAAAAACATCAAATTTTCTGAAAATTTCGGCAAAGTTTCCTTTGTAAAAACTTATCCCAAACCGATACATGCATGAATATATATAAGCAATAATGAAAAGGCATCCCCAAGCTAGAGCTAGCTCTTTGCCGAATGGCGGAACACAACCACATGCAAGATATATCATAATAATATGAAAAACCATATAAAAGCAAGAATCAGAAAAGCATAAAGTCGGCACACACGAGCTTGACACCAGATATCAAAAATAATACAAGCCTCACAGTTTCATAGTCTAGGTCCAATATACAAATGGTGGATGGAGTGTACTAGATAAAAAAAGTAAATATACATGGTCGGAACAAAAGAATATCCTCACAAAACCCACCTACAAGTAAAGCCCTCAAGAGTCAGAGCAAGCGAAAGTAAAAGAAGTAGCAGTGCGTCCGCCGTGACTATGCTGACGAGTCGGTCCTGCAAGACACTGTGACACAACGGGGGTGAGTTGCCAACTCGTGAATAGTAAATAACATCTAATGAGACAATCGCAAGCATGCATGCAAATGCGTCGAAAAACTATGTACAAACTATAATGCGATGTACTAATATGAATGCGACATGAATGAATGATCAAATATGAAATCTGGATATATCTGTTATGAGAAAATCTGAGTTTTATCTTAGTAAATTTTTAGTACAGTAAAACCAAGTGTCATCAAATAGAAACATCAGAATCCCGTATTAAGCACGACACTCAATATCTAGAGTGCCGTCTCTCAGATCGGCCCTCAATCTATCTGAATCACATGACTCCGGTCGGTATCCTCCAGATCTCCACCGGGCCAATAATAACCGGTAGGTAGTGCTCCCCTGCCGGGCTCAACGTCTCTCTATACGGCTTTCTTTCTCCGAGGTACCTCACCGAGTCCACTATGTACCCGCAGACAGTGACTCCCCTCTCTTTGAATCGGGTATATATACATACGTGGCTCAAGAACTGAGAAAACTCATGGTGGACACCACACACATCATATCACGAGAAAGCCTCAAATTTCCATTTTTAAAATGATAATAAGTTTATAAAATCTCTTTTACGGTTTTCCCAAATCCAGAAATCTTATTAATACGGAAATCTCCAGGAAGAATCACAATATATGCATATATCGATAATGATGAATGTCCATGATATCAATATGATGCAATGAGATGAGTGACTTGAAACCACATATCAATAGTGATGCAATGCTCAAATACTGATTTTTAAGCAAGTTCTATAGTGTTCGTGACATATCAATTACCAATGGCGTATGTGTTCACATATAGTGGTGCACGTGCGGTATGAACCATTGGTAAGGTGCAGGTGTCCTAGGTGATAATATCAATGTGCATGATGATGCAATGCTACAGGAATATGATATACGCATATGAATACAAGAATTATAAATAAATCCTAACTATCAGGCGCTTTATGCCATCCATGCGATTCCCCTATAGATGTGTACATCTATTCACCGGACCTCTCGGCTAATCGAATCCGACCACCGCCTTTCCTTTCTTTTCCGCATCCGACGTCTCCTCAACCGACACTAGAATCGCACAATATCATTAGATAAGGCTAAACATCCGATATAAAATGAAGACAAAACGATACGAAGGAACTAACGCTCACAAGTTAAACACGTGTGCACTTGGTGCACAAATCGCGCGTGATATCGTCGCAAACCACACCTAGGGGTTATTATGCATAGCAAACGCCAAAGCAAGGATTGAAACGTACGTATTGCATATTAATCAAACACTCACATAAAAGGAAAATGGTCCCAAATTTTATCTACACATAAACTAGGAAAAAAAATTATACTAAACATCCCAAAAACCCAACACTTAAATCTACAGGAGAGCCAGCGACGCCGGGAATATTGCAAATCTCGCCGGTCGAAGAGGGTGATTTTGGGTCCGGGTTTCTAAGGTAAACTCAGGGCTCTAATACCATACTACTGTATTGTTTGATTAAATTATAGAACAGTGAAACGGTAGCAGATCACGGATAACACTAAACTTACTAAAAACCGTATTTAAACACTAATTTAAAAAAATTTGGTGTTTTAGTGCAATCTTGGAGGATTAGTAAGATTATTAGATGTTAAACTAAACTTAGCTACTCTAATAAGTCATTAAAACCCTAAACTTATCCTAACCCTTTCTTTAAAATCTAAACCCGCATTAAAACTACCTAAACACCTAATTAAGATCAGATTAAGGCAAGGATTTTGCAACACAAACTAAGATTGGTTTCATACCTCAAGAATTAATAGAAAGAGACCCTACAAGATAAGATTTGCCATCCAAAATGAAGACTTTTCTCAAGAACTCTTAAAGAGGTTTGAAATTTGGATTTTTGAAGTGATTTGTATAAGGATTAGTGTTGATTTCTTGGAGGGTTATTGTGAGGTAGTAAGAGGTTTAGCAAGGGAAAAGGGAGAAGAAGAAGAATCTAGAGAGTTTGGGAGAGAGAGAAGTAGCCATGGCTTGCATTTAATGCACCATGCCTCAATAGTATAATTCTCATTTTTAATTTATCTTTTTATCAAAATTCTAGAACCATCTACAAATTGAATGAAAAGAGCTTGCAACAAAATGTGCTTATGTGTCACGACCCGAAGGTGTGGATCGTGACTGGCACTTAAATCACGCAACGTCTAGAGGTGTAACGTAATCTAAGTAAGCCAAAGCCCAGAAATCTAAACCGTTTAAAGAGATAGAGTGAAGAAATACTTGTTTTAAAAGGTGATTTTAACAAAATAAAGTCACATTAAACATTTTTAAAGTAACATGTTTTCCCGAAAATTTCGGCAAAGTTTCCTTTGTAAAAACTGGCCCCAAACGGGTACAAAACATGAATAAGTATAAGCAATAATAAAAAGACATCCCCAAGCTTGAGCTAGCTCTTCGCCGAATGGCAGAACACAACCACATGCAAGAAACTTCATAATAGTGTGAAATAAGCATATAAAAGCAAGAAATAAGAATGCACCACGTCGTCTCGCATGAGCTTGACACCAGAGAACAATATATACAGATCTCACTATCCAGTCTCTAGGTCACATATACACATGGTCGATGGAGTGTACTAGATACAAAATAAATATACATGGTGGAAACAAAAGAATATCTTCCCAAAAACCCATCTATGCACAAGTCCTCAAGTCGAAGCAAAAGGAAGCAGAAGAAGAAGTATGCATGCTGCTATTATGCTGACGGGTTGGTCCTGTAAGACACTGTGGCACAACGAGGATCAGTTGTAAGTGCACGGCAGCGCCCCGGCAGTCTGAACGAGGCCAAAATGCGGAATACAAAAACTTTTCTATAAACTAGAACTGGTGCTACCGTGGACTTTTAAACCCGGATCGGGCCATTAACCTACTCCTAGCTAACTAGAGAAGGGGTAGAGAGATATACCGAGCGATCCGTGTCCTTCGGTCTTCTCGTCGTCATCCCGATCTCCCCGCGGAATCTCCGGTCTTCATCTCCTCGTCAGAAGGGCACCACATCGCCAGGTTCTTTTACGGGCTCCCAGCTTTGGACCGAGGAAACTCGGGCACGAAGTTGGCGAGTCGACGTGTCCAAGAGTGCTGTAGGTTATATGTAGATCACCATGTCTCTAAAGGGTTATGAAGTTGCCATTTTTGGTGGAGGAATGAGATGTAAACTTTTTGAGATGAACTTAAGAATTTTTAGCAAGCAAATGAGACTCTTTTTCACCACCCAAAAACTGGACAGCCCACTCTTCTTGTGGCCGGCCATCTCATGAAGAGAGGAGGGAGAAAAGTCAAGGGGGTAAGCACAAGCTAGTGCAAGGTGACCATAAGAAAAGGTGGGTAATGATGATAAAAAATGATCACAAACAAGTCTCCACTCCATCACCTAATCATATCCCATCTCCAAAACGTCAAGCAATGATGAACATAAGAAGTCAAGGAATGTTAGAACCATCATGATACAACTACTTGCAAAAACCACCCTTCACAATGCTAATTTGCACATTTGCATATAAGCCCCTCCACACTAATTTTCAGCCAAAGAAAGAAACAAAGGAAAATGGCCGAAACGGAATGCAAACTGGCAACTTCAGAAAAACGATCCCGTAATAAATTACAGGAAAACCCCGCGACTGTATATACATACCCGCATTTGTATTCCGATCGAATACAAATGCAATGAGACAAAATCTACACTGTACAATACTAGGATCCGGCTTAAACCAAAACCCGCTAGTATTATCCGTCCGATCATGATCCGTACAATACCGCACGTATATGATTGAACCCTACCATATCTCCATACGGCCTCTACAGCGTTTCGCCCGAAACTTGAGAAACTGTCTGTGGGGGACTCTAAAGACTTGTCAATCCTTTGGCTGTGGATTTAACCACTAGAACGTCAGAGGTATTAGCCATACGTAACGGGCTACCAGGTATTGACCAAAAGGGACGGCGATGAGCGAACTCATCCTGACACCCTACTGAGCCTGTCAGTGACAATATCCGTACAGTCCGGTCCATTCATCTATGAGCATCGCATGGCGGGCCTAGGGGGTTGGTAAAAGTCAGACCCCCAAAAGCGGTACAAGTCGTGTCGGAGTGTAGCCCAGAACACTCTGAGATACTACTGGAATACCAACCACTAAATCTCATGCCTTGGCCAAGGACTTCGTGTAATGGCTCTCCTAGACACAGCGCGACCTCACCCCCAATACCGGGAGAGACGAACCCCTGAAGATCCGCTCACTGCCTCCATGTGGCTCGGGACTGTACCCAACTAAAACCTGTTTGCACGACTCCTTTGAGCGTGGTAGGGTAGTAATCAAAGTACAGTGGGAACTCACACGAGACAAATGACGATCTCAGGTCGATGAACTAACCTGTACACATGTCACCAGGGAACTGCTATCTGACGTCTGGTAAAAGACCAACTAGCATGCTCCCGGCGAGTCCTGTCCGGTGTACTCATAACCCAATGAGCACATGTATACATCTTAGGTGAACCAACTGACACCAGTGGCTTATGAGACCGGCCACCGCCCCTCGTCGGGGTCTCGACTGTATACACTAGTCTACTCTGGAGTATCGATGCCCTGTCTCGAAACTTGCACGACTAGGGACCTTTTAAGGATGTGCTTATAGACCCCAGCTCCCACGTATATGATCGCCATCATACTTCTGGTAGTCAGGCAAGAATCCTAAGGGCTCTATCAACGTGCAATAGTGACCTGTAAGGTCACCTGAAACAGTACACGATGATAAAGATAAACCGATAGCATACTATCATCTTGAGTAAGACTGTCCTACCGGCATAGGTCCTCCCTCAATCATTGCAATCACGTGCCTGTGATCCAATAATTGACTCTGAGGGCACTATCTCCAACAATCTCCCACTTGCACTTAAGGCTAATTATTGCGATGTCGCATACTCACAACCCGTGTGATACCGAACACCTAACTCCTCTACTAATCAGTCTCACAAAACCCGTTTGCGAAACTAATGCGTTCGAGGAATAGCCTCAGTGAGTGGATCCGCTCCAATGTTTCTTTCTATGTCTCTCTTTATATCAAGTTCGCATAGAAAGCCATATCCCGAAATGAGCAATACCTGTCTTAGAATATGTCTGCATATCTGATGGGACCTAGTTCATAAATGAACTCCAAATCCAAACTTCTTAGACTTTATCGTCAACTGAACTTAATCAGTATCCTGCGCCATGCCTCCCTCAGTATCCGCTTGGACCACCAGTCCAAAATACTGCCCCTCGTCAGAGGGAAAACTATAATTCTGACAGTCATTCTGTCATCTAGGTCACCTTGGAAGCCTGGAATGATAACTGTCTCCCGAATGAGGCTGTCATTATCATATCCCTAGAACATCCACTTATGTTCTATAACTGCTTCCGATCGTTTCTCCAGGATTGGATTAATATCAACTTATTGCATCTACTGTAAAAACAACATCTGGTGTGGTACTTGACATCTCATGATTGACTCAATTGCCTAAGCAAGTGATCCGCCAATCATGCACATCCCTCTCCCCTTTAGTCTGTAAGACACCTTTAGAGAGAGTGACTCCATCACCTGCAGGTACACTACCGTGCCAAGAGTCATCCATTCTAAAGCACCTTTAGAATGCTGTCTAAGTACCAGATTGGGAAACTACCAAAATCTAGATCTAAAACCATAGATCTAGTAATCAGAATGTCTGATATTATATCTATATCCTTTGTGGAGAAACCACTATGTGACAACCAAACCATAATCGACCGTAGTATAGGAACATCACTTCCTACTCTGTGTATGTCATCCAATTACCAGGACATCACACCCTGCTACCTTCTTAACAGATCCATCCCCTATTCTGATGAAGTCAAACCTATGACTGTCACATCAGAAATAAATGATATACCTCCGCTATTTCTGGTTTAGTCTATAAATAGACATAAGTGTTCAGTTGATAAAATTGCACATTTGTTATTACATTTTTCCTACTATTTCCATATTTAAAAAGTTCTTTATTATAATATATCATACATATGAGGGTTTATTTGTAAAAATACTATTTTCCATGTGTTGATATATTATAATTAGAACTTGGTAAGAAAATGTATGCAAATATTATCATTGACCAAATCCTAGTAGAACAAAGTCTACTAAATATTATTTGAGTTGTTGTGCAGAATTTTTCCAAGTTGTTGTGTAAAATTTTTCCAAGAAATAAAGTTGTTAAAGATAACTAGCCTGATTAAGAAAGCAAAACTTGGAGATCAAGTCTGGCAGCAACTACGAGAAGATTTCAAAGATCCAAAGATTCCAGAGAACACCACATGTCACATAGAGGAAGCCCCAATAAATGATCAAAGGCCAAGATCATATGGCCGCGGATCCGCGGCCATACCCCCCTTGGGCCGCGGATCCGCGGCAAGATTTATGAGTTAGGGGCTGCGCAATTTGTGGGAGATTCTCTACTACTATTTACTTAATTTGGAAGCAAAGGTTTCTGGCTTTGGACTATAAATATGGACCGAGAGCCTCTTGGAAAAATTATCAAGTCGACGCGATCACGAAGTCCAAGACGGCTCACGCATCCAGGCTGATCATCAACTGTTCGTCTACCTCCTTAGAAGAGATCGAGAAGCAATTAGTACTTGTAATCATTTTCTAAGGAATCAAAGTGTAATGTATATTGTTGATTAATAAAGATAGCTTTCTTTTTCTTATTCTATTTCTTAGTAGTTTAATTATGCAATTTCTCTCCATCTCTTTTTCTCCAAACATGCGCGAGTAATTCTCCGCTTGTTAGGGTTTGTAGGATTAGGGTAGGCTAATGGATGATAAACATCCCTAAACCCCTTTTAAGTCCTATAAAGTTTATGAACTTTATCAAAAGAATCATTAACATCCTAATCGGGCGCGCTAACAATTCTTTGTTAGTTCCGACCGCGATTAGAGATTAGATTAATGATTGTTTTGGTAAAGGCTAGATATGAACGGAGTTCCGTGTCGAGATAAGGGTTAAGAGTGGGATTCCTTTTCCCTCCAGAAACCCTAATCTACACGCATCACCGTCGTTCTAGTTTTAAATCTATTAAAGGATAAAAAGGGTAACTTTTAATTAATCATCCATTACTACTAAATCCTAACGAACCCTACAAGCCCTCTTATTATATTAGCTACATCCCTAAAATATTCTAGATCTATATATTTTGCATTCTTGCTTAACGTAGATCTAGAAACCATTCTACAACATTCTTATTTCTTCCCCCTTTCTCAACACATCTAAAGTAAGAGTAAAAGATTCAACGTTTCCCTGAGGACGACCCGTACTCATCTCGGTCTAGCTACACGCGACACCGTTATTGATTGCGGTTATTCTACAAACACTTTTTCGTACCAATCAAATGGCGCCGTTGCCGGGGATACGTGCGTAATTTTTTATTCTTACTATTTGTGTTGAATTCTTACTTGATACATATCTATAATTAAAACAAAACTGTAAATTGCATATTTAACGATTTGTGCGTGAATTTTTGCAAGGAGATCTGGAGTCACAAAATTAAGGAAAACAGAAGACAAAGACATTCTTAGAGATCCAGAGGAGCACAGAAGGGCACAGAAAAAATTTCATCAACAGATCCTTCTCTCCTGCGGCGGAACCGCGGCAAAGGAGGGCATCTGCGGCGGAAGCGCGGTGCAATTGGAGGATCTAGGGTTCACACTTCTCTGGTATCTTTTTCAACTCCTTCTCTCTCCTCTCAAATCCAATAAAATCTATTTTCTGCAGGATTCTTTGCAAAATAGCGCCGCTCAAAAATCTTTTTGCAAAAGTTTTGTGATTGGTTTTGTTTTGCATATTTTAATACGGACTTTAAGGGGAAAAGACCAAATCAAGATTAGGTGGGGATTTCATCACCCTTTCTAAGCCCCATAAATCACAAACCGAGCATCTAGATCAACCCTTCATTAATTTAAAAAATATCTAGACCAGACTCTAAGGACTGTCGCGCTCAATAAGGACAGAGGAAGGTCGTGGGTAATCTATCGCTTATCCGCATTACTTTTATAGTGTCTAGGCAAGTATGTCAAAGGCTAGTGGTTTTTAATTAGGCCCACTACTGTGGTTCCTTCCCACATACCTGGCACTTACCTGGCTACAAGGGTAGTATGGAGGCGGTAGAGGATTGATCCTGCGGCTTGTCCTTTGGAAGTCTAGGAGCGGTCTAGAGATTAGACCTAGGTGACCTTAGTTCTAGGGTTGCTTGTGCATCTTAGGGTGATTTGTCTTGAGTCCCACTTTTTTCAAAACAAACCAATTTTATAATCACACACACGCTGCCACTTGCACTAAACCCGCTTAGTGCATTCTCGGCTGGATACGGGATCCTAGTACCCGTCTTGTCCGTGTTCCTGCTATCGACGCCGAAGTCGGTACTTCTTCATCTTCTTTTCTCCCACCACACACCACGACCGAGATGGACGGCACTCCATCAGAATACAACACCACGCTGCCACCGCCCGTAGGTGCGCAGAATCCACCGTGCATCTCTCTCTAAGAGAGATGCTATCCTATCCGTGGTCCTCTTCCCACTTGTCTATCTCTTCCACCAGCTAACGGGGATAATTTCTAAATTAAACCCCACTACATCAATCTGCTGCCCAAATTTCACGGGCTTGAGTCGGAAGACGCGTACATTTTCATCATCAAATTCGAAAACGTATGCGCAATGATGGGTACTTCACATTTGACTATCGATGCTATGCGCTTGCGTCTTCTCCCATTCATACTGTGCGATTTGACAGAAAAATGGCTTTATAATATTGCCGCACACTCTATCACTAATTGGGATGAATTCGTCATAGCATTTCTTAAGAAGTTTTACCCAAACCACATGACTGCCCATATTAGGAGCGAGATCAACCAGTTCACCCAGCTTCCCAATGAACCATTTTGGAAGTGCTTTGAACGTTTCAAGGATCTGCTTGTCCAATGTCCTCATCATGGAATACAAAGATGGGATTTATGTTAGATTATATATGAGGGCATTAATCCAGCGACAAAGCAGATGTTTGAAACAATGTGTCAATGCAATTTCATGTCTAAAGATGACGGTGAAGCATGGAAATATCTGGAAGATCTCGCAGAAAACACTTTGCAGAGGGAAAGCGTAAGACCACCTTCATCTAGGGGAGGTATTCACCAGCTCGATGTTTCCATCGCAGTAAAAGCCGAAATGGCAGCGATACAGAAGAAACTCGACGCTATTGAGAACAAGTTCTTATCATTCTCCCTAAATCAGGCCACGCTTCCTAAGACCGTCTGTGATTGCTGTTCGGATCCTTCACACTTAACGAAAGAATGTCCTATGAATGCATCGTTTCAAACTAATGCTGCTTTTCAGCAGCGACCTAGAAACGATACTTATTCTTCCACGTACAATCAAGGATGGAGGAATCATCCTAATTTTGCTTGGAATCAAAACCAACAAAGCAATTATCAAAGACTTCCTCCACAGCAACCACAACCACAGAATCAGCCACCCTTTCAGTCACAAAATTTCCAAAATCCGGCCAACACTTCTACACCATATGTGGCCAGTACTGAAAACTCTTCACTCGCACAAACTTTGGATATGTTTATGAAACATTCCATGCAATTGTCGGCTGAGATAAGTCTTCTATTGATACCATACAGAAAGACTCTGCCTCCCATGGCGAGAGTATTAAATCAATAGAAAACCAACTTGCACAGTTGAACGCCGCAATGAGTGCGAGAGAGAAAGGGAAACTCCCATCGCAACCCATACCTAATCCTGGCCACTCACAAAGTTATAATGTGAGTGCTGTTACCACGTTGAGATCGGGAAAAGTGCTGAATAACCGAGTGGGTGAGCAATATGATGATAGTGACACCAATGATACCCCAGCTTCTTCTTCTTCCCCTAATTCGTCTAGTCTCCCACCTTCATCCGAGCCTATTCTCCGTTTTCCCCAAGGCTCGAACCCTTCGCCCATTTCCTCGAATCTACCTAAAACGATCCCCACTCCAATTCTGGGATCCACTCCATCCCCACAATCCTCTCCAATGTTGGACCAAACCTTATTGATAAAGCACTTTATCCAAACAGGTTAAGGGGCAACAGACCAAGTCCACAAATGGAGAAGATTATGGAAATTTTTAAGCAAGTTAACATAAACATTCATCTCCTAGATGCTATTCAACAAGTTCCGTCATATGCGAAATCCTAAAGGACTTGTGCACTAGGAAGAGAAAAGTTCAAGTACCTAAAAAAGTTTTCCTTGCGAGTAATGTGAGCACTGCTTTTACACAACAACTACCCAAGAAACGAAAGGACCCCGGAAGTCTTACAATTTCTATTTCTATTGGGGGTAAAAATATCAATCGTGCTCTACTCGATTTAGGTGCTAGTGTTAACTTGCTTCCGTATTCTGTTTATGAGCAATTAGGGATCGGAGAGTTAAAACCTGCGCATTGCACTCTTCAGATGGCCGATCGATCTATCACCCAACCTAGGGGTGAGCTAGAGGATGTGTTAATCAAAGTCGGGGAATTCATATTCCCTGTGGACTTTATCGTTATAGATACACAACCTGTGGCGAACCCACGCAATCAAATTCCGGTGATACTCGGTCGACCCTTTTTGGCCACTTCGAACGCAGTAATCAATTGTAGAAACGGCTCTATGACCCTATCCTTTGGAAAGAAGTCAATTGAGCTTAACATTTACAAGTTGGGAAGTGAACCCTCCGAACCCTATGCTCATGTGTGTTCTGTCGAATTAATGGATGTCGACAGCAGCGAATTTGATCAGCCTCATAATTCTGACCTTTTTCATATGTTGTTGTTTGACCCAACCATGTATTATACATACACAGACTCTTCCACCGAGTTGTCCGGGTCAACATCTAACGCTGATGAGGAACTTTTTATAGAGTCTGACGATTACCCTGTTTATCCTGATGACATTATTCTTCGGGGTATCGATGAAAGCTTTGAGGAAATTTTCGCTGATGAACTCGCATTTTTACAAGACACGGGTGTTGAGATGAATCAACTCAAAGACAAAGAAATTGAACCTCCACCCCTTCTTCTGGATAATCATGATAATGCGAGTAATCCATCATTACTATCACTGTGTCGTCTCTCCAAATTGAGACGCAATCCTTTTCCATTACACCTCTTATCACCTCCCCACTTCTTCACGTCGAAAGGCGACATGTTTTTCCACCAACCTTGGTGCTTCATCGATAAATTTTTTTGAATGGTTGGTGTTGAATTTTGGTCTTTGCAAAGCTTGGCATTGACCAATAACCCTGACCCCGTCGTGTGATTTTAAAAGATTAACATAGTTTAACTCAAGTTTGGAGGGGGGATATTTTGGCTCTTGAAAGAAAATGATTTTTACAAAATTGTGAGCCAAAAATAAGTTTGGGGGAGGATTTTCACTTTCATATATTCTTGCCCCCATTAATAATTTCCTCCCAAGTCTACAGGTTTTTGAGCTTAACGGATGACATCAGTGAGGACACTGCTGTAAATAGGTTTGGGGGAGGTTTGTGCTTATTTACACATCAATTTGCATCATACTTTGCATAAGCACAACGTTTTCAAAAATTTTAAAAAAAAATTCTTTTATAACAAAAGAGTAGAAAGTGAAAAATTACATCCAAAAGATAGGAATAGTTTAAGAAAACCAAGAAAATTAGAAGTTTTCTTAAACGAACTAGTAATAAGTAGTTATGAGCTGTTGTCCCAAGGGTTAGTAAGATGAAGGGAGTCACTAATCTGAGGATAAAAATAAGTCTGAAAAATAGTTTCTATTTTGGAAGCCAAACATTTGAATGTTGATACCCTACTATATGCACTTACACACGTCTTGAAACTCGGGATAGTAGAGGATACCTTGAAATTCTCTTGTCTAAAAGCCAGAGTATGAAGGAAATAAAAAATGAAGAAAATATAAAAATGGTGAAAAGAAAAATGAACACTGGTTTTGTTATCGCCAAGGCAGCAATAAAAAATATAGCGAGGGTGCTTCATCACCTAGTGCCTTAGACTAACTGGTCTGGGAGTCACTGCTAAGCCTTAGGTGGTGCAAGACGAGGAAAATAATATCACCTAATCAGCAAGCACATAAATAATCGGTCGGTTAGTACCTCAAGAAGTATTAACGATCGCATGAAAATGTGTGAGCAAATCTAAATATTCATCAAATTAAAAAGTACTGAGGTAGATGGACAAGAGTATGATAGCTTGAATTGAATTCTCCGAGTGTAGGGATGTCCATTACACACACGTAGGGGTATATGATCGATGTTTGGATGAAAGATAGGAATGAAGAATAAAGATGATATTTTATTGAGGGATAATGTGATTTCTAACATCTTTTCATGACTATTAAGATAGGGCTCATAACAACTGAAAAACTAGTGTAGTTGGAAACTCTAAATTTTCAAAGTCTTTCTTTTATGGTTCTTATCTTTATATGTAAATTTCACCATCTCTCTTTTATTATGGGATTTTGTGGGTGTAATCCGCTGAAAACCCTCAGGAGACAACACTCCTCCTACTAGGGACACCTAGAGGTTTAACGGCTTGTTGCACGTGCTCAGTGCAATCGTGTTTGCCTACGAAAGTGTGCTTTGTTTTCTCCTTTCTTTGTCTCCTTCTCTTGAATAAACTAGTTTGCTCGGGACGATCAAAGATAAGTTTGGGGGTATTTGTTCAGTTGATAAAACTGCACATTTGTTATTACATTTTTCCTACTATTTCCATATTTAAAAAGGTCTTTATTATAATATATCATACATATGAGGGTTTATTTGTAAAAATACTATTTTCCATGTGTTGATATATTATAATTAGAATTTGGTAAGGAAATGTATGCAAATAATATCATTGGCTAAATCCTAGTAGAACAAAATCTACTAATTATTATTTGAGTTGTTGTGCAGAATTTTTCCAAGTTGTTGTGCAGAATTTTTCCAAGAAATAAAGTTGTTAAAGAAAACTTGCCTAATTAAAAAAGCAAAACTTGGAGATCAAGTCTGGCAGCAACTACGAGAAGATTTCAAAGATCCAAAGATTCCAGAGAACACCACATGTCACATAGAGGATGTAAGTGCACGGCGGCGCCCCGGCCGTCAATCCGACGGCCAAATGCGGAAGCGGTGATAAACTTTAATTTTTCTTGAACTGGCAAACCGCCGCGCACTAATACCCGGATCGAACCATTAATTAGTCCTAGCTTACTACAAGAAAGGGAATAGAGATATACCGACGATCCAAGTCCTCCGGTCTTCTCGTCATCGTCCCGATCTCCTGCGGAATGTCCCGTCTCCTCCTCGTCGCCGGAAGTGCACCACATCGCCTACTTCTTTTACGGGCTCCCACCTCAATGCCGAGGCAACTCGGGCATGAAGCCGGCTGCTCGACGTGCCCAAGGTTCGCTGTAGAATATCTAGAGAAGAAGTCTCATTTGGGGTTGTAGGAATTGCCTTTTGTGGAGGAATTGAAGTGAACTTTTGGAGAGGGAGTTGTAGGGATTTCTCAAAGCTTAAGATACAAAAAAACCACCTCAATGAAATGAATCCCATCCACCATCTAGGAATGGCCGCCCCCCCCTTTTGTGTGATTGGAGAGAGAGTGAACAAAGACAAGGGGGTGGGTGGAAAGTGAGTGATGATGAAAAGTCAAATGATCACAAGGAAATCCACACTCCATCAACAACATCAACTCAACAAAGTCAAGCCATCATGATAGCTAGAAGTCAAGGTCAATGAGAGACTATCATGATACAACAATAAGCAAAGACCCCCTCCACAAATACTTATTTGCAACAATGCAAATAAGCCCTCCTCCACCAATCTTCGGCCAATGAACGATACAAAGGAAATTGGCCGAAACGGAAAGCAAACTGGCAACTCCAGAAAACTGGTCCCATAATAAATTACAGGAAAACCCCGATACTGTGTATACACACCCGCATTTGTATTCCGACCGAAATACAAATGCAATGAGACAAAATCTACACTGTACTATACTAGGATCCGGCTTATACCAAAACCGGCTAGTAATATCCGTTCGATCCTGATCCGTGCAATACCGCACGTATCTGATCGAACCCTGCCATATATCCATACGGCCTATAGTACAAACTGTCCGATCCTGATTCGTGCAATACCGCACGTATCTGATTGGACCTTGCCATATCTCCATACGGCCTCTACAACCTTTCGCCCGAAAGCTGAGTAACTGAATGTGGGGGACTCTAAAGACTCGTCAACACCTTGGTTGTGGATTTAACCACTAGCACGTCAGAGGTATAAGCCAATACGTAACGGGCTACCAGGTATTGACTAAAAGGGACGTCTGTGAGCGAACTCAGCCTGACAACCCTACTGAGCCTGTCAGTGACAATATCCGTACAGTCCGGTCCGTTCGTCTATGAGCATCGCATGGCGGGCCTAGGGGGTTGGTAAAAGTCAGACCCCCAAAAGCGGTACAAGTCGTGTCGGAGTGTAGCCCAGAACACCCTGAGATACTACTGGAATACCTACCAGTAAATCTCCTTGCCTCGGCCGAGGGCTTCGTGTAATGGCTCTCCTAGACACAGCACGACCTCACCCCCAATACCGGGAGAGACGAACCCCTGAAGATGGGCTCACTGCCTCCATGTGGCTCGGGACTGTACCCAACTAAAACCTGTTTGCACGACTCCTTTTAGCCGTGGTAGGGTAGTAATCAAAGTACAGTGGGAACTCACACGAGACAAATGACGATCCCCAGGTCGATGAACTAACCTGTACACATGTCACCAGGGAACTGCCATCTGACGTCTGGTATATGACCAACTAGCATGTTCCCGGCGAGTCCTGTCCGGTGTACTCATAACCCAATGAGCACCTGTATACATCTTAGGTGATCCAACTGACACCAGTGGCTTGTGAGACCGGCCACCGCCCCTCGTCGGGATCTCGACTGTATACACTAGTCTACTCTGGAGTATCGATGCCCTGTCTCGAAACTCACACGACTAGGGACCATTTAAGGATGTGCTTATAGACCCCAGCTCCCACTTATATGATCGCCCTCATACTGCTGGTGGTCAAGCAAGAATCCTAGGGGCTCTATCAACGTGTAATAGCAACTTGTCAGGTCACCTAAAACAGTACACGATGATAAAGGTAAACCAGATAGCATACTATCATCTCGAGTAAGACTGTCCTACCGGGATAGGTCCTCCATCAATCATTGCAATCACGTGCCTGTGATCCAATAATTGACTCTGAGGGCACTATCTCCAACAATCTCCCACTTGCACTCAAGGCTAATTATTGCGATGTCGCATACTCACAGCCCGTGTGATACCGAACACCCAACTCCTCTACCAGTCAGTCTCACAAATCTCGTTTGCGAAACTATTGCGTTCGAGGAATAGCCTCAGTGAGTGGATCCGCTTTGTTGTTTCTTTCCATGTCTCTCTATATCTCAAGTTCGCGGAGAAACCCATCTCCCGAAATGAGCAATACCTGTCTTAGAATGTGTCTGGATGTCTGATGGGACATAGCTCATAAATGAACTCCAAATCCAAACATCTTAGACTGTATCGTCAACTGAACTTAATCAGTATCCTGCGCCATGCCACCCTTCAGTATTGCCTTGGACCACCTGTCCAAAATAATGCCCCTCATCAGAAGGAAAACTATAACTCTGACAACCTCCTTGTCGTCCATGTCACCTTGGAAGCCTGGAATGATAACTGTCTCCCGAATGAGGCTGTCGTTATCATATCCCTAGAACATCCACTTATGTTCTAAAACTGCTTCCGACCGTTTCTCCAGGATTGGATCAATGTCAACTTATTGGATCTAGTGCAAGAACAACATCTGGTGTGGTACTTGACATCTCATGATTGACTCAATCGCCTGAGCAAGTGATCTGCCAATCATGCACATCCCTCTCCCCTTTAGTCTGTAAGACACCTTTAGAGATGGTGACTCCATTACCTGCAGGTACACTACCGTGCCAAGAGTCGTCCATTCTAAATACTCTTAGAATGCTGTCTAAGTACCCAGATTGGGAAACCACCCAAATCTAGATCTAAAACCATAGATCTAGTAACCAGTATGTCTGATACAAAATCCATTTCCTTTGTGGAGAAACCACTGTGTGACGACCAAAGTATAACCGATTGTAGTATAGGAGTTTCCTTTCCTACTCTGTGTATGTCATCCAAATACCAGGATATCACACCCTACTACCTTCTCAACAGATCCATCTCCTATTCTGATGAAGTCAAACCCATGACTGTCACATCAGAAATAGATGATCTATCTCCGCTACATCTGCTTTAGTCTATAAATAGACATAAGCTATCTGTCCACCAATGCTTCCACTACTCCCACTGACTACGACAACCCTCTGGCAGAGTCATATAGACGTACACTTCTAAAACTAGTTCAGAACGACGCTATACTCATCCTCCCGCCGGGTCTCGCAGCCTGGAACAACAGCAATGGTAATTGTGGGTAAACAAGAACTTCCCTGTCACCGTCCTTGAGGCTACCGTAGTACCTCTCGGGTGCCTGAAGTTACCCACCATATCTGCGGAGTGGCCAATGGAATGTCAATCCAGATTGAATCTTTAGGTTCCTTATCAAATCTTCAGTAATCGTTTGTGGTTCTGGAATCACTTCCAGTTCTACCATACTCCCACTTACTGTTTTCTGAAAAAAAATCCATTTTTATTAAAACTGTGGCGAGTCTAGAACAATATTGCTATTGTTCATCCAGATGGTAGAAAGTCAACCCGCGTCATAGCCTGGGTCAACCCACAAACAGCTATTACAGAAACGTGCCTTGAGTTGTCCAGTGTCTGGTTTTAAGCATAAGCCGGACAACTCCCCATACCTTAACATCGTTAAGATATGAACTGTTCTATATCCCATATGGGACCAGAGGCACTGATTTAATTGAACCAGATTCAAATCATGCAACTGTCTCCAGTGCATGTCAACTAAATGGAAGGAGGCCGATCAGCGTTACTCAACTTAGGAATGCTTCCAATTATGAATAACCTGAAAGAGAAGCAATTTCTCTTAATCACTACTATCAACTGAATACTATATACAAGTATCTACATCTTCGATTACTTTGAAGAATCCCGATACTTGCTACACCTGGTTCTCTACTCTATTCAAATACCTATAACTTATCCAAATTCGGACCCTGTGTTTCCACGAAACACCTGTCTAAAAACTAGAGAAGTCATAAGTAAACCGAATATAGTACGAGGACCAACCCCTCTGTCCTGATGGACCCTGGACATCATACAATACTCTGTATAAGTCCTTTGAGTCTAATAACTCATTCACTGTGTGTCGTAGGTTGAAAACTGTACTTATGGTTAAGAAGAATTACACCGCTGTTTAATGCTCCTTACCTAACCATCCACTGATATAGGTAAATGTCACAGACATAATTTCAAAAAGGTATATCTCACTCTATGAAAATAGACGTACAGATATATCAATTTGAAATTGGTGCATGACAGCGGATATTCAAAACCAAACATTTGCCGTCCGGCAAACAACCCAGGTGACTTCCTCAAATATCACTGATTACAACGAATCCCGATATAATGAGGATGATCACCCAATTCCCAATAACTTACTCCCACTCATCATCTGTAAAACCATACAGATGTGAGAACCGTACCTGGTAAATACATACCCTGGAGCAAGTGTCTAATTAGGAAATCAGTTCTCTTTTAACAGTACTGAAACATTGAAATGTTTCGATGGGGTATCCTGGTATTCCTAGTAATGCCTCTTCCAGATTCACGACTGTAACCGTATAATTCTTTGCCACCTCTCCAAATCCCTTCATATGTCTTTAGTCATTACCTTCTGCACACCCCTTTAGGCCAAATGGTTTTCTTCCTTCCCTACCGTTCGGCACCAGCCTATGGTTTGGAAGAAGACTATCCAATAAGCATAATGGGTGTACTGTCCTAATCCTAGGAGCACTCGCAGTGCAAGAGAAGGTGAAGATAAAAGACAACCGAATGAACTTAATTCCTATTTCTCCTGAACCATAATCCATCCCCGAACTGGAACAAGTTCCTTTCGAGTTCGTATATAACCATACGATGGAGTATCCAATAAACTGTGGATCTTCGTAGTGATACGGAGCGTTCTGGAGAAATACTAAGGTGATTTAGGATTGGCGAAGGAATACTTGGTTTGGTCGTGAATATCTGTTGCATTTTACTTTGCCCTCTTACTAATCCCTTGCTTTGTCTTAACTTAATACTTTCTGCACACCATCGTTATGCTAATTGGTTTTCTTCATTCCCTACCGGTCGGCACCAGCCTAAGGATTGGAAGAAGACAATCCAATTTGCGTAATAGGTGTACTACCCCTAAACCAAGGAGTACTCACAACTTGAGAGAAGGTAAAAGGAAAAGGCAACTGAATAATCCTATCCGTTTTCTCCAGAACCGGAAACCATCCTCGAATAAATCCTTTCGAGTTCGTATCTAACCATACGATGGTTTTGTCCAATGGAAGTGGACGTTCGTAGTAATACGGGGTGTCCTGGAGAAAAGGGTAAAAGTAGGAGTGGCAATGAGGTTTGCAACTCTGACAATCCAAAAGCCGGTGTTAAGAAGGTTCGGTCAACTTGGTCACTGAGTCATAGTCTTAGGGTCAGGTCAATGGTCGCTGCCAAAGAGAGAGAGAAAAGAAACACTCAGCGTGCACTCTAACCTAGATCAGAATGGTTACCAATTTATCTAATCTGGAAACCTCCCACTGTTCCTCAAATTCTCCTCCAAACCTGAAAGAAGAATTAGTCGGGGTCACCCGAGGAGTAAACCAACTCATCAGTGGGAATCGGGATCCAACTATCATCACATGATAACGTGACGGAATCCGCTCACGCTACCACACTCCAGAAGGTATGCGCATATCTGGCAAGTTTCAGTTCTTTTGAAACTCCCGATGAGATTTCTGCCCCATGCTCTTATGACCTTGGCGAAGGTCAACAAATCATAAGTCACATGTCAAGTTCTACCCGTCATTATCCAGGTTAATTTGAATCCACCCGTACAAGCCCTTGACGAAGGTCAACAAGGCTATACGACTGTCCCAAACCAACGTATCTATCTATGCAGCAGAAAGGTAACAAGCAGCTACCATACACTATGCCTTGACGAAGGTCAACAAACATAGCATGAATACTACGTGCTACTCTTCTGAAACGACGGAGGGCTACGAATGGTTTCTGGCGAAAACCTTTAATGTAATGAACTTGATATCGTTGAAGGAACTGATAGCTTTTTAAAAATATAGTGACGAAAACCATTGCTAAAGAGGTCACTCCCGGTGAAGGGATCTCGGCTCTTTCCCCGTAGAATGAGGTGCAGGATATTCCAACTGAATACCACAGTGCCAAGCAAAAGTAATCGGCTATAGTGAAGTTAATGCCCTGACGCAAACTTTTTGTCCAAGGGGTCACTCCCGGTGAAGGGATCTCGGCCCTTGCCTCGTCGACTGAGGAGCAGGATATTCCAACTGAATACCACGATGCAAAACAAAAGTGAACGTCCTTGCAATAACAGCTTTTTGAAAAGTGTTCCAACAACATCAGATTAGGTTTGTTTTTAACTTGCATTGATCCGAATCAACGCAGTCCCATCAATTGATCACACCAAAAAGAATGAAAATATACTGATGTACGTATATGCCATCCGCATTCGCCACTGGGTCCCGTCATTACCCGTTAGGTTAGCTAACTAACGACAGAGCGGGGACTGGACTAGCGCGGATGCAAAACATATACAACATCTACTAATATATATACCAATATATTATATTCGCTCAAGGCGTGATAAAATGCAACATCACAGATATGTACAGCATCACAGAAACAATACAGATATCTGGGATCCCCGGGTTTCACAGAGCCGCTGAAACCCGACGTTCCCCTGGTCGTGTGGATAGCCTGCGCAATGAAATCCTAGACCCCTACGGGCGCGGCAAGTTACCCGCCAAAACCTGAAGCGAGGCAGCCCCCTTCAGCACCGTGAATGGACCACCCAGCACTTCACGGAATCCGGTAACTTGGGCACCCCTCCTGGGTCAACCTGTACCCCCTACGAGTGCGGCGAATAGCCCGCCAATCCTAGAGTGAAGCCCCCTCCCTCTCAATGCCATGAGATGCGGGCTTGTTGCCCTCTAGAACCCGGCTATCCGTGCACCCCTCCGCGGGGCAATCCTAGTACAGAAAGTAAAATATACATACAACGGGTACATCGACCGCAACCTGGTCGTGCCCCAAAATAATAATACAAACAGGCAGTGACGGCAGTCCACATGTCGGACGCTCGCCCCGCAATATCAAATGTACATAAGACAACCACAACTGTACTAGCATTGCATCCAGGCTATCCCCCACGACCGATCCGCAACATCACAGCAAAAACAAAACATCAACGTGAAAGTCACGTTCGCAAATCCGTCTAACCGGGCTATAGCAGTTAGACCGGATTTACCGATCAAGTGACATTCACGGTCGCAGATATAATGTAAATACTGTGAAATAATGTGTTTAAAATATCCGATCGATCAAAAATTAACAAGTGGGCCCCCAAGCAATACTGTAGCACTCACAGAAATTCTGGGCCCAATTTTAATATTCCAAAACCCCAATTTTCACCCCAGAAAGCCTCTGTAAAAATTTGGTGCAGTGAACCAAATAGTGTGCGGCGGAACCGCGGCCCAAGGGGGTGTTTGGCCGCGGTTCCGCGCTCCTACAGTGGAGACACTTCATCGAATTTTCACAGATCTCTTATATTTTCCAGTATATCAATTTTCTGTAACCTAAAAAAATTTTCGACACCAAAAAATTTCAACAGAAAACTGATGTGAACAAAAATGTAGATTTTGGAATTTTGGTCGTTCGGAAATGCAAAACACATTACACAAAGCTAGACTAAGTTAATGGCGAGGCTCTGATACCACTGTAAGTGCACGACGGCGCCCCGGCCGTCAATCCGACGGCCAAATGCGGAAGCGGTGATAAACTTTAATTTTTCTTGAACTGGCAAACCGCCGCGCACTAATACCCGGATCGAACCATTAATTAGTCCTAGCTTACTACAAGAAAGGGAATAGAGATATACCGACGATCTAAGTCCTCCGGTCTTCTCGTCATCGTCCCGATCTCCTGCGGAATGTCCCGTCTCCTCCTCGTCGCCGGAAGTGCACCACATCGCCTACTTCTTTTACGGGCTCCCACCTCAATGCCGAGGCAACTCGGGCACGAAGCCGGCTACTCGACGTGCCCAAGGTTCGCTGTAGAATATCTAGAGAAGAAGTCTCATTTGGGGTTGTAGGAATTGCCTTTTGTGGAGGAATTGAAGTGAACTTTTGGAGAGGGAGTTGTAGGGATTTCTCAAAGCTTAAGATACAAAAAAAACCACCTCAATGAAATGAATCCCATCCACCATCTAGGAATGGCCGCCCCCCCTTTTGTGTGATTGGAGAGAGAGTGAACAAAGACAAGGGGGTGGGTGGAAAGTGAGTGATGATGAAAAGTCAAATGATCACAAGGAAATCCACACTCCATCAACAACATCAACTCAACAAAGTCAAGCCATCATGATAGCTAGAAGTCAAGGTCAATGAGAGACTATCATGATACAACAATAAGCAAAGACCCCCTCCACAAATACTTATTTGCAACAATGCAAATAAGCCCTCCTCCACCAATCTTCGGCCAATGAACGATACAAAGGAAATTGGCCGAAACGGAAAGCAAACTGGCAACTCCAGAAAACTGGTCCCGTAATAAATTACAGGAAAACCCCGATACTGTGTATACACACCCGCATTTGTATTCCGACCGAAATACAAATGCAATGAGACAAAATCTACACTGTACTATACTAGGATCCGACTTATACCAAAACCGGCTAGTAATATCCGTTCGATCCTGATCCGTGCAATACCGCACGTATCTGATCGAACCCTGCCATATATCCATACGGCCTATAGTACAAACTGTCCGATCCTGATTCGTGCAATACCGCACGTATCTGATCGGACCTTGCCATATCTCCATACGGCCTCTACAACCTTTCGCCCGAAAGCTGAGTAACTGAATGTGGGGTACTCTAAAGACTCGTCAACACCTTGGTTGTGGATTTAACCACTAGCACGTCAGAGGTATAAGCCAATACGTAACGGGCTATCAGGTATTGACTAAAAGGGACGTCTGTGAGCGAACTCAGCCTGACAACCCTACTGAGCCTGTCAGTGACAATATCCGTACAGTCCGGTCCGTTCGTCTATGAGCATCGCATGGCGGGCCTAGGGGGTTGGTAAAAGTCAGACCCCCAAAAGCGGTACAAGTCGTGTCGGAGTGTAGCCCAGAACACCCTGAGATACTACTGGAATACCTACCAGTAAATCTCCTTGCCTCGGCCGAGGGCTTCGTGTAATGGCTCTCCTAGACACAGCACGACCTCACCCCTAATACCGGGAGAGACGAACCCCTGAAGATGCGCTCACTGCCTCCATGTGGCTCGGGACTGTACCCAACTAAAACCTGTTTGCACGACTCCTTTGAGCCGTGGTAGGGTAGTAATCAAAGTACAGTGGGAACTCACACGAGACAAATGACGATCCCCAGGTCGATGAACTAAACTGTACACATGTCACCAGGGAACTGCCATCTGACGTCTGGTATATGACCAACTAGCATGTTCCCGGCGAGTCCTGTCCGGTGTACTCATAACCCAATGAGCACCTGTATACATCTTAGGTGATCCAACTGACACCAGTGGCTTGTGAGACCGGCCACCACCCCTCGTCAGGATCTCGACTGTATACACTAGTCTACTCTGGAGTATCGATGCCCTGTCTCGAAACTCACACGACTAGGGACCATTTAAGGATGTGCTTATAGACCCCAGCTCCCACTTATATGATCGCCCTCATACTGCTGGTGGTCAAGCAAGAATCCTAGGGGCTCTATCAACGTGTAATAGCAACTTGTCAGGTCACCTAAAACAGTACACGATGATAAAGGTAAACCAGATAGCATACTATCATCTCGAGTACGACTGTCCTACCGGGATAGGTCCTCCATCAATCATTGCAATTACGTGCCTGTGATCCAATAATTGACTCTGAGGGCACTATCTCCAACAGAGGAAGCCCTAAGAAAATGATCAAAGGCTGGGATCATATGGCCGCGGATCCGCGGCTATACCCACCCTTGGGCCGCGGATCCACGGCAAGATTTATAGGTTAGGGGCTACGCAATTTGTGGGAGATTCTCTACTACTATTTACCTAATTTGGAAGCAAAGGTTTCTAGCTTTGGACTATAAATATGGACCGAGAGCCTCTTGGAAAAATTATCAAGTCGACGCGATCACGAAGTCCAAGACGGCTCACGCATCCAGGCTAATCATCAACTGTTCGTCTACCTCCTTAGAAGAGATCGAGAAGCAACTAGTACTTGTAATCATTTTCTAAGGAATCAAAGTGTAATGCATATTGTTGATTAATAAAGGTAGCTTTCTTTTTCTTATTCTATTTCTTAGTAGTTTAATTATGCAATTTCTCTCCATCTCTTTTTCTCCAAACATGCGCGAGTAATTCTCCGCTTGTTAGGGTTCGTAGGATTAGGGTAGGCTAATGGATGATGAACATCCCTAAACCCTTTTTAAGTCCTATAAAGTTTATGAAGTTTATCAAAAGAATCATTAACATCCTAATCGGGCGCGCTAACAATTCTTTGTTAGTTCCGACCGCGATTAGAGATTAGATTAATGATTGTTTTGGTAAAGGCTAGATATGAACGGAGTTCCGTGTCGAGATAAGGGTTAAGAGTGGGATTCCTTTTCCCTCCAGAAACCCTAATCTACACGCATCACCGTCGTTCTAGTTTTAAATCTATTAAAGGATAAAAAGGGTAACTTTTAATTAATCATCCATAACTACTAAATACTAACGAACCCTACAAGCCCTCTTATTATATTAGCTACATCCCTAAAATAATCTAGATCTATATATTTTGCATTCTTGTTTAACGTAGATCTAGAAACCATTCTACAACATTCTAATTTCTTCCTCCTTTCTCAACACATCTAAAGGAAGAGTAAAAGATTCAACGTTTCCCTGAGGACGACCCGTACTCATCTCGGTCTAGCTGCGCGCGACACCGTTATTGATTGCAGTTATTCTATAAACACTTTTTCGTACCAATCAATAAACCACTTGTCCACTATGCTTCCGCTGCTCCTACTGACCATGACAACCCTCTGGCAGAGTCATATACACGTGCACTTCTAAATCCATTTTAGAACGACGCTATACTCATCCTCCTGCCGGGTCTCATAGCCTGGAACAACAGTAGTGTCAAATCTGGGTAAACAAGAACCTCCCTACCACCGTCCTTGAGGCTACCGGAGTACCTCTCGGGTGCCTGAGGTTACCCACCTTATCTGCAGAGTGGCCAATAGAATGTCAAATCAGATTGAATCTTTAAGTTCTTATCAAATTTTCAGTAATTGTTTGCGGTTCTGGAATCACTTCCAGTTCTACCATACTCCCACTACTGTTTTCTGAAAAAATCCATTTTTATTAAAACTGTGGCGAGTCAAGAACAATATCACTATTAATCTTCCAGATGGTAGAAAATCAACCCTCGTCATAGCCTGGGTCAACCAACAAACAGCCATTACAGAAACGTGCCTTGAGTTATCCAGAGTCTAGTTTTAAGCATAAGCCTGATAACTCCCCGTTCCTTAACAATGTCAAGATATGAACTGTTCTATATCCAATACAGAAACAGAGGCACTAATTTAATTGAAACAGATTCAAAACATGCAACTGTGTCCAATGCATGTTAACTAAATGGAAAGAGGTCGATCGGCATTACTTAATTTAGGAGTACTTCCAATTATGAGTAACCTGAAAGAGAAGAATGTTCTCTTAATCATTACTATCAACTGAATACCATACACAAGTATCTATATTTTCGATCACCTTGAAGAATCCCGATACTTGCAACATCTGGTTCTCTACTTTATTCATATACCTATAACTTCTCAAAACTCAGACCTTGTGTTTCTATGAAACACTTGTCTAAGAACTAGAGAAGTCATAAGTAATCCGAATATAGTACGAGGACCAATCCCTCTGTCCTAATGGACACTGGACAATATACAATACTCTGTATAAGTCCCTTGAGTTTAATAACTCATTCCCTGTGTGCCGTAGGTTGAAAACTGTACTTATGGTTAAGAAGAATTACACCGCTGTTTAATGCTCCTTACCTAACCATCCACTGATATAGGTAGATGTCATGGACATAATTTCAAAAAGGTATATCTCACTGTATAAAAATAGACGTACAGATATATCAATTTGAAATAGGTGCATAACAGCGGATATTCAAAACCATATATTTGCCGTCCGGCAAACAGCCCAGGCGATTTCCTCAAATATCACCAATTACAACGAATTCTGATATAATGAGGATGATCACCTAATTCCCAATAACTTACTCCCACTCATCATCTGTAAAATCATACAGATGTGAGATTCATACCTAGTAAATACATACCCTGGAGCAAGTGTCTAATTGGGAAATTAGTTTTCCTTTAACAGTACAAAGTGAAACTGAAACATTGAAATGTTTCGTAGGGGTATCCTAGTATTCCTAATAATGCCTCTTCCATTATCCAGATTCACAACTGTAACCGTATATTTCTATGCCATCTCTCCACATCCCTTCATATGTCTTTAGTCATTACCTTCTGCACACCCTTTTAGGCCTAATGGTTTTCTTCCTTCCCTTCCATTCGGCACCAGCCTATGGTTTGGAAGAAGACTATCCAATAAGCATAATGGGTGTACTGTCCTAATCCTAGGAGCACTCGCAATGCGAAAGAAGGTGAGGATAAAAGACAACCGAATAAACCTTATTCCTATTTCTCCTGAACAAGAATTCAAATAACTGTGGATTTTCGTAGTGATACGGAGTGTCCTGGAGAAATACAAAGGTGAAGTGGGAGTGGTAATGAAATACTTGGTTTGGTCGTGAATAGCAGTCGCAATTTACTTTGCCCTCCTTCTAATCCCTTTATTTGTCTTAACATAATACCTTCTGTACACCATTTAGGCTAATTGGTTTTCTTCATTCCCTACCGTTCGGCACCAGCCTAAGGTTTGGAAGAAGACACTCCAATTTGCGTAATAGGTGTACTATCTCCTAAACCAAGGAGTACTCGCAACTTGAGAGAAGGTAAAAGGAAAAGACAACTGAATAGTCCTATTCGTTTTCTCCAGAACCGGAAACCATCCTCGAATAAATTCCTTCGAGTTCGTATATAACCATACGATGGTTTTATCCAATGGAAGTGGACGTTCATAGTAATACGGGGTGTCCTGGAGAAAAGGGTAAAAGTAGGAGTCGTAATGAGGTTTGCAACTCTGATAATCCAAAAGCCAGTGTTTAAGAAAGTTCGGTTAATTTTTGTCACTGAGTCATAGCCAAGGGTCGGGTTATGGTCGCTGCCAAAGAGAGAGAGAAAAGAAACACTCAGCGTGCACTCTAACCTAGATAAGAATGGTTATTAATTTATCTAATCAGGAAACCTCCCAGTGTAACCTCAAATTCTTCTCCAAACCCGAAAGAAGAATTAGTCGGGATCACCCGAGGAGTAAACCAACTCATCAGTGGGAATCGGGATCCAACTATCATCGCATGATAACGTGACGGAATCCTCTCACATTATCTCACTCCAGAAGGTATGCAAATATCTGGCAAGTTTCAGTTTCGTTAGAAACTCCCGATGTGATTTTTGCCCCATGCTCTTATGACCATGACTAAGGCCAACAAATCATAAGTCACATGTCAAGTTCTACCCGTCATTGTCCAGGTTAATTTGAACCCACACGTATAAGCCCTTGACTAGGGCCAACAAGGCTATACGACTGTCCCAAACCAACGCATCTATCTATGCAGCAGAAAGGTAACAAGCAGCTACCATACACTATGCCTTGACTAAGGCCAACAAACATAGCCTGAATACTACGTGCTACCCGTCTGAAATGACGGAGGGCTACGAATGGTTTTTGGTGAAAAACCTTTAACGTAATGAACTTGATATCGTTGAAGGAACCAGATAGCTTTTATAAAAGTATAGTGGCGAAAACCTTTGCTAAAGAGGTCACTCCCGGTGAAGGTATCTCGGTTCTTTCCCCATAAAATGAGGTGCAGGATATTCCAACTGAATACCACGATGCAAAGCAAAAGTAATCGACTATAGTGAAGTTATTGTCCTGACGCAAACTCTTATCCAAGGGGTCACTCCCGGTGAAGGGATCTCGGCCCTTGCCTCGTCGACTGAGGTGCTGGATATTCATAACCGAATACCACTGTGCAAAACAAAAGTGAACGTCCTTGCAATAACAGCTTTTTGAAAAATGTTCCAACAACATCAAAATTGGTTTGTTTAGCTTGCATTGATCCGAATCAACGCAGTCCCATCAATTGATCACACCAATAAAGAACGAAAATAATGATGTACGTATATGCCATCCGCATTCGCCACTGGGTCCCGTCATCACCCGTTAGGTTACTTAACTAACGACAGAGCGGGGACTAGACTAGAGCGGATGCAAAACATATACAACATCTATTAGTATATATATCAATATATAATATTCGCTCAAGGCGTGATAAAATGCAACATCGCAGAAACGTAATAAGCATCACAGAACAATACAGATATCTGGGATCCCCGGGTTTCATAGAGCCGCTACTGAAACCCGACGTTCCCCTGGTCGTGTGGATAGCCTGTGCAATGAAATCCTAGACCCCTACGGGCGCGGAAAGTTACCCGCCAAAACCTAAAGCGAGGCAGCCCCCTTAAACAACGTGAATGGACCACCCAGCACTTCACGGAATCCGGTAACTTGAGCACCCCTCCTTAGGTCAACCTGTACCCCCTATGAGTGCAGAGAATAGCTCGCCAATTCTAGAGTGAAGCCCCCTCCGTCTCAACGCCATGAGATGCGGGCCCGTTGCCCTTTAGAACCCGGCTATCCGTGCACCCCACCTTGGGGTAATCCTAGTACAGAAAGTAAAATATACATACAACGGGTACATCGACCTCAACCCTGTCGTGCCCCAAAAGAATAATATACAAACAGGCAGTAACGGCAGTCCACATGTCGGACGCTCGCCCCGCAATACCAAATGTACATAATAAACCAAACTGTACTACCATTGCATCCAGGCTATCCACCACGATAATCCGCAACATCACGGCACAACACAGAACATCAATGTGAATGTCACGTTCGCAAATCCAACTAAAAAGGCTATAGCAGTTAGACAGGATTTACTGATCAAGTGACATTCACGGTCGCAGATATAATGTAAATACTGTGAACTAACATGTTTATAATTTTCGATCGACCAAAATTCCCGAAGTGGGCCCCAAGCACAACTGTAGCACTCAAAGAAAATCTGGGCCCAAACAGAACATACCAAAAACCCTATTTCCATGTCAGAGAGCCACTGTAAAAATTTGGTGCAGCAAAGACTTATAATGGCCGCGGAACCGCGGCCAATGCATGGGTTTGGCCGCGGTTCCGCGGTGGAACAGTAAATTTAGGGCACCAAATTTTCACAGAATGCATAAAAAACCCTGCACGTATTTTTCCAGTATACCAAATAATTTTTAGAGCACTGAAAAAAATCGACAGAAACTGGACATGAAAACACGGTTTTTTGAAAATCCGATCGATCGAAGTTGTAAACATGTTAGAGCAAGCTAGACTAGGTTAATGGCGTGGCTTTGATACCAGTGTAAGTGCACGGCTGCGCCCCGGCCGTCTGAACGAGGCCAAAATGCGGAATACAAAAACTTTTCTATAAACTAGAACCGGCGCTACCGCGGACTTTTAAACCCTGATCGGGCCATTAACCTACTCCTAGCTAACTAGAGAAGGGGTAGAGAGATATACCGAGCGATCCGTGTCCTTCGGTCTTCTCGTCGTCATCCCGATCTCCCCGCGGAATCTCCGGTCTTCATCTCCTCGTCAGAAGGGTACCACATCGCCAAGTTCTTTTACGGGCTCCCAGCTCTGGACCGAGGCAACTCGGGCACGAAGTTGGCGAGTCGACGTGTCCAAGAATGCAGTAGGTTATATGTAGATCACCATGTCTCTAAAGGGTTATGAAGTTGCCATTTTTGGTGGAGGAATGAGATGTAAACTTTTTGAGATGAACTTAGGAATTTTTAGCAAGCAAATGAGACTCTTTTTCACCACCCAAAAAATGGACAGCCCACTCTTCTTGTGGCCGGCCATCTCATGAAGAGAGGAGGGAGAAAAGTCAAGGGGGGTGAGCACAAGCTAATGCAAGGTGACCATAAGAAAAGGTGGGTAATGATGATAAACAATGATCACAAACAAGTCTCCACTCCATCACCTAATCATATCCCATCTCCAAAAAGTCAAGCAATGATGAACATAAGAAGTCAAGGAATGGTAGAACCATCATGATACAACTACTTGCAAAAACCACCATTCACAATGCTAATTTGCACATTTGCAAATAAGCCCCTCCATACCAATTTTCAGCCAAAGAAAGAAACAAAAGAAAATGGCCGAAACGGAATGCAAACTGGCAACTTCAGAAAAACGATCCCGTAATAAATTACAGGAAAACCCCGCGACTGTATATACATACCCGCATTTGTATTCTGACCGAATACAAATGCAATGAGACAAAATCTACACTGTACAATACTTGGATCCGGCTTAAACCAAAACCCGCTAGTATTATCCGTCCGATCATGATCTGTGCAATACCACACGTATATGATTGAACCCTGCCATATCTCCATACGGCCTCTACAGCGTTTCGCCCGAAACTTGAGAAACTGTCTGTGAGGGACTCTAAAGACTCGTCAATCCCTTGGCTGTGGATTTAACCACTAGCACGTCCGAGGTACTAGCCATACGTAACGGGCTACCAGGTATTGACCAAAAGGGACGTCGATGAGCGAACTCATCCTGACACCCTACTGAGCCTGTCAGTGACAATATCCGTACAGTCCGGTCCGTTCGTCTATGAGCATCGCATGGCGGGCCTAGGGGGTTGGTAAAAGTCATACCCCCAAAAGTAGTACAAGTCGTGACGGAGTGTAGCCCAGAACACCCTGAGATACTACTGGAATACCTACCACTAAATCTCCTGCCTTGGCCAAGGACTTCGTGTAATGGCTCTCCTAGACACAACGCAACCTCACCCCTAATACCGGGAGAGACGAACCCCTGAAGATCCGCTCACTGCCTCCATGTGGCTCAGGACTGTACCCAACTAAAACCTGTTTGCACGACTCCTTTGAGCGTGGTAGGGTAGTAATCAAAGTACAGTGGGAACTCACACGAGACAAATGACGATCTCAGGTTGATGAACTAACCTGTACACATGTCACCAGGGAACTGCTATCTGACGTCTGGTAAAAGACTAACTAGCATGCTCCCGGTGAGTCCTGTCCGGTGTACTCATAACCCAATGAGCACCTGTATACATCTTAGGTGAACCAACTGACACCAGTGGCTTGTGAGACCGGCCACCCTCCCTCGTCGGGGTCTCGACTGTATATACTAGTCTACTCTGGAGTATCGATGCCCTGTCTCGAAACTCCCACGACTAGAGACCTTTTAAGGATGTGCTTATAGACCCCAGCTCCCACATATATGATCGCCATCATACTGCTGGTAGTCAAGCAAGAATCCTAAGGGCTCTATCAACGTGCAATAGTGACCTGTATGGTCACCTGAAATAGTAAACGATGATAAAGATAAACCAGATAGCATACTACCATCTTGAGTAAGACTGTACTACCAGCATCGGTCCTCTCTCAATCATTGCAATCACGTGCCTGTGATCCAATAATTGACTCTGAGGACACTATCTCCAACATGATTTGCCAACTCGTGAGTAGTAAGTAACATCTAATAAGGATATCATAAGCATGCACGCAAATGCATCGCAACCTGTGTATACCACAATGATGCTATGCAATAATATGAATGCAACATGAATGAATGATCAAGCACGAAATCTGGTTATATATCTGGTATGAGAAAAATCAGTGTTCTTATCTTAGTAAAACTTTAGTATCATAAAATTAGGGTATCATCAAATGAAATCGACAGAAAACCGTGCCAATATCGACACCATATATATATGTCAAATCTCGGTAGCCGTCTCTCGGATCGGCCCTCAAATTTGTCAAATCATAGGACTCCGGTCAGTATCCTCCGGATGACCGCCAAGTCAAAAATCACCGGTAGGTAGTGCTCCCCTGCCAGGCTCAACTTCTCGCTATAAGACCTTCTTGTCTCGGAGTACCTTTCCGGGTCCACCATGTACGCGCAGACGGCGTCTCTCTCCTCGAATCGAGTATATGTACATACGCAGCTCAAGAACCGAGAAATCTCATGTTGGACGCCATACACATCATATCATGAGAAAACCGCACTTTATATTTTAAAACTTTATGAGTTTATGAAATTCCTTTGCGGTTTCCCCCAAATCCAGAAATCTCATGAATACGGAAATCTCCAAGAAAATCACAATATATGAATATGTGGGTAATTATGAATGTCCATGATGTCAACATGATGCAGTGCGATGTATGACTAGAAGACTATATATCATACATGATGCAAATGCACAGATACCGATTTCTAAACAAGTTCTAAGTGTATCGTGACATAGAAATAACCAATGGTGTGTGTGTTCACATAAAATAGTGCATGTGCGACATAAACCATTGGTAATAGTGCAAGTGTCCTAGGTTATAATATCAATGTGCATAATAGTGCAAAAACTGTTGGGGATAGTGCCCTCAGAGTCAATTATTGGATCACAGGCACATGATTGCAATGATTGAGGGAGGACCTGTCCCAGTAGGACAGTCTTACTCAAGATGATAGTATGCTATCTGGTTTATCTTTATCATCGTGTACTACTTTAGGTGACCTGACAGGTCGCTATTACACGTTGATAGAGACCCTAGGATTCTTGCTTGACTGCCAGCAGTATGAGAGCGATCATATACGTGGGAGCTGGTAGTCTATAAGCACATCCTTAAAAGGTCCCTAGTCGTGGGAGTTTCGAGACAGGGCATCGATACTCCAGAGTAGACTAGTGTATACAGTCGAGACCCCGACGAGGGGCGGTGGCCGGTCTCACAAGCCTCTGGTGTCAGTTGGTTCACCTAAAATGTATACAGGTGCTCATTGGGTTATGAGTACACCAGACAGGACTCGCCGGGAACATGCTAGTTGGTCTTATACCTGACGTCAGATAGCAGTTCCCTGGTGACATGTGTGCAGGTTAGTTCATCGACCTGAGGATCGTCATTTGTCTCATGTGAGTTCCCACTGTACTTTGATTACTACACTACCATGCTCAAAGGAGACGTGCAAACAGGTTTTAGTTGGGTACAGTCCCGAGCCACATGGAGGCAGTGAGCGGATCTTCAGGGGTTCGTCTCTCCCGGTATTGGGGGTGAGGTCGCGCTGTGTCTAGGAGAGCCATTACACAAAGCCCTCGGCCGAGGCAGGAGATTTACTGGTAGGTATTCCAGCAGTATCTCAGGGTGTTCTGGGCTACACTCCGACACGACTTGTACCGCTTTTGGGTGTCTGACTTTTACCAACCCCCTAGGCCCGCCATGCGATGCTCATAGACGAACGGACCGGACTGTACGGATATTGTCACTGACAGGCTCAGTAGGGTATCGGGATGAGTTCGCTCATCGACGTCCCTTTTGTTCAATACCTGGTAGCCCGTTACGTATAGGCTAATACCTCTGACGTGCTAGTGGTTAAATCCACAACCAAAGTATTGACGAGTCTTTAGAGTCACCCACAGACCGTTTTCTCAAGTTTTGGGCGAAACGCTGTAGAGGCCGTATGGAGATATGGCAGGGTTCGATCAGATACGTACGGTATTGCACGGATCATGATCAGACGGATAATACTAGCGGGCTTTGGTTTAAGCCGGATCCTAGTATTGTACAGTGTAGATTTTGTCTCATTGCATTTGTATTTCGGTCGGAATACAAATGCGGGTATGTATATACAGTAGCGGGGTTTCCTGTAATTTATTACAGGATCAGTTTTATGAACTTGCCAGTTTGCTTTCCGTTTCGGCCATTTTTCTTTGTATCTTTCATTGGCTGGAAAAATGGTGGAGGAGGGCTTATTTGCATTTGTGCAAATGACCATTTTGGAGGGTTGTTTTTGCAAATTGTTGCATCATGATGGTTTCATGATGGTGCACTTTCATTTGACTTCTTTTTCTTCATCATTGTTTGACTTGTGGAGATATGATGAGAAGGGTGATGGAGTGGGGTTTTTGTAGTAATGATTATTCCTCATGATAATCTCCTTTTCTCTTCCTTGTATTATTGATCCTCACTCACAACTCTCTCTTGCTTCCTTCACTATGCGTGGGCCGGCCACAACAAGGGAGGGCTGTCCCAATTTATGTGTGAGGAAAAATATACTCATTTGGCTTAGAAAAAATCCTATTGCTCCATCTCCAAAAGCTTAGTTCATTTCCTCCACTAATAGCAACTTCTACAACCCCATGAGACATATAGATCCACACTATTCTACAGCAATCCTTGGGCACGTCGGCTCACCAACTTCGTGCCCGAGTTGCCTCGGTCAAGAGGTGGGAGCCCGTAAAAGAAGCCAGCGACGTGGTGCCCTTCTGGCGAGGAGGTGAAGACCGGAGATTCCGCGGGGAAATCGGGATGACGGCGAGAAGACCGAAGGACACGGATCGCTCGGTATATCTCTCTACCCGTTCTTTAGTTAGCTAGAATTAGATTAATGGCCCGATCCGGGATTTTTGTGCGCGGTGGTGCCGGTTCAAAAGTTAAAGTAAATTATCGCTTCCGCGTTTTGGCCTCGGAAAGACGGCCGGGGCGCCGCCGTGCACTTACAATGGTATCAGAGCCACGCAATTAACCTAGTCTAGCTTGCACTAGTATGTTTAAAGCTTCGATCGAACAAAAATCCCAAAACCGCATTTTCATGTATATCAGTTCTCTGTCGAAATTTTTTTGGCTCCAAAAATTTTTCAGGTTGTTGCAGAATGATGTGCAGAATTTTATAAGATCACTGTAAAAATTTGGTGACATGATCCTTCGATAGGGCCGCGGAACCGCGGCCATAACCCCACTTTGGCCGCGGTTCCGCTGCAGGAATTAAGCTTCAGTTCACTAACTTTTTCCAGTGGGCTTCTGTATTGAAAATATGGGTTTTGGTATATTCTTGTTGGGCCCAGAATTTCTTTATGTGCTACAGTAGTGCTTGGGGCCCACTTGGGTAATTTTTGATCGATCGAAAATTTTAAACACATTAGTTCACAGTATTTACATTATATCTGCGACCGTGAATGTCACTTGATCGGTAAATCCTGTCTAACTGCTATAACCCGGTTAGACGGATTTGCGAACGTGACATTCACGTTGATGTTCTGTGATTGTGCTGTGATGTTGTGGATTGGTCATGGAGGATAGCCTGGATGCAATGGTAGTACAGTTTTGGTTGTATTATGTACATTTGTTATTGCGGGGTGAGCGTCCGACATGTGGACTGCCGTCACTGCCTGTTTGTATTATTCTTTTGGGGCACGACCGGGTCGAGGTCGATGTACCCGTTGTATGTATATTTTACTTTCTGTACTAGGATTACCCCGCGGAGGGGTGCACGGGTAGCCGGGTTCTAGAGGGCAACGGGCCCGCATCTCATGGCATTGAGACGGAGGGGGCCTTACTCTAGAATTGGCGAGCTATTCGCCACACTCGTAGAGGGTACAGGTTGACCCAGGAGGCGTGCCCAAGCTACCGGATTCCGTGAAGTGCTGGGTGGTCCATTCACGTTGCTGAAGGGGGCTGCCTCGCTTCAGGTTTTGGCGGGTAACTTGCCGCGCCCTTAGGGGTCTAGGATTTCATTGCACAGGCTATCCACATGACCAGGGGAACGTCGGGTTTCAGCAGCGGCTCTGTGAAACCCGGGGATCCCAGATATCTGTATTGTTCTGTGATGCTGTACATTTCTGTGATGTTGCATTTTATCACGCCTTGAGCGAAATATTATATATTTATATATATACTAGTAGATGTTGTATATGTTTTGCATCCGCGCTAGTCCAGTCCCCGCTCTGTCGTTAATTAACTAACCTAACGGGTAATGATGGGACCCAGTGGCGAATGCGGATGGCATATACGTACGTCATTATTTTCGTTCTTTGTGGTGTGATCAATTGATGGGACTGCATTGATTCGGATCAATGCAAACAAAACAAACCTATTTGATGTTGTTGGAACAATTTTTCAAAAAGCTGTTATTGCAAGGATGTTCTCTTTTGTTCTGCACAGTGGTATTCGGTTATGAATATCCAGCACCTCAGTCGATGAGGCAAGGGCCGAGATCTATTCACCGGGAGTGACCCATTGAACAGAAGTTTGCGTCAGGGCAATAACTTCGATATAGTCGTTTACTTTTGCTTTGCATCGTGGTATTCAGTTGGAATATCCTGCACCTCATTCTACGGGGAAAGAGCCGAGATCCCTTCACCGGGAGTGACCTCTTTAGCAAAGATTTTCGCCACTATATTTTTATAAAAGCTATCTAGTTCTTTCAACGATATCAAGTTCATTACGTTAAAGGTTTTTCGCCAGAAACCATTCGTAGCCCTCCGTCGTTTCATATGGGTAGTCAATAGTATTCAAGCTGTGTTTGTTGGCCAAAGTCAAGGCACAGTGTTTGGTAGCTGTTGGGTATTCATATGCAGCATAGATAGATGCGTTGGTTTGGGACAGTCGTACTGCCTTGTTGGCCAGAGTCAAGGGTAGGTACGGGTGGGTTCAAATCAACCTGGAGAATGACGGGTAGAACTTGACATGTGACTTATGATTTTTTGGCCAAAGTCAAGGTCATAAGAGCATGGGGCAAAAATCACATCGGGAGTTTCTAAAGAAACTGAAACTTGCCAGATATGCGCATACCATCTGGAGTGTGATAACGTGAGCGATGTCCGTCACGTTATCACGCGATGATAGTTGGATCCCGATTCCCACGGATGAGTTGGTTTACTCCTCGGGTGATCCTAACTAATTCTTCTTTCAGGTTTGGAGGAGAATTTGACGGTACAGTGGGAGGTTTCCAGATTAGATAAATTGGTAACCATTCTGATCTAGATTAGAGTGCACGCTGAGTGTTTCTTTTCTCCCTCTCTTTGGCAGCGACCATGACCCGACCCTAAGACTATGACTCAGTGACCAAAACTAACCGAACCTTCTTAAACACTGGCTTTTGGATTGTCAGAGTTGCATACCTCATTGCCACTCCTACTTTTACCCATTTTTCCAGGACACCCTGTATTACTATGAACGTCCACTTCCATTGAACAAAACCATCGTATGGTTATATACGAACTCGAAGGAATTTATTCGAGGATGGTTTCCGGTTCTGGAGAAAACGAATAGGACTATTCAGTTGTCTTTTCCATTTACCTTCTCTCAGGTTGCGAGTACTCCTTGGTTTAGGAGATAGTACACCTATTACGCAAATTGGATAGTTTTATTCCAAACCTTAGGCTGGTGCCGAACGGTAGGGAATGAAGAAAACCAATTAGCATAACGATGGTGTGCAGAAGGTATTAAGTAAAGACATATCAAGGGATTAGTAAGAGGGCAAAGTAAATTGCGACTGCTATTCACGACCAAACCAAGTACATCATTACCACTCCCACTTCACCTTTGTATTTCTCCAGGACACTCCATATCACTACGAAGATCCACAGTTTATCTGGATACTCCATCGTATGGTTATATACGAACTCGAAAGGAACTCATTCCAGTTCGGGGATGGATTCTGGTTCAGGAGAAATAGGAATAAGGTTTATTCGGTTGTCTTTTATCTTCACCTTCTCTCGCATTGCGAGTGCTCCTAGGACTAGGACAGTACACCCATTATGCTGATTGGATAGTCTTCTTCCAAACCATAGGCTGGTGCCGAACGGTAGGGAAGGAAGAAAACCATTTGGCCTAAAGGGGTGTGCAGAAGGTAATGACTAAAGACATATGAAGGGATTTGGAGAGGTGGCAAAGAATTATACGGTTACCATTATGAATCTGGATAATGGAAGAGGCATTACTAGGAATACCCGGATACCCCATCGAAACATTTCAATGTTTCAGTTTTACTGTGTACTGTTAAAAGAAAACTGATTTTCCAATTAAACACTTGCTCCAGGGTATGTATTTACCATGTTTGATTCTCACATCTGTATGGTTTTATAGATGATGAGTGGGAGTGAGTTATTGGGAATTAGGTGATTGTCCTCATTATATCGGAATTCGTTGTAATTGGAAATATTTGAGGAAGTCACCCGGGTTGTTTGCCAGACGGCAAATATTTGGTTTTGAATATCCGCAGTTATGCACCAATTTCAAATTGATATATCTGTACGTCTATTTTCATAGAGTGAGATATACCTTTTTGAAATTATGTCTATGACATTTACCTATATCAGTGGATGGTTAGGTAAGGAGCATTAAACGGCGGTGTAATTCTTCTTAACCAAAGGTACAGTTTTCAACCTACGACACACGGGGATTGAGTTATCAGACTCAAGGGACTTATACAGAGTATTGTATGTTGTCCAGTGTCCATTAGGACAGAGGGGTTGGTCCTCGTACTATATTCGATTTACTTATGACTTCTCTAGTTTTTAGACAAGTGTTTCGTAGAAACGCAAGGTCCGAATTTTGAGAAGTTATAGGTATATGAATAAAGTAGAGAACCAGGCGTTGCAAGTATCGGGATTCTTCAAGGTGATCGAAGATGTAGATACTTGTGTATGGTATTCAGTTGATAGTAATATTTAAGAGAACTTGCTTCTCTTTCAGGTTACTCATAATTGGAAGCATTCCTAAGTTGAGTAACGCTGATCGGCCTCCTTCCATTTAGTTGACATGCGCTGGAGACAGCTGCATGATTTGAATCTGGTTCAATTAAATCAGTGCCTCTGGTCCTATATTGGATATAGAATAGTTCGTATCTTAACAATGTTAAGGTACGGGGAGTTGTCCGCTTATGCTTAAAACCAGACTCTGGATAATTCAAGGCACGTTTCTGTAATGGCTGTTTGTGGGTTGACCCAGGCTATGACGAGGTTTGACTTTCTACCATCCGGAAGATCAATAGTGATATTGTTCTTAACTCGCCACAGTTTTAACAAAAATGGATTTTTTCAGAAAACAGTAGTGGGAGTATGGTTGAACTGGAAGTGATTCCAGAACCGCAAACGATTACTGAAGATTTGATAAAAACCTAAAGATTCAATCTGGTTTG
The DNA here is from genome assembly GCA_030015575.1 of Agapanthus africanus. NCBI lineage: Eukaryota > Viridiplantae > Streptophyta > Magnoliopsida > Asparagales > Amaryllidaceae > Agapanthus > Agapanthus africanus. Next base: position 217,586,872 of record JASDDO010000018.1, read on the forward strand.
ACATTACATTAGCCACTCCGCAGATACGGTGGGTAACCTCAGGCACCCGAGAGGTACTCCGGTAGCCTCAAGGACGGTGGCAGGGAGGTTCTTGTTTACCCAGACTTGCCATTGCTGTTGTTCCAGGCTGTGAGACCCGGCAGGAGGATGAGTATAGCGTCGTTCTAAACTAGCTTTAGAAATGAACGTCTATATGACTCTGCCAGAGGGTTGTCGTAGTCAGTGGGAGTAGCGGAAGCTTGGTGGACAAGTGGCTTATGTCTATTTATAGACTAAAGCAGATATAGCGGAAATAGATCATCTATTTCTGATGTGACAGTCATTGATTTGACCTCATCAGAATAGGGGATGGATCTGTTAAGAAGGTAGTAGGGTGTGATGTCCTGGTATTTGGATGACATACACGGAGTAGGAAGTGATATTCCTATACTGCGATCGGTTATACTTTGGTCGTCACACAGTGGTTTCTCCACAAATGATATAGATATAATATCAAGACATTCTGGTTACTAGATCTTTAGATCTAGATTTGGGTGGTTTCCCAATCAGGGTACTTAGACAGCATTCTGAAGGTGTTTTAGAATGGACGACTCCAGGCACGGTAGTGTACCTGCAGGTGATGGAGTCACCCTCTCTAAAGGTGTCTTATAGACTAAAGTGGAGAGGGATGTGCATGATTGGCAGATCACTTGCTTAGGCAATTGAGTCAATCATGAGATGTCAAGTACCACACCAGATGTTGTTTTTGCAATAGATGTAAGAAGTTGACATTAATCCAATCCTGGAGAAACAATCGGAAGCAAGTTTTAGAACATAAGTAAATGTTCTAAGGATATGATAACGACAGCCTCATTTAGGGGACAGTTATCACTCCAGGCTTCCAAGGTGACCTGGACGGCAGAGTGGCTGTCAGAGTTATAGGTTTCCTTCTGACGAGGGGCAGTTTTTTTGGACAGGTGGTCCAAGGGGATACTGAGGGAGGCATGGCGCAGGATACTGATTAAGTTCAGTTGACGATACAGTCTAAGAAGTTTAGATTTGGAGTTCATTTATGAGCTAGGTCCCATCAGATATCCAGACATACTCTAAGATAGGTATTGCTTATTTCGGGAGATAGGTTTCTCCGCGAACTTGAGATAAAGAGAGACATAGAAAGAAACATTAGAGCGGATCCACTCACTGAGGCTATTCCTCGAACGCAATAGTTTCGCAAACGGGTTTTGTGAGACTGATTAGTAGAGGAGTTGGGTGTTCGGTATCACACGGGCTATGAATATGCGACATCGCAACAATTAGCCTCTGAGTGCAAGTGGGAGATTGTTGGGGATAGTGCCCTCAGAGTCAATTATTGGATCACAGGCACATGATTGCAATGATTGAGGGAGGGCCTGTCCCAGTAGGACAGTCTTACTCAAGATAATAGTATACTATCTGGTTTATCTTTATCATCGTGTACTGCTTTAGGTGACCTGACAGGTCGCTATTATACGTTGATAGAGCCCCTAGGATTCTTGCTTGACTGCCAGCAGTATGAGGGCGATCATATACATGGGAGCTGGTAGTCTATAAGCACATCCTTAAAAGGTCCCTAGTCGTGGGAGTTTCGAGACAGGGCATCGATACTCCAGAGTAGACTAGTGTATACAGTCGAGACCCCGACGAGGGGCGGTGGCCGGTCTCACAAGCCACTGGTGTCAGTTGGTTCACCTAAGATGTATACAGGTGCTCATTGGGTTATGAGTACACCGGACAGGACTCGCCGGGAGCATGCTAGTTAGTCTTTTACCAGACGTCACATAGCAGTTCCCTGGTGACATGTGTACAGGTTAGTTCATCGACCTGAGATCGTCATTTGTCTCGTGTGAGTTCCTACTGTACTTTGATTACTACCCTACCACGCTCAAAGGAGTCGTGTAAACAGGTTTTAGTTGGGTACAGTCCCGAGCCACATGGAGGCAGTGAGCGGATCTTCAGGGGTTCTTCTCTCCTGGTATTGGGGGTGAGGTCGCGCTGTGTCTAGGAGAGCCATTACACAAAGCCCTCGGCCGAGGCAGGAGATTTACTGGTAGGTATTCCAGCAGTATCTCAGGGTGTTCTGGGATACACTCCGACACGACTTGTACCGCTTTTGGGGGTCTGACTTTTACCAACCCCTTAGGCCCGCCATGCGATGCTCATAGACGAACGGACCAGACTGTACGGATATTGTCACTGACAGGCTCAGTAGGGTGTCAGGATGAGTTCGCTCATCGACGTCCCTTTTGGTCAATACCTGGTAGCCCGTTACGTATAGGCTAATATCTCTGACGTGCTAGTGGTTAAATCCACAACCAAAGTATTGACGAGTCTTTAGAGTCCCCTACAGACCGTTTTTGTAAGTCCATGCTACCTCTCCCGGTACTTTCGGGAATGCGGAATTTGGTAAAAAACGATTTTTACGGAGGTGGTAACATGGACCTAAAACCCGGATCTTGGTTAAACATCTAACTAACAACCTAACTACGAGTTTTTAGCTACTCGGTTAGGGGGTTATACCTTGCTTGTCTTGAACTCCTTCGTCTTCAAGCTCCGATGGTGGTCCGGATTGGCTTCTTCCCGTCGTCTCTGTACGCCGAAGATAGATCCACCTGAAAGCTCCAACCTTTGGCTCCTTCTTCGTTCTTTGAAGAAACTAGTTCACTCGGTTTGCCAAACCTTGTGAACTAGAGTGAGTAGAGAAGAGTTTGTATGGGATTTTATCTATGGTTCTTGATTCTCAACTCATGAGACAAGAGAACCATAGATTAAAGAGAGGGAAAAAGAGCAAGAGGGTGAGAGCAAAACAAGAGAGCTCAAGAACAAGAGAGAGAATGAGCAAGAAAGAATGAGCAACTCTTTTGTCTTCCACCCTCTCATAATCCAAAGTCATGATAACTCATCATACTAAAAAAGTCTTATGTGATGGTTGAAGCAACCATAATCATATCATTTCATGCACTCATTTTACACAAATGAGCAAGCAAACAAAAGTCTTTGCCATGAAATGATGGCTATGGTTATCATGATGGTCAACTAGTCAAGCCTAGTCAACCGGTCAACAAAGTCAACAAGTCAACAAAGTCAACAAGTCAACAACCATGTCACCATAATACTTAATTAATATAATAGTTAATCACATATCATATTCTCATTAGGGTTGAACAAAAAGTCAAATAGTCAACGGTCAACTGTCAACAACCCTAATGAGAATCCGCTGCCTATGTCTCCCTGTCAACTGTGCATACGCACCCGCATCCGCGTTCCGAGGAACACGAATGCACACTGGATAAATCTAATCCCAAAAGGTACACTAGGATCTAGCTTAAACCAAAGCCCGCTAGTGTAAACTGTCCGGACACTGTACGTGCACAAGTGCACGGATGTGACCGAACCCTGTCGCAAAACCATGCGACCTGTCGCAATACCATGCGACCTCTACTCTTTTGCCTAAAGGCGAAAAGCTTTCTGTGTGGGACTCTAAAGACTCGACACTACGCTGGCAGCGGGTTTAACCACAGACCGCAAGCGGCACTAGCTGTGCGTAACGGTCCCTAGGTAGTGCCGACAAGAAGACCGACGAGGCGAAACCCATCTGAACTCCTACTGAGCCTGAGTGTGACATTCTCCGTACAGTCCGGTCTGTTCGTCTGATACATCGCATGGCGGGCCTAGGGGGCGGTAAACGTCAGTCCCCAAATAGCGGTACAAGTCGTGCCGAAGAGAAGCCCAAAACACCCTGAGATAACACTGGAAACCTACCAGTATATCTCGTTTGCCCTGGCCAGGGACTACTCGTGTAATGGCTCTCCTAAACACAGCGCGATATCAACCCCCAATACCGAGAGAGACGAATCCTGTCTAACCGTCACTGCCTCCAAGTGCTTCGGGACTGCACCCAACTACTACCTGTTTGCACGACTCCTTTGAGCCGTGGTAGGGTAGTAATCAAAGTGCAGTGGGAACACACTCGAGGAGAAGTGACAGTGTCAAGTCAGCGGACTAAGCTGTACTCATGTCACCTGGGAACTGATAACTGACGATAGGCATAATACCAACTAGTCAGTTCCCGACGAGTCCTGTCCAGTGTACCCGTAACCTAACGAGCACCCGCATACTATCTCAAGTACGACGTACTGACGGCTGTGGGACAGACCGTCTCCCACACTGGGATGAGAAGCGCATGCGCTGGTCTACTCCGGAGTATCGATGCCCTGTCTCGATAGTCCTGCGACCAGGGACCTACATAAGGATGTGCTTATAGATTACCCAGCCCCCACTTGTGTGACTGCCATCACAACGCTGGTAATCAAGCAAAGATCCTAAGGGCTCCACTAATGTGTATAGGTGATATACTAAAATAAACACAAGTACACATTGAAGTAGAAACAAACCAAGTAGCATACTACTATTTTGAGCAAGACTGTTTATACAAGGTGAATATCCCAAGCTTCCATTAAGTAATATACAAACTAGTATGATACAGTAATGGCCTCTAGGGCATACACACTAACAATCTCCCACTTGCACTAAGGCCATGTACTGGCGTATCGAAGACCTATCATCTCGATCAGCCGCTCGAACTGAGTCTGGGGCAAGGCCTTGGTGAATGGATCTGCAGTGTTATCTTCTGAAGCGACTCTCCGAACCTCGATCTCCTGGCGATCCACGATCTCCCTGATCAGGTGATACCGCCTCAAGATGTGCCTGGATCTCTGATGGTACCTGGGTTCCTTCACTAAAGCTATAGCCCCGTTGTTGTCGCAATACAGAGGTATTGGATCAACAATGGACGGAACCACCTGAAGTTCTTTCAAGAACTTCCTCATCCAGACAGCTTCTTTTGCGGCATCAGATGCAGCGATGTATTCCGCTTCCATCGTCGAGTCTGCAACGGTTTCTTGTTTGGAACTCTTCCAACACACCGCCCCTCCATTGAGGGTAAAGACAAAACCCGACATGGACTTGGAATCATCCTTGTCACTCTGGAAGCTGGAGTCAGCAAAGGCCTCGATCTGGAGGTCTTTTCCGCCATACACCAAGAACATCTCCTTAGTCCTTCTCAGGTACTTGAGAATGTTCTTTACCGCTATCCAGTGTTTCTCCCCAGGGTTTGACTGATACCGGCTTACCACACTCAGTGCATAAGCTACATCGGTCTGGTACACAACATCGCATACATTATAGAGCCTACCGCAGAAGCGTAGGGTATAATAGACATGCGATCCCTCTCCAAATCAGTCTTGGGAGACATCTCTTTAGAGAGGGTGATCCCGTGACAAGCCGGTAGGTTACCGCGCTTGGAATCTTCCATACTGAATCTTTTCAGTATGGTGTCGATGTACCTGGACTGAGAAAGTCCTAATATCCTCTTGGATCTGTCACGGTAGATCCGGATACCCAGAATGTATGAGGCATCACCCAGGTCTTTCATGGAGAACCTGTGTGACAAGAACCCCTTGACAGATTGTAGCATAGGAATGTCATTTCCTATTAAGAGAATGTCATCCACGTATAAAACGAGGAATACTACAGTTCTCGCTACAAATCTACTATAGATGCATGGTTCATCTGGATTTTTGATAAAGCCAAATTCTTTGACCGTCTCATCAAAGCAGATGTTCCAACTCCGCGATGCCTGCTTTAGTCCATAGATGGACTTAAGCAACTTGCACACCTTTCCGCTGCTCCCACTCTGAATGAAACCCTCTGGCTGGTCCATATATACACACTCCTCTAAATTTCCATTTAGAAAAGCTGTCTTTACGTCCATTTGCCAGATCTCATAATCGTGGAAGGTAGCAATGGAAAGAAGGATCCAAATGGATTTCAGCATGGCTACTGGAGAAAAGGTTTCGTCATAGTCCAAACCAGGTCTTTGACGAAAACCCTTTGCTACCAGCCTAGCTTTATAGGTCTCAACCTGTCCATCTACACCAATCTTCCTTTTGAAGATCCACTTGCATCCTACGGGTTTTACCCCGTCTGGAGCAATGTCCAACGTCCATACCTTGTTGGTGTACATGGACTCCATTTCGGTCCGCATTGCATCCAGCCATTTCACTGAGTCAACGCTCTGAACGGCCTGCTGGAAGCTAGTAGGCTCATCATAATCTATGATGCAATCCTCTCTATCCCCGTCTATGAGAAAACCGTAGTATCTCTCGGACGGATGAGACTGCCTACTACTCCTGCGGAGCGGCGTAGGAATGTCCTGTTCTTCCGAACCCTCTGGTTCCACTAAACTTTCAGTAATAGTCCGTGGTTCTGGAATTTCTTCCAGTTCTACTGCGCTCCCACTTATTTCCTTTTCTAAGAACTGGTGTTCTAGAAAGTGGGCATGACGAGAAACAAGAACTTTTTGTTCCTCTTCGCAGTAGAAGAAATATCCCTTGGAATTCTTTGGATATCCCACAAACTTGCACAGTACTGAGCGTGCCTCGAGCTTGTCCGCATGCTGCTTTTTGACAAAAGCTGGACTTCCCCATGTCTTAATGTGATTAAGATGGGGTCTCTTCCCACACCACATCTCAAATGGCGTGGTAGGCACAGTCTTAGTGGGAACTCGGTTCAAAAGGTATGCGGCTGATTCTAGCGCATATCCCCAGAATGATCGCGGTAACTCAGCGTTACTCATCATGGACCGCACCATATCCAATAGGGTGCGGTTCCGTCTCTCCGATACACCGTTATGTTGCGGGGTGTATGGAGGAGTAAGCTGAGAGAGAATTCCGTTCTCTTTTAAATAGTCCAGGAACTCGGCACTTAAGTATTCTCCACCTCGATCCGATCTTAGAATCTTAATACTTTTGCCAGTCTGTTTCTCTACTTCATTCTTATACTCCTGGAATTTTCCAAAGGCTTCGGACTTATGTTTCATTAAGAAGACATAACCGTACCTTGAGAAGTCATCCGTAAAAGTAATGAAGTAAGAATAACCGCTTCGCGCATGTGTAGACATTGGACCGCACACGTCACTGTGTACGAGTCCCAAGAGCTCGCTCGCTCTTACTCCATGTCCAGTAAACGGAGTCTTTGTCATCTTTCCTTTGAGACAAGATTGACAAGTGGCATATGATTGATATTCGAACGCATTCAAATATCCTTCTGTATGTAACTTAGTCAACCTTCTCTCATTGATGTGACCCAGTCTACAATGCCATAAGAAAGTCTGATTTATTTCTGGAGACTTTCTTTTGTGTGTATTCTGGACATTGAAAATCTGTGGTTGGTTCAATACGTATATACCATTACTCAATGTACCTGACCCAATCAAAACTTGATTAAGGCGAATGTTTACAACATTACTTACAAACGCAAATTCATAACCTTCTTTAGAAACTAAAGATACAGAAATGATATTACAAGTTGCGTTGGGTACAAAAAAGCAATTACGCAAAACCAAAACATGTCCATCTGACATTCCCAGGTGATAGTCCCCCACGGCTTTAGCATCCATGCTAGCTCCGTTCGCAACTCTGAGGGTCATGTCACCTGCTTTCAAAACACTACGGTTTCTCAACGCCTGCAAAGAATTACAGATATGAGATCCTGATCCGGTATCCAATACCCAGGAAGTAGAGTTTATTGAAAGACAGTTTTCAATAACATACACACCTGAAGCTGAAGCTGCAACCTGCTTCAATTCCTGTGTTCTGGCCTTCCAGGCCCTGCAATCATTCTTCCAGTGTCCTTTCTTATGACAATAGAAGCATTCTTCCTTATCCACAAGCTTCCCCGCTATCTTTGTTGCTTTGGCTTTTCACTTCGTATCCACTTTACTAACACCGCCCCTTGGTTTGGCGGGGGCTTTCTTCTTCTTTCCCTTGGCTTTCGCCTTGGACCTAGCAGAAGATGATCCTCCTACAAACAAAGTGGATATTTCCCTACCTTTCTGTAGGGTGCCCTCTGTGCTCCTCAGCATGTTGAGGAGCTCTGAAAGTTCAACCTCTTTTTCTTGTAAGTTGAAGTTCAGTATAAACTGGGCGTAAGTGGAAGGAAGGGACTGGAGAACTATATCCGTATATAGTTCACCCTCCAATGTGATCCCTAGGTCCGCGAGCTCCTCAATGTAGCCGATCATCTTTAGCACGTGCTCGGCTACTGATGATCCGACGGCCATTCTTGCCGAAAATAACTTTTTCGACGCTTCGTATCTTGCGATACGAGATTGCTCTCCATACAGTTCTTTTGTATGGAGAAATATGGATTCAAGGTCCATATTCTCGTACCTCCTCTGATGTTCGTTGTCCATCGAGGCAAGTACGAGGCACTTGGCCTTCGCGCTATCAATCTCCCAAGTCTTGCGGATTTCCTTATCCGCGACGCTGGAAGTGGGACCAGGGGCAGGGGGAGCTTTGGTGGTAAGAAGATACCCCAGCTTGTCGTAAGTGATTGCTATCTTGACATTCCTGAGCCAATCTTTGTAGTTTGGCCCTGTCAGTTTGTTTTTATCTAGGAGTAACTTAAGTCCAGTCATGTCGATTTGGTCGCTGCAATTAGGAGAGAGAAGAAGAAACACTCAGCATGATGCTCTTGCAAGTTTAGAGTGGTTTTTAGTTTGTCTAAACAGGATGGCTCCCACTGTTTCTCGAATCCCTCCTCAAACCATAAAGGAAGAATTAGTCGGGATCAATCCCACCGCACAATACTTGCTTAACCGTTCAGCCAGGCCGGTGTCGGTACTTCGAGGGAGGTTTTCCAACGCTTTCGCGAAGTTCCTTAATTAAAGAACCTCTTTTCCCTGGGGGCGTAGCCCCGCTAACACCTTTCTAGGCACCTACTAGGTTTATAGCATTGATCGATTAGTGAGAAATTTCCCGAGGAGTAGCATATACTCACAGTAGGATCGGGATCCAAATATCATTGCGTGACGAAACTGAAGGAATCCTACCAGAATCATCACACTCCAAATGGTATGCAAATCTAGCAAGTTTCAGTACTTATGAAACTCCCGATGTGGATTTCTGCCCCATGCTCTTATGACCTTGACTTTGGCCAAAATATCATAAGTCACATGTCAAGTTCTACCCGTCATTATCCAGGTTAATTTGGATCCATCCGTACCTACCCTTGACTTTGGCCAAAATGGCAGTACGACTGTCCCAAACCAACGCATCTATCTATACTACACATGAACACCCAATAGCTACCAATCACTGTGCCTTGACTTTGGCCAACATACACAGCTTGAATACTATTGACTATTCATGTGAAATGACGGAGGGCTACGGATGGTTTTGGCAAAACCGTGAACGTAGTGAACTTGATATAGTCGATGGAACGAGATAGCTTTTAAAAGGAGTGGCTCAAGCTCCGTATTTAAAAGTTGTTTTTGAAAAGAACCGAGTGGTTTTTCGAAAGTGTTCCAACGACTTTAACTTGGTTTATTATCTTGCATTAGTTCTTTTAATGCGTGATATTCTTGCATTAGTTCTTTTAATGCGTCCCATCATTTAATCCTACCATTGCAGAAAACAACCAAAATATGACGTACGCTTATGCCATTCGCATTCGCCACGGGGCCCCGTCATTACCCGTTAGGTTACTTAACTAACGACAGAGCGGGGGCTGGGCTAGCGCGTCTGTAAAACATAAGCAACGCCTAAATAATATCATATATAGATATACTGCAATGATAAACATTTCAGATCACAGATGAATACATTGGATATACTAGGAATCTGCAATTCGTACGTGCCTGTAACGAAAAACAGATTACACGGTCGCGGTGAATAGCCAAAACCCCACCCAAGACCCCTACGGGTGCGGCAAACTACCCGCCAAGTACCCGAAGCGTAGCAACCTCCCTCATCTCCATGAGTAGGCCACTCGACACTTCGGCATACCCGGTAGTTTGTGCACCCCCTCCATGGGTCTATCCTAGGAGCAAAAACAGTAAAAAGAAATTATACAATGACGGCTACAACCCCGACCCGGTTGTGCGGCCATACAAATAATTATTACATCAATTTACAAATTTACATGAATTGAAAGAAAAGAAAACTCTCGTCTCACAACCCCCGGCTATTCACCCGCGACAATCCAACATATTCATATTCATATTCCAGCAACATTACAGATCACAGATTTGTATAACCCCCACTAATCGACATATAGCGATTAGTGGACGTTCAATACAAATAACACATTACAGAAAAACCCGTTAGCTTAAGTCTTTTAGAAGTTCGATCAAAAATACGGATTTTCAGGACCCCAAAATAAATTTTTCGTTCTGGAAAATCTGGGTTGAAAATATATATTCCAAAAATCCTAAAATACCCCTGCAAGTACACTGTAGCAAAGAAACACCAGAGAGGGGCCAAGGAGGCCGTGGAACCGCGGCAATAGCAGGCTATTGCCGCGTTTCCGCGGTCGTTTAGGGGGATCACTTGGTGATTTTTCTACAGTGGCTATTAAAAACCCTGAGCCGATTTTAGGTGTGAAAATAATCAACTTTTGAACAGTATAAAAATCGACAGAAACTCGAATTTTTGGGGTTTGTTTTCGGGACTTTTTCTTTGATCGATCTTCTAGTTACTTGCTAACATGTTAGATAGAGTTTAACTAGGCTCTGATACCACTGTAAGTCCATGCTACCTCTCCCGGTACTTTCGGGAATGCGGAATTTGGTAAAAAACGATTTTTACGGAGGTGGTAACATGGACCTAAAACCCGGATCTTGGTTAAACATCTAACTAACAACCTAACTACGAGTTTCTAGCTACTCGGTTAGGGGGTTATACCTTGCTTGTCTTGAACTCCTTCGTCTTCAAGCTCCGATGGTGGTCCGGATTGGCTTCTTCCCGTCGTCTCCGTACGCCGAAGATAGATCCACCTGAAAGCTCCAACCTTTGGCTCCTTCTTCGTTCTTTGAAGAAACTAGTTCACTCGGTTTGCTAAACCTTGTGAATTAGAGTGAGTAGAGAAGAGTTTGTATGGGATTTTATCTATGGTTCTTGATTCTCAACTCATGAGACAAGAGAACCATAGATTAAAGAGAGGGAAAAAGAGCAAGAGGGTGAGAGCAAAACAAGAGAGCTCAAGAACAAGAGAGAGAATGAGCAAGAAAGAATGAGCAACTCTTTTGTCTTCCACCCTCTCATAATCCAAAGTCATGATAACTCAGCATACTAAAAAAGTCTTATGTGATGGTTGAAGCAACCATAACCATATCATTTCATGCACTCATTTTACACAAATGAGCAAGCAAACAAAAGCCTTTGCCATGAAATGATGGCTATGGTTATCATGATGGTCAACTAGTCAAGCCTAGTCAACCGGTCAACAAAGTCAACAAGTCAACAAAGTCAACAAGTCAACAACCATGTCACCATAATACTTAATTAATAGAATAGTTAATCACATATCATATTCTCATTAGGGTTGAACAAAAAGTCAAATAGTCAACGGTCAACTGTCAACAACCCTAATGAGAATCCGCTGCCTCTGTCTCCCTGTCAACTGTGCATACGCACCCGCATCCGCGTTCCGAGGAACACGAATGCACACTGGATAAATCCAATCCCAAAAGGTACACTAGGATCTGGCTTAAACCAAAGCCCGCTAGTGTAAACTGTCCGGACACTTTACGTGCACAAGTGCACGGATGTGACCGAACCCTGTCGCAAAACCATGCGACCTGTCGCAATACCATGCGACCTCTACTCTTTTGCCTAAAGACGAAAAGCTTTCTGTGTGGGACTCTAAAGACTCGACACTACGCTGGAAGTGGGTTTAACCACAGACCGCAAGCGGCACTAGCTGTGCGTAACGGTCCCCAGGTAGTGCCAACAAGAAGACCGACGAGGCGAAACCCATATGAACTCCTACTGAGCCTGAGTGTGACATTCTCCGTACAGTCCGGTCTGTTCGTCTGATACATCGCATGGCGGGCCTAGGGGGCGGTAAACGTCAGTCCCCAAATAGCGGTACAAGTCGTGCCGGAGCGAAGCCCAAAACACCCTGAGATAACACTGGAAACCTACCAGTATATCTCGTTTGCCCTGGCCAGGGACTACTCGTGTAATGGCTCTCCTAGACACAGCGCGATGTCAACCCCCAATACCGTGAGAGACGAATCCTGTCTAACCGTCACTGCCTCCAAGTGCTTCGGGACTGCACCCAACTACTACCTGTTTGCACGACTCCTTTGAGCCGTGGTAGGGTAGTAATCAAAGTGCAGTGGGAACACACTCGAGGCGAAGTGACAGTGTCAAGTCAGCGGACTAAGCTGTACTCATGTCACCTGGGAACTGATAACTGACGATAGGCATAATACCAACTAGTCAGTTCCCGACGAGTCCTGTCCAGTGTACCCGTAACCTAACGAGCACCAGCATACTATCTCAAGTACGACGTACTGACGGCTGTGGGACAGACCGTCTCCCACACTGGGATGAGAAGCGCATGCGCTGGTCTACTCCGGAGTATCGATGCCCTGTCTCGATAGTCCTGCGACCAGGGACCTGCATAAGGATGTGCTTATAGATTACCCAGCCCCCACTAGTGTGACTGCCATCACAACGCTGGTAATCAAGCAAAGATCCTAAGGGCTCCACTAATGTGTATAGGTGATATACTAAAATAAACATAAGTACACATTGAAGTAGAAACAAACCAAGTAGCATACTACTATTTTGAGCAAGATTGTTTATACAAGGTGAATATCCCAAGCTTCCATTAAGTAATATACAAACTAGTATGATACAGTAATGGCCTCTAGGGCATACACACTAACAGTTTTCTCAAGTTTCGGGCGAAACGCTGTAGAGGCCGTATGGAGATATGGCAGGGTTCGATCAGATACGTGTGGTATTGCACGGATCATGATCGGGCGGATAATACTAGCGGGCTTTGGTTTAAGCCGGATCCTAGTATTGTACAGTGTAGATTTTGTCTCATTGCATTTGTATTTCGGTCGGAATACAAATGCGGGTATGTATATACAGTAGCGGGGTTTCCTGTAATTTATTACGGGATCGGTTTTATGAAGTTGCCAGTTTGCTTTCCGTTTTGGCCATTTTTCTTTGTATCTTTCATTGGCTGGAAAAATGGTGGAGGAGGGCTTATTTGCATTTGTGCAAATAAGCATTTTGGAGGGTTGTTTTTGCAAATTGTTGCATCATGATGGTTTCATGATGGTGCACTTTCATTTGACTTCTTTTTCTTCATCATTGTTTGACTTGTGGAGATATGATGAGAAGGGTGATGGAGTGGGGTTTTTGTAGTAATGATTATTCCTCATGATAATCTCCTTTTCTCTTCCTTGTATTATTGATCCTCACTCACAACTCTCTCTTGCTCCCTTCACTATGCATGGGCCGGCCACAACAAGGGGGGCTGTCCCAATTTATGTGTGAGGAAAAATATACTCATTTGGCTTAGAAAAAATCCTATTGCTCCATCTCCAAAAGCTTAGTTCATTTCCTCCACTATTGGCAACTTCTACAACCCCATGAGACATATAGATCCACACTATTCTATAGCAATCCTTGGGCACGTCGGCTCGCCAACTTCGTGCCCGAGTTGCCTCGGTCAAGAGGTGGGAGCCCGTAAAAGAAGCCGGCGACGTGGTGCCCTTCCGGCGAGGAGGTGAAGACCGGAGATTCCGCGGGGAGATCGGGACGACGGCGAGAAGACCGAAAGACACGGATCGCTCGGTATATCTCTGTACCCATTCTTTAGTTAGCTAGAATTTGATTAATGGCTCGATCCGGGATTTTTGTGCGTAGTGGTGCCGGTTCAAAAGTTAAAGTAAATTATCGCTTCCGCCTTTTGGCCTCGGAAAGACGGCCGGGGCGCCGCCGTGCACTTACAAAAACTATATGAAGATGACATACGCATACGAACATAAGAATTATAGCTAAGTCCTAACTATCGGGCGCTTTACGCCATCCATGTGATTTCCCCGTAAATGTGTACATCTACTCACCGGAACATCACGGCTAGTCAAATCAGATCACTGCCTTGCCTTTTCTCCGCGTCCGACATCTCCGCGACCGATCCTATAATCGCACAAATAAAACATATAAGGCTAAACATTTAAATAGATGCGACACAAAACGATACGAAGCAACCAACACGCACTAGCTAGACGCTCGTGCACTTGGTGCACAAAACACGTGTAACATCGCCACAAACCACAACTTGGGGTTGCTATGCGTAGCAAACACCAAACCTTGAATCTAAACGTTCGAATCGCATAATGACACAATGCTAACAATTAGGAAAAGGTTGTAGGTCAAACACAACCGAAACTTAACTAATACCGTTATCTTTTAAAAGAACTAGTTAGCAACAATAAGCTATTTTAGTGCAAAATTAGGTGGATTAGTAAGTCTATTAGCACTAACTACACTTAATTACCCTAATTAAGCCATACAACACTAATTAAATCTAATCTCACTTAAACACACTAAACATGCAATTAAGTTATATAAACACTTAATTTAGACAATTAAAAGTAAAGAATAGCAAGTTAACAACTAGATTAGATTTTATACCTCAAAAATATTTTGGAAAGATCTAACTTGCTAGCTTTTGCCACCCAAAATGCAAACTTGCTTCAAGACCCAACCTTAGTTTCAGAAAATGAATTATTGTGATGATTTTAGAAGAAATTAGTTATTGATTTATGGAGTTTTGAGTGAGGTAGAGAGGTATTTTGCAAGTGGAGAATGAGGTTGAAGAGGGGGGAAAACTGCTGGCCGAATGAGGGGGAGAGAGTGAGGGTGGGAGGTAAGCTTACCTCCACATACACACACACCATGCTCATTTATTGCACCATGCTTCATTATTGTTTTCATTTTTCATTTTCTTTCTCTTTTATAATAAAAAAGGATATTCTAGAACATGCAATTTACAAAAATATGTTAACCAAAATTTATTTGTGACATGATTGCAAAAACTTATAACAACTAATCCTAACTTGATTAATACTAGATTAGTGTGTAAGTGCAAGTTTAAAATAATTTTTAATAATTAAATAAATAAGGAAAATAATTAATTAAGTAGCAATTAAATAAGTAACTGATTTAAATACCCATACCTGAGCAATTACAAAATTAAAATATGTATATTTAAGTCTATGTGGAAAAATAATCATAACTAGGTTTTACGAAAAACACGAGTTGTACTATTAATTATCATAAAATTAACCTAACGATTTTTAAAGCGTTACATTATGTAGCCATGGTTGCCTAAATAAGATTAACCTCTTGTTAACCTAGGATTAACACTAGATTAGTGTGTGTGCATGCTAAAATAATTTATTTTAATAATTAAAAAATAAGGAAAATAATTAAGTGAACAAGTAATTAAATAATTAATTAATAAATACCAATAAAATAAGCAAGTACATAAGTAAAATGGGTATATTTATGTCTATGTGGAAAAATAATTATAACTAGGTTTTATAGCAAAACACATGTTATAACTCTAATTAGCATATAATTATCCTAAACGATTTCTAAAGCATTACAATCTTCCCCCCTTAAAGAAATTCGGTCCCCGAATTTAAAATCTAGCTACGCATACCTTCAAGGGATGGGGAAATTTCTTCCGCGTCTCGTCCTCGGCTTCCCAGGTGACCTCTTCGCTGTTCGGGCCATGCCAAAAAACCTTTATGGACGGTAAAACCTTCGACCTTAGTTTCCTCACCTGCCGGTCTAGGATGACTACCGGCTGCTCGGTGAAAGAAAGGTAGCTCTCCAGCTGGATCGTCTGGTGCTGAATCGTGTGAGAAGGGTCATGAAGGTACTTGCGAAGCATCGATACATGAAATACAGGGTGAACATCCGGAAAACTGGGCAGAAGAGCCAAACGATAAGCAACTGCACCAACTCGCTCGAAAATCTCGAAGGGACCCACATATCTGGGACTAAACTTCCCTTTCTTCCCGAACCTCATCACACCCTTCATCGGCGAAACCCGCAAGAAAACATGATCACCTACGGCGAACTCAAGTCTGCGATAACGTCGATCAGCATAGGATTTCTGCCTGCTCTGGGCCGCTCTCATCCTGTCCTGAATCAACTGGATCTTCTCTGTAGTCTTCTGCACTAGCTGTGGTCCCAAAATGCTGCTCTCACTGAGCTCTGTCCAACAAACTGGTGATCGACACCTCCTCCTATATAATGCCTCGAAGGGTGCCATCCGAATCGTCTTCTGGAAGCTGTTATTGTAGGAGAACTCTATCAAGGGCAAGTGACGATCCCAACTGCCACCGAAATCAAGAACGCACGCTCGGAGCATATCCACGAGAGTCTGTATGGTCCGCTCTGACTGACCGTCGGTCTACGGATGGAAAGCTGTACTGAAACTCAATCAGGTGCTCAAAGCCTCCTGAAGTTTCTGCCAAAGGCGGCTGGTGAACTGGGTGCCATTGTCGGACACAATGCAGGTCGGAACGCCGTGTAGTCGCACAATCTCATCAATATAAATCTGAGCATAGTGAGCGAATCCGAAAGTAGTCTTTACTGGAAGAAAGTGATCCGCTTTTGTCAACCGGTCTATGATCACCTAAATATAGTCGTACCCTCGACTCGTCCTACGTAGACCCACGATGAAATCCATAGAGATCTGCTCCCATTTCCCTTACGGAATGTGCAAAGGCTGTAACTCTCCAGCCGGCCTCTGGTGCTCGACCTTGACTTGCTGGCAAGTTAGGCATCTCAAAATGAAATCTGCGACATCTCTCTTCATCCCTTCCTACCAATAGAAATCTCTTAAGTCATGATGCATCTTGGTGGAACCCGGATGAATACTGTATGCTGATTGATGCACCTCCTCAAAGATCTAACGTCTCAGCCCTTCGAAATCTGGCACGCATAGACGAGTCCTAAATCATAGCACTCCCTGATCATTGATCATGAACTCTGAATCTCTACCCTGCCGAACCTACTCCATAATCTCTGAAAAACGAGCATCGTCGGACTGTGCCTCCCGGATGTGATCAAATAACTGTGGACGGGCATGGACATGAGCAAGCTGTCCTCCGAGTGAAGTAAACTCAAACAGTACTCAGCCGTCGCATAGGATCTGCTAATCTGCAGAAGACTGTCTCTGAACTGCGCCCAAATAGGAAAAGCTACCACCGGGCCTCCGACTCAAAGCGTCAGCTACAACATTCGCCTTACCCGGATGATAAAGAATCTCGCAGTCATAGTCCTTCATGAGCTCCGTCCAACGGCGCTGTCTCAAATTCAGATCCCGCTACTGGAAGATGTACTTTAAGATTTTGTGGTCCGTGAAAATCTGACACGACTCGCCGTATAAGTAATGTCTCCAAATCTTATGCGCAAATACCACCGTGGCCATATCTAAATCATGAGTGGGATAGTTCTGCTTGTGCTTCTTCAGCTGCCGAGAAGCATAGGCGATGACCCTGGCGTGCTGCATCAACACACAGCTAAACCCACTTGAGAAGCATCGCAATAGACAACAAGCCGCTTGACCCTGAAGGCAAAGATAATACTGGTGCAGTCGTCAAACGAGTCTTCAGCTGCTGAAAACTCTGCTCGCATGCCTCGGTCCAAAGAAAATGAATTCCCTTCCGGGTCAACCCGGTCAGCGGTGCAGCGATACGAGAAAAATCCTGAACAAAGCGTTGGTAGTAACCAACCAAACCTAAGAAGCTGCGAATCTCAGTTACTGATACAGGTCTGGGCCAATGCTGTACGGTCTCGATCTTCTTCGGGTCCACACGTATGCCATCTCTCGTAACCACATGACCCAAGTGTAAGTCCATGTCACGCACCCTACGAACTTGCGGGGAGGCGGAATATATGAAAAACGATTATCAAAGTTTCGTAACACGGAGTTGAGTGCATGAATCGTTATCTAAACCATTGCTAACTATCTACTAGAGAATTAACTACTCGGATACGAAGTTATACCTCACGTTACTTGTCCTTCGGGTCTTCATCGCGGTCCTCCACTCCTCGTAGGCTCTTTGGAACATCTGCACCTCAACGGCCTCCTCGAATGAAAGAAGATCCACCCGAAAGCTCCTACGCCAAGCTTAACCTCAAACTTGAGATAACTAGGTTGCTTAAAATGCTAATCTAAGCTACCTAGGGGATATAGAGTGAGGTTATGGATGTATTAGTCTAGCTAACCCTTGATCTCAACTCATGAGAGGTTAAGGTTAGGGTTTGAAGAGAGAGTGAGCTTGAGGAAAGAAAAGGTGAAGATGATAATGAAATGAGATAATGATCTATCATAATATATATGAAGCATTATTTATTTATCAAAAATGAAATAAAAGAATTAACAACCATGCTTCATAAATATCTATGAGTGATTCATCTCCATGAGTCATTAAGCATTTATGATGCATTAATGACATGGATGAATCACACAAATGAGTCACTAATCTCATTTAATGCAATGCCACCTTACCCCCCCACCACTCTTCTAGAAGCTTCCCGACAAATTACGAGAACGCCCCTCCAATCCGTGAAAACACGGAAAAACTTTAGACTGTATAAATCCAATAACCCGATACTAGAATCTGGCTTAAACCAAAGCCGGCTAGTAAAAACTGTCCGAAAAGTCGTACGTGCGTAAACACACGTACGCGTCCGAACCCTTGTCGTAAAACCATACGACCTCTATATCGTTTCGCCTGGAGCAGGGAAACTCTCTGTATGGGACTCTAAAGACTCGACACTACGCTGGCAGTGGGTTTAACCACAGAGCGCAAGCGGCACTAGCTGTACGTAACGGTCCCCAGGTAGATGTCGATAAGAAGGCCGATGAGGAAACTCATCCGAACTCCTACTGAGCCTGATGTGACAATCTCCGTACAGTCCGGTCTGTTCGTCTAAGACTATCGCATATCAAGCCTAGGGGCGGCAAGCGTCAGTCCCCTAATAGCTGTATAAGTCGTGTCGGAGCGAAGCCCATTACACCCTGAGAAGCTACTGGAACCTACCAGTATATCTCGCTTGCCCTGGCCAGGGACTTTGCGTAATGGCTCTCTGACACAGCGCGATATCATCTCCCAATACCAGGAGAGACGAATCCTACCTAACCACTACTGCCTCCAAGTGCTCGGGACTGCACCCAACTGCTACCTGTTTGCACGACTCCTTTGAGCCGTGGTAGGGTAGCAATCTAAGAACAGTGGGACACACTCGAGGTGAAGTAGCAGTGTCAAGTCTGCGGACTATGCTGTACTCATGTCATCTGGGAACTGTTAACTGACGACGGGTATAATACCAACCAATCAGTTCCCCGGCGAGTCCTGTCTGGTATACCCGTAACCTAACGAGCACCTGTTTACTATCTCCAGTACTACGTACTAATGGCTATGGGACAGACCATCTCCCCAACTAGGATGAGAAGCGTACACACTAGTCTACTCTGGAGTATCGATGCTCAGTCACGATAATCCTGCGACTAAGGACCTGTATATGATGTTGCTTATAGACTATCCAGCCCCCACTAGTGTGACTGCCATCACAACGCTGGTAATCAAGCAAAGAACCTATGGGCTCTACTAATATGTATAAGTGATACGATACAAGAAACATATGCACATATTAAAGTAGACACAAACCAAGTAGCATACTACCATTTTTAGCAAGACTTTATATATAACTGTGAATAACCCAAGCTTCCATTAAGTAATATACAATCTAGTATGATACAATAATGGCCCCTAGGGCATATACACTAACAATCTCCCACTTGCACTAGGGCCATGAGCTGGCATATCATAGACCTATCATCTCGAATAGCCTCTCGAACTGCGTCTGAGGAATGGCCTTTGTGAATGGATCAGCAATGTTATTCTCCATCTCTACTCTTTTCACCTCGATCTCCCGGCGATCTACGATCTCCCTGATCAGGTGATACCGCCTTAAGATGTGTCTGGATTTCTGATGGGACCTGGGTTCCTTCGCTAAAGCTATAGCGTCGTTGTTGTCACAATACAGAGGTATTGGACCAACACTGGAAGGAACCACCTGAAGTTCTGTGAGGAACTTCTTTATCCAGACAGCTTCTTTTGCGGCATCGCAAGCAGCTATGTACTCCGCTTCCATTGTTGAGTCAGCAACGGTCTCCTGCTTGGAACTCTTCCAACAGACCACCCCTCCATTGAGGGTAAAGACATAACCCGACATGGACTTGGAGTCATCATTGTCACTCTGGAAGCCGGAGTCGGCAAAGGCCTCCATCTGGAGGTCTTTTCCGCCATACACTAAGAACATCTCCTTAGTCCTTCTTAGGTACTTGAGAATGTTCTTTACTGCTATCCAGTGCTTCTCCCCTAAGTTTGCCTGATACCGGCTTACAATGCTCAATGCGTATGCTACATCTGGTCTGGTACATAACATCGCATACATTATAGAGCCTACCACAGAAGCGTAGGGTATAATCGACATGCGATCCCTTTCCAAATCAGTCTTGGGAGACATCTCTTTGGAGAGGGTGATTCCGTGACAAGCCGGTAGGTTACCACGCTTATAATCATCCATACTGAATCTCTTCACTATGGTGTCTATGTACCTGGACTGCGAAAGTCTCAATATCCTCTTTGATCTATCACGATAGATCCGGATCCCCAGAATGTAGGTGGCATCACCCAGGTTTTTCATGGAGAATTTATGTGACAAGAATCTTTTGACTGACTATAACATAGGAATATCATTTCCTATTAGGAGAATGTCATCCACGTACAAGACGAGGAATTCTACAGCTCTCCCTACAATCTTACTGTATATGCATGGTTCATCTGGATTTTTGATAAAGTCAAATTCTTTGACAGCATCATCAAAACAGATGTTCCAACTCCGCGATGCCTGCTTTAGTCCATAAATGGACTTAAGCAGCTTGCATACTTTATCGCTGCTCCCACTCTGAATGAATCCTTCTGGCTGATCTATATAGACGCTTTCTTCCAAATTACCATTTAGAAAGGCCGTCTTTACGTCCATCTGCCAGATTTCATAATCGTGGAAGGCAGCAATAGCAAGAAGGACCCGAATAGATTTAAGCATAGCCACTGGAGAAAAGGTTTCGTCATAGTCCAAACCAGGTCTTTGACGGAAACCCTTTGCAACAAGTCTAGCCTTATAGGTTTCAACCTGTCTATCTGCACCAATCTTCTTTTTGAAGATCCATTTGCATCCTACGGGTTTTACCCCATCTGGAGCAATGCCCAAAGTCTATACTTTGTTAGTGTACATGGACTCCATTTCGGTCCGCATTGCATCCATCCATTTTACTGAGTCACCACTCTGAATGGCTTGCTGGAGCTAGTAGGCTCATCATAATCAATAGTGCAATCCTCTCTATCCCCGTCTATGAGAAAACCGTAGTATCTCTCAGGCGGATGAGACTGCCTACTACTTCTGCGGAGTGGCGCTGGGATGTCCGTTTCTTCTGAAACCTCTGGTTCTACCATACTTTCAGTAACAGCTTGTGTTTCTGGAATTTCTTCCAGTTCTATTTCGCTCCCATTCTTCTGATTTTCTAAAAATTCAGTTTCCAAGAAGTGGGGATGCTGAGAAACAAAAACCTTTTGTTCCTCTGCGGAATAGAAAAGATACCCCCTGGAGTTCTTTGGGTATCCCATAAACTTACATAGTACTGAGCGTGCCTCGAGCTTGTCCGCATGCTGCTTCTTTACAAAAGCTGGACATCCCCATGTCTTAAGATACTTAAGACAGGGTTTCTTCCCACTCCACATCTGATATGGGGTGGTAGGCACAGTCTTCGTTGGAGCCTTGTTCAAGAGATATGCAGCTGTTTCTAGTGCATAACCCCAGAATGATCACGGTAACTCAGCCTTACTCATCATGGAACGAACTATATCCAATAGGGTTCGATTCCTCCTTTCTGATACACCGTTGTGTTGTGGTGTGTATGGAGGAGTAAGCTGAGAGAGAATTCCATTCTCTTTTAAGTAACCTAGGAACTCAGTACTTAAGTATTCTCCACCTCGATCAGATCTCAGTGTCTTGATACTTTTGCCGGTTTGTTTTTCCACTTCATTCTTGTATTCTTGGAATTTCTCAAAGGCCTCGGATTTATGCTTCATCAAGAAGATATATCCATACCTAGAGAAATCATCCGTAAAAGTAATGAAGTAGGAAAAACCACCTCGCGCATGTGTAGACATTGGACCCCACACATCACTGTGTATGACTCCTAAGAGCTCGCTCACTCTTACTCCGTATCCAGAAAACGGAGTCTTTGTCATCTTTCCCATGAGACAAGATTCACAAGTAGCATAAGATTGATATTCGAACGGATTCAAATATCCTTCTCTATGTAACTTAGTCAATCTTCTCTCATTGATGTGACCTAGTCTACAATGCCATAAGAAAGCCTGATTTTTTTCCGGAGACTTTCTTTTAAGTGTGTTCTGGACACTGAAAATCTGAGCTTGATTTAATACGTATATTCCGTTTTCTAATGTACCTGACCCAATCATAACTTGATTTAGGTGGATGTGAACCACATCTCTTGTAAACGTAAAATCATAGCCTTCCTTAGATAGTAAGGGTACAGATATTGTTGGAGATAGTACCCTCATAGTCAATTATTGGATCGCAGGTACGTGATTGCAATGATTGCGGAGGACCTATACCGGTAGGACAGTCTTACTCGAGATGATAGTATGCTATCTGGTTTGCCTTTATCAGTTGTGTGCATGTTCAGGTGACTGATTACATGTTCCACTTTGATAGAGCCCTTAGGATCTTGCTTTACTACCAACAGTATGATGGCGATCATATACGTGAGAGTTGGGTAGTTTATATGCATATCCTTAATTGTTGTCCCTAGTCGGTGGAGTTTCGAGACAGGGCATCGATACTCCGGAGTAGACTAGTGTATACAGTCGAGGCCCCGACGAGGGGCGGTGGCCGGTCTCACAAGCCACTGGTGTCAGTTGGATCACCTAAGATGTATACAGGTGCTCATTGGGTTATGAGTACACCGGACAGGACTCGCCGGGAATCTGCTAGTTAGTACTATACCTATCGTCAGATAGCAGTTCCCTGGTGACATGTGTACAGGTTAGTTCATCGACCTGAGGTCGTCATTTGTCTCGTGTGAGTTCCCACTGTGCTTTGATTTCTACCCTACCACGGCTCAAAGGAGTCGTGCAAACAGGTAGCTTTTGGGTACAGTCCCGAGCCATATGGAGGCACGTGAGCGGATCGGCAGGGGATTCGTCTCTCCCGGTATTGGGGACGAGGTCGTGCTGTGTCTAGGAGAGCCATTACACAAAGTCCATGGCCATGGCAGGAGATTTACTGGTAGGTACTCCAGTAGTATCTCAGGGTGTTATTGGGCTACACTCCGACACGACTTATACTGCTATTGGGGGTCTGACGTTACTAGCCCCCTAGGCAGATATGCGATACTCATTGACGAACGGACCGGACTGTATATACATTGTCACTGTTAGGCTCAGTAGGGTTTCCGGATAAGTTCGCTCATCGGCCTCCCTTGAGGTCTGTCCATGGGCAGCCGTTACGCATAGCTAGTGCCGCTGACGGTTTGTGGTTAAACCCACTGCCAGGGTACTGACGAGTCATTAGAGTCCCCCACAGACAGTTTCCCAAGTTCGGGCGAAACGTTGTAGAGGCCGTATGGTTTTATGGCAGGGTTCGGAAAATGCACGTGCGTTTACGCACGTGTTATTTTTCGGGCAGTTGATACTGGTCGGCTTTGGTTTAAGCCGGATCCGAGTATTATATTGAGTAGGTATAATATCTTTGTCTCAGTTGCATTTGTATTCGGTCGTAATACAAATGCGGGTATATTTATACAGATACGGGGTTATCCTGAAAGTTGTTTCAGGATCACTTTTGGAAGTTGCCAGTTTCCAGTTTTCTATCAGCCGTCTTTTAACATTCGGTTAAAGACGGATTTATCTTTTCTTGGATGAGGGTGAGTCATGCTTCTAGAAGGTTCTAGAAGGTTCTAGAATTTGATGACAAGGTTAATGACTCATGCTTTGATTTCAATGAGGTTTTGTTTTCCTTAAGATATTTTCATGTGTTCACATTATGATATTTTGCTTAAGGTTACTCTCCACTCTCCTACACTCACCCCCCCACTTCTATAAGTGGCCGGCCCCCCTCCTCTCTCTCTCACTTGATGTTTTCATTTGTGAAATGATTATGATAGCATTTGGGGTGTATGGAATTTCACAGCTCATTTCATTCCAACACCCGATTCCCACGGCAACTTCATTAACCGTCCGTCCATAGCTTTGGACGGAACGAGACAAAGTCATCTACTCATTCTCTACATCAATCTTGGTCGTCTCTTTTAGCAAACTTGACGACCGAGTTGCCTCGAGTCAGAGGCGGGAGCCCGTTTAAAGAATCAGTGATGTGGTGCCACCTGGACGAGCAGATCGGAGATCGACGAGATCGGAGCAGCCGCAACGGAGCGTGGGATGATGGTTAAAGAACGAAGGACTCGGATCGTTCGGTATAACCTTTCTACACTCTTTACAGTTAGTTAGTTTAGCAATAATGGCAGATCCGGGTTAAAGTATACGATAGCGCCAGTTAAAAAGTTTTTGTTCCGCATTTGGCGTCTGTAGACGGCCGGGGCGCTAGCGTAGACTTATAGTGGTATCAGAGCCTCACCATTTTGTTATACTAACTTGTGCTAACGCGTTTAAAATATCGATCGAACCGGAAATCAAAAACTGCAAAATTCCAAGCTCACAGTTTCTGTCGATTTTAAATGGCTTCCTAAAATTATTTTACATATCTCAGAAATCTGTGCAGGGTTTTCTAAGGCACACGACAAAATTTGAGCAAGTGATTCCACTATATAGCCGCGGAAGCGAGGCCAAACCCATGGTTTGGCCGCGGATCCGCGGCCATCCTAATGAATCACTGCATCAAATTTTCTCAGTGTCTTCTCTGGTGGAATTTTGGGTTTTTGGTATATATCTTTTGGGCCCAGGTTTTGTTACTGTTCTCCAGATTTGCGTGGGGCCCACATTGTGATATTTAGTCGATCGAAATTTAAACATGTTAGTTTACAGTGCTTACATTATATCTCCGACCGGGAATGTCATTTGATCGATAAACCGCGTCTGATTGCTATAGTTCTTTTAGACGGGTTTGCGAACGTGACATTCGCGTTGATGTTCTGTATTGTTCTGTGATGCTTATTACTTTTCTGTAATGTTGCATATTATCACGCCTGGAGCGATTATTGTATATTGGTTTATATACTATTAGATGTTGTATATGTTTTACACCCGCGCTAGTCCAGTCCCCGCTCTGTCGTTAGTTAAGTAACCTAACGGGTGATGACGGGACCCAGTGACGAATGCGGATGGCATATACGTACATTTTATTTTCGTTCTTTTCTGGTGTGATTATTGATGGGACTGCGTTGATTCTGATCAATGCAAAATTAAACAAACCTGTTTTAGTTGTTGGAACAAATTTAAAAAGGTGTTATTGCAAAGACGTTTCCTTTTGTTTTGCATAGCGGTATTCAGTGGAATATCCTGCACCTCATTCGACGGGGCAAGGGCCGATATCCCTTCACCGGGACTGACCCCTTGGGCAGAAGTTTGCGTCAGGGTAATAACTTCACTATAGTCGATTACAAGTTGCTTTGCATAGCGGTATTCAGTGGAATATCCTGCACCTCATTCCACGAGGAAAGAGCCGAGATCCCTTTACCGGGAGTGACCTCTTTAGCAAAAGGTTTTCGCCACTATATTTTAAAAAGCTATCAGGTTCCTTCAGCGATATCAAGTTCACTACGTTAAAGGTTTTTCGCCAAAAACCAGCCGTAGCCCTCCGTCACTTCTTTTGGGTATTCAGTAGTATTCAAGCTATGTATTTTGACCTAACGCCAAGGCATAGTGTTTGGTAGCTACTGGGTATTCAATTGTTGCATAGATAGATGAGTTGGTTTGGGACAGCCGTTCTGCCATTTTGACCTAACGCCAAGGGCATGTACGGGTGGGTTCAAATTAACAAGATAATGACGGGCAGAACTTGACATGTGACTTATGATTTGTTGACATACGCCAAGGTCATAAGAGCATGGGGTAAAAATCTTATCGGGAGTTTCTAAAGAAACTGAAACTTGCCAGGCATGCGCATACCTTCTGGAGTGTGATAACGCGAGTGGATTCCATCACGTTATCATGCGATGAGAGTTGGATCCCGATTCCCACTGATTAGTTGGTTTACTCTTCGGGTTATCCCGATTGATTCTTCTTTTAGGTTTGGAGGAGAATTTGACAGGACAGTGGGAGGTTTCCGGATTAGATAAAGTTATGACCATTCTGATCTAGGATAGAGTGCACGCAGAGTGTTTCTTTTCTCTCTCTCTTTGGCAGCGACCTTTGACCGACCCTAGACTATGACTCAGTGACCAAGTTGACCGAACCTTCTTAAAATACTGGCTTTTGGATTGTCTATGTTGCATAAGTCATTGCCACTCTTTCTTTTACCCTTTGAATTTCTCAGAACACCCGTATTACTACGGATATCCACTTCCATTGGATAGATCCATCGTATGGTTATATACGAACTCGAAGGGACTTCTTCGAGGATGGATCCAGGTTCAGGAGAAATAGAATTGGTTTATTCAGTTGTCTTTTATTATCACCTTCTCTCAGGTTGCGAGAGCTCCTTGGTTTAGGAGAGTACACCTATTACGCTTATTGGATAGTCTTATTCCAAACCATAGGCAGGTGCCGAAAGGTAGGGAATGAAGAAAACCAATTAGCCTAAGTAGGGTGTGCAGAAGGTAATATGTAAAGACAAAATAAAGGGATTAGAAAGAGGGCAAAGTAAATTGCGACTGATATCATCCACGACCAAAACCGCGTACTTCATCGCCACTCCTATTTCACTTTTAAAAGAATAAGGTATTATTCAGTTGTCTTTTATGATCACCTTCTCTCGAGATGCGAGTACTCCTTGGTTTAGGAGGGTACACCTATTATGCTTACTGGATAGTCTTCTTCCAAACCATAGGCTGGTGCCGAACGGTAGGGAAGGAAGAAAACCATTTAGCCTAACGATGGTGTACAGAAGGTAACGACTAAAGACAAATAAAGGGATTTGGAGAGATGACAATAAAATATACGGTTGAAAGTCATGAATTGGATTATGGAAGAGGCATTGCTATGAATACCAACATACCCCTACGAAACATTTTCATGTTTCAGTGCATTGTTAAAGGAAAACTGCTTTCCCGATTGGATACTTACTCCAAGGGTATGTATTTACCAGGTTTCATTCTCATATCTGTATGGTTTTACAGATGATGAGTGGGAGTAAGTTATTGGGAATTAGGTGATTATCCTCATTATATCGGAATTCGTTGTAATTGGTGATATTTGAGGAAATCGCCAGGGTACAGTTTTCAACCTTCGACGCATAGGTTTTGAGTTGTTCAACTCAGCGGACTTATACAGAGTATTGTATGTTGTCCAGTGTCCATCAGGACAAAGGGGTAGGTCCTCGTACTTTGTTCTGTTTACTTATAACTTCTCTAGTATTTAGACAAGTGTTTCGTAGAAATACAAGGTCTAAGTTTTGAGAAGTTATGGGTATAAGAATAAAGTAGAGAACCAGATATCACAAGTATCGGGATTCTTCAAAGAGATGGAAGATGTAGATTCTTGTGATTGGTATTCAGATGATAGTGATGGTTTTGAGAAACGTGTTTCTCTTTCAGGTTACTCATAATTGGATGGATTCCTAAGTTGAGTAATGCTGATTAGCCTCTTTCCATTAAGATAATATGCACTGGAGACAGGTGCATGATTTGAATATGGTTCCAATTAAATCAGTGCCAAAGTTTCTGTATTGGATATAGAATGGATCGTACCTTAAAAGATGTTAAGGTACGGGGAGTTGTCCAGCTTATGCTTAAAACCAGACTCTGGATAACTCAGGGCACGTTTCTGTAATGGCTGTTTGTGGGTTGACCCTGGCTATGACGAGGGTTGATATTCTACCATTTGGAAGATCAAGTGATATTGTCGTTGACTAATCACAGTTTTAGTAAAATGGATCTTTTTCAGAAAACAGTAGTGGGAGTATGGTAGAACTGGAAGTGATTCCAGAACCGTGAACGATTACGGAAAATTTAATAGGACCTATATATTCAATCAGGTTTGACATTCCAATAGCCACTCCGCAGATATGGTGGGTAACCTCAGACACCCGAGAGGTACTTCGGTAGCCTCAAAGACGGTGACAGGGAGGTTCTTATCTACCCAGACTTGACACTACTGTTGTTCCAGGTTATTGTAAGTCCATATTGCGACCCCCGGTTCTTACGGGGAGGCGGAAACGGTATAAAAAACGAATTTTTATCGCAAGAGGCAACATGGACTAACTTATGGTCGGGATCGTTACCTAAACTAAAACTAGCAAACTAAGCTAAAGATATTTAGCTACTCGGATGAAGATGGTTATACCTAAACTTGAACTCCTTCTCTTCAAGCTCCGGTGGTGGTCCGATGGCTCCTTCTCGTCGTCTCCGTACGCCGAAGATAGATCCACTTGAAAGCTCCAACCTTTAGCTCCTTCTTCGGTCTTTGAAGAAACTAGTTCACTTGGTTTGCTAAACCTAGTGAACTAGAATGAGTAGAGAGGAAATAGAATGGGATTTTATCTATGGTTCTTGATTCTCAACTCATGAGACAAGAGAACCATAGATCAAGAGAGGGAGCAAGAGGTTGAGGGTGAGAGCAAGGGGAGAGCTCAAGAACAAGAGAGAGAATGAGCAAGAAAGAATGAGGCTCTCTTTTCTCTCTCACCCTCTCATAATCCAAAGTGATCATAACTCATCATATCAAAAAAGTCTTTTGGTGATGGTTAGAAGCAACCATAAGGTTATCATATCATGCACTCATATTACTCAAAAAGCAAGCAAGAAAAAAAAGTCTTTGGCATGAAATGATAACCATGGTTATCATGATGGTCAACTAGTCAAGCCTAGTCAACCGGTCAACAAGTCAACAAAAGTCAACAAGTCACCAAAGTCAACAAGTCAACAAAAGTCAACAAGTCAACAACCATATCACCATAATACTTAATTAATATAATAGTTAATCACATATCATATTCTCATTAGGGTTGGGCAAAAAGTCAAAAGTCAACGGTCAACTGTCAACAACCCTAATGAGAATCCACTGCCTCTGCCTCCCTGTCAACTGTGCATACACACCCGCATCCGCGTTCCGAGGAACACGAATGCAAACTGGATAAATCCAATCCCATAAGGTACACTAGGATCTGGCTTAAACCAAAGCCCGCTAGTGTAAACTGTCCGGACACTGTACGCGCACAAGTGCACGGATGTGACCGAACCCTGTCGCAAAACCATGCGACCTGTCGCAATACCATGCGACCTCTACTCGTTTGCCTAAAGGCGAAAAGCTTTCTGTGTGGGACTCTAAAGACTCGACACTACGCTGGCAGTGGGTTTAACCACAGACCGCAAGCGGCACTAGCTGTGCGTAACGGTCCCCAGGTAATGCCGACAAGAAGACCGACGAGGCGAAACCCATCTGAACTCCTACTGAGCCTGAGTGTGACATTCTCCATACAGTCCGGTCTGTTCGTCTCATACATCGCATGGCGGGCCTAGGGGGCGGTAAACGTCAGTCCCCCAATAGCGGTACAAGTCGTGCCGGAGTGAAGCCCAATACACCCTGAGATAACACTGGAAACCTACCAGTATATCTCGTTTGCCCTGGCCAGGGACTACTCGTGTAATGGCTCTCCTAGACACAGCGCGATGTCAACCCCCAATACCGGGAGAGACGAATCCTGTCTAACCGTCACTGCCTCCAAGTGCTTCGGGACTGCACCCAACCACCACCTGTTTGCACGACTCCTTTGAGCCGTGGTAGGGTAGTGATCAAAGTACAGTGGGAACACACCCGAGGCGAAGTGACAGTGTCAAGTCAGCGGACTAAGCTGTACTCATGTCACCTGGGAACTGATAACTGACGATAGGTATAATACCAACTAGTCAGTTCCCGACGAGTCCTGTCCAGTGTACCCGTAACCTAACGAGCACCCGCATACTATCTCAAGTACGACGTACTGACGGCTGTGGGACAGACCGTCTCCCACACTGGGATGAGAAGCGCATGCGCTGGTCTACTCCGGAGTATCGATGCCCTGTCTCGATAGTCCTGCGACCAGGGACCTGAATAAGGATGTGCTTATAGATTACCCAGCCCCCACTAGTGTGACTGCCATCACAACGCTGGTAATCAAGCAAAGATCCTAAGGGCTCCACTAATGCGTATAAGTGATATACTGAAATAAACACAAGTACACATTGAAGTAGAAACAAACCAAGTAGCATACTACTATTTTGAGCAAGATTGTATATACAAGGTGAATATCCCAAGCATCCATTAAGTAATATACAAACTAGTATGATACAGTAATGGCCTCTAGGGCATATACACTAACAATCTCCCACTTGCACTAAGGCCATGTACTGGCGTATCGAAGACCTATCATCTCGATCAGCCGCTCGAACTGAGTCTGGGGCAGGGCCTTGGTGAATGGATCAGCAGTGTTATCTTCTGAAGCGACTCTCCGAACCTCGATCTCCTGGCGATCTACGATCTCCCTGATCAGGTGATACCGCCTTAAGATGTGCCTGGATTTCTGATGGGACCTGGGTTCCTTCGCTAAAGCTATAGCCCCGTTGTTGTCGCAATACAGAGGTATTGGATCAACAATGGACGGAACCACCTGAAGTTCTTTCAAGAACTTCCTCATCCAGACAGCTTCTTTTGCGGCATCAGATGCAGCGATGTATTCCGCTTCCATCGTCGAGTCTGCAACGGTTTCCTGTTTGGAACTCTTCCAACACACCGCCCCTCCATTGAGGGTAAAGACAAAACCCGACATGGACTTGGAATCATCCTTGTCACTCTGGAAGCTGGAGTCAGCAAAGGCCTCGATCTGGAGGTCTTTTCCGCCATACACCAAGAACATCTCCTTAGTCCTTCTCAGGTACTTGAGAATGTTCTTTACCGCTATCCAGTGTTTCTCCCCAGGGTTAGACTGATACCGGCTTACCACACTCAGTGCATAAGCTACATCCGGCCTGGTACACAACATCGCATACATTATAGAGCCTACCGCAGAAGCGTAGGGTATAATAGACATGCGATCCCTCTCCAAATCAGTCTTGGGAGACATCTCTTTAGAGAGGGTGATCCCGTGACAAGCCGGTAGGTTACCGCGCTTGGAATCTTCCATACTGAATCTTTTCAGTACGGTGTCGATGTACCTGGACTGAGAAAGTCCCAATATCCTCTTGGATCTATCACGATGGATCCGGATCCCCAGGATGTATGAGGCATCACCCAGGTCTTTCATGGAGAACCTTTGTGACAAGAACCCCTTGACAGATTGTAGCATAGGAATATCATTTCCTATTAAGAGAATGTCATCCACGTATAAAACGAGGAATACTACAGTTCTCGCTACAAATCTACTATAGATGCATGGTTCATCTGGATTTTTGATAAAGCCAAATTCTTTGACCGTCTCATCAAAGCAGATGTTCCAACTCCGCGATGCCTGCTTTAGTCCATAGATGGACTTAAGCAACTTGCACACCTTTCCGCTGCTCCCACTCTGAATGAAACCCTCTGGCTGGTCCATATAGACACACTCCTCTAAATTTCCATTTAGAAAAGCTGTCTTTACGTCCATTTGCCAGATCTCATAATCGTGGAAGGCAGCAATGGCAAGAAGGATCCGAATGGATTTCAGCATGGCTACTGGAGAAAAGGTTTCGTCGTAGTCCAAGCCAGGTCTTTGACGAAAACCCTTTGCTACCAGCCTAGCTTTATAGGTCTCAACCTGTCCATCTACACCAATCTTCCTTTTGAAGATCCACTTGCATCCTACGGGTTTTACCCCGTCTGGAGCAATGTCCAACGTCCATACCTTGTTGGTGTACATGGACTCCATTTCGGTCCGCATTGCATCCAGCCATTTCACTGAGTCAACGCTCTGAACGGCCTGCTGGAAGCTAGTAGGCTCATCATAATCTATGATGCAATCCTCTCTATCCCCGTCTATGAGAAAACCGTAGTATCTCTCGGGCGGATGAGACTGCCTACTACTCCTGCGGAGCGGCGTAGGAATGTCCTGTTCTGTTGAACCCTCTGGTTCCATCAAGCTTTCAGTAACAGTCTGTGGTTCTGGAATTTCTTCCAGTTCTACTGCGCTCCCACTTATTTCTTTTTCTATGAACTGGTGTTCTAGAAAGTGGGCATGTCGAGAAATAAGAACTTTTTGTTCCTCTTCACAGTAGAAGAAATATCCCTTGGAATTCTTTGGATATCCCACAAACTTGCACAGTACTGAGCGTGCCTCGAGCTTGTCCGTATGCTGCTTTTTGACAAAAGCTGGACTTCCCCATATCTTAATGTGATTAAGATGGGGTCTCTTCCCACACCACATCTCAAATGGCGTGGTAGGCACAGTCTTAGTGGGAACTCGGTTCAAAAGGTATGCGGCTGATTCTAGCGCATACCCCCAGAATGATCGCGGTAACTCAGCGTTACTCATCATGGACCGCACCATATCCAATAGGGTGCGGTTCCGTCTCTCCGATACACCGTTATGTTGCGGGGTGTATGGAGGAGTAAGCTGAGAGAGAATTCCGTTCTCTTTTAAATAGTCCAGGAACTCGGCACTTAAGTATTCTCCACCTCGATCCGATCTTAGAATCTTAATACTTTTGCCGGTCTGTTTCTCTACTTCATTCTTATACTCCTGGAATTTTCCAAAGGCCTCGGACTTATGTTTCATTAAGAAGACATAACCGTACCTTGAGAAGTCATCCGTAAAAGTAATGAAGTAAGAATGTCCGCTTCGGGCATGTGTAGACATTGGACCGCACACGTCACTGTGTACGAGTCCTAAGAGCTCGCTCGCTCTTACTCCTTGTCCAGTAAACGGAGTCTTTGTCATCTTTCCTTTGAGACAAGATTGACAAGTGGCATACGATTGATATTCGAACGCATTCAAATATCCTTCTGTATGTAACTTAGTCAACCTTCTCTCATTGATGTGACCCAATCTACAATGCCATAAGAAAGTCTGATTTATTTCTGGAGACTTTCTTTTGTGTGTATTCTGGACGTTGAAAATCTGTGGTTGGTTTAACACGTATATACCATTACTCAATGTACCTGACCCAATCAAAACTTGATTAAGGTGAATGTTTACAACATTACTTACAAACGCAAATTCATAACCTTCTTTAGAAACTAAAGATACAGAAATGATATTACAAGTTGCGTTGGGTACAAAAAAGCAATTACGCAAAACCAAAACATGTCCATCTGACATTCCCAGGTGATAGTCCCCCACGGCTTTAGCATCCATGCTAGCTCCGTTTGCAACTCTGAGGGTCATGTCACCTGCTTTCAAAACACTACGGTTTCTCAACGCCTGCAAAGAATTACAGATATGAGATCCTGATCCGGTATCCAATACCCAGGAAGTAGAGTTTATTGAAAGACAGTTTTCAATAACATACACACCTGAAGCTGAAGCTGCAACCTGCTTCAATTCCTGTGTTCTGGCCTTCCAGGCCCTGCAATCATTCTTCCAGTGTCCTTTCTTATGACAATAGAAGCATTCTTCCTTATCCACAAGCTTCCCCGCTATCTTTGTTGCTTTGCCTTTTCCCTTCGTATCCACTTTACCAACACCGCCCCTTGGTTTGGCGGGGGCCTTCTTCTTCTTTCCCTTGGCTTTCGCCTTGGACCTAGAAGAAGATGATCCTCCTACAAACAAAGTGGATGTTTCCCTACCTTTCTGTAGGGTGCCCTCTGCGCTCCTCAGCATGTTGAGGAGCTCTGATAGTTCAACCTCTTTTTCTTGTAGGTTGAAGTTCAGTATAAACTGGGCGTAAGTGGAAGGAAGGGACTGGAGAACTATATCCGTATATAGCTCACTCTCCAATGTGATCCCTAGGTCAGCGAGCTCCTCAATGAAGCCGATCATCTTTAGCACATGCTCGGCTACTGATGATCCGACGGCCATTCTTGTCGAAAATAACTTTTTCGACGCTTCGTATCTAGCGATACGTGATTGCTCTCCATACAGTTCTTTTGTATGGAGCAATATGGACTCCATGTCCATATTCTCATGCCTCCTCTGATGTTCGTTGTCCATCGAGGCAAGCAGGAGGCACTTGGCCTTCGCGCTATCAATCTCCCAAGTCTTGCGGATTTCCTTATCCGCGACGCTGGAAGTTGGACCAGGGACAGGGGGAGCTTTGGTGGTAAGAAGATACCCCAGCTTGTCATAAGTGATTGCTATCTTGACATTCCTGAGCCAATCTTTGTAGTTTGGCCCTGTCAGTTTGTTTTTATCTAGGAGTAACTTAAGTCCAGTCATGTTGATTGGTCGCTGCAATTAGGAGAGAGAAGAAGAAACACTCAGCATGATGCTCTTGCAAGTTTAGAGTGGTTTTTAGTTTGTCTAAACAGGATGGCTCCCACTGTTTCTCGAATCCCTCCTCAAACCATAAAGGAAGAATTAGTCGGGATCAATCCCACCGTACAATACTTGCTTAACCGTTCAGCCAGGCCAGTGTCGGTACTTCGAGGGAGGTTTTCCAACGCTTTCGCGAAGTTCCTTAATTAAATAACCTCTTTTCCCTGGGGGAGTAACCCCGCTAACACCTTTCTAGGCACCTACTAGGTTTATAGCATTGATCGTTTAGTGAGAAATTTCCCGAGGAGTAGCATATACTCACAGTAGGATCGGGATCCAAATATCATCGCGTGACGAAACTGAAGGAATCCTACCAGAATCACCACACTCCAAATGGTATGCAAATCTAGCAAGTTTCAGTACTTATGAAACTCCCGATGTGGATTTTTGCCCCATGCTCTTATGACCTTGACTTTGGCCAAAATATCATAAGTCACATGTCAAGTTCTGCCCGTCACTATCCAGGTTAATTTGGATCCATCCGTACCTACCCTTGACTTTGGCCAAAATGGCAGCACGACTGTCCCAAACCAACGCATCTATCTATGCTACACATGAACACCCAATAGCTACCAATCACTATGCCTTGACTTTGGCCAAAATACATAGCTTGAATACTATTGCCTATTCATGCGAAGCGACGGAGGGCTACGAATGGTTTTGGCGAAACCGTGAACGTAGTGAACTTGATTTAATCGATGGAACGAGATAGCTTTTAGAAGGAGTGGCTCAAGCTCCGCATTTAAAAGTTATTTTTGAAAAGAACCGAGTGGTTTTTCGAAAGTGTTCCAACGACTTTAACTTGGTTTATTATCTTGCATTAGTTCTTTTAATGCGTGATATTCTTGCATTAGTACTTTTAATGCGTCCCATCATTTAATCCTACCATTGCAGAAAACAACCAAAATATGACGTACGCTTATGCCATTCGCATTCGCCACTGGGCCCCGTCATTACCCGTTAGGTTACTTAACTAACGACAGAGCGGGGGCTGGGCTAGCGCGTCTGTAAAACATAAGCAACGCCTAAATAATATCTTATATAGATATACTGCAATGATAAACATTTCAGATCACAGATAAATACATTGGATATACTAGTAATCTGTAATTTGTACGAGCCTGTAACAAAAACAGATAACACGGTCGCGGTGAATAGCCAATACCCCACCCAAGACCCCTACGGGTACGGCAAACTACCCGCCAAGTACCCGAAGCGTAGCAACCTCCCTCATCTCCATGAGTAGGCCACTCGACACTTCGGCATACCCGGTAGTTTGTGCACCCCTCCACGGGTCTATCCTAGGAGCAAAAACAGTAAAAAGAAATTATACAATGACGGCTACAACCCCGACCCGGTTGTGCGGCCAAACAAATAATTATTACATCAATTTACAAATTTACATGAATTGCAAGAAAAGTAAACTCTCGTCTCACAACCCCCGGCTATTCACCCGCGACAATCCAACATATTTATATACACATTCCAGCACATTACAGATCATGTATAACCCCGACTAATTGACTTATAGCGATTAGCCGACGTTCAATACATGCAAACATCACAGATATAACCATCATAGTCAAAGTGCAATGAAGTTCGGAAAAAATACGGAATTATAGGACCCCAAAAGGAAATTTCTTTTCTGTAAAATCTGGGCACATATAATATATCTCAAAAATCCCAAAACCAACACAGACACACACTGCACGAAAAACGACGCACTAAAGACAACAAACCGCGGCGCTTCCGCGGCGGCCAAGAAGGGTCACGCGGCGGAAGCGCGGCGGTTTAGACGAATTGGTGAATCGTTTTTCATGGGTGTTCTAACAAAACCCTGAGACGAATTTAGGAGTATGAAGTTTTTCATTTTGACCAGAAAAAATTTCAACAGAAACTCAGTTTTTGTAGTTTTCCGGTTTTGTGATTTTTTTCGGTTCCGAACTTCGTTACACTTTACTACCTAGCTAGTTTAAGTTTAGTTAGTCTCTGATACCACTGTAAGTCCATATTGCGACCCCCGGTTCTTACGGGGAGGCGGAAACGGTATAAAAAACGAATTTTTATCGCAAGAGGCAACATGGACTAACTTATGGTCGGGATCGTTACCTAAACTAAAACTAGCAAACTAAGCTAAAGATATTTAGCTACTCGGATGAAGATGGTTATACCTAAACTTGAACTCCTTCTCTTCAAGCTCCGGTGGTGGTCCGATGGCTCCTTCTCGTCGTCTCCGTACGCCGAAGATAGATCCACTTGAAAGCTCCAACCTTTAGCTCCTTCTTCGGTCTTTGAAGAAACTAGTTCACTTGGTTTGCTAAACCTAGTGAACTAGAATGAGTAGAGAGGAAATAGAATGGGATTTTATCTATGGTTCTTGATTCTCAACTCATGAGACAAGAGAACCATAGATCAAGAGAGGGAGCAAGAGGTTGAGGGTGAGAGCAAGGGGAGAGCTCAAGAACAAGAGAGAGAATGAGCAAGAAAGAATGAGGCTCTCTTTTCTCTCTCACCCTCTCATAATCCAAAGTGATCATAACTCATCATATCAAAAAAGTCTTTTGGTGATGGTTAGAAGCAACCATAAGGTTATCATATCATGCACTCATATTACTCAAAAAGCAAGCAAGAAAAAAAAGTCTTTGGCATGAAATGATAACCATGGTTATCATGATGGTCAACTAGTCAAGCCTAGTCAACCGGTCAACAAGTCAACAAAAGTCAACAAGTCACCAAAGTCAACAAGTCAACAAAAGTCAACAAGTCAACAACCATATCACCATAATACTTAATTAATATAATAGTTAATCACATATCATATTCTCATTAGGGTTGGGCAAAAAGTCAAAAGTCAACGGTCAACTGTCAACAACCCTAATGAGAATCCACTGCCTCTGCCTCCCTGTCAACTGTGCATACACACCCGCATCCGCGTTCCGAGGAACACGAATGCAAACTGGATAAATCCAATCCCATAAGGTACACTAGGATCTGGCTTAAACCAAAGCCCGCTAGTGTAAACTGTCCGGACACTGTACGCGCACAAGTGCACGGATGTGACCGAACCCTGTCGCAAAACCATGCGACCTGTCGCAATACCATGCGACCTCTACTCGTTTGCCTAAAGGCGAAAAGCTTTCTGTGTGGGACTCTAAAGACTCGACACTACGCTGGCAGTGGGTTTAACCACAGACCGCAAGCGGCACTAGCTGTGCGTAACGGTCCCCAGGTAATGCCGACAAGAAGACCGACGAGGCGAAACCCATCTGAACTCCTACTGAGCCTGAGTGTGACATTCTCCATACAGTCCGGTCTGTTCGTCTCATACATCGCATGGCGGGCCTAGGGGGCGGTAAACGTCAGTCCCCCAATAGCGGTACAAGTCGTGCCGGAGTGAAGCCCAATACACCCTGAGATAACACTGGAAACCTACCAGTATATCTCGTTTGCCCTGGCCAGGGACTACTCGTGTAATGGCTCTCCTAGACACAGCGCGATGTCAACCCCCAATACCGGGAGAGACGAATCCTGTCTAACCGTCACTGCCTCCAAGTGCTTCGGGACTGCACCCAACCACCACCTGTTTGCACGACTCCTTTGAGCCGTGGTAGGGTAGTGATCAAAGTACAGTGGGAACACACCCGAGGCGAAGTGACAGTGTCAAGTCAGCGGACTAAGCTGTACTCATGTCACCTGGGAACTGATAACTGACGATAGGTATAATACCAACTAGTCAGTTCCCGACGAGTCCTGTCCAGTGTACCCGTAACCTAACGAGCACCCGCATACTATCTCAAGTACGACGTACTGACGGCTGTGGGACAGACCGTCTCCCACACTGGGATGAGAAGCGCATGCGCTGGTCTACTCCGGAGTATCGATGCCCTGTCTCGATAGTCCTGCGACCAGGGACCTGAATAAGGATGTGCTTATAGATTACCCAGCCCCCACTAGTGTGACTGCCATCACAACGCTGGTAATCAAGCAAAGATCCTAAGGGCTCCACTAATGCGTATAAGTGATATACTGAAATAAACACAAGTACACATTGAAGTAGAAACAAACCAAGTAGCATACTACTATTTTGAGCAAGATTGTATATACAAGGTGAATATCCCAAGCATCCATTAAGTAATATACAAACTAGTATGATACAGTAATGGCCTCTAGGGCATATACACTAACAGTTATGAGACCCGGTAGGAGGGTTGTCGTAGTCAGTGGGAGCAACTGAAGCATGGTGGGCAAGTAGCTTATGTCTATTTATAGACTAGAGCAGTTATAGCGGAGATAGATCATCTAGTTTTGATGTGACAGTCATGGGTTTGACTTCAATCAGAATAGGGGATGGATCTGTTAAGAAGGTAGTAGGGTGTGATGTCATGGTATTTGGATGACATACACAGAGTAGGAAGTAAAATTCCTATACTACGATCGGTTGTACTGTGGTCGTCACACAGTTGTTTCTCCAGAAAGGATATGGATATAATATTTGACATTCTGGTTTCTGGATCTATGGTTTTAGATCTAGATTTGGGTAGTTTCCCAATGTGGGTACTTTGACAGATATTCTAATGGTTTTTAGAATAGTTGACTCCTAGCATGGTGGTGTACCTGCAGGTGATGGAGTCACCCTCTCTAAAGGTGTCGTATAGACTAAAGGGGAGAGGGAAGTGCATGATTGGCAGATCACTTGCTTAGGCAATTGAGTCAATCATGAGATGTCAAGTACCACACCAGATGTTGTTTTTGCACTAGATGCGATAAGTTTGTATTAATCCAATCCTGGAGAAACATAAGGAAGCAGTTTTAGAACATAAGTGGATGTTCTACGGATTTGATGACGGCAGCCTCCTTCGGGGACGGTTATCATTCCAAGCTTCAAAGGTGACATGGATGACAGAGTGATTGTCAGAGTTACAGTTTTTCCCTCTGACGAAGAGGGACAGTATTATGGACAGGTGGTCCAAGAGGATACTGTAGGTGGCATGGTGCTGGATACTGATTAGGTTCAGTGATCGATACAGTCTAAGAAGTTTGGATTTGGAGTTCATTTATGAACTAGGTCCCATCAGATATCCAGACATATTCTAAGACAGGTATTACTCAATTCGGGAGATGGCTTTCTCCGCGAACTTGAGATTAAGAGAGATATAGAAAGAAACATCTAGGCGGATCCACTCACTGAGGCTATTTCTCGAACACAATAGTTTTACAAACGGGCTTTGTGAAACTGATTAGTAGAGGAGTTGGATGTTCGGTTTCACACGGGCTGTGAGTAGTCGACATCGCAATAATTAGCCTTGAGTGCAAGTGGGAGATTGTTGGAGATAGTGCCCTCATAGTCAATTATTGGATCGCAGGTACGTGATTGCAATGATTGCGGAGGACCTATACCGGTAGGAAAGTCTTACTCGAGATGATAGTATGCTATCTGGTTTGCCTTTATCAGTTGTGTGCATGTTCAGGTGACTGATTACATGTTCCACTTTGATAGAGCCCTTAGGATCTTGCTTTACTACCAACAGTATGATGGCGATCATATACGTGAGAGTTGGGTAGTTTATATGCATATCCTTAATTGTTGTCCCTAGTCGTGGGAGTTTCAAGACAGGGCATCGATACTCCGGAGTAGACTAGTGTATACAGTTGAGACCCCGACGAGGGGCGGTGGCCGGTCTCACAAGCCACTGGTGTCAGTTGGATCACCTAAGATGTATACAGGTGCTCATTGGGTTATGAGTACACCGTGTAGGGTGTTTTTCGTCACCCCATTGAGATGGGAATACGCGCGCGCTTGTCAGGCGTACTACAGATTCCCCCTGCCTAGGGTAGGCCGGGGTTTAATGATTGTGAGGATCCGAATCTCCGGCAGCCACGAACTAAGCTGCCGTTAATTACCCCTAGCCTTTGGGGCGAGGGAACCTCCGATTAACGGGTTAAACTGGTCATGCGAACTCAATGTGCAGTGTATATGTGTTTTGTTTTGAAAGGGGGTTCTGGATATATCGGGAGCCACGCAGAGTTTTTACGGGGGTCCCGCTACCCGGATAGCGGGCTGGGGGTCAAGGGGGCTAGCAGCCCCCTTGCGGGGTGCGGGACAGCGCCCCGGCCCAAAAAATTTTGAGGGGTACAGTATTGTGGAGCGTGTGTGTATCTATACATGTGTATGCATATGTTATACATATAAAAAAAAAGGGAAAAGGCATCCAAAGGATGCGTGGGGCAGCACCTTGGACGCTGTGCGCGTAGGTGCTATGCGCTCAGGCGCAAGCGCGCCACGTGTCGGCACGTGGGCGCTTTGCGCAATGAGCGCTGCACGCAGGTGCGCACGCGCGCGCGCCACGTGTCGGCACGCGGGCGCTTTGCGCAAGAGCGCTGCGCGCAGGTGCGCAAGCGCGCGCGCGCCACGTGTCGGCATGCGGGCGCTTTGCGCAATGCGCGCTGCGCGCAGGTGCGCAAGCGCGCGCGCGCCACGTGTCGGCACGCGGGCGCTTTGCGCAATGCGCGTTGGAGCGCAAGCGCGCGCGCCACGTGTCGGCACGCGGGCGCTTTGCGCAGGTGCGCAAGCGCGCAGGTGCGCAAGCACGCTCGCCACGTGTCGGCACGCGGGCGCTTTGCGCACTGCGCTGCGCGCTGGAGAGGACAAGAGGCTTTTAGCCTAAGAAACAGAAGCTGTGCTTCAGAAATGAAATATTTATTATGTATATATGTATGGAGTTAAACTCCTATGATGTTTTGAAGCTGATAAAGGGGGTTCTTCTTCTTCCTCCTGTTGTTTGGCCGGATCTTGAAGATCAAGAAGTAGGAGATTTTAAAAATCACTCCTTTTTGAGATCTGATGGGAGATCTGAGTTCCCCTTTGTGGGTTTTGTGGTGGAAAACCACTTAGTTTTGGAAAAGAAAGAGTAAAACTCTTGATTTAATTCAAAAGAAATGAGAAGGTTTAGAACCTTGGAGAAGAAGCAGGAGGCACAAAGAACCCTAGGTTTTTTTTTTGGGGAATGAAAAGTGTTCTTTATTCATCATCATTTTGCCTTATATAGGCTTACATATTTACATATAGCCCCTTGGGCTTTACAAAAATGGCATTTTTGCCTATCTTATGGCTCATGTGCCGTTTCATTTTTCCACATAAGCCATGGGCTTACAAAAATTTGGCTTTATGCCCATTTTGTATACATTCATGTATAAAAAATTACATGAAAATTATTTATTACATGATCTATATTTTAGCATGGAGGAGGCTGGCTGCGGGCTCGACTTGGGCATGGGCCCGCTTGACCTGGGCTTGGACCTACCTAGCTTGGGGGTTGACCTTGACTTTGACTCGGTCAACCGGGGGTGCAAATTTTGACCCCAACAAAGTGCCCCCCATCAATAAATGCACACCGCACATTTGAGTTGTGTGCATGAAATTGATGGATCTTGAAGCTGAACTTCGAGGTGGAACATCATTTCGGGGGCGGAGCATCATCCCAGGGTTCGGAGCATCATTCCGAAGGGCGGAGCATAATTCCAGGATTCGGAGCATCATTCCGAAGGGATCAGAGCATCATTCCGATGGGCGGAGCATGGTTCCAAGGATCGGAGCATCGTTCCGAAGGGCGGAGCATCGTTCCAAGGATCGGAGCATCGTTCCGATGAGCGGAGCATGATTCCAGGGGATCGGAGCATCATTCCGATGGGCGGAGCATGGTTCCAAGGATCGGAGCATCGTTCCGAAGGGCGGAGCATCGTTCCAAGGATCGGAGCATCGTCCCGATGGGCGGAGCATGATTCCAGGGGATCGGAGCATCATTCCGATGGGCGGAGCATGATTCCAGGGGATCGGAGCATCATTCCGATGGGCGGAGCATGGTTCCAAGGATCGGAGCATCGTTCCGAAGGGCGGAGCATCGTTCCAAGGATCGGAGCATCGTTCCGATGGGCGGAGCATGATTCCAGGGGATCGGAGCATCATTCCGATGGGCGGAGCATGATTCCAGGGGATCGGAGCATCATTCCGATGGGCGGAGCATGGTTCCAAGGATCGGAGCATCGTTCCAAAGGGCGGAGCATCGTTCCAAGGATCGGAGCATCGTTCCGATGGGCGGAGCATGAATCCAGGGGATCGGAGCATCATTCCGATGGGCGGAGCATGATTCCAGGGGATCGGAGCATCATTCCGATGGGCGGAGCATGGTTCCAAGGATCGGAGCATCGTTCCGAAGGGCGGAGCATCGTTCCAAGGATCGGAGCATCGTTCCGATGGGCGGAGCATGGTTGTTGGTTGATTCCGAGCCGAAGCATAATTCCGACAGGGAAGGTAGATGCACCGAGGCGAAGCATCATTTCGAAACGGGGTGCATATTCTGAGACGAAGCATAATTCCGACGCAGAGCTTGCTGGTTGACTTGATTCCGAGGTGGAGCATAATTCCGACGAGGAGGTCGTTATCCCGAGGCGAAGCATGATTTCGACACGGGGTAAATTCTGGGACGAAGCATGATTCCGCCGCAGAGGTTGTTGGTTTGATTTGATTTGGGTTGATATCAGCATCGCTACACTGGGATTATGGTACCAGGAGCGAATCATCATTTGCCTTTGAGAGGATTTTGGGATTGGTTTTGGTTGGCATCTGCATTGCTGCACTGGAATAATGTCAGGAGCAACTCATCATTTGCCCCGAGAGGATTTGAGAATTGGTTTTTGTTTGGCATCAGCATCGCTACACTGGAATATGGTACCAGGAGCGAATCATCATTTGCCTTTGAGAGGATTTTGGGATTGGTTTTGGTTGGCATCTGCATTGCTGCACTGAAATAATGTCAGGAGCAACTCATCATTTGCCCCGAGAGGATTTGAGAATTGGTTTTTGTTTGGCATCAGCATTGCTGCACTGGAATGATGCCAGGAGCAACTCATCATTTGCCCCAGGGGGACTTGGGAATTGGTTTTGTTTTGGCATCTGCATTGCTGCACTGGAATAATGCTAGGAGCAACTCATCATTTGTCCCGGGAGGATTTGGGAATTTTTTTTTGTTTTGGCATCTGCATTGCTGCACTGGAATGATGCCAGGAGCAACTCATCATTTTCCCCGGGTGGACTTGGGAGAGATTGGGATTGTTTTACGCCCGTGGATTGTATACGGTTTTGCAGGATGTATGATCCAGACCGTAGGGCCAGAAACATTTCAGGACTTTGTTGGCGTCTGCATCGCTGCACTGGAATATGGTACCAGGAGCGACTCATCATTCGCCGTTGGTATGAGATTTGGAATTTGGTTGGCGTCTGCATCGCTACACTGGAATATGGTGCCAGGAGCGACTCATCATTCGCCATTGGTATGAGATTTGGAATTTGGTTGGCGTCTGCATCGCTACACTGGAATATGCTGCCAGGAGCGACACATCATTCGCCACTTGGGGATTGGGGAGCGATGGCTTAGGAGACAAGTTTGGATCCCTGTCACCTAAGACTTTTCAATTTTATGGGCCGTGAGGGTCCCATAAAGGTATTTTCTCCCTGCGAGTCGTAAGGATCCCGCAAGTATATGTTCTCCTTAGGAGTCGTGAGGACTCCTAAGTGTGCTTTTCCTTTGTGAGTCGTAAGGATCCCACAAAGGTTTGTTCTCCTCATGCATCGTGAGGACATATGAGTGGGTCTTTCCAATGAAGCATAATTCCAAAGGCGGAGACCAGCCGCGTAACTGGTGGTTGCGGTAGGGCATGGGTATGCTGAGAATTATTTGAGCTCGTGGATTGTATACGGTAGTCAATTTGGGGACTGGCCGTAAGGCTGAAAGAATTTTGGGAAATTGGATTTTGTTTGGCGTCTGCATTGCTGCACTGGAATAATGCCAGGAGCCACTCATCATCCGCCCTTGTTTTTTTTGTTTTTTTTTTTGTTTTTTTTTATTTTACCGCGATTGCTCTATCATTTCAGCTTTTCTTATCGCGAAGGTCGCGATTGCCCTATCATTT
Source organism: Agapanthus africanus (assembly GCA_030015575.1). NCBI lineage: Eukaryota > Viridiplantae > Streptophyta > Magnoliopsida > Asparagales > Amaryllidaceae > Agapanthus > Agapanthus africanus. Next base: position 217,631,379 of record JASDDO010000018.1, read on the forward strand.
CGGCTATTTATTCGCGGTTGCCCCATCATTTCGGCTTTATTTTCATTTTTATTTTTACTCGCTGATTTTTATTGCGAGTTGCCCAATCATTTCGGCTTTTCTTTATTTTTTCTTTTATTTACACATTTTTTTTTATTTACATATATATATATTTTTTTTTACATTTCCAGTTTAACGACTTAGAGGTCGATTGTTCCCAGTTTAATGACGTGGCGGTCGATTGTTTTCAGAGAAAGGCAGATGCCTGAGAGAATCGGTTTCACGAAGAACTTCGGTCTCCGTTTGTATGAAATTGGCGGTCGCATCTTGACTGTTTACTAACACGCCTTTGGACAGTTCTATCTCTCCTGCCTTGTATTGCTTTTCGACCCAATCTTTGAAGACGAAGCAGTCCTCAATGGCATGACCTATCACTCTGTGATAGGGGCAGTATTTGGGGTCGTCGGTCCTATTCGCTTCCTGCGGTCTTTTTGACTCTGGCAGTTGTAGACCGTTCTTCAGGGCATCTTTGAATATTTTACGGATTTTGTCCCTTCTGAAGGAATAGACCTTATCCAGCTTCTCTTTCAGTGGAGATTCTCCTCCCTCTCCGAACATTGGCTTCCGAGGCTGGTTGGCGCTAGGCCCGCTCAACCCTTGCTTATTTCGGTTGGCCAAGGCATTGAAAGATTCAGAATCGTCAGAATTTCCGCCTTTGCGATTATCGTCCTTTCGGTTTCTCCAGGACCTATTGTTATTTTGGGAATCCGAGGAGGACTCCTGCTTTGAGCGCTCCAGCATTTGAACTTTTCTGGTCAGTTCTTGGAATGTTTTGAGACCCGCGGTGCATAGAAACGGGGCCATCCAATTGTTGAGATTTCCGACAAGAAGACTGACAGATTGGTCCTGCTCTATCGGTGGTTCACATTTGACGGAGAGATTGCGCCATCGGGTTATAAAATCCGTGCTGCTTTCGTTGTTCTTGGGCTTGGTCCTTACGAGCTCGGCAATGGTGATCTTATCGCTGACGCTCATGAACCTTTGTCGAAACAAAGATTCCATTTGGACGAAAGTAGTAACGGAGCCATCTGGTATGCTCGCGTACCAGTCGAAAGCAACATCGGTCAGGCTATTAACGAACTGGCGGAGGAGAAGCGCATCATTGCCCCCAGTATTCCCGCAAGAGGCTTTGAAGTGGGCGATGTGTTGATTCGCATTTCCCGTCCCATCGAATCTTCTGAATTTAGGGATGACATAGCCGCTAGGAAATTCCACCAGATCATACTGAGCAGGATATGGTCTCCCACTACTGCTGATATCTTTTTGCGCTTCGGCTTTGGCCACCAATGTTTTGACTTTGCTGGCAACCAAATCCATGATTTGACCTTGAGTTAGCGGGCTACTGTCATCGGTAGCCAAGACATTTCCTGAGATAGGATGCGATTGACTTTCATAAGGTCCGCCCACTTTTGGATTTGAGAGAATAGGCGTCGGTTGCTTTGGGACACCGTTTCCCGGTTCATGAGCTGAGCCCTGTGCTTGATTGGGCGGCTGAGAGGCAAGTTGGGCCGTAAGCCGTAAGACGACATTTGTCAAGTCGTCGATCTTTGAGTAGAGCTTGGCCATCTCCTTATCTTTGCTTCTGAGCTGTTTTCGGAGCTCTTGGAGAAGTTGCTGCTCTGTGGTCTTAGGACGGAAAGTTGGCTCATCTTCGCTTTCCGAGCCTGACTCCTCATGAATTGAGGGCTCTCTCTGCCTATCAGCCTCATCGAGAGGGTTTTCATCATCCAGCGGAGGCGGCTGTTCTTGGGAAGTGGCAACCACATTAAAGCCAGATTGAATTTGAGATGTGGTAGCCCCGTCCTTGCTCTTGCTGCGCGTGCCCACCACGTAGACAGTGTGGATAACACATTCAGCCATCCCCTCATCTTTGGCGGGGTAACCCTGTTCTTCGAACCTCATGAGGTTTAGCCTGGCAGTAGCCCTAGGCCTTTTGTTGGCTCTATATCTGAGCCTTTTCTCCCTCAGCTTCTCAATTTTGAAGGCTTGGCGGGCATCTGCTACCCGGGAAGCCATTGTGAGTTGATCATAGGGGAGCTTAGAGAAGACACCCGATCGAGCAGTGGTGAAGGGCACCGCTGGAGCTTGCTCAGGACGTGTTGTAGCTTTATTGGTGTTGATGGCCTTGCCCCCAGCTGGGGCCAAGGAAATTCGTTCAGACACCGACTTGCGTTTGGGTTGGGGCGCCCTTGAGATCACCACATTTGGTCTCCTGCCTTTCGAGACCGGTTTGTCTGCCACCGGGGCTTGAGGAGCTGGGATGGCGTCAACTGGCATGAACATAATAGAGCCGAATGGTAGCAGCGGCTCCTCCCATTGTCGCCCGAGACTGGCCGGGAGGACCGTCCTAGAGTCTATCCTCATCGTGTAGGAGACGGGAGCCGTGCTGAGAGCTGAGTTCATCATCGGAGACATTGTTGAAAGGTGATCGCTTGAAAATCCTGCATGAAAAAAAGCATTATTTTTAGTATAAATATAGGTATGTATATTGATTGAGTTCGCTTGAACGCTTAACCCGAAATATGGGAGGAGAGATTGGTCCCACCGGGCGTGCCAGAATCTGTAGGGTGTTTTTCGTCACCCCATTGAGATGGGAATACGCGTGCGCTTGTCAGGCGTACTACAGATTCCCCCTGCCTAGGGTAGGCCGGGGTTTAATGATTGTGAGGATCCGAATCTCCGGCAGCCGCGGACTAAGCTGCCGTTAATTACCCCTCGCCTTTGGGGCGAGGGAACCTCCGATTAACGGGTTAAACTGGTCATGCGAACTCAATGTGCAGTGTACATGTGTTTTGTTTTGAAAGGGGGTTCTGGATATATCGGGAGCCACGCAGAGTTTTTATGGGGGTCCCGCTACCCGGATAGCGGGCTGGGGGTCAAGGGGGCTAGCAGCCCCCTTGCGGGGTGCGGGGCAGCGCCCTGGCCCAAAAAATTTTGAGGGGGACAGTATTGTGGAGCGTGTGTGTATCTATACATGTGTATGCATATGTTATACATATATAAAAAAAAGGGAAAAGGCATCCAAAGGATGCGTGGGGCAGCACCTTGGACGCTGTGCGCGTAGGTGCTATGCGCTCAGGCGCAAGCGCTTTACGCAAGAGCGCTGCGCGCAGGTGCGCAAGCGCGCGCGCGCCACGTGTCGGCACGCGGGCGCTTTGCGCAATGCGCGCTGCGCGCAGGTGCGCAAGCGCGCGCGCGCCACGTGTCGGCACGCGGGCGCTTTGCGCAATGCGCGTTGGAGCGCAAGCGCGCGCGCCACGTGTCGGCACGCGGGCGCTTTGCGCACTTGCGCAAGCGCGCAGGTGCGCAAGCACGCTCGCCACGTGTCGGCACGCGGGCGCTTTGCGTACTTGCGCTGCGCGCTGGAGAGGACAAGAGGCTTTTAGCCTAAGAAACAGAAGCTGTGCTTCAGAAATGAAATATTTATTATGTATATATGTATGGAGTTAAACTCCTATGATGTTTTGAAGCTGATAAAGGGGGTTCTTCTTCTTCCTCCTGTTGTTTGGCCGGATCTTGAATATCAAGAAGTAGGAGATTTTAAAAATCACTCCTTTTTGAGATCTGATGGGAGATCTGAGTTCCCCTTTGTGGGTTTTGTGGTGGAAAACCACTTAGTTTTGGAAAAGAAAGAGTAAAACTCTTGATTTAATTCAAAAGAAATGAGAAGGTTTAGAACCTTGGAGAAGAAGCAGGAGGCACAAAGAACCCTAGGTTTTTTTTTTGGGGAATGAAAAGTGTTCTTTATTCATCATCATTTTGCCTTATATAGGCTTACATATTTACATATAGCCCCTTGGGCTTTACAAAAATGGCATTTTTGCCTATCTTATGGCTCATGTGCCGTTTCATTTTTCCACATAAGCCATGGGCTTACAAAAATTTGGCTTTATGCCCATTTTGTATACATTCATGTATAAAAAATTACATGAAAATTATTTATTACATGATCTATATTTTAGCATGGAGGAGGCTGGCTGCGGGCTCGACTTGGGCATGGGCCCACTTGACCTGGGCTTGGACCTACCTAGCTTGGGGGTTGACCTTGACTTTGACTCGGTCAACCGGGGGTGCAAATTTTGACCCCAACACACCGGACAGGACTCGCCGGGAATCTGCTAGTTAGTACTATACCTATCGTCAGATAGCAGTTCCCTGGTGACATGTGTACAGGTTAGTTCATCGACCTGAGGTCGTCATTTGTCTCGTGTGAGTTCCTACTGTGCTTTGATTTCTACCCTACCACGGCTCAAAGGAGTCGTGCAAACAGGTAGCTTTTGGGTACAGTCCCGAGCCATATGGAGGCACGTGAGCGGATCGGCAGGGGATTCGTCTCTTCCGGTATTGGGGGCGAGGTCGTGCTGTGTTTAGGAGAGCCATTACATAAAGTCCATGGCCATGGCAGGAGATTTACTGGTAGGTACTCCAGTAGTATCTCAGGGTGTTATTGAGCTACACTCCGACACGACTTATATTGCTATTGGGGGTCTGACGTTACTAGCCCCCTAGGCAGATATGCGATACTCATTGACGAACGGACCGGACTGTATATACATTGTCACTGTTAGGCTCAGTAGGGTTTCCGGATAAGTTCGCTCATCGGCCTCCCTTGAGGTCAGTCCATGGGCAGCAGTTACGCATAGCTAGTGCCGCTGACGGTTTGTGGTTAAACCCACTGCCAGGGTACTGACGAGTCATTAGAGTCCCCCACAGACAGTTTCCCAAGTTCGGGCGAAACGTTGTAGAGGCCGTATGGTTTTATGGCAGGGTTCGGAAAATGCACGTGCGTTTACGCACGTGTTATTTTTCGGGCAGTTGATACTGGTCGGCTTTGGTTTAAGCCGGATCCGAGTATTATATTGAGTAGGTATAATATCTTTGTCTCAGTTGCATTTGTATTCGGTCGTAATACAAATGCTGGTATATTTATACAGATACAGGGTTATCCTGAAAGTTGTTTCAGGATCACTTTTGGAAGTTGCCAGTTTCCAGTTTTCTATCAGCCGTCTTTTAACATTCGGTTAAAGACGGATTTATCTTTTCTTGGATGAGGGTGAGTCATGCTTCTAGAAGGTTCTAGAAGGTTCTAGAATTTGATGACAAGGTTAATGACTCATGCTTTGATTTCAATGAGGTTTTGTTTTCCTTAAGATATTTTCATGTGTTCACATTATGATATTTTGCTTAAGGTTACTCTCCACTCTCCTACACTCACCCCCCCCCCACTTCTATAATTGGCCGGCCCCCTTCCTCTCTCTCGCACTTGATGTTTTCATTTGTTAAAAGATTATGATAGCATTTGGGGTGTATGGAATTTCACAGCTCATTTCATTCCAACACCCGATTCCCACGGCAACTTCATTAACCGTCCGTCCATAGCTTTGGAAGGAACGAGACAAAGTCATCTACTCATTCTCTACATCAATCTTGGTCGTCTCTTTTAGCAAACTTGACGACCGAGTTGCCTCGAGTCAGAGGCGGGAGCCCGTTTAAAGAATCAGTGATGTGGTGCCACCTGGACGAGCAGATCGGAGATCGACGAGATCGGAGCAGCCGCAACGGAGCGTGGGATGATGGTTAAAGAGCGAAGGACTCGGATCGTTCGGTATAACCTTTCTACACTCTTTACAGTTAGTTAGTTTAGCAATAATGGCAGATCCGGGTTAAAGTATACGATAGCGCTAGTTAAAAAGTTTTTGTTCCGCATTTGGCGTCTGTAGACGGCCGGGGCGCTAGCGTAGACTTACAGATATGATATTACAAGTCGTACCTGGTACATAAAAACAGTTATGCAGAATCAATATCTACCCAGTTGTCAGTCTAAGATGATATTCCCCTATGGATTCAGCGTTCATGCTCATTCCGTTAGCAACCGTGAGGGCCATATCACCTATCCCGATAAACTTACAGTTTCTTAGAGCTTGTAATGAATTACAGATGTGAGTTCCTGACCCGGTATCTAATACCCAGGAAGTAGGGTTAACTGACATATAGTTCTCAATAACAAACACACTTGAGGCTGAAGCCACAACATTCTTTGTATCCTGGTTACTGGCTTCTAAAGCCCTGCAACCTTTCTGCCAATGTCCAATCCCATAATAATAGGAACTACCTTCTTTTACTACATTAAGTCCCGAAACTTTTGCCTTTCTCTTTCCTTCTCCTTCCCTGGTTTCTTTCAGGGTAGGAGGCAGAGACTATAGAATCAAGTCAGTATTTGACTCGTTTCCCAACGCGGTCTCCAGGTCCTGGAGCTCATCAATACAGCTAGTCATTGTACGGACGTTGTTCCCTGCAGATGACCCGTCAGCCAACCTCGCTTGAATTAATTCGTTCGAGGTTTCATATCTAGTGATATGAGATTGCTCTCCATATAAATCTTTATTATGGAGAAAGATGGAAACTAAGTCCATCTTCTCGTGCTGCTTCTGGTATACACCATCAACTGAAGCTAACATGAGGTACTTAGCTTTCGCTTTATCTTTTTCCCTTGTCTGACGGATATCCATATCAGCGAGTGGAAACTGGACCTGGGACGGCGGGATCTTGAGTAGTAATAGGGTGGTCCAGCTTGTCATAGCTAATGGACATCTGGACAGACCTTTGCCAGTCATATAAGTCAGATTCAGTCAATTTGTTATCTAGATGTAACTTATGTGTGGTCACATGGTCGCTGCAATTAAGAGAGAGAGAAGAAAACATTTTAGCATGATGCTGTTGCAAGTTTAGATTGGTTTTAAGTTTATCTAAAAAGGATGGCTCCCACTGTTTCTCGAATCCTTCCTCAAACCATAAAAGAAGAATTAGCCTGGACTATTCTCACCGTACAATACTTGCTTAACCTTCAGCCAGGCCAGTGTCGATACTTCGAGAGAGGTTTTCCAACGCTTTCGTGAAGTTCCTTAATTAAATAACCTCTTTTCTCTGGGGGCGTAACCCTGCTGACACCTTTCTAGGCACCTACTTGGTTTATAGCATTGATCGTTAAGTGACGAATCTCCTGATAAGCAGTATATACTCATAGTAGGATCAGGATCCAAAATATCATCGTATGATAATGTTGAAGGAATCCTACCAACATTCATCAAACTCCAAAATGGTATGCAACTCTAGCAAGTTTCAGTTTCTTTAGAAACTCCCGATGTGGATTTTTGCCCCATGCTCTTATGACCTTGACGACGGTCAACAAATCATAAGTCACATGTCAAGTTCTATCCGTCATTGTCCAGGTTAATTTGAACCCACCCGTATATACCCTTGATGAAGGTCAACAAGACAATACGACTGTCCCAAACCAACGCATCTATCTATGCTACATATGAACACCCAACAGCTACCAATCACTATGCCTAGAAGAAGGTCAACAAACATAGCTTGAATACTATTGAATATCTATATGAAATGACAGAGGGCTACGACTGGTTTTGGCAAAACCGTGAACGTAATGAACTTGATATAATCGAAGGAACCTGATACTTTTTTAAAAGGAGTGGTTAAAGCTCCGCAATTAAAAAATTCCGCTCTTTTAAAATAACCGAGTGGTTTCTTTTAAATTTGTTCCAACGATTCAACTTTAGTTTATTTTCTTTGCTTTATAATAATGCGTCCCATCATTTATCTTATCATTGCAGAAAACAACGAAAATACCACGTCCTCTTATGCCATCCGCATTCGCCACTGGGTCCCGTCATCACCCGTTAGGTTACTTAACTTACGACAGAGCGGGGGCTGGGCTAGCGCGGGTGTAAAACATAAGTGACGTCTAATAGCTATCATATATAGATATTGTATATTCGTCAGACGCAATAATAAGCATTCCAGATCACAGATGAACTTTATTGGATTTACTAGCAATCCGCATTTGCTTTGAGCCTGCAATAAAAGACGGATTACACAGTTGTGATGAATAGCCATTACCCCACCCTAGACCCCTACGGGTACGGCAAACTACCCGTCAAGTACCCGAAGTGAAGCGGTCTCCCTCAACAACGTGAGTAGGCCACTAAACATTTTGACGTACCCGGTAGTTTGTGTACCCCACCTTGGGTCTATCCTAGGAGCAAAAACAGTAAAAAGAAATAATACAACGGTGGCTACAACCGCAACCTGGATGTGCCCCGCAAAAGAATATTACATCAAATTACATTTACATTGAATGAATGAATATTAAACACATCTCAAACCCCGGCTAATCATCACAACAGTCCAACACAGTTCATATACACAAGCAGTAAACATTTCATAAATGTGCAACCCTTTGCCAACCAACATACTAGCAGTTAGGGGAGGTTTACGAACACATTAAATATTACAGATAAAAACCCAATTAGCAAATATCTTAGAACATCGATCGATTACCAAGTTCCGTGTGTACCCCGAAAGCAAAGCAGCACTGAAGTAACCTGGGTATACACAGAACAAACAGAGAACCAAAACACAAAAAATAAGAATTACAGAGCAAATCCGAGTCAACTCGGAGTTGACTCGGCGGCGGATCCGCGGCACAAGCACTCTATTGCCGCGGATCCGCGGCCGTTTTGCCGAGTTGCTGGCTCGTATTTTCCCAGTATTCTTAAAATACCCTGCTGTGAATTTTAAGGTATGTCAAAAAAAATTTGTGACATGTTTAAAATTAACAGAAACAGTTAAGGGGTTAGGGTTTTGTTTTCGTGTTTTCCGTCGATCGAACTTCTAATTAGTTGCTAACAAGCTAGTAATGGTTTAGTTGTCTTTGATACCACTGTAAGTCCATGTCATGCACCCCACGACCTTGCGGGGAGGCGGAATATATGAAAAACGATTATCAAAGTTTCGTAACACGGACTTGAGCGCATGAATCGTTATCTAAACCATTGCTAACTATCTACTAGAGGTTTAACTACTCGGATACGAAGTTATACCTCACGTTACTTGTCCTTCGGGTCTTCATCGCGGTCCTCCACTCCTCGTAGGCTCCTTGGAACATCGGCACTTCAACGACCTCCTCGAATCAAAGACGATCCACCCGAAAGCTCCTACGCCAAGCTTAATCTCAAACTTGAGATAACTAGGTTGCTTAAAGTGCTAATCTAAGCTACCTAGGGGATATAGAGTGAGGTTATGGATGTATTAGTCTAGCTAACCCTTGATCTCAACTCATGAGAGGTTAGGGTTAGGGTTTGAAGAGAGAGTGAGCTTGAGGAGAGAGAAGGTGAAGATGATAATGAAATGAGATAATGATCTATCATAATATATATGAAGCATTATTTATTTATCAAAAATGAAATAAAAGAATTAACAACCATGCTTCATAAATATCTATGAGTGATTCATCTCCATGAGTCATTAAGCATTTATGATGCATTAATGACATGGATGAATCACACAAATGAGTCACTAATCTCATTTAATGCAATGCCACCTTACCCTCCCCACCACTCTTCTAGAAGCTACCCGACAAATTATGAGAACGCCCCTCCAATCCGTGAAAACACGAAAAAACTTTAGACTGTATAAATCCAATAACCCGATACTAGAATCTGGCTTAAACCAAAGCCGGCTAGTAAAAACTGTCCGAAAAGTCGTACGTGCGTAAACACACGTACGCGTCCGAACCCTTGTCGTAAAACCATACGACCTCTATATCGTTTCGCCTGGAGCAGGGTAACTCTCTGTGTGGTGCTCTAAAGACTCGACACTACACTGGCAGTGGGTTTAACCACAGACCGCAAGCGGCACTAGCTGTACGTAACGGTCCCCAGGTAGATGTCGATAAGAAGGCCGATGAGGAAACTCATCCGAACTCCCACTGAGCCTGATGTGACAATCTCCGTACAGTCCGGTCTGTTCGTCTAAGACTATCGCATATCAAGCCTAGGGGGCGGCAAGCGTCAGTCCCCTAATAGCTGTATAAGTCGTGTCGGAGCGAAGCCCATTACACCCTGAGAAGCTACTGGAACCTACCAGTATATCTCGCTTACCCTGGCCAGGGACTTTGCGTAATGGCTCTCTGACACAGCGCGATATCATCTCCCAATACCAGGAGAGACGAATCCTATCTAACCACTACTGCCTCCAAGTGCTCGGGACTGCACCCAACTGCTACCTGTTTGCACGACTCCTTTGAGCCGTGGTAGGGTAGCAATCTAAGAACAGTGGGATACACTCGAGGCGAAGTAGCTGTGTTAAGTCTGCGGACTATGCTGTACTCATGTCATCTGGGAACTGTTAACTGACGACGGGTATAATACCAACCAATCAGTTCCCCTGCGAGTCCTGTCCAATGTACCCGTAACCTAACGAGCACCTGTATACTATCTCCAGTACTACGTACTTATGGCTATGGGACAGACCATCTCCCCAACTGGGATGAGAAGCGTGCACACTAGTCTACTCTGGAGTATCGATGCCCAGTCTCGATAATCCTGTGACTAGGGACCTGTATAGGATGTTGCTTATAGACTACCCAGCCCCCACTAGTGTAACTGCCATCACAACGCTGGTAATCAAGCAAAGAACCTATGGCCTCTACTAATATGTATAAGTGATACGATACAAGAAACATATGCACATATTAAAGTAGACACAAACCAGGTAGCATACTACCATTTTTAGTAAGACTGTATATATAACTGTGAATAACCCAAGCTTCCATTAAGTAATATACAATCTAGTATGATACAAAAATGGCCCCTAAGGAATATACACTAACACCAAGAAATCAACGCTATCCAGCTAAAAGCACACTTAGAGAATTTAGCAAACAACTGGTTCTCCCTCAAAGTCTGCAACGTGATCCTCAATGTTGCTCATGCTCCTCTCGACTCTAGGAGTATACTAGAATATCGTCAATGAACACGATAATGAACTGGTTAAGAAACGTCCTGAAGATACGATTCATCAAATCCATTAATGCTGCTGGGGCATTGGTGAACCCGAACGACATCACCAAGAAATCGTAATGCCCGTGGCGCGTACGGAAAGCAGTCTAAGGAATGTCATCATTTCAAACCCTCAACTGATGATAACCCGACCGCAAGTCAATTTTCGAGAAATGTCCCGCACTGTGGAGCTGATCAAACAAATCATCAATGCGAAGTAGGGGATATCTATTCCGCACGGTAACTCGATTCAATTGACGATAATCAATGCACAATCTCATACTGCCGTCCTTCTTCTTGACGAACAGGACAGAAGCTCCCCAAGGTGACACACTCGGACGAATAAGTCCCTTATCCAGCAAATCTTGCAACTGATCCTTATGTTCTTTAAGCTCCGCCGGGGCCATCCAATTAAGGTGGTATAGAAATAGGCCCCGTGCGGGGATCAAGTCAAAGCAGAACTCAATGTCGCACTTTGGTGGCAATCCAGGTAACTCAACAGGAAAGACATCGGAAAACTCCCTCACAATTGGAACCTGGTCCAACGGGACCTCTATGGCTCCAGCATCATGAATATATGCCAAGAATCCCTGACATCCTTTCCTCAAGAGCAGACTAGCGCGAAGGGAAGAAATCAAACTAGGAAGGGTGGCACTACGATCTCCCTAGACAACAAGAACTAGCACACCCGGAAAACTAAATCTGACCACCTTCTCACGGAAGTCCACTGACGCATAATAAGTGGCTAACCGGTCCATGCCAAGAAGCACGTCAAAGTCTAACATGTCAAGGAGAATCAAATCGACAGAAGAATCCCTATCCCGATACGAACGGAACAAGAGCGAAACACATGTCGGGCTACAAAAGAGTCTCCTACGGGAGTAATCACAACAAGCGGTTGATCTAGCATAGATGACTTTCGGCTAAACCTCAGTACAAAATGTGTGGATACCGGTTCAAACAAAAATCGTGCATTGAAAGAAAACACCGAAAGAATACCTATCACGACTACATTCGATGCCTGCGTGTCCCGAGAAGTCAAAACAAAAGCTTAGGCATGTCCTCTACCAATGACCAGCTGTCCCCCGCCTCTGCCACCTCATCCTCTCTGAAGAAGACCGCCATGACCACGGCCTCTCTGAGCATCGGTCCGGCGTAGAGCAACAACGGGCGTAGGAGGTAAAGCGTTCGGAAGAGGGGGTGAAGGTGGTAAGGTGATCTGTGGAACTATCACCTCGCCCCGGCGCCTCACAGTACAATGTTTGACACGGTCATGCGGACTCCCACATCGAAAACATCCCGGCGATGGCTGCAGACCCTATTGAAAAAAGCTATATATCTGGCCTCTTCTCAAGCTTTGGCTACCAGCACGGCTTATAAAGATTCCGCCGCGGCCTCTGCCAAACTGCCTCTGAGCTGATACATCAGTACAGATCCGCTTCGGTCCCGGAGTAACCGTAGTAGGTGGAGCAACATCTGATCTCTGTACTCGACTGATCTCTATCAAAGAACTGATCATCTAACGTAAGTCCTGAACACTGGCCTTTACCTAACGATACAGTCTGGAGAAGGTGGATCAACCCGCTCCTAAAGAATAGGTGTACTGTCCTGGTCAGTCCCCATCTCAGACGAGCCTACCCTGACCTCATCTCTGACGGCAGCCCACTGGGCCCTCATAGTCCATGGCAGCATAGTGGCTAGAACAAGAAACATGATTTGATAAGAATATCATAGTTGAAACGAAAGGATATATGGAATCAAGGAAGGAATCACAAGCAATTATATATCCTATGGTCACTTAGGCGGAGTATCGTATCATGAGTATGTCGCGGAACATACACACGCTACGTCACTCTGCTTAAGTCACCAACTCCATCATACCAAGGGTCATCCAACACTAAGAAAGGTAAAATCTAACACTCTAATACCAACTTTGTCACGACCCAAATATGGAACGTGACTGGCACTTAAATCACGTAACGTCTAGAGGCGTAACGTAATTCAACTAAGCCAAAACCCAGAATCTAAACCGTGAAAATGAATAGAGTGATAAAAAAAATACTTGTTTTAAACGGTTGATTTTAACAAATAGAGTTACATCAAAATCATTTAAAAACATCAAGTTTTCTGAAAATTTCGGCGGAGTTTCCTTTGAAAAAACCTATCCCAAACCGATACATCCATGAATATATATAAGCAATAATGAAAAGGCATCCCCAAGCAGGAACTAGCGCTTTGCCGAAAGGCAGAACATAACCATATGCAAGATATATCATAATAATGTGAAAACCCATATAAAAGCAAGAATCAGAAAAGCATAAAGTCGGCTCACACGAGCTCGACACCAGATATAAAAAATAATACAAGCCTCACAGTCTCATAGTCTAGGTCCAATATACAAATAGTAGATGGAGTGTACTAGATACAAAAGTAAATATATATGGTGGGAACAAAAGAATATCCTCACAAAACCCACCAACAAGTAAAGCCCTCAAGAGTCGGAGCAAGCGAAAGTAGAAGAAGTAGCAGTGCGCCCGCCGTGACTATGCTGACGGGTCGGTCCTGCAAGGCATTGTGGCATAACGGGGGTGGGTTACCAACTTGTGAGTAGTAAATAACATCTAATGAGACAATCGCAAGCATGCACGCAAATGCGTCGAAAAACTATGTACAAACTATAATGCGATGTAGTAATATGAATGCGACATGAATGAATGATCAAACATGAAATCTGGATATATCTGTTATGAGAAAATCTGAGTTTTATGTTAGTAAATTTTTAGTATAGTAAAACCAAGTGTCATTAAATAGAAACATCATAATCCCGTATTAAGCATCGATACTCAAATCTCAATATCTAGAGTGTCGTCTCTCAGATCGGCCCTCAATCTATCTGAATCACATACTCCGGTCGGTATCCTCTAGATCCCCGCCGGGCCAATAATAACCAGTAAGTAGTGCTCACCAGCCGGGCTCAACGTCTCTCTATACGGCCTTCTTGCCTCGGGGTACCTCACCGGGTCCACCATGTACCCGCAGACGGTGCCTCCTCTCTCCTTGCATCGGGTATATGTACATGGGTGGCTCAAGAACCGAGAAAACTCATGGTGGAGGATACACACATCATATCATGAGAAAGCTGCAAATTTCCATTTTAAAATGATAATAAGTTTATAAAATCTCTTTTGCGGTTTTTCCCAAATCCAGAAATCTCATGAATACGGAAATCTCCAGGAAGAATCACAATAGATGCATATATCGGTAATGATGAATGTCCATGATATCAATATGATGCAATGAGATGAGTGACTTGAAACCACATAACAATAGTGATGCAATGTTCAAATACCGAATTTTAAGCAAGTTCTATAGTGTTCGTGACATAGCAATTACCAATGGCGTGTGTGTTTGCACATAGTAGTGCACGTGCGGTATGAACCATTGGTAAGTTGCAAGTATCCTAGGTGATAATATCAATGCATGATGATGCAATGCTACAGGAATATGATATACTCATATGAATACAAGAATTTTAAATAAATCATAACTATCGGGCGCTTTACGCCATCCAAGTGATTCCCCCATAGTTGTGTACATCTACTCACCGGAACATCTCAGCTAATCGAATCCGACCACCGCTTTTCCTTTTCTTTCCGCGTCCGACGTATCCGTAACCGACCCTAGAATCGCACAATATCATTACATAAAGCTAAACATCCGATATAACGTGAAGACAAAACGATACGAAGGAACTAACGCTCACAAGCTAAACACGTGTGCACTTGGTGCACAAATCGCGTGTGACATCGTCACAAACCACACCTAGGAGATGTTATGCATAGAAAACGCCAAATCGAGGATCGAAACGTACGTATCGTATGTTAATCAAACACTCACATAAAAGGAAAATGGTCCCAAATTTTATCTACACATAAACTAGGAAAAACAAATAATACCAAATACCCTAAAATACCCACAGAGAACTGCCTACAAAAACACAACACCTAAATCTACATGAGGGCCGGCGATGCCGGGAATATTGCAAATCTCACAGGTCGAAGACGGTGGTTTTGGGTCTGGGTTTCTAGGGTAAACTCAGGGCTCTAATACCATACTACTATATTGTTTGATCAAATTATAGAACAGTGAAACGATAGCATACCACAGATAACACTAAACTTACTAAATACCGTATTTAAACACTAATTTAAAACAATTTGGTGTTTTAGTGCAAACTTGAAGGATTAGTAAGATTATAAGATGTTAAACTAAACGTAGCTACTCTAATAAGTCATTAAAACCCTAAACTTATCCTAACCCTTTCTTTAAAATCTAAACTTGCATTAAAACTACCGAAACACCTAATTAAGATTAGATTAAGGCAAGGATTTTTCAAAACAAACTAAGATTTATTTTCATACCTCAAGAATTAGTAGAAAGAGACCCTACAAAAGAAAATTTGCCATCCAAAATGAAGACTTTTCTCAAGAACTCTTAAAAAGGTTTGAAATTTCGATTTTTGAATTGATTTGTATAAGGATTAGTGTTGATTTTATGGAGGGTTATTGTGAGGTAGTAAGAGGTTTAGCAAAGGAAAAGGGAGAAGAAGAAGAAGAATAGACGAAGAATCTAGAGAGTTTGAGAGAGAGAGAGAGAGAGAAAGAACTAGCCATGGCTTGCATTTAATGCACCATGCCTCAATAGTATAATTCTCATTTTTAATTTATCTTTTTATCAAAATTCTAGAACCATCTACAAATTGAATGAAAAGTGCATGCAACAAAATGTTCTTATGTAGCCATAGTTGCCTAAATAAGATTAACCTCTTGTTAACCTAGGATTAACACTAGATTAGTATGTGTGTGCATGCTAAAATAATTTTTTTTATAATTAATAAATAAGGAAAATAATTAAGTGAAAAAGTAATTAAAATAATTAATAAATACCAATAAAATAAGCAACTACATAAGTAAAATGGGTATATTTATGTTTATGTGGAAAAATAATTATAACTAGGTTTTATAGCAAAACACATGTTATAACTCTAATTAGCATATAATTATCCTAAACGATTTCTAAAGTGTTACAATCTTCCTCCCTTAAAGAAATTCGGTCCCCGAATTTAATGTACCATTTTGGAAAATTATAAATATTAATTTATAATTTAAAATATGAATATAACGAGTTTACAAAAATGATATCGCATATGAATTTTTGTATCGGATTTATATCTGCAAAAATGTAATTATTTTGGTAAAAATGGAGAAAAATGTGTGATGTCATAAAAATGATATTTGGATTATTTTAATATGATAAGTGTTTTATTTCTTTTAAATAAAAGAATTTAGAATTTTTAGTAACCTAAAGGTATTTATAAGTAAGGGTTATTTATTTTCAAAATGTAATGGGTTTTAAATTGAGGGAACTTATTTAAAAGGAATTGTTTTTCTTTCTTAATTCTTTTGTTAATGGGTAGTTATATGTTATGCTAAGTTTAAACACACACACTCACCCTCCTCCCTCCACCTCATGCTTCAACACTTACACCACCATCTCACAACCCTCCACCTCAATCTTTTCTATCTAACTCCTTCATCTAAATTACCACATTCTTTCTCTTTTCACAACTGAACAAACATTTTTCCTTCAAGCTCCCAACACCAAAATTCCCAAGTGTTCATCATACTGAAGAGAAAAACCATGGTCCATTCATCAAATTTGAGCATATCATCAAGCTAAGGACAACATCAATTCAAGATGATTCAAGCCTACACTTTATGAGATTGGAATTTCTTTGTGCTCATTCCACATAGGTAAACATCATCTTTCTTTTATGTTTTGAAGTGATAGTGAGTTGTGTTTGATGGCTGAAAATCAGTGACATGTTAGGAGTCTTGAAATTTTTTGATGACTCTCTTTTGATAATTAGCTGATGGTTAAAACTAAAAAGTTGTAGATAATTGCCATATCATTTAGCAAAAACAATTTGGTTATGTTTTACAGTAAAATAAATTTTACACGAATTTTTAAAGAAAGGGTTTCCAAACTGGAAATTTCATTTCCAGTGGCCGTTTTTCACTCAAATCGTAACACTTTTCTTAATTTTTCTGTTAACAATTTGGAGAATCTGAAAATTATCAGTTGTAGATAATTTTATGTAGATATCTCTAAAATTTTCATTTTTCTTATTCTCTTTACAAAATCTAGAGATATCAAATTTTTAGTGAAGGTTGTTTTCTGCAGATTATCCAGAAACATGTTTTAACTTTCCATTTTATTTCATGTCCTATACATAGAAATTGGAAGAGATATTTTGGGGTATCAAAGTTAACTCCTTTAAAAATAGTAATAATTTTAGTTTCACTCTAAATATTGTGTTTACGATTTTTGGTGATTTTTCGAAGCGAGCCAAAAAACTGTCGTTTTCTGAGCTAACATTTTCAAACAATATGCATCCGAGCATTGTATTTTTCTCGCTACATTTTACCAGTAGGATAATGTTATTGACGAATGTGTTCTTACTTTTGAAGGAGTATTAGCGGAGACGCTGAAGGCGTCGAGACGAGGAAAGCGATTGTGGATTTCGACTAGCTCGACAAGTTGGTGAATAGATTTACATCTACGAGAGAAGTCGGGTGGATGGCGTATAGCACTCCCGTATCCAGTTAACTAGGATAGTTATACCATCTAGTTAGTTGTTATTGATAATTTAGTTAAGGATTTTGATATTATTCCTTATTTAGTATATTATTCATGTGCATATAGTTTTATACATGGTTTGGGTGATACGTACTTGACTATAGGTCAGTACGATGTGGATATGGATTTGGATGGATATAGTACGAGGGATCATGTCGTACTTGTGATGATGAGATTGGCGTGCCGATTACGGCCAAGTTTCTTTTGGACTCATGGAGTCGTGAATTATTCTAATTTAGAAGGTTATGTGCGTGTGAGCTATACTCTTTTAAAACCAACGATTCATTTTCCTTTTTAAATGATAAATGATGAGAATGCGATGCTAATTTCCAAAACGAATATCTATTTTTAACTTAAGGCAACTTCCTTATTTCAAAACAAGTGTTTCGTTCCATTTTCAAAGATAACGGTATAGCTCATAGCAAGTAGTTACATTTAATATTTACGTTAAACGCTTAGATTTACTTTACATGTTCGCGTTACACTTATCGATGATATACGTTTCCGTTATATGAATACACTAATAGAACACTGCACAATTACCAATGAGTATTATGTTGCACGAGCACAGATGTATATGTTACACTACAGCTCATTGCTACTGCCATGCCACTGTAGGACCGATATACTATGTGACGCGTATGTAATGCTGATATGAGGCATATTGATTCCCTATATCCGGAAAATCTGATTTTAATATATGCTACGGATATGGGTAGAATTACTTTCTGCTTGTAGAACACTTGCACAAATACTAATGATTGCCATACTGCATGAGCACAGACGCGTATGCTACAGTACACATCATTAGTATTGCCATGATACAGTAGAACTGTTACGGTTGTTGTATACATGACTTTATTTACGTACTTTACCTTTACTACCTGTTGAGTATTGCGAATAACAGTACCATAGGTATTCGTATTCAATTCTTATGAGTTTTCAGGGTGTTTTACTTTCGATGATATATATCAGTGGTATGGGACGTTGTTTTATATGTATCGTAACACCTTAGAATGCGATTAGTGTTAATTACGTGATAATGCGGGTTTTTAATAAAAAAAAGTTTACCAAAATAGTTTTCGAATATTTTATAAAAGTTAATTAGTATTTTATTAATATTTATTTTAGGCTTGCACACACATGTGCATGTTGACCTAGAGTTAATTAGGGTTAACCATGCTTAAGTAGCCATGACACCCTAACCTAATGTCATGCCATTTGTTTTATATAATTATCTAAATTAATTAGTTTTCAAATTATAAATAAAAAGGTTTGATTATTTGGTTGACTTGAGAGAGAGAGAGAGGGTGGCATGCAATATGAGGCATGGGGCAAGCATGCCATGCATTAAATGAAGAGAGAGAAGGGCATGGCTCTCTCTAAACTCACCCCTCATTCCCTCATGCCTCACCCTTACCCATACTCCCTCACACTCACCCCATTCTCTCATTCTCGTTATTTCTTCATCTCATTTTAATCCTCACCTCCCTCAAACTGAAACCCTAGCCCAACCCTCACAAACCAAGGCCTAAATCCTCACTACTCTTCACAAAACTCACTAAACCCTTCATTAAACTTGATCTAAAGCCTACGGAGATCACTTGGAGCATGGAAAGATAGGGTTTTGAGCAAGTGTGGATAGGTAATGACTCTAAACTGTTAATTAGGAGTTTATAATGTTGTGTGGCTTAGTAGTTGTTAATTAGAACCCTAAAGATAAGGTTATGGTGTAATATCGTATTTTTAGTGTCATATTTGGTTTTCTGTGATCTGCTGTGACCATGAGTTTTTACTAGAGAAACTAGCACTGTAGTAGTGTTTTACTCGAGACCCTGAGTGTTCACCTGAAACACGAACCCCACCTGACACTGTTCGACCGGCGACATAGGGGCTTTGTCCGGCGAGCTCGGTCGAGGAAGGGACTGGGGTGCTGTGTTTTTGTGGGTAGCTGTCTGCAGTTGTTTTATGGTGTTTGGTACTGCTAGATTTTTAAGTATTGACAATATGTAAAATCTGGGATCGATTAGCTAGTTTTTAGTGTTTCGACGACGCGCGTTACGATCGATCCGACGTAGTTTTAGTGTTTCGGGTAGCTTGCTGTCGTGGATCTGTTTTGGTGATGTCGACACACACGTTAGCCTCTAAGCGACCCTTTTTGTAGCTTAAGGGAACCGATTCGTTAAATTGGCGTTATGTTCGTTATTATTGCGTAGTTTGCTAAATCTACGCATTATTGTGTTTTGTGTTAATAAGATCGCAGGCGGGAACTTCGGACGCTGCGAAGAAAGGGAAGCAGGTGGTCTGATTTACTTAGCTCGAGATCACCGGTGAGTAGATTTAACGTCTACGGGGAAATCGCCCATATGGCGTTATGCGTCAGGGCTTGATAGGATATTATAGCCGCATGTTCATATTCATATATATTGATTGTGCATGAGCACCATTTCATTTCCTTTACTTATTGTGCCTTGACTTAGTACCTAGTGGACACTGCACCATTACTGACGGTTCATATTGCACGAGCACTAAATTGTATGCTACACCCACACCGTCGGTAATTTCCATGACACACACAACCTATACACATATGCGATATTGTATTGTTATTGATATTGATACATTGATTCTTGTTCTATTATGCTTATAAAATGCATCGTGCATACATAGCTACATGTACACCCTTATAAGATGTTGCATTTGATTTTGGAGAAAATGGGAACCACATGATATATTTAAAAACGGGATTCATTTAAAAGAGCGGTTTTCCCTTGATATGCTCATATTACGGTTTTATGTTGCATTTATCATATTTCATGGATTTACGCATTGAGATATGGTTTTCATGTGATTTATGGATTTGAGAACCATGGTATTATTTCAAGAAAGTATGCATTGTTTTGAAAACCCGGTTTCTCTTGATATGATATTTCAGTGCGTCCACCATGCATTTTTTCGATTCTGAGACGTGTGATAGAAACCCGATTCGAGGAGCTGGATGATCCGTTTGCGGGTTCATAGTGGACCCGGTATGGTACTCGGGGGCGAGAATGGAAGGTTGTGCAGTAGTCGATGAGCCTAGCAGAGGGACTACTACCTACCGGTGATTGGTTGGACCTGGCGGTTATCCGGAGGATACCGACCGGAGTCGAGAGATGGATATGGGCCGATCCGAACTGACGGAGCCCGATATATTTGGATTTGCGTATCGATGATGGACACGAGTATTTCATGTTGTTTTCGAGTACCGGTGATTGGTTGGACCTGGCGGTTATCCGGAGGATACCGACCGGAGTCGAGAGATGGATATGGGCCGATCCGAACTGACGGAGCCCGATATATTTGGATTTGCGTATCGATGATGGACACAAGTATTTCATGTTGTTTTCGAGTGCCGATGTTGGGCACTTAGGTTCCATGAGATTTCCAGATATGAGGGCCGATCAGAGTGACGGCGTCTGAGATATTGGGATTTGGGGGTCGTTGATGGACACCGGTTTTTCCACGATGATGATTCATTAATGATGACATGTTTTATCCCATACTCGGCATTCATTGATATGCATTGCTTCATGTATTTGTAGTACCTAATAGAGTACCTTTCATGATTGTTGCATATCCATATTAGCCTATTGATACTATCAGGTTGCATGTGATAGAGTATCGCAGTACGTGCATACCTGCGATTACCTGTATGATGTTACTTACTATTCATGAGTTGGCAACTCATCCCCGTTGTTCCACAGTATTTTGCAGGTTGACCATCAGAGTAGTCGCGGAAGGGCTCCTTCTTATTGTATCTTTTCGCAGCGGATACCGCTACGGTTTGCTGTGAGCCATTTTGCTATAGGTGGGTTTTGCGGTTATCCGATTATGTTCATTGTATATCTCATTATATCTATTACTCTACATCTACCATTTCATGTATTGACTTTGAGACGAGTTGTGAGGACGATATTGTATATTTTGTGACTTTGGGTGTCGAGCTCGTGTGAGCCGACTTTTATTATGTAGTTTTATCTTTTTATGTTGTTTTTCACTTATACTGTCTATTTCTTCGCTACGGCGTCGTATATTTGCTTGTGGTGGTTGTTTTCGCCTTTGAGTATGATTTGCTCCCGTTTGGGGATGCTTTATTTATATCATATGTTGCTTTACTTATATCTTATGTTTGTACCCGTTTCGGGGCTAGTTTTTACAAAGGAGGTGCTGCCGAAATTTTTAAGAAAATAAATTTAGGTTTAAAAGATTTTTACTTGAGATTTCCAAATGTTTTTAACAATATTTTTATCACTTACTACTTTTGAAGGTTTAGATTTCTGGGTTTTCGGCTTACATAAATTGCGTTACGCCTGTGGACGTCACGTGGTTTAAGTGTCGGTCACGTGCTTAAATTTTGGGTCGTGACAAAGTTGGTATCAAAGCGCTAGGTTTTACCTTTCGGAGTGTAGGATGACCATGGTATGATGGAGTAGGTAGCTTAAGCAGAGTGGCGTAGCGTGTGTATGTTCCGCGGCATACTTTCGACACAGTACTCCGCCTAACTGACCTTAGGACTTGTTGGTTGAAATTCCTTCCGTGATTATATACATCCTTGTGATTCGATTTCCGTGTTCTCATCGAATCCTGTTTTCATTTCTAGCCATTATGCCGCCGAAGACTACGAGAGTGCAGAGAGTGGCTGCGAGAGCCGAGGTCAGAGTTAGCTCGTCAGAGACGAAGACTGACCAAGGCAGTATGCCCGTTGTTTAGGATCAGATTGATCCACCTTTGCTAGATCGCATTACTAGGCCAGAGGCCGGTATGCAGGATTTGCGCCAAATGATAGGATCGTTAGTTGAGGCCAGTAGAGCGCAGAGCGTCAGAGATGCTCAAGCGCACAGTTTTGAGTCATTACGCCAGACTCCGGGTATGACGGTGGCAGAGTACGATGTGTAGTTTACCCAGCTATCTGTGTAAGCTCCGTATTTGGTGGACAATGAGGAGATGCGGATCAAGAGATTTGTTCGAGGCTTGCTTACCCAGTTGTTCCTCGCTATCAGCACCCAGCATTTTGACACATATGCTGCCGCAATGGATGCAGCCCTATTAGTTGAGGAGCGTCTTGCCGAGACTTCAGTAGTTCCGGGACCAAAGAGGGTCCGTACTGGTGTATCAGCACGGAGACATATGTTTAGACGCCGCGACAGATTTCGTTCAGGTAGTATAGGCTTGGGACGAGGACAGTTGTTTAGCTCTTATCCTCAGGAGGGTCAGCAGTCATCGTTTGGATGTTTCCGGTGTGGGAGTTTCTATCATAGTGTTCGAGATTATACTGAGACACGTGAAGACGAGGCAGCTGTATCGCATGTTACCTTACCACCTTCTCCACCTCAGAGAGCATTGCCTCTTGCGCCTGTTGTTGCTCCACGTCAGACTTATGCTCAGAAAGGTCATGGTCGCGGAGGGTTTGTTCAGAGAGGATGGGGTGGTAGAGGCGGAGGACAGCCAGTTCCAGGTAGAGGGCAGGCACAAGTTTTTGCTTTGACTCATCAGGACGCGCAGGCGTCCAATGCAGTGGTTTTAGGTACTCTTTCAGTATGTTCTTTTGATGCATATGTGTTGTTTGATCCGGGATCTACACACTCATATGTTTCTACACACTTCGTGCCGAGGTTGGGCCGAGTGTCGTGTTTGCTAAATTAGTCGCTTGTCATGATTACTCCTGTTGGAGAGTTGTTTGTTACGCGACACGTGTTCCTGTCGTGTGTCGTTCGGATAGGATATAGAGAGTCGTCCGTCGACTTGATTCTTCTTGAGATGTCGGACTTCGATGTTCTCCTGGACATGGATTAGTTAGCTACATGCTATACGTATGTGGACTGCCGCGAGAAGACAGCCAGGTTTTGTTTTCCCGGCGAGTCAGTTCTTGTTGTGCGGGGAGGCCGTGGTGTCACCCCTCACAATTTAATTTCAGCCCTTTGCGCTAGTCAGCTTTTGAGGAGGGATGTCAAGGATTGTAACATTTCAGAAAATATAAAATATTATTTTTGGAATTTAATATTAAAATAATATATTTCCCGAAAATTGCCCGATTTGCAAAATTGGGGTTTTCGAAAAGGGGTATAAATATATATTAATAATTGTGAAATAAACGGAAATTAAAATGATTTATTCATTTAAAAATATATTTAAAGGATTTGGCATTTTAAAAATTTATTATATGCAATTTGGATAAAAACCCGATTAGTGCGCTGCTAATCGCGATTAAGCTAAATCCGTGTTTCTACAGTTTTTCATGGTTAGTGCACCATGACATGTTACATGTTATTTCATTTATGTTGTTTTATTTGGGTGTATGTGTTTTTGGTGAGAAAAGAAAGGGAAAAATGTGTAATGATGATTTGGAGAGAGAGGGGGGACAAAATGATGAGAATAAGCATGCTTGGAGAGAGAGAGTGAGAATAATTGAGAGAGGGGGGCTGCCTCATTATCCTTTCCCCCACCATTTTCCTCTCCTTCTTCATCCTCCTCAAGCTCCCTAACCTCCACCTACAACCCCAAAAATCACCTCCAAAATTTTGTCAAAACCCTATACCCCTTTCACAAAAAATGATCACCTCCTCACCCTCATCGCAATGGACTAAGCAAAGTGGGATTTTGAGAACATTGGGACTTCTAGGGTTTGCTTAAGTGACATCCATGAGATATAATCATTTCCATTCAGTTAGTTTTAGTTTTCTTATGTTTTAGATAGTTTAGAAGTTGAATTGGGTTAGTGGTTGTGAAGATAAAAATCTCTAGACAAGGGTTGAGGTGATTGTGGGAAATTAGTGAACTCTAGTGGCTATTGAAAGACCTGGAATTTAGTATAGAAGCCAAAATACGGATTTAGGATTTTGTTCATGTCGGTTTTGTGAGTATATAGGGTGTGCAGGGAAATCTGGAGCAATCCGGGGAATTTTTGAGGAAAGCAAACAACTCCAGGGACCAAATTAGAGTATTAGGAGACCACCTTGACGAGACGAAGCCCAGAAGAGCTTAGGGGGCTGAGGAGACCGGATTTTGTGGGTAGGTGGCCGGCCACTTGGTGGCATGTGGTGTCGGGGTTGGTCCAGTAGCTCATATACACCATGTACAACACCCTAGACTTGTTTGTGCAACTCCTTTTGGCCTGAGTCAAAATCTGGGAACACATTAGTGTGATTTTTGGATATGTTTTCCATATTTTGAATGATGAGTTTCGATATTTTGGTTTGTAATTGGTTATTGAATGTTTGTACATCAACGACTAGGGGTAATTTGTTGGTTTTGCATACGTGGGCCATAGGTTTTAACCTATGAGCGTGCCGTGTGCCGTATCGGTTTTCCGGATTCGATTTTAATAGCGATTGCGACTGTTAATTATTGTAGGTACCCTCGCATGGATTCCGAGGTGATGGAGCATGGCGTCATCGACTTCGACAAGCAAGGATCAATGTGAGTAGATCTATATCTACAGGGGAAGTCGGGTGGATGACGTATAGCACCCCCGCACACTTTTATGGAAACCGATTTATATATAGATTATGGTTAATGAAAACTTTAATAGAAAACTATAGATAGAGTAAAAAGGTAGTTAGAGAACCATATTAGAAACTAAGGATAGTTAGAAGTGATATGATACGACTAGTATGTGATGACGGGATTTGAGGATGATATTTGATGATATTGCCGTTTTGGGTACTATAGGACTAGATAGTCGACGTAGATGTGTCATCCGAACCATACCTATTTTGTAACATTTCCAAATAATAAAATATTATTTTTGGGAATTTTTATAATTTAATATTATTTTAATGAATATTTTAATATTCCGGTATAATTAAATAAAAATAAATGGGAAAAAATTTGGAAAAATTATGGAAAATTATAAAATAGGGTATTTTATGGAATTATGCCATTTTTAATTTTTTATGTTTAATCATAAGCTAATTTAGTGCTAATCGCGATTAAAAATCGCTAATCGGTTTTTAGCAATTTTGTGCAAAACATGCACATATCTTTTTCTCTACACTTGTGCATTTCTACCATGGCTTTTATTTTGGGTTTACTATTCAAGTGAGAAGGGATTTAGTGAAGAAAAGAAAATAAGAAAAAGAAAAGAAAATAGGTATGGTGAGAGAGAGAAAGAGTAGGTGAGGACTTCTTTGACTTGGCTCCTTCTCCTTTTTCCACCACCATTTCCTCTCTCCCTCTTCATGGTTGCTGCTGCTGCCCTAGCTCCTCATTCTCTCCTTCTTCACCTCCTCAAATCA
This sequence comes from Agapanthus africanus, assembly GCA_030015575.1. NCBI lineage: Eukaryota > Viridiplantae > Streptophyta > Magnoliopsida > Asparagales > Amaryllidaceae > Agapanthus > Agapanthus africanus. The sequence goes on from JASDDO010000018.1 coordinate 217,657,252, forward strand.
TCATAAAAACAAACTCAAAACCCTATCTTCATTTCACTAAAAAGGTGCACGAGCTCGAGACAAACATATCGGACCAAGAAAGCAAGGATTTTGGCCACTAGGGGCAACTAAAGAAAATTCTTGAGTTGCCAAATGAGGTATTTACTGAACCATTAGATTTGTTTTTGCATTACTTATACCCCTATGTTAAAATTGAATCAATATCAGGTGATGTTGTGGACTTAAGGAAGACCAAGTTTGGGTTTGAGAGAATTGAGAGTTGTGTTGTGAAATTGAGATCAGTAGGGGCCACCCCAACATCCTAGTGCTTGATTTATGACCCAAAACAGAGACTTGAAACCTGGAATACGGATTTAGAAACCCCGACATCGGATAAATGTATGATTTGTGAGGGTATTTTGGAATCTGGAGCAACCCGGGGCCACTAGAATTGATTTTGGGATTACTAGGAGTCGTGCAGGCACCTAGGAAGCTACCACAGAGACCCGAGCCCCTAACTCCAACCCCAGGCCGCAGATATATTCATTCTGGCCGCAATTTGCGGCCAGATCGGGGATATTGGGTCCCAAGTTTGGTTTATGGCTCCTTTTGCACTAAAATAGACCCCTCCTATATGCAGTTTTGGCTAATTGTCACCTGGGGAAAATCTGGGAGCATTTTGGTGTGTTTTAGGCGATGTTTTCCGTATTTTAAAATGCACTTTCTTGATATTTGGATTTGTATTTGGTTGTCGGGTGTTCGTACATCGACAACAGTGATTGTGTGATTGATTTGCACGTTTAGGCCATAGGTTCCAACCTATGAGCACACTGTGCGCTGTATTGGTTTTCTGCCTCGATTTTAATACGTATTGCGATGGTTTATTATTGTAGGTACCCTCGCAAGGATTCCGATGCGAAGAAGCGCGGCGTCATCGATTTTGGCGAGCGAAGACCAGGTGAGTAGATTATATCTACGGGGGAAGTCGGGTGGATGGCGTATAGCACCCCCGCAGTCCGTGGTGATGTATACGAATACGTATACACACATATATTTATTATATGTTCTTTGAGATTATTGATGATAGGATGGATTGATTTAGTGTATTGTGAAACCCTAGAGTAGGGGTTGCTCCCATACACACACGCACGCACGCACTTGCATACATACCTTCTTTCGCATGTGTATATGGGAATATTATATTTGTATGTGTTCACATGGGTATGGGACTATGTGAACATATCTGGATTATGAGGATAGTACTTGGGATGTGAGTTGAGTCGATGAGATTCGATTTGAGGCCGTGAGATCGGCGATATGACAGGATTCGTATGGGAGATACGACGGAATGCTTTGGCGGGCTTTGGGATGTGTGTTTACACATGCATTTATATAGATGGTATCGATTGTACTAGACTTAAATCTGTACCCTAGATTATGTGATATGATGGTAGTGATACCTGATATGTGATGAGATAATGTGATATTGACCCGTACCCAGCTATTGGGATGCCGTACGACGATTTACCGTACAAGCCTATATTGATGATAGATCTGCGCTCATGACTCGAGGATGTTATACCGTTTACCATTGAGGCGGGATTTTTGACTATTATATTTATATATATATATCGACTCAGATGTAGGTGGTTTCCATACCCCTCCCGATTGACTTGATAGTTGGGTCCGTAGTTCGCATAGTAGGCGTTAGACTAGACCCGAGTCATACCTTTTTCAAAACTAACGAATCGGGGATATTTTAAGGATAGGCAAAAGGGATTCTACAGATATTTTCAAACGACACATCTTTTCTTAAAACACCGTAGCCCTTATTTTACCAAAAACCCTGATTAGTCTTATTTCAAAAGGCAAGGCTGCATGATATATTTATTGAGGTAGATTCTTCACTGTTGCGTTGATTATTTGATTCCGCATATTCATGCTATTTGCATTGCATTGCTTGTGTTTATTGATATATTACAATCATGCTGCTAGGACACCAGCACTATTACCGATGATGCGTATGTACTACGTACACTTACTTGCCGGCTCACACACATCTTCATCGGTAATTGCCAAGTCACTACACGGTAGTATTACTGCATCAGGATATGACCCTTGTATGTGCATACTATTATTCCATGTGCATGATATACTTGCACTTCATTTATATGTCACATATATCATGCTTTCTGATTATGCGCATTGAGATATGTTGTTTCCATGATATTTCTGGATTTGGGAACCGCGGATATTTTAAAAGAGAATATGTAATTGTTTTAAAAACCCGGTTAGCCTTGATATGATATTTCAGTACGTCCACCATGTGTTTTCTCGGTGCTGAGAGCGACATGTGAAACTCGCTTCGAGGAGGAAGATGAGGCCGATTGTGGGCACATGGTGGACCCGGTATGATACCCCGGGGCGAGAATGGTTTCGCTGTATAGTAGACGGTGAGCCTGGCAGTGGGACCACTACCTACCGGTGATTGGTTGGACCTGGCGGTTATCCGTAGGATACCGACCAGAGTCGATAGATGGATATGGGCGTACTGCTGGGGCCGAGGGCCGATTCCGCAGACGGAGCCCGTGGGCTGATCCGGACTGACGGAGCCCGATATATGAGGATTTACGTGCCGATGCTGGGCACAGCTTTCATGATGTTTTCGAGTGTCAATGCTGGGCACTCCGGTTCCATGATTTTGACGTGTCGCGAGGGACACGGGTGGTTCATATCCTCATATTTCTAAGCATATGCTGATGATATTTACATGCATGATGGTTATTGTCATTGGGTGACGAGTGGACGGGATCCACGTACATGCAGATTGATTACATGGATCATACCTCATATTTATGATATTCTATTACTTGAGGCACTAGCACGAGCACTTGGCACTACACTCATGTATAGAGATTACATTGCCAGTTTAGCATGCTTCAGCTTTATTCATATTGAGGTTTATATATATCTGATCGTATTGACCTAGGATGGGTCATACATTCGATCTCTGCTTGTTGATAATTTCTATTCACGAGTTGGCAACTCACCCCCGTTGTGCCACAGTTCTTGCAGGTTTTGCCGTACAGATTTCATTGCGGCTTTTCGGGCACATTGCTTCCATTACGGGTGACTTGCTTTGGTAGGTGGGTTCTTTGTATCAGAACCGCCATTGTACATTATTTATTCATTGTATCTAGAAATTCCATCAACCAAAACTTGTATATTGTTTCAGACTTAGAGACAGTAATGTATTATTTTGACCTTAGAGTCGTGCTTGTAGTATTACGGTTTTCAAGCTGTTTGAGTTTCTTTTGAGTTTTGATCCTCGGCCTTTGGCGTTGTATATTATTATTGCTTGCGTGGTTGTGACCGTCGATTAACGAAGAGCTAGCTCCCGCTTGGGGATGCCTTTTATCCCTACATTTATATATTATTCTTGTTGTACCCCATTCGGGGCCAGTTTTTACAAAGGAAACTCTGCCGAATTTTTCAGAAAAGACTACACATTTTTAAAAAATGCATATTCGGCTTAGTTATTTAAAAAGCTTGACTTCAAAACATGTTTCTTTACTCCTTAAAATGGTTTTAGATTTCTGGGCTTTTGGCTTACTTGGGTCAGATGGAGTCCTATAGACTTCATATGGTTCAACGGCCAGTCACGTGCTTTTTCGGGTCGTGACAAAGTTGGTATCAGAGCGCTAGGTTGACCTTGGTTCGAGTCTGAGTTTGACTATGTGGAGCCTAGGGCGTTTATATATATACGGAACTTAGGCTTGACCTTACGGAACTTAGACTTAGTCGAGGGGGTATTATACCCGATCTTTCGTCGCATAGGATGACCCTTGGTTGATGGAGTTGGTAGCTTGAGTAGAGGGACGTACCGTACGTATGTTCCGCGGCATACTTACGACACGCCACTCCGCTTAAGAAACCTTAGGATGTACATTTTCCTTGCATAATATTATATTCCTTCCTATAATCTATCCTTATCGAGACTGGTTATGGTTTTGCTGCCACGATTGCACGGGCAGAGTGAGCTACGGCTCGAGTTGCGTCAGCATGAGCTCGTCATGGACGAGGACTGACCAGGGCGTGATTCCAGAGACATACGATTGCATATAGAGGCTTCGTTTTATTGTGTTTTCGCGCCATGAGCATTTGACAGATCGCTTTTACGAGATTTCTCGGACGTGCCGATCGGTATCAGAGGATTGAGCCACTGATAGAGGCCAGCCAGGATGTGATGACCAATGAGATATCGCTTGTTCATGATGATTGTGACCTCTTGTGGAGGCGAGTGCTTGGTTTTACACCGGATGATCGGGCCATTGTTAGCGCTGCCAGTTGAGAGAGGACTGTTGAGGTACAGCATACCTCAGAGATTATGGTGTCGCTTACCGTGCAGACAGATGGACCAGCTGTTGCTGAGATTGATAGGATGTCGCTTCCGAAGCTTACGAGCTGAGATCGCCGGAGCTTCCAGGCAGATATGAGACAGTTGGTAGCTAGTTTATCCCGATTTGAGAGACGAAGGTGATTCGTCCGATTTAGGCGCCGGAGAAGGCTCAGTGGAGTTGAAGATTTCCAGTATGGAGAGTCTTACTCAGATCTAGAGCCGACCGATTTAGAGATGGCCGCCAATGTATCGCCTTTCCTGGAGGATTGGGGCGTTGTTCAGCGTACGGATGAATGAGCCAGTTGTTGCTGCAAATGATGAGATATCGCCCAGATGATTGGAGCTACTGCAGCATGGGTATATACGTAGAGATATGATGGTGAGTCGCTAGTCACCGAGGATGAATGACTAGGACATATGGTTCGTTCGCTTACCCGATGCTGTGGTATGTACTCGATACTATTAAACTGTACCCAAGAGTTGAGCTCTTGGGGGATTATGAGGTTCTGACGAGTCGATCGGATGGTTCGACATCATTCGGATATCATGTGATGGGACACACTGCTTGGGAGACTCCAGATACGAGCATAGCCGTTGGAGCACAGTCCATACAGCCGCGATGAGACGAGTCCCAATCAGTCGACCTTAGAACAAGGTGGAGTATAGAGTTCGCACGGGATTTCGATGCGATGACGTTCTACTCCGCTGACATCAGAGACGCGATATGCACGCTGAGGATGTGTTCGGCTAGATATCTTCTACTGAGTGATGAAGATACCGAGTTCGTGATTTCGAGTTCGTGTGAGAGACTTCGGATAGACCGCAGCCGAGAACATTACAGTGCGCAGATAGAGACATGACGTCGAAGTGGATGACGATACAGACAAGCGGGATGAGAGGTACGTGCGAGACGCCGTTGAGCTGTTGTTACTCCCCGTTAAGATTAAAGGTCGGATATGCATACAGAGGTCGGCCCCAGTGACGTGCTGCTTTATGAGTGGTCGTGAGGATTGACCGAGAGATGACCAGAGCAGTGCCAGAACGGAATCGTTTCCGTTAGCATACCTGACAGGGTCGTTGAGCCGATGGATTGCGAGATTGGTAATCCACAGAGAATATAAGGACGCCAGACCGTGAGCAAGATGCAAGTAGATATCTCACGCCGCTAGATTGGATGTACCGGCACCTTCTCGACTTTGAAGGAGGATGTACCGACGACAGTATTTATGATTTGTGGTTTTATGATTTGACTATCACGTATCCGTCACTTTGGATTTCGGTATTTTGGGTGATCTATTCACATGATTTATTCTTGATGACTGAGTTTTATGGATTTCATACGGCTGATTGGATGTGGTTCATATATTACGCTCACGATTTGATTTTTGCACTCGGTATAGCTAATATGTGCTTTGTGCACGCAGTTGCACACGTTTATGATTTTCTTTACACCTGGGTACGCTTGGTGTTGCTGCTTTCGCATTTTAGTTATTGTTGGGTATTTGTGCATAGGATGCACCAGTTCTATGTTTCTTGCGTTTATCGCACCAGATTTGTATTTCGTGCCTTTGTTGCATCGGATTTATATTTTGTGCACCATGGTTGCACCTACTGGGTATTTATACCTTGCGCATAGTTATTATTCTTGAGGTATTGATTGTGATTTCATGCCTATTTTATGCCGGTGATTTGATTTACGCCTCCAGCATAGTTTTCATGCACTTTTAGTGTTTGATTTGAACTGTGCATGCTGGTGCACACGGTTGTGAGATTTTCCACCGCGGTACACCTGATTTTGATTGAGCGCGCAGGATTTAGATTTTCATTCGTGCACGATGGATGCACCGATTTGGATTTTCGCGCATGTTTCGGGATACGATTTTGGGTGCGCACCAGATGCACTAAATTGAGATTCTTCGTGCATGTCTGATGCACCTGGTTTTGCTGTCAGGCACACCCATTGCCTATGACAGATACTTCATGCACACCCGTTGCACCTAGATGTCGTTTTGTGCACCTGTATGGCACATATATGGATTTTGATTTCCGTGCGCACCAGACGCACAGGGTGGTGTTATGTGCATTTTTAGATTTATTCTTTTTGGAGCAGTACATCTTTATGATATTTGATATTCATTTTGTACTGAGCAGGACTAGTCAGAGAACAGTACCTGGATATACTTGGCATGCATTTACATCAGCTATTCACATGTATAGATTGGATGTCTACATGTATAGTTCTGATCTATATCATATTAGTTTTGTTTTGGATTTGACATTTGTGTCTTACCATGACTTCGATGATTGCGGGATGCTTGACGGAGTTTTGCTTTTGAGTTATCTGCTCATTGCTCATGCGCATGCATTACGCTATGATGTTATATGTATTGATGATTCGGAGCCCCGACGACTAGGAATTTGTATCGAAATGTTTTAGTATTTGGGGGTTTAAATTTAAATTCGGGGACCGAATTTCTTTAAGGGGGGTAGATTGTAACATTTCCAAATAATAAAATATTATTTTTGGGAATTTTTATAATTTAATATTATTTTAATGAATATTTTAATATTCCGGTATAATTAAATACAAATAAATGTGAAAAATTTGGAAAAATTATGGAAAATTATTAAATAGGGTATTTTATGGAATTATGCCATTTTTAAGTTTTTATGTTTAATTATAAGCTAATTTAGTGCTAATCGTGATTAAAAATCGCTAATCGGTTTTTAGCAATTTTATGCAAAACATGCACATATCTTTTTCTCTACACTTGTGCATTTCTACCATAGCTTTTCTTTTGGGTTTAATATTCAAGTGAGAAGGGATTTAGTGAAGAAAAGAAAATAAGAAAAAGAAATGAAAATAGGTATGGTGAGAGAGAGAAAGAGTAGGTGAGGACTTCTTTGACTTGGCTCCTTCTCCTTTTTCCACCACCATTTCCTCTCTCCCTCTTCATGGTTGCTGCTGCTGCCCTAGCTCCTCATTCCCTCCTTCTTCACCTCCTCAAATCATCATAAAAACAAACTCAAAATCCTATCTTCATTTCACTAAAAAGGTGCACGAGCTCGAGACAAACATATCGGACCAAGAAAGCAAGGATTTTGGCTACTAGGGGCAACTCAAGAAAATTCTTGAGTTGCCAAATTAGGTATTTACTGAACCATTAGATTAGTTTTTGCATTACTTATACCCCTATGTTAAAATTGAATCGATATCGGGTGATGTTGTGGACTTAAGGAAGACCAAGTTAGGGTTTGAGAGAATTGAGAGTTGTGTTGTGAAATTGAGATCAGTAGGGGCCACCCCAACATCCTAGTGCTTGATTTATGACCCAAAACAGAGACTTGAAACCCGGAATACGGATTTAGAAACCCCGACATCGGATAAATGTGTGATTTGTGAAGGTATTTTGGAATCTGGAGCAACCCGGGGCCACTAGAATTGATTTTGGGATTACTGGGAGTCGTGCAGGCACCTAGGAAGCTACCACAGAGACCCAAGCCCCTAACTCCAACCCCAGGCCGCAGATATATTCATTCTGGCCGCAATTTGAGGCCAGATCGGGGAAATTGGGTCCCAAGTTTGGTTCATGGCTCCTTTTGCACTAAAATAGACCCCTCCTATATGCAGTTTTGGCTAATTGTCACCTGGGGAAAATCTGGGAGCATTTTGGTGTGTTTTGGGCGATGTTTTCCGTATTTTAAAATGCACTTTCTTGATATTTGGATTTGTATTTGGTTGTCGGGTGTTCGTACATCGACAACAGAGATTGTGTGATTGATTTGCATGTTTAGGCCATAGGTTCCAACCTATGAGCACACTGTGCGCTGTATTGGTTTTCTGCCTCGATTTTAATACGTATTGCGACGGTTTATTATTGTAGGTACCCTAGCAAGGATTCCGAGGCGAAGAAGTGCGGCGTCATCGATTTTGGCGAGCGAAGACCAGGTGAGTAGATTATATCTACGGGGGAAGTCGGGTGGATGGCGTATAGCACCCCCGCAGTCCGTGGTGATGTATACAAATACGTATACACACATATATTTATTATATGTTCTTTGAGATTATTGATGATAGGATGGATTGATTTAGTGTATTGCGAAACCCTAGAGTAGGGGTTGCTCCCATACACAAACGCACGCACGCACTTGCATACATACCTTCTTTCGCATGTGTATATGGGAATATTATATTTGTATGTGTTCACATGGGTATGGGACTATGTGTACATATACTGGATTATGAGGATAGTACTTGGGATGTGAGTTGAGTCGATGAGATTCGATTTGAGGCCGTGAGATCGGCGATATGACATGATTCGTATGGGAGATAAGACGGAATGCTTTGGCGGGCTTTGGGACGTGTGTTTACACATGCATTTATATAGATGGTATCGATTGTACTAGACTTAAATCTGTACCCTAGATTATGTGATATGATGGTAGTGATACCTGATATGTGATGAGATAATGTGATATTGATCCGTACCCAGCTATTGGGATGCCATACGACGATTTACCGTACGAGCCTATAATGATGATAGATCCGCGCTCATGACTCGAGGATGTTATACTGTTTACCATTGAGGCGGGATTTTTGACTATTATATATATATATATATATATATATATCGACTCAGATGTAGGTGGTTTCCATACCCCTCCCGATTGACTTGATAGTTGGGTCCGTAGTTCGCATAGTAGGCGTTAGACTAGACCCGAGTCATACCTATTTCAAAACTAACGAATCAGGGTTATTTTAAGGATAGGCAAAAGTGATTCTACGGATATTTTCAAACGACACATCTTTTCTTAAAACACCGTAGCCCTTATTTTACCAAAAACCCTGATTTGTCTTATTTCAAAAGGCAAGGCTGCATGATATATTTATTGAGGTAGATTCTTCACTGTTGCGTTGATTATTTGATTCCGCATATTCATGCGATTTGCATTGCATTGCTTGTCTTTATTGATATATTACAATCATACTGCTAGGACACCAGCACCATTACCGATGATGCGTATGTACCACGTACACTTACTTGCCGGCTCACACACATCTTCATCGGTAATTGCCATATCACTACACAGTAGTATTACTGCATCAGGATATGACCCTTGTATGTGCATACTATTATTCCATGCTGCATGATATACTTGCACTTCATTTATATGTCACATACATCATGCTTTCTGATTATGCGTATTGAGATATGTTGTTTCCATGATATTTCTGGATTTGGGAACCGCGGGTATTTCAAAAGAGAATATGTAATTGTTTTAAAAACCCGGTTAGCCTTGATATGATATTTTATTGCGTCCATCATGTGTTTTCTCGGTGCTGAGAGCGACATGTGAAACCCGCTTCGAGGAGGCGGATGAGGCCGATTGCGGGTACATGGTGGACCCGGTATGGTACCCCGGGGCGAGAACGGTTTCGCTGTGTAGTAGACGGTGAGCATGGCAGTGGGACCACTACCTACCGGTGATTGGTTGGACCTGGCGGTTATCCGTAGGATACCGACCAGAGTCGATAGATGGGTATGGGCGTACTGCTGTGGCCGAGGGCCGATTCCGCAGACAGAGCCCGTGGGCTGTTCCGGACTGACGGAGCCCGATATATGAGGATTTACGTGCCGATGCTGGGCACAGCTTTCATGATGTTTTCGAGTGTCAATGCTGGGCACTCCGGTTCCATGATTTTGACGTGTCGCGAAGGACACGGGTGGTTCATATCCTCATATTTCCAAGCATATGCTGATGATATTTACATGCATGATGGTTATTGTCATTGGGTGACGAGTGGACGGGATCCACGTACATGCAGATTGATTACATGGATCATACCTCATATTTATGATATGCTATTACTTGAGGCACTAGCACGAGCACTTGGCACTACACTCGTGTATAGAGATTACATTGCCAGTTTAGCATGCTTCAGCTTTATTCATATTGAGGTTTATATATATCTGATCGTATTGTCCTAGGATGGGTCATACATTCGATCTCTGCTTGTTGATATTTTCTATTCATGAGTTGGCAACTCACCCCCGTTGTGCCACTGTTCTTGCAGGTTTTGCCGTACAGATTTCATTGCGGCTTTTCGGGCACATTGCTTCCATTACGGGTGACTTGCTTTGGTAGGTGGGTTCTTTGTATCAGAACCGCCATTGTACATTATTTATTCATTGTATCTAGAAATTCCATCAACCAAAACTTGTATATTGTTTCAGACTTAGAGACAGTGATGTATTATTTCGACCTTAGAGTCGCGCTTGTAGTATTACGGTTTTCAGGCTGTTTGAGTTTCTTTTGAGTTTTGATCGTCGCCTTTTGGCGTTGTATATTATTATTGCTTGCGTGGTTGTGACCGTCGATTGACGAAGAGCTAGCTCCCGCTTGGGGATGCCTTTTATCACTACATTTATATATTATTCTTGTTGTACCCCGTTCGAGGCCAGTTTTTACAAAGGAAACTCTGCCGAATTTTTCAGAAAAGACTACACATTTTTAAAAAATGCATATTCGGCTTAGTTATTTAAAAAGCTTAACTTCAAAACATGTTTCTTTACTCCTTAAAATGGTTTTAGATTTCTGGGCCTTTGGCTTACTTGGGTCAGATGGAGTCCTATAGACTTCATATGGTTCTGTAGGGTTCCTAGGAACACTAATGAGGTCTCACAGGGCATCAACCATGCCAATTTCAAAAAATTACAAGTGCCGAGAAACCCTAATACGGATCGTTGACTAGAGTTTAAGCGAAAACGATAACTAGTTAACAACTTAACTAAGAGTGAACCGAAAACACAACCTTTGTAGATCCGGTCATCCACCTCCATAGCTCCGTGATGATGTCTCCTCGCTGCGATCATCGGATCCCGGGCTCTAGCGTCGGCTTCATCGGAGAAATGGGCGGGCTAGGTCGTCGACTTCGATGCCGAAGATGATCTACGTCGAGGCAACACAAGATCAAGCTCCAACTTCACCAAGCCATGAAACTTGTGAAGAAAACACCCTATACTACTTGGCAAGTGGTAGAGGATGAAGAAATAGGAAGTGGGTTCACTGTAGAATTGGATTTCTCACTCATTTCATCAAGTTGCCATTAATGGTAGCAAAAGTTTTCTTCATCTTCAAGAAGAAGAAGAAGAAGAGAAGAATATGATGAGTATTTTCAAAATAGAAAATAAAATGAATACTTATCATATAGCAACCATGGTTAGATGTAGAGAATAAACTATGGTTAGGTTGAATGGTTAGGGTTAAGCATGAGACAAAAATGGTGGACTTGTTCAAAGCTTCAATAAGCAAACAAAGAAAGCCACCATGACTTATTTTGCAAAAATGAATAAATAAATAAATGAATAGATAAGTAAACAAAACCCTAACCATTCATATAACCATGGTTTAATCATACACACAAACTCAAGTTAGCATGTATCATCAAACATGATACAAACAAGTGCACAAAAGTATATCACATATACAACTTGTGTACTTCAAGTGAGAAAATCCAATTTAAGTGAACCAATACTAGTTAATGCAAAGTAATATATCAAATATATAATTATGCATTAAATCATTAAATCAATACTTGATTTAACGATCCGGTTATATCGCATATAACCGACCAATATCCAATATATTGGCTCATCGAATCAATCCTCGATTCGATAACTAGGTTATATCGCATACAACCAATCGTTACATTCATCGCGAGAATGAAATACGGTATCACATACACGCATTATTCTCAGTCCCGCACATATCTCATATGCGCTCCTATTTCGTTTCGCTTGAGCCAGGAAACCTCTGTGTAGGACTCTAAAGACTCGTCAATACGCCGGCAGCAGGTGATGATCATATCAAACACCCACAAGCCGCAAGCGGTCTGCTAAACGTAACGGCCACCCGGGTATTAAGCGATCAGAAGATCGACGAGCAAGCCCGCTCACACTCCTGTGAATCCAACCAGTAACACTTACCGTATAGTCCGGTCTGTTCGTCTGATATGTCGCATATCTCGCTTAGGGGTGGTAAACGTCAGACCCCAATAGCTCGATAAGTCGTGTCGATATGAGGTCTATAACAGTTCGAGAAACTACTGGTAACACTTACCAGTAAATCTCAGCAACCGTGGCCAGGGATTTCTGGTTATAGCCAATCGAACACAGCGCAACATCAACTCCCTATACCGGGAGAGACGAATCCCCTCCTATCGCTCATTGCCTCCATGTGATTCGGGACTGTACCCAAAAACCACCGTTTTGCACGCCCTCTTGGACGTGGTAAAGTGGAAATCAAAGCACAGTGGGAACCACACAAGACTCTAAGACGATCTCGGGTCAACAGACTACTCTGTACCAGTGTCACCAGAGAACTGCCATCTGACGTAAGGTATAATACCATCTGAGAGTTCTCGGCGAGTCCGTCCAGTGTACCCAGTCTCCACTGAGCACCCGTATATCATCTCTGATGTCAAACACCAATGGATATAGGATCATCCATCCCCCATCTGAATGGGTCGAGAAGGTATACGCTAGTCTACTCTGGTATATCGATGCCCTGTCTCGATACACCCACGACTAGGGACCTTGAAGGATGTACTTACGGACTACCATGTCCCCACTAGTATGATCCGCATCATAGTCCAGGTAGTCAAGTACACATCCTAAGGTCTTTACCAACATGTAACAGAGAGACAATCAGTGTACACGTTAAGGTAAAGAGCAACCAGATAGCATACTATCATGTCGAGCAAGAAAGTCCTCCCTATATATGTCCAAGCATCCACTACAATATACATCCTATGTATAGTAATGGCCTCTAGGGCATACATATAACTAACAATCTCCCACTTGCACTAGGGCCATCTGATAGCAGTGGTTGTAGTATCTCATACTCAACCATCCCATAATAGTCTCTCTCTGGGAAATGGCCTTTGTGAGTGGATCCGCCGTGTTGTCCTCTGAGTCTACTCTCCTAACCCTGATCCCTTGGAGATCAACCATCTCCATGATCAGGTGACACTGCCTTAGAATATGTCTGGATCACTGATGGGACCGGCGTTCCTTGGCATAAGCCATAACTCCATTGTCTCACAATGGTAGGAACGTAGTTCATCTCATGAACCAATATACACCCAAACATCCTCTTTAGTAGCATCTTAAGTAGCGATGTATCCTACCATTATCGTCTAGTTAGCCACGGTATCTAGCTTAGAACTCTTCCAACATACCGTCCCTTTACAGAGGGTAAAGACAATGCCTGTGACTCACTTCCAGTCGTCCTTATCACCCTGGAACCCTTCCAGTGATTCTCCCCAGGATCGATTGATACCATCTCACTACAACTAGTGAGAATCCTAACATCCAATTAGATCTATCTCATAGATCCAAAACCCAGGATTTAGGAGGTATCACTTTGATCCTATATGGAGAATCATTGTGATAAGCGGAGATTTACCGAGCGTAGCATAGGAAACTCCTTCCCTATCAAGAGTATGTCATCCACGTACTCTACGAGGATCATCACCATACTCCCTACTACCTTTTTGTATATACAAGGTTCATCTACCATTTTGATGATGTCAAACTGTTTGACTACTACATCAAAACAGATGTTCCAACTCCGCGATGCCTGTTTTATCACATAAAACATCTTGCACACGTTTCCGCTGCTCCCACTGTTTACGAAGCCCTCTGCCTGTGTACTTATAGACGCCCTTTTCTAAAACATCATTTAGAAAAGCAGTCATGACACCCAACCGCCAGATATCGTAGTCATGGTATGGAGCCTTGGCAAGTAGGATCTGGATGGACTTAAGCATAGCCACTGAAAAAGGTTTCATCATTATCCACGCCTAGTCGATGATGAAAACCTTTAACATGTCTAGCTTTGAAAGTCTCAACTTTTCCATCTACACCAAGTAATCTTCTCAAGATATACTTGCTCCTGATGGGGATTTAACCCTTCAGATATAGCAACCAAGTCCATACTTTGTTGGTGTACATGATTCCATCTCAGATCGCTAAGAATCCAGCCATTCTTACAGAGTCCCTACTCTCGATGGCCTGCTCGAAACTAGTTGGGTCATCATCTCATGATGCCATCCTCACTCCTACTGTCATAGAGAAACCGAAGTATCTCTCAGGTGGGTGAGGAACCCTACTAGATCGGCGGAGAGGCTGAGGTTCGTTAGAATCTACTGAATCCTTTGGTTCTATCAAATCATCAGCTGCAGTTTGTATGGCTGGAACATTTCCAATTCTACATAACAGACCTTGCCTCGAGCTTGTTCAGATTTTGTTTTTAGACATAGGCCGGTCAACCCCAAATCTTAACTAACTTAAGAGATGGGCTCTTCCCTGATCATATCAAATATGAAGTTGTAGGCAACTGATTTGATTTGAACCCTATTCAATAGGTATGCAGCTTCTCAAGTGCATATCTCCCAAAAAGGAAATAGGTAACTCAGTAGTACTCATCATAGAGCACACCTTATCATATAGGGTGTGATTGCTCCGCCCCGATATACCATCGTGCTATGGTGTATACGAAGGAGTAATCCTGAGAGAGAATCTCATTCTCCTTTAAAATAGTCCAGGAATTCCGTGCTCAAGTATTCTCCTCCCTGATCGCATCAAAGGACATAATACCTATACCCTCTTTGGTTCTCTACTTCTAACTTATATTCTGTGAATATCTCAAAAGGTTCGGACTTGTGTTTCAACAGGAATATATGTCTGAATCTTGAGAGATTATCAGAGAACGTAATGAAGTATAAAGAACCAGTCCTGTCATATGTAGACAGGAGACCTTACATACATCATCATGTATTAGTTCCAAGAGTTCATTAACTCTTTCTATGTTTCCAATAAACAGAGCTATGGTCATCTTATCTTTGTGACATGACTGGCAAGTTTCACAAGATGTAAATTCAAACTGATTTAAATATGCATCTAAAATTTAACTTCAGCCAGTCGGATCGCATTGATATGACCTAGTCTACAATGCCTCAAGAAGGATCCGTTCATTTCTGAACTCTTCCTCTTGTGTGTGTTCTGTATACTAGGAACTGTAAATTGATTTAGAACGTCAATGCTTTTAGATAACGTGCCTGAACCGATCAACTTTTGATATAGGAAATGTTCAAAACATTATCCATCAATACAAAATTATATCCTTTCTTTACTAATAAAGAGACTGATATGATTTTGTATATCAGGTTCGGTATCTAATAACATTCGTTCAGAATCAATGTACTGGTCATACAGGGTGACAGTGACCAACAGACTTGGCTGCAACACTTGCCCCGTTCTCTGTCTCATGAAACTTATCACCCGTTCTCAGTTCCCTACCTTTCTATAGCCCTATGTAACAGATTACATATCTAGGATCCTGATCCGGTATCAAATACCCAGGACGTAGAGGATACAGAGAAACAGTTCTTTGTAATGAACACACCCGAAGAAGATGCATCATATGCACTTTCTTCGTTTGGGCGGCATGGGAATTCTGGTAATCCCCTATTTCCTGCTCTGTCTTATAACAATTATAAGTTTGAGCGGGAGCAACGTTCCCCAGCTCAGTATAACAAGCGGGTTCGGTCAAATATCCGTATTATTATCTTGATTAAGGCGTGATATGGTCGGTACCTGGAGAAAGAGAGAAGAAAACACTCAGCGTGCGCTCTTGCAAGATCAGATTGGTTATTATTTTATCTAATCAGGATGGCTCCCATTGTTTTTATCAAATCTTCCTTCAAACCCTAAAAGGAAAGACTAGTCGGGATTAATTACACACTACAAGTTCGCCAATCTTTCAGCCAGGCCAGTGTCGGTACTTTGAGGGAGGTCCCCCGTGCTTTCGCACGAACCTAATTAATGTAAACCTCGTTTTCACAGAGACGTAACCTCGTTAACACCTTTCTAGACACCTACTTGATCGGCTAATTGTAATATGTAAAACTCTCCCAGGAGTAACTCTTACTCGTAGCGGGTATCGGGATCCAACTATCTCATAGAATGTATGCAATCTCATTGCAAATTTCAACATTGAAATTCCCGACAATATTTTTCCCCTAGCGTCCTATGACCTTGACGGAGGCCAAACTACCCATAGTCCGCTAGTCAAGTTCAATCCGTCATTTCCTGATTGAATTAAACCCACCCGCACGACCCTTGACAGAGGCCAAACAACGCGTACGAATACCCTAATCCAATCGCATCATATGCTAGCAGATAAGCACTAGTTAGCTACCGTACACTACGCCTTGACGGAGGCCAAACTACCGCAGCGCGAATACTAACTAGTACTTATCTGAAATGACGGAGGGCTACGACAGGTTTTTCTGAAAAGCTCTTGCGTAATGAACTTGATATCTTTGTAGGATTGAATGATTTTAAAATGGAGTGCTTTTGAGGCTTTTCTAGTTTTGCTAAAGGGGTCACTCCCGGTGAAGGGATCGTCGGCCCTTTCCTCGTCGAATGAGGTGCGGGATATATCATATATATCACTGTGCAAATCAAGAACTATAGAAGCAATCAAAAGACAAACCGAAGGGTGTAGCATCTGCCAGTTATTGCTAAAGGAGTCACTCCCGGTGAAGGGATTGTTGGATATATATGCCCTAGAGGCCTACATTGTATAGGATGCTTGGGATATGTATGTACATGACAGTCTTGCTTGATATGATAGTACGCTATTTGGTTTGACTTTGTCTTAACGTATGATATTTTTTACTTGATATATATATGTTGATAAAGCCCATAGGGTGTTTTGTCTGACTACCGGCGTTGTGATGGCAGTCATACTAGTGGGAGCTGGATAGTCAATAGGCACACCCTTAGATGTCCCTGGTCGTAGGAGTATCAAGATTGGGCATCGATACTCCGGAATAGACTAGTGTATACATATCTAGACCCTGACGAGGGGCAATGGATTGGTCCCGCAACCATTGGTGGTGTTCACCTAAAATTGTATACAGAGGCTCACTGGGTGTGAGTACACCGGACAGGACTCGCCGAGAACTGACTGGATGGTATTATACCTAACGTCAGATAGCAGTTCTCAGGTGACCTGTTTGCAGATAGTCCGTTGACTTAAGGTCATCATTTGTCTCGTGTGAGTTCCCACTGTGCTTTGATTATTACCCTACCACGGCTCAAAGGAGTCGTGCAAACAGGTTTCAGTTGGGCACAGTCCCGAGCCACGTGGAGGCAGTGAGCGACTGTTAGGGATTCGTCTCTCCCGGTATAGGGAGTTGATATCGCACTGTGGTCGGTTGGTCATTACCATAAGTCCCTGGCCAGGGCTGATTGAGAATTACTGATGGAATGATCAGTAGATTCTCGGGTGGTCTTGAACCATACCGACACGACTTGTACGGTTATTAGGGGTCTGACGTCCACCACCTCCCTAGACCATACATGCGATACTCTTAGATGAACAGACCGGACTGCGCGGATATTGTCACAGACAGGCTCAGTAGGATTTCAGATGGGTTACCTCATCAGCTTTCTTATCGACAACTACCTGGGGACCGTTACGTACAGCTAGTGCCGCTTGCGGTCTGTGGTTAAACCCACTGCCAGCGTAGTAGTCGAGTCTTTAGAGTCCCACACAGAGATTTCCTAAACCCAGGGGAAAAGATATAGAGGTCGTATGGTTTTACGACAAAGGTTCGGACGCATACGTGTTTGAACGCACATACGACATTCGGACAGTTTTTACTAGCCGGCTTTGGTTTAAGCCAGATTCTAGTATCAGGTTATTGGATTTATACAGTCTAAAGTTTTTCCGTGTTTTCACGGATGAGAGGGGCGTTCTCGTAATTTTCCGAGAAGCTTCTAGAAGGATGTGACATGGAGGGAGAGGTGGCATTTTCCATTAATGATTTAGTGACTCATTGTGAGTGATTCATCATGTCATTAATGCATTATTAAATGCTTAATGACTCATATAATGAATCACCCACTTGCATTAATGAAACATGATGAATAATCTCATATTATTCATTTCTTTTTATTCATTATGTTTCATATATCTAGTGAGAAGCTTTTTCATTTTCATTATTATTATCATTATCATCTTCTCACTCTCTCTCTTCAAGTTCTCTCTCCTTCACCAAACCTAATCCTACCCTCATGAGTTGAGAACAAGGATTAGGAAAGACTAATTACTCCATAACCTATCTCTACATCACCTTAGCTACTCTATTTAGCAACTAGAGAAACTAAGTAACCTCAAGTTTAAAGGTTATAGCTTGGATTAGGGTTTTCGGATGGATCGTCTATCACGGAAGAAAGCTGAAGTGGACGTGGAGATCCAAAGAGGCCGTAGATAACATTAAGACGAAGGACTAGAACCGTTTGGTATAATCTCTTAACATAGTAGTTTAGAACTCTATAGTTTTTGTTAAAACTTGTTTAGCAAACGATTCATACGGTTATTCGATGTTTAATCATAGAACAAGATTGTTATTCATATTTCCGCCTCCCCATTGGTATTGGGGTGTTGAACATCGACTTACAGTGGTATCAGAGCCTAGCTAAACAGTATTTAACACACTTACAAATTTGTATGAATTTCGAACGGAAAAACAAACCGGAAAAACCCCGATATCATGTACTTTCTGTCGAATTTTAAATGAGGTCCAAAATTTTTTCAGGGACCTTAAGAATGACCTAAATGAATGTATAAGAACACCCAAGAAAATTGGGCTCATGAATCGGCCATAGTGCCGCGGAACCGCGGCCCATCCCACCGATCCTCCGCGATTCCGCCGCGCTTTGGACGATTCATCATCCCAAATTTCTTGTGTTGTTTCTCTGTGATATTTGGTGTTTTCTGGTAATTTTTATTTTTGCTCAGGTTTCAGATTTACAGAGAAGTATTGGAGCAAAATTAAATGTGTTTAATCGATCGAAATTATACGGTATTTGCTTGTTTGATTATATCTGTGAAATGTTTTATGTGTTCGTAAACCTCCCCTAACTGCTAGTATGTCGATTGGCAGGGGGTTGCACATATCTGTGATGTTATATATATAACTGTTTGTGTATATAAACTGTATTGGACTGTTGTGGTGTTTAGCCGGGTTTTGTGATGGGTTTTTGTATTAATTCATTTGATGTAAATGTAATAAGTTGTAATATTATTTTGCGGGGCACATCCAGGTTGCGGTTGTAGCCACCGTTGTATTATTTCTTTTTACTGTTTTTGCTCCTAGGATAGACCCAAGGTGGGGTGCACAAACTACCGGGTATTTTGAAGTGTTGGGGCAGACAGCTTCACTTCTGGTACTTGGCGGGTAGTTTGTCGTACCCGTAGGGGTCTGGGTGGGAAAATTGCTATTCATCACAACTGTGTAATCCGTCTTTCATTGCAGGCTCAAAAGAAATGCGGATTGCTTGCAAATCCAATATTGTTTATCTGTGATCTGGAATGCCTATTATTGCGTCTGACGAATGTACAATATCTATATATGATAGCTATTTAGACGTCGCTTATGTTTTACACCCGCGCTAGCCCAGCCCCCGCTCTGTCGTTAGTTAAGTAACCTAACGGGTGATGACGGGACTGTTAGTTGTATGTATGCCCTAGAGGCCAGTATTGTACAGATGATGTATATTATATTGGATGCTTGGACATATATAGAGATGACTTTCTTGCTCGACATGATAGTATGCTATCTGGTTGCTCTTTATCTTAACATGTACACTAGTCTCTTTATACTGTCTTATAGCTACATGTTGGTAAAGCCCTTAGGATTTGTACTTGACTACCTGGACTATGATGCAGATCATACTAGTGGGGACATGGTAGTCCATAAGTACATCCTTCAAGGTCCCTAGTCGTGGGTGTATCGAGACGGGGCATCGATATACCAGTGTAGACTAGCGTATACGCTTCTCGACCCATGAGATGGGCGATGGATGATCCCATATCCATTGGTGTTTGACATCAGAGATGGTGTACGGGTGCTCAGTGGAGACTGGGTACACTGGACGGACTCGCCGAGAACTCCCAGATGGTATTATACCTCACGTCAGATGGCAGTTCTCAGGTGACACTTGTACAGGTTAGTCTGTAGACCCGAGATCGTCATAGAGTCTTGTGTGATTCCCACTGTGCTTTGATCTCCACCTTACCACGTCCATGAGGGCGTGCAAAACGGTGGTCTTTGGGCACAGTCCCGAGTCACATGGAGGCAATGAGCGATAGGAGGGGTTTCGTCTCTCCCGGTATTGGGGGTTGATGTTGCGCAGTGCTCGATTGGCCATAGCAGGGAAGTCCCTGGCCAGGGCTGATCAGAGATTTGCTGGTAAGTGTTACCAGTAGTTTCTAGACCCGTTATGAGCCTCACATCGGCACGACTTATCGGGTTATTGGGGTCTGACGTTTACCACCCCTAGACTTGATATGCGACATATCAGACGAAGAGACCGGACTGTATGGTAAGTGTTACTGGTCGGATTCGCAGGAGTGTGAGCGGGCTAGCTCGTCGATCTTCTGATCGCTCAATACCCGGGTGGCCATTACGTTTAGCAGACCGCTTGCGGCTTGTGGGTGTTTGATATGATCATCATCTGCTACCGGCGTATTGACGAGTCTTTAGAGTCCTACACAGAGGTTTCCTGGCTCAAGCGAAACGAAATAGGAGCGCATATGAGATATGTGCAGGACCGAGAATAATGAGGGTATGTGATACCGTATTCCATTCTCGCGATATATGTATCGAATGGTTATATTCGATATAACCTAGTTATCGAATCGAAGATCGATTCGATAAGCCGATACATTGGATACTAGTCGGTCATGTGCGACATGACCGGATCATTGAATCAAGTGTTGATTTAATGATTTAATGTATAATTATATATTTGATATATTACTTTGCATTAACTAGTATTGGTTCACTTTAAACGGATTTTTCTCACTTGATGCACATTGTATATGTGATATGCTTTCGTGCACATTTTTGTATCATGTTTGATGATACTTGATTATTTAGTTAAGTGTATAGAATTAATCCATGGTTAATTTGATAATTAGGGTTTTGCATATTCATTTATTTATTTATTTGTTTATTTATTTATTTGAAATGGATTAAGATAAGAATGGTGGCTTTATTTGTTTTATGTTGAAGCTTCATGAAGCTTTGACTTTGCTAACCATTCTTGTCTTCATGCTTAACCCTAACCCACTCAAATGACCATGGTTTATTCTCTACACTTAACCCTAGTTTAAGTTATGATAAGTATTGATTTTCTATTTTCTTTTTAATACAAGAACTTATCATAACCATCTTCATCTTCTTCTTCTTCAAGCTTGCTACTTTAATGGCAACTTGAGATCTAGTGAGAGAAATCCAAATCTAAAGTGAACCCACCTCCTATTTCTTCATCCTCTACCTCTTGCCAAGTGGTTTTGGGTGTTTTCTTCACAAGTTTCACTACTTTGTGAAGTCGGAGCTTGAGCTTGTGCAACCTCGACGTAGATCGTCTTTGACACGAAGCCGACGACCTATTCCGCACGTTTCTCCGATGAAGCCGTCACGAGAGTCGAGGATTCATGATGGACAGCGAGGGCATGACCACGTGGAGCTAAGGAGGTAGAAATCCGGATCTACAAAGGTTGTAGTTTCCGACCTTTAGTTAATTTGCTAACTAGTTTAGTTTTTCGCCTAGAATTCTAGTCTAAGATCCGTGTTAGGGTTTCTCGGCACCATAATTTTTGTAAAATGGCATGTTCGATGCCATGTGAGACCTCTATAGGGTGCCTAGGAACCTTTCAGGGACCCCGTGGCGAATGCGGATGGAATAAGAGGACGTTGTATTTTCGTTGTTATCTGTAATGATAGGTTAAAGATGGAACGCATTATTATTAATGCAAAGAAAATAAAACGTAAACTGAATCGTTGGAACAATTTCTAAAAACCACTCGGTTTTCTTGAAAAAGCAAATTTTAATGCGGAGCTTAAACCACTCCTTTTAAAAGCTATCTTAGTTCCTTCGATCAAATCAAGTTCACTACGTTAACGGTTTTTTGCCAAAAACCAGCCATAACCCTCCGTCGTTTCAGATAGACAGCACATCGTATTCATGCTATGCTTGTTGGCCTACGTCAAGGCATAGTGAATGGTAGCAGTGTGTGCGCCTATTTGTAGCATAGATAGATGCATTAGTTTAATACAGACGTACACCTTGTTGGCCTACGTCAAGGGCTTGTACGATGTATTTAAATTGATCAGGACAACGACGGGTAGAACTTGACTTGCGTCTTATGACTTGTTGGCCTACGTCAAGGTCTATAAGAGCTTGGGGTAAAAATCACATCGGGAGTTTCAAACATAAAGGAAACTTGCAGATTTAGCTTACCTTCTGGAGTGTGGTGACTAAGTGGCTTCCATCTAGGGCATCATGCAATAATAGTTGGATCCCGATCCCACTGATGAGTAGGATTACTCTCGGGAATTTCTCTCACTTAACAATCAATGCTATAAACCAAGTAGGTGACTAGAAAGGTGTTAGAGGGGCTACGCCTCCAGGGAAAAGAGGTTCTTTAATTAAGGAACTTCGCGAAAGCGTTGGAAAACCTCCCTCGAAGTACCAACACCAGCCTGGCTGAAAGGTTAAGCAAGAATTGTAACGTGTGATTAAATCCTGACTAGTTCTTCTTTTAGGTTTTGAAGAAGGATTTGAGGAAACAGTGGGAGCCATCCTGTTTAGATAAAATAATAACCAATCTAAACTTGCAAGAGCATATGCTGAGTGTTTTCTTTTCTCTCTCTCTGGCAGCTACCATGACTGGACTAAAACTATTACTTGAAAAGAATATACTGACCGGGCAGAACTATAAAGATTGGCTAAGGAACGTCAATATTGCGCTGACTTATGACAAAGTTGCATATGTTACCACCGCTGTTCCTCCCCTTATCCCAGGACCAGATTCCTCAGTTGCGGACAAGGAAGTTCATAAAACCTGGGATCTAGACTGTGAGCGAGCTAAGTGTATCATGCTGGCGTCCATGAATAATGAACTCCAGAAACAGCACGAGAGTATGGATATTGTATCCATATTCCTCCATTGCAAGGAATTGTATGGTGAACACTCCCGTATCGCGAGGTACGAAACCTCAAGGAAACTCTTCCAGATGAGGTTAGCTCCAGGATCGCCTGTTGGAGAGCACGTCCTCAAAATGATCACCCTCATTGAGGAAATCGCAAACTTGGGATGCGTGCTAGAGAATGATTTATATATCGACTTGATTTTGCAGTCCCTTCCCCACACCTTCTCTCAGTTCGTGCTGAACTTCAACATGCACGAAATGGAAGCAGATCTTCCAAAGCTCCGCAATATGTTGAGGGTAGCAGAGACCTCCTTGAAAAAGGAGAAGACCCCCGTTCTGTATGTTGGCCAATCATCTTCTTCTAAATCTAAAGCGAAAGCTAAAGGGAAGAAGAAGATAAAAGCCACCAAACCGAAGGGTGGGGTCAAGAAGGTGCAGGGAACGAACAAGGCAGGAAGGGTGAAGGCAGAAAAGAACGAGTGCTTCTATTGTCACAAGCAAGTGTTAGTTATATGTATGCCCTAGAGGCCATTACTGTACATTGGATGTATATTGTAGCGGATGCTGGGACATATATAGGGAGGACTTTCTTGCTCGACATGATAGTATGCTATCTGGTTACCCTTTACCTTAACGTGTACATTGAATGTCTCTCTGTTACATGTTGGTAAAGCCCTTAGGATGTGTACTTGACTACCTGGACTATGATGCGGATCATACTAGTGGGGACATGGTAGTCCATAAGTACATCCTTCAAAGTCCCTAGTCGAGGGTATATCGAGACGGGGCATCGATATACCAGAGTAGACTAGCGTATACCTTCTCGACCCATACAGATGGGCGATGGATGATCCCATATCTATTGGTGTTTGACATCAGAGATGATATACGGGTGCTCAGTAGAGACTGGGTACACTGGACGGACTCGCCGAGAACTCCCAGATGGTATTATACCTTACGTCAGATGGCAGTTCTCTGGTGACACTGGTACAGAGTAGTCTGTTGACCCGAGATCGTCATAGAGTCTTGTGTGGTTCCCACTGTGCTTTGATTTCCATCTTACCACGTCCAAGAGGGCGTGCAAAACGGTGGTTTTTGGGTACAGTCCCGAATCACATGGAGGCAATGAGCGATAGGAGGGGATTCGTCTCTCCCGGTATAGGGAGTTGATGTTGCGCTGTGTTCGATTGGCTATAACCGGAAATCCCTGGCCAGGGTTTCTGAGATTTACTGGTAAGTGTTACCAGTAGTTTCTCGAACTGTTATAGACCTCATATCGACACGACTTATCGAGCTATTGGGGTCTGACGTTTACCACTCCTAGGCAAGATATGCGACATATCCGACGACGAGACCGGACTGTACGGTAAGTGTTACTGGTTGGATTCACAGTAGTGTGAGCGGGCTTGCTCGTCGATCTTCTGATCACTCAACACCCGGGTGGCCGTTATGTTTAGCAGACCGCTTGCGGCTTGTGGGTGTTTGATATGATCATCATCTGCTACCGGCGTATTGACGAGTCTTTAAAGTCCTACACAGAGGTTTCCTGGCTCAAGCGAAACGAAATAGAAGCGCATATGAGATATGTGCGGGACCGAGAATAATACGTGTATGTGATATCGTATTCCATTCTCGCGATGAATGTATCGAAAGGTTGTATGCGATATAACCTAGTTATCGAATCAAGGATTGATTCGGTAAGCCGATACATAGGATACTAGTCGGTTATATGCGATATGACCGGATCGTTAAATCAAGTGTTGATTTAATGATTTAATGTATAATTATATATTTGATATATTACTTTGCATTAACTAGTATTGGTTCATTTTAAAGGGATTTTCTCACTTGAAGTGCACAATGTATATGTGATATACTTTTGTACACAAGTTTGTGTCATGTTTGATGATACAAGCTAACTTGAGTTTGTGTAAAGTTTAAACCATGGTTGTGTAATGGTTAGGGTTTTCTTTTTCTTTATCATTTATTTATTTTGTTTATTTATTTTGCAAAATAAATGAATGGTGGCTTTCTTTGGATACTAGTTGAAGCTTCATGAAGCTTTGACTAAGTGACCATATTTGTCTCATCCTTAACCCTAACCATTCCACTAAACCCTAGTTCATTCTATACACTTGACCATGGTTGGATTATGATAAGTATTCATTTATTTTCTATTTTGAAATAAACTTATCATAATATTAGCTTCTTCTTCATCATCTTCTTCAATGAAGAAAGCTTGACTTCATCAATGGTGATTGATGAAAAAGAGTGAGAAATCCAATTCTAA
Organism: Agapanthus africanus; assembly: GCA_030015575.1. Classification (NCBI taxonomy): domain Eukaryota; kingdom Viridiplantae; phylum Streptophyta; class Magnoliopsida; order Asparagales; family Amaryllidaceae; genus Agapanthus; species Agapanthus africanus. The sequence continues at coordinate 217,682,998 of JASDDO010000018.1, forward strand.
AGTGAACCCACTTCCTATTTCTTCATCCTCTACCTCTTGCCAAGTAGTATAGGGTGTTTCCTTCACAAGTTATCATGGCTTGGTGAAGGTGGAGCTTGATCTAGTGATGCCTCGACGTAGATCATCTTCGGCATCGTCGTCGATGACCTAGCCCGCTCTTTCTCCGATGTAGCCGACGCTAGAGCCCAAGATCCGTTTTGTACAGCGAGGAGACATCATCGCGGAGCCATGGAGGTGGAGAACCGGATCTACAAAGGTTGTATTTCCGTTCTCTTAGTAAAGTAGTTTACTAGTTGCATCTTTCGCCTAGATATCTAGTTAACGATCCGTATTAGGGTTTCTCGGCACCCCTAATTTTTGAAATTGGCATGGTTGATGCCTTGTGGGACCTCACTAGTGTGCCTAGGAACCCTACAGTGGTATCAGAGCCTAGCTAGACCCTTAGGCGATGCGTAGACGAAGTTTGAAACCCGAACGAACCGAAAACCTAACCCCAAAATAGCTCTCTGTACATTTTTCAAATTTGTGGATTTTTGTATATTAAAAATATGCAGAAAAATCAGCAGGGAATCCTAAGAATTACTGTGCAACACGTGTCCATGATTCCACTATAACACGGCGGAACCGCGGCACAAGCATGGCTTGTGCGGCGGTTCCGCGGCCATTTTGTCGTATCTTGCATTGATTTTGGCACAGTAATTTATATGTTGCAGTGCTGGTTTTTCTGGGAATTTTTAACCTTTATTCAAGAGTTGAATATTCTGGGTTGTTTTGGGGATTCGTTTATTCGATCGGATTATCAGATTTTGTCTATGTGGTTTCCGGATAATTTTTTGAATATGTTAAAAAGTTCGACCGGATATAAATACCCAACTTTTCCCCTGTCGGAAATTTCCAAGTGTTGGATTTTTCCGTGGTTTAACGACGTTCTAAGTAGTGCAAGTAACGCGATGGACCCTCTAGAAGACAACAACCCTTAACTCGATTATGTGACCGTCTTGAACTGCCCTTTGAACCTTAGGGTTTGGGGCAGTACGGCGTGCCACATGTGAGGCGTTGGCTTGACCTTTCTACGGCTGGACCGTTGGTACTGAGGCACGAACTGAATGTTGTTAGACTTATTTCATGTGTTGAGCTGTGTCGGGAAAACTTGGGTGTTCGATTGTTCGATCGGAAAGTTTAACATTTTCTAATTATCTGGAATGTGATACAATAATTGGAATTCACAAAGAGTTATGAGATAACTGAATGAATGTTATAAACATAGCACTTTAGTCTCACTTGATCGGTTGCCACAGAATTTTGATGTGATCAAAAGTCCGTCGCAATCACGTAGCGTACGCGGATACTCGCCGGGTAAACTTAATAGACAGCCTCACTCCATAGCCCCGACCAAGTGACTATAGGAGAACCCCGTCGCCGAAAGCATCCGTTCGGGTGCTCGCGATAGCGGTGTTCCGCCTTGGTGCACTTCGTCGACGGTATCGGGGGTGCGACCGTCTACTGAAGTTTGCGACGAGCATTCGATCCAAATGTCGGGAATCTTGTTGAATTACCCGACTTGATATTGAAAAGTGTTTTCGATTTTGAGACTAAAATGCGGGGTTTATAATTGTTAGGCATGCGATGTCTAAGTAATTCATTTGATTAGGCATGCGATGTCTATGGAGGTTGCGGATTCCAACTGTTGTAGTTTTACACTTTCTTTTCTGTGACCGTAAGTTTAATATGTGATATCGCCGGTTTCGTTGCTATATGTCAACGACAATTGGGATGCGCATATTTACTTACGTTGATGACATGTGATGTTATGTGTTGCTGGATATGTTATATTGGATCGTCTGTTTGAATAGCCGGGGTTTTTTATGTGAGATGAGTGTTTTTCATTTTCATTCATGTAAAAACTTGTATGTAATATTGTTTTATTGGGGCACTTCCAGGTTGCGGATGTTGTCACCATTTGTATATTATTTACTTTTCTGCACTAGGATAGACCCAATGAGGAGAGCACAAGTAACCGGGTTCTGGAGTCCAGTGGGAGACCAACTCGAGGAGTCGAGTCCGGGTCTCCTAACTCTAGAATTGGTAGGGTTGCTTGCCGCTCTCGTAGGGGTCTAGGGGTGTGGGTTTGGCTATTCATCACGACCGTGGAATCCGTGTTTTATACTGGCTCGTATTGAAAACACGGACGTCCTAGTATATCCAATATTTCATATGATTCTTCTGCTGCGATATCTGTGATGTGATCATGTGATGTTCTGTGATAGATACTGTATATAGTATATATGATATATTATATAAGCGTTACTTATGTTTTACACCCGTGCTAGCCCTGCCCCGCTCTGCCGTTAGTTACCTAACCTAACGGTGCACGAGGGGACATCGAGGCGAATGCGGATGGCATAAGTGTACGTCGTATTTATCTGTGATGTTTAGGTACTTAAAAGATGGGACTTCATTAATGTGATTAATGAAAGTAAAAGAAACCTAAAGATGTTGTAGAATCGAATTTCAAAATTAAAAGGTAGCTACAGTTCTTGCTTTGCACAGCGGTATATGTGATATATCCTGCACCTTATTCGATGAGGAAAGGACCGAGATCCCTTCACCGGGAGTGACTCCTTTAGCAATAACTGGCAGATGCTACACACTCGGTTTGTCTTTTGATTGCTTTTAAGAGTTTTTGCTTTGCACCGTGATATATGTGATATATCCCGCACCTCATTCGACGAGGAAAGGACCGACGATCCCTTCACCGGGAGTGACTCCTTTAGCAAAACTAGAAAAGCCTAAAAAACACTCCATTTTAAAATCATTTGATTCTACAACGATATCAAGTTCATTACGCAAAAGGTTTTCAGAAAAACCTGTCGTAGCCCTCCGTCATTTCAGATATGTACTGGTTAGTATTCGTGCTGCGTTTGTTGACCTCTGTCAAGGCGTAGTGTGCGGTAGCTGATTAGTGCTTATCTGTATAAGCATATGATGTGATTGATTTAGGGTAGTCGTGCGACCTTATTGACCTCTGTCAAGGGTCGTGCGGGTGGGTTTACTTCAATCAGGAAATGACGGGTTGAATTTGACTAGCAGCCTATGGTTTGTTGATCTCTGTCAAGGTCATAGGACGCTAGGGGAAAAATATTATCGGGAATTTCAAGTGTTGAAATTTGCGATGAGATTGCATACCTTCTATGAGATAGTTGGATCCCGATACCCGCTGCGAGTAATTGTTACTCCTGGGAGAGTTTTACACATTACAATTAGCCGATCAAGTAGGTGTCTAGAAAGGTGTTAACAAGGTTACGCCTCTGGAAAAACGAGGTTTACATTAATTAGGTTCGTGCGAAAGCACGGGGGACCTCCCTCAAAGTACCGACACTGGCCTGGCTGAAAGATTGGCGAACTTGTAGTGTGTAATTAATTCCGGCTAGTCTTTCCTTTTAGGGTTTCAAGGAAGATTTGATAAAAAGCAGTGGGAGCCATCCTGATTAGATAAAATAATAACCAATCTATTCTTGCTAGAGCGCACGCTGAGTGTTTTCTTCTCTCTCGCTCCAGGTAGCGACCATATCACGCCTTAATCAAGATAATAATACGGAAGTATTGACCAAACCCGCTTGTTATACTGAGCTGGGGAACGTTGGTCCCGCTCCACCTTATAATTGTTATAAGACAGAGCAGGAAATTGGGGATTACCAGAATTCCCATGCCGCCCAAACGAAGAGAGTGCATGCTGATGCATCATCTTCGGGTGTGTTCATCACAAAGAACTATTTCTCAGTATCCTTTACATCCTGGGTATGTGATACCAGATCAGGATCCCAGATATGTAATCTGTTACATAGGGCTACAGAAAGGTAGAGAACTGAGAACGGGTGATAAGTTTCATGAGGCAGAAAACGGGGCAAGTGTTGCAGCCAAGTCTGTTGGTCACTGTCACCCTGTATTAATAGTACATTGATTCTGAACGAATGTTATTAGATACCGAACCTGATATACAAAATCGTATCAGTCTCTTTATCAGTAAAGAAATGATAAAATTTTGTATTGTTGGATTATGTTTTGAACATTTCCTATATCAAAATTTGATCGGTTCAGGCACGTTATCTAAAAGCATTGATGTTCTAAATCAAACAACAGTTCTTTAGTATATGGAACACACACAAGAGGAAGAGTTCAGAAATGAACAAATCCTTCTTGTGGTATTGTAGACTAGGTCATATCAATCCGACCCGACTAGCTTAAGTTACATATAGATGCATATTTAAATCAGTTTGAATTTACATCTTGTGAAACTTGCCAGTCATGTCACAAAGATAAGATGACCACAGCTCCGTTTGTTGGAAACAGAGAAAGAGTTAGTGAACTTTTGGGATGATACATGTTGATGTATGTAAGGTCCCCTGTCTACATATTCCAGGACTGGTTCTTTGTACTTCGTTACATTCTCTGATAATCTCTCAAGATTCAGACATATGTTCCTGTTGAAACACAAGTCCGAACCTTTTGAGATATTCACAGAATATGATTTAGAAGTAGAAAACCAAAACACGGGTATAAGTATTATGTCCTTTGATGAGATCAAGGAGGAGAATACTTGAGCACGGAAATCCTGGATTATTCTAAAGGAGAATGAGATTCTCTCTCAGCATTACTCCTCCGTATACACCATAGCACGATGGTATATCGGGGCGGAGCAATCACACCCTATATGATAAGGTGTGCTCTATGATGAGTACTACTGAGTTACCTATTTCCTTTTGGGGAGTTATGCATTTGAGAAGATGCATACCTATTGAATAGGGTTCAAATCAAATCCGTTGCCTACCACTTCATATTTGATATGATAAGGGAAGAGCCCATCTCTTAAGTTGGTTAAGATTTGGGGTTGTCCAGCCTATGTCTAAAAGCAAAATCCGGACAAGCTCGAGGCAAGGTCTGTAATGTAGAACTGGAAAGGTTCCAGCTATACAAACTGCAGCTGATGATTTGAAAGAACCAAAGGATTCAATAGTTACCAACGAACCTCAGCCTCTCCGCCGATCTAGTAGGGTTCCTCACCCACCTGAGAGCTACTTCGGTTTCTCTATGACCGTGGGAGCGAGGATTGCATCATGAGATGATGACCCAACTAGTTTCGAGCTGGCCATCAGGAGTGGGACTCTATAAGAATGGCTGGATGCTTAGCGATCTGAGATGGAATCCATGTACACCAACAAAGTATGGACTTTGGTTGCTATATCTGAAGGGTTAAATCCCCATCAGGAGCAAGTATATCTTGAGAAGATTACTTGGTGTAGATGGAAAAGTTGAGACTTTCAAAGCTAGACTTGTTAAAGCTTTTCGTCATCGACCAGGCGTGGATTATGATGAAACCTTTTCAAGTGGCTATGCTTAAGTCCATCCAGATCCTACTTGCCACGGCTACATACCATGACTACGATATCTGGCGGTTGGGTGTCATGACTTCTTTTCTAAATGATGTTTTAGAAGAGAAAGTCTATAAGTACACAACCAGAGGCCTTCGTAGACAGTGGGAGCAGCGGAAACGTGTACAAGATGCTTTATAGGATAAAGCAGGCATCGCGAAGTTGGAACATCTGTTTTGATGTGTTAGTCAAAGAGTTTGACATCATCAAAATGGTAGATGAACCTTGCATATACAAAAAGGTAGTAGGGAGTATGGTGATGATCCTCGTAGAGTACGTGGATGACATACTCTTGATAGGAAAGGAGTTTCCTATGCTACGCTCGGTCAATCTCCACTTATCACAATGATTCTCCATATAGGATCAAAATGATACCTCGTAAATCCTGGGTTTTGGATCTATGAGATAGATCTAATTGGATGTTAGGATTCTCACTAGTTGTAGTGAGATGGTATCAACCGATCCTGGGGAGAATCACTGGAAGGGTTCCAGGGTGATAAAGACGACTGAATGTCAGTCACAGGCATTGTCTTTACCCTCAGTAAAGGGACGGTATGTTGGAAGAGTTCCAAACTAGATACCGTGGCATACTAGACGATTAAGGCTGGATACATCGCTACTTAAGATGCTACCAAAGAGGCTGTTTGGGTGTATATTGGTTCATGAGATGAACTCCGTTCCTACCATTGTGAGACAATAGAGTTGTGGCTTATGCCAAGGAACGTCCGTCCCATCAGTGATCCAGACATATTCTAAGGCAGTATCACCTGATCATGGAGATGGTTGATCTCCAGGGCGATCGAGGTTAGGAGAGAAGACTCAGAGGACAACACGGCGGATCCACTCACAAAGGCCTTTTCCCAGAGAGAGACTTTTATGGGATGGTTGAGTATGAGATACTACAACCACTGCTACAGATGGCCCTAGTGCAAGTGGGAGATTGTTAGTTATATGTATGCCCTAGAGGCCATTACTGTACATTGGATGTATATTGTAGTGGATGCTGGGACATATATAGGGAGGACTTTCTTGCTCGACATGATAGTATGCTATCTGGTTACCCTTTACCTTAACGTGTACATTGAATGTCTCTCTGTTACATGTTGGTAAAGACCTTAGGATGTGTACTTGACTACCTGGACTATGATGCGGATCATACTAGTGGGGACATGGTAGTCCATAAGTACATCCTTCAAAGTCCCTAGTCGAGGGTATATCGAGACGGGGCATCGATATACCAGAGTAGACTAGCGTATACCTTCTCGACCCATACAGATGGGCGATGGATGATCCCATATCCATTGGTGTTTGACATCAGAGATGATATACGGGTGCTCAGTGGAGACTGGGTACACTGGACGGACTCGCCGAGAACTCCCAGATGGTATTATACCTTACGTCAGATGGCAGTTCTCTGGTGACACTGGTACAGAGTAGTCTGTTGACCCGAGATCGTCATAGAGTCTTGTGTGGTTCCCACTGTGCTTTGATTTCCATCTTACCACGTCTAAGAGGGCGTGCAAAACGGTGGTTTTTGGGTACAGTCCCGAATCACATGGAGGCAATGAGCGATAGGAGGGGATTCGTCTCTCCCGGTATAGGGAGTTGATGTTGCGCTGTGTTCGATTGGCTATAACCGGAAATCCCTGGCCAGGGTTGCTGAGATTTACTGGTAAGTGTTACCAGTAGTTTCTCGAACTGTTATAGACCTCATATCGACACGACTTATCGAGCTATTGGGGTCTGACGTTTACCACCCCTAGGCAAGATATGCGACATATCGGACGACGAGACCGGACTGTACGGTAAGTGTTACTGGTTGGATTCACAGTAGTGTGAGCGGGCTTGCTCGTCGATCTTCTGATCGCTCAATACCCGGGTGGCCGTTACGTTTAGCAGACCACTTGCGGCTTGTGGGTGTTTGATATGATCATCATCTGCTACCGGCGTATTGACGAGTCTTTAGAGTCCTACACAGAGATTTCCTGGCTCAAGCGAAACGAAATAAGAGCGCATATGAGATATGTGCGGGACCGAGAATAATACGTGTATGTGATACCGTATTCCATTCTCGTGATGAATGTATCGAAAGGTTGTATGCGATATAACCTAGTTATCGAATCAAAGATTGATTCGGTAAGCCGATACATACGATACTAGTCGGTTATATGCGATATGACCGGATCGTTAAATCAAGTGTTGATTTAATGATTTAATGTATAATTATATATTTGATATATTACTTTGCATTAACTAGTATTGGTTCATTTTAAAGGGATCTTCTCACTTGAAGTGCACAATGTATATGTGATATACTTTTGTACACAAGTTTGTGTCATGTTTGATGATATAAGCTAACTTGAGTTTGTGTAAAGTTTAAACCATGGTTTTGTAATGGTTAGGGTTTTCTTTTTCTTTATCATTTATTTATTTTGTTTATTTATTTTGCAAAATAAATGAATGGCTTTCTTTGGATACTAGTTGAAGCTTCATAAAGCTTTGACTAAGTGACCATATTTGTCTCATCCTTAACCCTAACCATTCCACTAAACCCTAGTTCATTCTCTACACTTGACCATGGTTGGATTATGATAAGTATTCATTTATTTTCTATTTTGAAATAAACTTATCATAATATTAGCTTCTTCTTCTTCATCTTCTTCAATGAAGAAAGCTTGACTTCATCAATGGTGATTGATGAAAAAGAGTGAGAAATCCAATTCTAAAGTGAACCCACTTCCTATTTCTTCATCCTCTACCTCTTGCCAAGTAGTATAGGGTGTTTCCTTCACAAGTTATCATGGCTTGGTGAAGGTGGAGCTTGATCTAGTGATGCCTCGACGTAGATCATCTTCGGCATCGTCGTCGATGCCTAGCCCGCTCTTTCTCCGATGTAGCCGACGCTAGAGCCCAAGATCCATTTTGTATAGCGAGGAGACATCATCGCGGAGCCATGGAGGTGGAGAACCGGATCTACAAAGGTTGTATATCCGTTCTCTTAGTAAAGTAGTTTACTAGTTGCATCTTTCGCCTAGATATCTAGTTAACGATCCGTATTAGGGTTTCTCGGCACCCCTAATTTTTGAAATTGGCATGGTTGATGCCTTGTGGGACCTCACTAGTGTGCCTAGGAACCCTACAGTAAGGGCACTGGAAGAAAGACTGTTTGGCCTTTAAAGCCAAGGACATGAAGCAAGCTGTTGCTTCTGCTTCAGGTGTGTTCGTAATCGAAAATTGTCTTTCAGTAAACTCTACTTCATGGGTACTTGATACCGGTTCTGGTTCTCACATCTGTAATTCTTTGAAGGATCTGAGAAATACTAGAGTACTGGGGGCAGATGATATGACTCTCCGGATAGGCAATGGAATGCATGTAGATGCAGTTGCAATAGGGGAATATCACCTAGGGTTGAATAGTGGACACATTTTGGTATTGTATAGATGTTTTTGTATTCCCAGTATGTTGTGTAATATTATATCAGTATCTTTGTTGTCTAATAAAGGATATAATTTTGTGCTTGAAAGAAATGTCATGAACATTCTCCTAAATCAAGAACTGATTGGGTTTGGCATACTGGAAAACGGCATATACATACTTAATCAACCTCAAATTTTCAATATTCAAAATACGCGTAAAAGAAAGGCTCCAGATTCGAATCAAGCCTTCCTATGGCATTATAGACTTGGTCATATAAATGAAACAAGGTTGACTAAGTTACATAAAGATGGATATCTAGATCCGTTTGAATATTCATCATATGCAACTTGTCAATCATGTATCAAAGGAAAAATGACCAAATCTCCGTTCACCGGACACGGAGAAAGAGCCACTGAACTCTTGGGACTAGTACACAGTGATGTATGTGGTCCGATGTCTATACATACACGAAGTGGTCGCTCCTACTTCATCACATTTACTGATGACTTCTCTAGGTATGGACATGTGTTCTTAATAAAGAATAAGTCCGAGACTTTTGAGAAGTTTAAGGAGTATAAAAATGAAGTAGAGAAAAAACTGGTAAAAGCATCAAGACACTTCGATCTGATCGAGGTAGAGAATACTTAAGTACCAGTTTCCTTGAATACTTAAAAGCGAATGGAATTCTCTCTCAGCTTACTCCACCTTATACACCTCAGCATAATGGTGTATCAGAAAGAAGGAATCGCACGCTATTAGATATGGTGCGTTCAATGATGAGTAGTGCTGAGTTGCCACTTTCCTTCTGGGGATTTTCTCTAGAATCAGCCGCATACCTATTGAATAGAGTTCCAACTAAGTCTGTACCTACCACTTCATATGAAATGTGGTGTGGGAAGAGACCATATCTCAAGTATATCAAGATATGGGGGTGTCCGGTATATGTTAAAAAGCATAATCCGGACAAGCTCGAAGCACGATCGGTTTTATGCAAGTTTGTAGGATACCCCAAGCATTCAAGGGGGTACATGGTCTACCACACTGAAGAACAAAAGGTGTTTTTCGCTCGTCACATTGTCTTCTTAGAAAGCGAATTTCTTGCAAAAGAAATTAGTGGGAGCGCGGTAGAACTGGAAGAAATTCCAGAACCTCAAACTGCAACCGAAGACTTAGAAGAATCTCAGATTTCAATAGAACATGACGAACCAACGCCACTCCGCAGATCTAGTAGGCTTTCTCATCCTCCTGAAAGATACTATGATTTTCTTCTTGATGGGGATCGAGAGGATTGCATCATCGATGATGAGCCTACTAGTTTTCAGCAGGCTATCACGAGTAGCGACTCAGTGAAGTGGCTGGATGCAATGAGATCCGAAATGGAATCCATGTACACCAATAAAGTATGGACTTTAGAAGTTGCTCCTCCTAGGGTAAAACCAGTTGGGTGCAAATGGATCTTCAAAAAGAAGATTGGTACATTTGGACAAGTGGAAACCTACAAAGCTAGACTAGTAGCAAAAGGTTTTCGTCAAAGACCAGGATTGGACTATGATGAAACTTTTTCACCAGTAGCTATGATTAAATCCATTCGGATCATTCTTGCCATTGCTGCCTTCCATGACTATGAAATCTGGCAAATGGATCTAAAAACAGCTTTTCTAAATGGACATCTAGAAGAGAGTGTTTACATGGATCAACCAGAAGGTTTCTTAGACAGTGGGAGCAGCGGAAGAGTGTGCAAATTGCTTAAATCCATTTATGGGTTAAAGCAAGCATCGCGGAGTTAGAACATCTGCTTTGATGAAACAGTCAAGGAATTTGACTTTATCAAAAATGTAGATGAACCATGTATTTATAGGAAGATTGTAGAAGGAGCAGTAGTCTTCCTCGTTTTGTACGTCGACGATATACTACTGATAGGGAATGATATCCCTATACTACAATCAGTAAAGCTCTTCCTGTCACAGAAATTCTCCATGAAAGACTTGGGAGATGCATCATACATTCTGGGCATTAAGATCTATCGAGATAGATCTAATAAAATATTGGGATTGTCACAGTCCAGGTATATAGACACTATACTAAAGAAATTTAGTATGGAAGATTCCAACTACGGCAATATGCCCGCTTGTCACGGAATCACCCTCTCCAAAGAGATGTCTCCAAAAACTGATGAAGAGAGGGCTCGCATGGGCATTATACCCTACGCTTCGGCGGTAGGATCAATAATGTATGCGATGTTATGTACCAGACCGGATGTAGCTTACACACTTTGTGTGATAAGCAGGTATCAGTCTGACCCAGGTGAGAAACATTGGAGAGCGGTGAAGAACATTCTCAAGTACCTGAGAAGGACTAAGGAGATGTTCTTGATTTACGGTAATGGGGACCTCCAGGTAGAGGCTTTTACCGACTCCGGCTTCCAAAGTGACAAAGATGATTCTAAATCCATTTCGGGTTTTGTGTTTACCCTCAATGGAGGGGCGGTATGTTGGAAGAGTTCCAAACAAGATACCGTCGCAGACTCAACTATGGAGGCTGAGTATATAGCTGCTAGTGAAGCCGCAAAAGAGGCTGTCTGGATGAGGAAGTTCATTTCTGAACTTCAGGTGGTTCCGTCCATTGCCAATCCAATACCTTTGTATTGCGATAACAATGGCGCTGTAGGTTTAGCGAAGGAACCAAGGTCCCATCAGAAATCCAGGCATATCTTAAGGCGGTTTCACCTGATCAGGAAGATCGTGGATCGTCGGGAGATCGAGATACGGAGAGTGGACACAAAAGACAACACGGCAGATCCATTCACTAAGGCCATTCATCAAGTACAGTTCGAGAGGCTTTTTGAGATGTTGGGCATGCGGTACGCAAGCAACTGGATCTGGTAGAGACAGTGGGTACTCATTGCGCCAATTATAGGCCTTAGTGCAAGTGGGAGATTGTTGGATATATATGCCCTAGAGGCCTACATTGTATAGGATGCTTGAGATATGTATGTACATGACAGTCTTGCTTGATATGATAGTACGCTATTTGGTTTGACTTTGTCTTAACGCATGATATTTTTTACTTGATATATATATGTTGATAAAGCCCATAGGGTGTTTTGTCTGACTACCGGCGTTGTGATGGCAGTCATACTAGTGGGAGCTGGATAGTCAATAGGCACACCCTTAGATGTCCCTGGTCGCAGGAGTATCAAGATTGGGCATCGATACTCCGGAGTTGACTAGTGTATACATATCTAGACCCTGATGAGGGGCAATGGATTGGTCCCGCAACCATTGATGGTGTTCACCTAAGATTGTATACAGATGCTCACTGGGTGAGTACACCGGACAGGACTCGCCGAGAACTGACTGGATGGTATTATACCTAACGTCAGATAGCAGTTCTCAGGTGACATGTGTGCAGATAGTCCGTTGACTTAAGGTCATCATTTGTCTCGTGTGAGTTCCCACTGTGCTTTGATTATTACCCTACCACGGCTCAAAGGAGTCGTGCAAACAGGTTTCAGTTGGGCACAGTCCCGAGCCACGTGGAGGCAGTGAGCGACTGTTAGGGATTCGTCTCTCCCGGTATAGGGAGTTGATATCGCACTGTGGTCGGTTGGTCATTACCATAAGTCCCTGGCCAGGGCTTATTGAGAATTACTGATGGAATGATCAGTAGATTCTTGGGTGGTCTTGAACCATACCGACACGACTTGTACGGTTATTAGGGGTCTGACGTCCACTACCTCCCTAGACCATACATGCGATACTCTTAGACGAACAGACCGGACTACGCGGATATTGTCACAGACAGGCTCAGTAGGATTTCAGATGGGTTACCTCATCAGCTTTCTTATCGACAACTACCTGGGGACCGTTACGTACAGCTAGTGCCGCTTGCGGTCTGTGGTTAAACCCACTGCCAGCGTAGTAGTCGAGTCTTTAGAGTCCCACACAGAGATTTCCCAAACCCAGGCGAAAAGATATAGAGGTCGTATGGTTTTACGACAAAGGTTCGGACGCATATGTGTTTGAACGCACGTACGACATTCGGACAGTTTTTACTAGCCGGCTTTGGTTTAAGCCAGATTCTAGTATCGGGTTATTGGATTTATACAGTCTAAAGTTTTTCCGTGTTTTCACGGATGAGAGGGGCGTTCTCGTAATTTTCCGAGAAGCTTCTAGAAGGATGTGACATGGAGGGAGAGGTGGCATTTTCCATTAATGATTTAGTGACTCATTGTGAGTGATTCATCATGTCATTAATCATTATTAAATGCTTAATGACTCACATAATGAATCACCCACTTTCATTAATGAAACATGATGAATAATCTCATATTATTCATTTCTTTTTATTCATTATGTTTCATATATCTAGTGAGAAGCTTTTTCATTTTCATTATTATTATCATTATCATCTTCTCACTCTCTCTCTTCAAGTTCTCTCTCCTTCACCAAACCTAATCCTACCCTCATGAGTTGAGAACAAGGATTAGGAAAGACTAATTACTCCATAACCTATCTCTACATCACCTTAGCTACTCTATTTAGCAACTAGAGAAAGTAAGTAACCTCAAGTTTATAGGTTATAGCTTGGATTAGGGTTCTCGGGTGGATCGTCTATCACGGAAGAAAGCCGAAAAGGACGTGGAGATCCAAAGAGGCCATAGATAACATTAAGACGAAGGACTATAACCGTTTGGTATAATCTCTTAACATAGTAGTTTAGAACTCTATAGTTTTTGTTAAAACTTGTTTAGCAAACGATTCATACGGTTATTCGATGTTTAATCATAGAACAAGATTGTTATTCATATTTTCGCCTCCCCATTGGTATTGGGGTGTTGAACATCGACTTACAGGGATCTCGGTCCTTTCCTCGTCGAATGAGGTGCGGGATATATCATATACATCACTGTGCAAAGCAAGAACTGTAGCTGCCTGTTTTATTTTTGAAATTCGATTCAACAACATCTTTAGGTTTCTTTTACTTTCATTAATCATATTAATGAAGTCCCATCATTGAAGTACCTAAACATCACAAATAAATACGACGTACACTTATGCCATCCGCATTCGCCTCGATGTCCCCTCGTGCACCGTTAGGTTAGGTAACTAACGGCAGAGCAGGGCAGGGCTAGCGCGGGTGTAAAACATAAGTAACGTCTATATAATATATCATATATACTATATACAGTATCCATCACAGAACATATCACATGATCACATCACAGATATCGCAGCAGAAGAATCATATGAAACATTGGATATACTAGGACGTTCGTGTTTTCAATACGAGCCAGTATAAAACACGGATTCCATGGTCGCGATGAATAGCCAAACCCACACCCCTAGACCCCTACGAGAGCGGCAAGCAACCCGACCAATTCTAGGGTTAGGAGACCCGGACTGGACTCCTCGAGTTGGTCTCCCACTGGACTCCAGAACCCGGTTACTTGTGCCCTCCTCCTTGGGTCTATCCTAGTGTGGAAAAGTAAATAATATACAAAGGGTGACATCATCCGCAACCTGGAAGTGCCCCAATAAAAGAATATTACATACAAGTTTTTACATGAATGAAAATGAAAAACACTCATCTCACATAAACCCCCCCGGCTGTTCAAACACGACGATCCAATATAACATATCCAGCAACACATAACATCACATGTCATCAACGTAAGTAAATATGCGCATCCCAATTGTCGTTGACATATAGCAACGAAACCGGCGATGTCACATATTACACTTACGGTCACAGAAAAGAAAGTGTAATACTACAACAGTTGGAATCCGCAATCTCTTTAGACATCGCATGCCTAATCAAATGAATTCCTTAGACATCGCATGCCTAACAATTATAAACCCCGCATTTTAGTCTCATTATCGAAAACTCTTTTCAATATCAAGTCGGGCAATTCAACAGGATTCCCGACATTCTGATCGAATGCTCGTTGCAAACTTTAGTAGGCAGCTGCACCCCCGACGCCGTCGACGAAGTGCACCAAGGCGGAACACCGCTGCCGCGAGCACCCGAACGGATGCTTTCGGCGACGGGGTTCTCCTACAGTCACTTGGTCGGGGCTATGGGGCGAGGCTGTCTATTAAGTTTACCCGGTGAGTATCCGCGTACGCTACGTGATTGCAACGGACTTTTGATCGCATCAAAATTCCGTGGCAACCGATCAAGTGAGACTAAAGTGCTATGTTTATAACATTCAAATCAGTTATCTCATAACTGCTTGTGGATTCCAAGTATTGTATCCCATTCCAGATAAATAGAAAATGTTAAACTTTCCGATCGAACAATCAAACACCCAAGTTTTTCCGAAACAGCTCAACACATGAAATAAGTTTAAAAACATCCAGTTCATGCCTCAGTACCAACGGTCCAGCCGTAGAAGGGTCAAGCCAACGTCTCACATGTGGCATACCGTACTGCCCCAAACCCTAAGGTTCAAAGGGCAGTTCAAGACGGTCACATAATCGAGTTAAGGTTTGTTGTCTTCTAGAGGGTCCATCGCGTTACTTGCACTACTTAGAACGTTATTAAACCACGGAAAGATCCAACACTTGGAAATTTCGCGGCAGGGGAAAAAGTGGGTATTTATATCCGGTCGAACTTTTTAACAGTTTCTGAAATATCCGGAAAAACATAAACGAAGTTAAATTATCCGATCAAATTTAACGAGTCTCCAATAAAACCCTAGAAAACTCAACACTTGAGTGGAATTAAAAAATTCTCATAAAAAATTGCCAAGAAAGGACCTAAGAATAAATATATGAAATTTCAGGGACTAAGTCCAAATTTTGGCCGCGGAACCGCCGCCAAACCCATGGTTTCGCCGCGGTTCCGTGGTCAAATTATTGATTTAGAGGACCGTACTTCACAGTAATTCTTAGGTTTTCCTGCTTGTTTTTCTGAGAACTTTTAATTCACAAAAATCCACTAATCCAGAAAATGTCCAGAGAGCCGTTTCGAGTTAGGGTTTCGGGTCGATCGGACTTCTAACTCCGTCTACGCATCGCCTAAGGCTCTAGCTAGGCTCTGATACCACTGTAGGGTTCCTAGGCACACTAATGAGATCTCACAAGGCATCAACCATGCCAATTTCAAAAAATTACAAGTGCCGAGAAACCCTAATACGGATCGTTGACTAGAGTTTAAGCGAAAACGATAACTAGTTAACAACTTAACTAAGAGTGAACCGAAAATACAACCTTTGTAGATCCGGTCCTCCACCTCTATAGCTCCGTGATGATGTCTCCTCACTGCGATCATCGGATCCCGGGCTCTAGCGTCGGCTTCATCGGAGAAATGGGCGGGCTAGGTCGTCGACTTCGATGCCGAAGATGATCTACGTCGAGGCAACACAACATCAAGCTCCAACTTCACCAAGCCATGAAACTTGTGAAGAAAACACCCTATACTACTTGGCAAGTGGTAGAGGATGAAGAAATAGGAAGTGGGTTCACTTTAGAATTGGATTTCTCACTCATTTCATCAAGTTGCCATTAATGGTAGCAAAAGTTTTCTTCATCTTCAAGAAGAAGAAGAAGAATAGAAGAATATGACGAGTATTTTCAAAATAGAAAATAAAATGAATACTTATCATATAGAAACCATGGTTAGGTGTAGAGAATAAACTATGGTTAGGTTGAATGGTTAGGGTTAAGCATGAGACAAAAATGGTGGACTTGTTCAAAGCTTCATGAAGCTTCAACAAGCAAACAAAGAAAGCCACCATGACTTATTTTGCAAAAATGAATAAATAAATAAATGAATAAATAAGTAAACAAAACCCTAACCATTCATATAACCATGGTTTAATCATACACACAAACTCAAGTTAGCATGTATCATCAAACATGATACAAACAAGTGCACAAAAGTATATCACATATACAACTTGTGTACTTCAAGTGAGAAAATCCAATTTAAGTGAACCAATACTAGTTAATGCAAAGTAATATATCAAATATATAATTATGCATCAAATCATTAAATCAATACTTGATTTAACGATCCGGTTATATCGCATATAACCGACTAATATCCAATGTATCGGCTCATCGAATCAATCCTCGATTCGATAACTAGGTTATATCGCATACAACCAATCGATACATTCATCGCGAGAATGAAATAAGGTATCACATACACGCATTATTCTCGGTCCCGCACATATCTCATATGCGCTCCTATTTCGTTTCGCTTGAGCCAGGAAACCTCTGTGTAGGACTCTAAAGACTCGTCAATACGCCGGCAGCAGGTGATGATCATATCAAACACCTACAAGCCGCAAGTGGTCTGCTAAACATAACGGCCACCCGGGTATTGAGCGATCAGAAGATCGACGAGCAAGCCCGCTCACACTCCTGTGAATCCAACCAGTAACACTTACCGTACATTCCGGTCTGTTCGTCTGATATGTCGCATATCTCGCCTAGGGGTGGTAAACGTCAGACCCCAATAGCTCGATAAGTCGTGTCGATATGAGGTCTATAACAGTTCGAGAAACTACTGGTAACACTTACCAGTAAATCTCAGCAACCCTGGCCAGGGATTTCCGGTTATAGCCAATCGAACACAGCGCAACATCAACTCCCTATACCGGGAGAGACGAATCCCCTCCTATCGCTCATTGCCTCCATGTGATTCGGGACTATACCCAAAAACCACCATTTTGCACGCCCTCTTGGACATGGTAAGGTGGAAATCAAAGCACAGTGGGAACCACACAAGACTCTATGACGATCTCGGGTCAACAGACTACTCTGTACCAGTGTCACCAGAGAACTGCCATCTGACATAAGGTATAATACCATCTGGGAGTTCTCGGTGAGTCCGTCCAGTGTACCCAGTCTCCACTGAGCACCCATATATCATCTCTGATGTCAAACACCAATGGATATGGGATCATCCATCCCCCATCTGAATGGGTCGAGAAGGTATACGCTAGTCTACTCTGGTATATCGATGCCCTGTCTCGATACACCCACGACTAGGGACCTTGAAGGATGTACTTACGGACTGCCATGTCCCCACTAGTATGATCCGCATCATAGTCCAGGTAGTCAAGTACACATCCTAAGGGCTTTACCAACATGTAACAGAGAGACAATCAGTGTACACGTTAAGGTAAAGAGCAACCATATAGCATATTATCATGTCGAGCAAGAAAGTCCTCCCTATATATGTCCAAGCATCCACTACAATATACATCCTATGTATAGTAATGGCCTCTAGGGCATACATATAACTAACAGGTTCAAGGGCCAGTCACGTGCTTTTTCGGGTCGTGACATATTTCCAAACTGAAGAATCGTATGCATCTTTTAAACAGATACCTTGAGGGACGTTACGGAGTTTCAAATGATATATTTTCCTTAAAACACCGTAGCCCCTACATTCAAAACTACGATTAGCATTTTTTAAGAACTGTTTGTATGGTTCAGGTGTGTATGTTAGATCAGATACATATGCTTATAGTAAGATAGAATGTTTATGTATAATTGATTCGATGTGAGAGATAAATGTGATGAAAAGAATGTACGATGCGATATGATGACTTGGTTATATGTTGGTATACGGATGCGAGTCGATTGAGGTGATTGATACCTTGTCGGCCCCCTGATACGAGATTGTTATGGATGTGACCTGTGACATAGGTATATAGATATATATAGAATGTCTTGAATCATGTGTGATAGTCGTACGAGACGTTAGGTCCGTACCCTCCTCATTTTATAGGTTGATAGGATCCCTGATAGCTTAATTCCGCCATACGATGATTTTCCGTACGTGATGAGTTTGACTTGAGATTTGATCCATACCCTTGACTAGAGGATGTCGTACGATGGATTATACCGTACGTGATGTTGTGTGGTTAGAGGCCAATTGATAGATTCACTGACTCGGTCATGTTAGATACGTATACCCGTCAGCATTTGCATATGATTTACCTTATGCTGCATTCATGTTATTTTCATTGCATTACATATACTTATGCTAGTACACCTACACCATTATCGATGATGCGTATGTTACACTTACACAGATTGGCTGGCTCATACACTTCATCATCGATAGTTGCTATGTCCCTACACAGTAGAACTGCTGCATCAGGATATGACTCCTTGCATGATATATTTGCTATAGCTACATATTGTACACTCATATATGCGTATATACCACTTATACATCCATACTTGAGTACATACATATTGTACACTCATACTTGCGCATATACCCACTTGTACATCCATATTGACGCACATACATATTGTACACTCATACTTGCGTATATACCCACTTGTACATCCATATTAGCACACATACATATTGTAAACTCATACTTGTGTATATACCCACTTGTACATCTATATTGGCACACATACATATCTTGTGCATTCATGCCTACGTACATACACATTTGTACATACATAGATGACGCTAGCTTTGATTTTGGAGAATTGGGGACCGCATGTTATATTTTGAAAACTGGATCCATTTAAAAGAGCGGTTTTCCCTTAATATGTCATATCACTGTTCCATGTTGCATGATATTCGGATATGCTTACATTTCTGCTATATATCGCATACATCATGCTTTATGATTACACGAATTGAGATATGTTGTTTTCATGAGATTTCTGGATTTGAGAACCGTGGCTATTTCAAAAGAAAGCATGTACTGTTTTAAAAACCCGGTTTCTCTTGATATGATATTTCAGTGCGTTCACCATGCGTTTTCTTGGTTCTGAGACGTATGACATGTGAAACCCGATTCGAGGAGTGGTAGGCACCGTCTGCGGGTACATGATGGACCCGGTGAGGTACCCCGGGGGCAAGAAGACTCGTATTATTAGACGGTGAGCCTGGCAGGGGGGCACTACCTACTGGTGATAGTATTTGGACCCGTCGGTTATCCGGAGGATATCGACCGGAGTCATGAGATGGATATGAGGGCCGACCAGGGTAGGCGGTGCCTGAGACGAGATATTGAGGGCCGATCTGAGGATGCGGCGTCTGAGATATGAGGATTTACGTGTCGATGCTGGAAACGAGTTTTCATGATGTTTCGAGTGTCGATGCTGGACACTTAGGTTTCATGATTTTGATGTGTCGTGGGGACACACGTTGATTTATATCCTCATACCGTCATGCATATGCTTTTATGATATTTACATGCATGATGTTGTGTCATTGGTTGACACATGGACGAGATCCATATGCATACATACATTGATTATATAGTGGACGAGATCCACATGCATACATACATTGATCATATTGTTGGATGATATCCACATGCTGATTGACTTTGATATTAGTGTTGGCACATATACAGATACGGTCACCTTAGATATCATAGTATTACCTTTATGATATAGTTGACCTAGGAGTCGTTGTTTATTCGATTTCTACTTGTTGATGTTTTTCTATTCACGAGTTGGCAACTCACCCCCGTTGTGCCATAGTTCTTGCAGGTTGACCGCTTGGATCAATAGCGGCTTCGCTGGCATATAGCTTCATTTGGGTGTTTTGCAGTGGTAGGTCGGACATTTGTATCGTACCCACTCTTGTATTTATTATTCATATTGTATCTAGTCAACTCCATCAAATCAAACTAGTATTTGTATAAGTAATGAGACTTAGCAAGACTTGTAGTTGCGAGACTTGAGCGATGGGATTTATGTTCGCTTTTTGGGATTTATGTCTTGCTTTTCTTTTATCTTTTGTGTGATCTTCGCCTTTGGGTGTCGTATACTTATATATACTGTCTTGCGTGGTTATGATCCGCCGTTTGGCGAAGAGCTAGCTCCCGCTTGGGGATGCCTTTATTATCATTATGTATTTGTGGTTTTGGATCAAAATATACAAAGGAGGTGCTGCCCAAATTTTTTGAAAAGACGAAACACGTTTTCAAACTAGTAAATTTCACTTGCATTTTCATGTTCCTTTTCTATGCATTATGAAAATTTGATTTCATTATACTTTTTTTTTTCAAAACTTCACCTCCTTTATTTTCTTAAAAAGGTTTAGATTTCTGGGTTTCAGCTTACTTGAATTACGTACGCTTTTAGAAGTTGCGTGATTTAAGTGCTGGTCACGAGCTAATATTTCGGGTCGTGACAAATTTGGTATCAGAGCGCTAGGTTTAACCTTGGTTCAAATCTATGTTTGACTATGCGGAGTCAAGGGTGGGTATGTATTTCGGAACCTAGACTTGACCTTACGGAACTTAGACTTGAACAGGGGGGTATTAGACCCGAACTTTCGTTTCATAGGTTGACCCTGATTGATAGAATAGGTAGCTGATTGTTTGGTTTTTGCGTACGCGTTTTTAAAAGATAGATCAAAAAGTTGAGAATATACTGCAATCTAGACGCTGTCACTTGGTAGCTAGTCGGTTGAGTACGGATCGGTCCACAGGGAGATGGATTCCTTTTCTTTATGTTCTAACGAGTTAATCCGATCAAGTCGGGTTTTGTTTTACGATCTAAGAATAGGATTAAATTGATTAACAGTCTTGCTAAGGTTAGGATTAGGTTGGTTTGGAAAAAGGATTCTACCCACTGCTTTCAATGCTCTAGTGAAGAATATAGGTGTTAGGGTAATAGTCAACAAAGGGGATTAGCACGACTAGGAAGAAACTTAGTTTCTTCCTTTTGGTCCTTACCGTCCTTTCTTAACTCTTAGCCCTAACCTCTATTTAAATCAACCACAACCGGTCTAACTAGGGAATCACCGCTATCTTGTAGGATAGGGTGCCGTAGTGAGCGCTGTGTGGTTAATTTAAATAGAGTCCTATTATAAAAATTATATGGCCAAAGAAAGGAGAGAGAGACATTTACTTCTCTCAAACCTTCCCAATCCTAACCCTAACAAGTGAGGAATTACTCACTCATTAAGGAAGTTATGATAAGATTCATTTTTATAATTTTAAAAGACTATCTAAGTTGCAGATAATATAAGACAAATAAAAATTCAGGAATTAAATTCAGATAAAAGAATGCACGATAAAAAAAATACCTTAATTGATGTCCTCTTGACGATTACAAGGAATTTAAAATTTAATCTACAAATGAAAAGGAGGTATCTCAAAAGAGGCACCCAAAAAAGGCAATCAACTTTCCTATTTATAGATAGGAGAAACCCTATGGTTTACATTTGATCCATACATGAAATTACAAAACAACCCCAAAGACCGAGTCAAAGCACCGACTTATCCACCGACACGTGCATTGCACGGCCGCGGAATCGCGGCAGAATAGCCTGTTTGGCCGTGGTTCTGCGGCCATTTGGTGAGATCATAGGCTCTTCTTTTCGGGGTTGCTTTATGTTGTTGTTTCCTTCTATTTTATTCTCTTGGTTCTTCAGAATCTTTTCCACTTTCTTCCAGATTTCCAACAGTGCAGAATTTGTGGACTTTTACCGTAAGCTTCGCGTTGAAGTCTTGAATCTTTGTGCTACCCTCGTACTTTGTGCAATCGAACTGTTCATTGATCTTTGTTTGTTCCTTAAACTGGTAGGCGGCATCTTGCAGATTCATCTATTTGTTGGTCGTAGTCTCACATTTGTAACGTCTTTTCCTGAATTTCACTGTGTTGTTCTGAGAACCTGTAACCTGCAACTATTTAGCAGACATGGAACAAAAGCACCTATTTATTTGTAATATGATTAAGAATGGGGAATATAATAATGCAAAATTCTGATATGAACAAATACCGCCAAAATTATCTTTTGCTCGTCCCGAGCAAAACTAATTTATTCTCGAAAAAACCTAACCTCACTTGCGCAGGGAATCGCAATTGCACTGGGCTCGTGCAATAAGCCGTTAAACCTCTAGGTTCCCTAGTAGGAGGAGTGTTGTCTCCTGAGGGTTTTCAGCGGATACTACTTATAAAATCCGATCAATTTGGCCTGTTGTCTTTCATTCTTCAATTCGGTAATCTAGCAAGAAATTCTATTATCTTCAACTTAGAAATCATCAACCCGTATTTTTCACGTACTTATCATTTAACTTAAGATTGTATATGTTCTGCGAATTTATAAAGCTTTTAGCATCTCTTGAATTTTCCTTCTAAGGTTCCATCTCAACTTAGGAATTTTTATCATCTTTACTGAAGGTATAAGCCCTATCTTTCATTCTTATCTCTCATCCAAACCCCAATCATATACCCCTATGTGTGCGTATGTATCACCCCTACACTTGGAAATTCAATTCAAGCTATCATACTCCTGTCCATCGTCCAAAGTACTTTTAGTTGGTGAATTTTAGATGAAATTGCTCACCCATCCTTCATGCGACCATTAATACTTCTTGAGGTACTAAACGACCGATTACAAAATGTGCTTGCGCATTTAGGCGTACCTAAGGCTTAGCAGTGACTTCCAAACCAGTTGGTCTAAGGCACTAGGTGATAAAACATCCTCGCTATATTTTTTATTTATGCAGCCTTAAGTAATTACAAAAACCAGTGTTCATTTTTTTTATCTCTTTATTCACACTTGTACTTTTATTTTATTTTTCTTCATACTAAAGATTTTAGACAAGAGCATTTCAAGGTATCCTCTACTATCCCAAGTCTCAAGGTGTGTCTATATGCAAGTTGTAGGGTATATATTTTCAGAATTTAGACTTAAGGTTCAGAATTATTTTTCAGACTTACACTTCAAATAAAAATTCAATACTCTTCCCTTATTTTGACTTAGCCCAAGAACTGAACTCAAAATTTGCCTATTTCTAAATAAACTTCAAGGACAAATATTTTCTACAGTTAAATTTTAAGAAATGTTATTTTTAGGGTTTTTTAATTTACTAAGTTTAGGATCTATTTTTTCTCTGCTATTCAACCATCATGTTGAACTTAAGTCAAATATGGTCAAAATTGAAATTTTCAATTTTTAATTTTTTTAATTTTTAATTTTTATGGGTTTTAAAATAAGTATGCAAATGCAAAAATATACACATGAATGCGAAGGAAGAAAGCTTACCGAACATACCCCCAAATTTAAACTTGACAGTGTCCTCACTGTCAGGCTACACCAAGAGGGTCAAAATTGTTGGCACTCCCCTGTTTATTTTTTTTTATTTTATTATTAACAAAAAAAACAAAATATATATACACAAAAGTTCCCTCCCAAACTTAAGTGAAACAGTGTTTCCATTGTTTAAGCGTTAAAGTTCAGAGTTAGGGGGAGAAAAACACAGTATCAAGCTATACAAGACCTTACACAGGCAAAAAGTTAGCACCAATCATTCAAAAAATTTATCTTTATAATGGTGTGGTTGGTGAAAGAATGGAGTGTAGAGAAAAGAAAGGAGAAACACATGAGACCGTGTGGAGATAAAAGCAGTATACGGTCTCGGGTGAGGAGAACAATGGCGGAAGGGAAAAAGAAATGGTGGTGGTTCGATTTCTTCAGGTGGAGGTTGATTAATCACAAAATCCGTGTCGTTTAGGAATGCGAGTTCGTCGGCGAAAATATCTTCGAAACTTTCATCGATGGTCCGATTGAACGTTTCAATGTCAATAAGTGTCGTGCCAGAATCCAACACACTTGATTTTTCAAAAATTATGAAGGTAGGATAGTCGTAAGGCTCATTTACCTTATTTTCAAATGAGTCTAAATCAAGTTGTTTTTCTAGAATTATCGAACTCAAAATATCGGAATTTGATTCATTAACACTCGGTATCATTAAAGGAAGATTAGAAGAAGAACCAGAGAAAGTGGGAGAAAGAAATTGAATACGAACTTGAGGGTGGAAATGGAGTGTATAAATTAGCACAATTTGTAATGACTGATGTGTAAAAAGCGATTGTGCAAATCTATCAACCCACTGAGAAATGAGGTCAAATCCCTCAAGATTCGTGAGAAAACATGGGTACGTTGAACTTGGCAAACCAGACATTGAAAATGAAAGTGTAACGGTTTCTTGCAAAGTCGAAATAAGGATGGGGGGAAATGATTGAGGAAGGGTATCGGTTAAAAATTCAGGAGGGTGTGCGCAGTCAATGGAAGGGATAGAATGAATTGGAAAATCCGACTCCTCAGATAAAACTGCTTCATCCTCAATAATTTCCTCAATACTTTCCTCAAAATTTAGCTTATCCATGGAACTTTCATCAAAATCAAGACGCATATGATGTTCGGGAAAAACATTTAATGACTCGGGATGATGAATTGGAGAGAAAAACTTGGCCAAATCTACGGGTTCATCATCTAAAATATTTCCTGCGTCAATATCCTCGATCAAGTGAAAATTAAATTTCTCAGACACCTCGTCAAAAGCATGGACATCAATTAATTCAGGTTCTAGAGTGGAGGTGTAGAGGTCAAAAGGATTGGTGATGGTTTCACTCGAAAGGGGCCCTTCACAATCAGGTAAATCAAACACTATAAAGTCGCACAACTCATTAGACGTTTTATCTTCAACTGGTGAATCATTTGGAACACTTGATAGACATTCAAAACCGGAGTTATGGGATTCAATTGGGGTGGGTAGGTTTGATTTGGAAGTGTGTACAGCTCACTCTCACCACTCAAATTCTCGACCTGTCCTACCGCCTTATCATACATTGGAAAATTTGGAGCTAGTTGGAAACTAGCTACCGGGTCACTGGGTTGTATAAGGGTGGCTATGGACGGATTCAAATCCAACATCTGTTGTCTTGACGCTACCATAAAATCTTCCAACGACTGTTCCAGACTAGACATGAGTTGTGAAGGGGTTTCAGTAAAAGATTCAAAGTTGTTTGGATTCTGGAAACTCCCAAATGGCTGTGTAGAAGCAATGTCTAGGGAAGATGCAACAGTTGAGTAAGATGGATATGAATTGAATAGTTGGACAGTATTAGGATCAACATTTGGATAAAAAGGTGAATGGAATTGTCGATCCCAAGAACTGGAAGTGTTGAAAGGAGTGAAAGATCGGCTACGAGATTGTTCAATATGTTCAGTAATAGACATGGGTTTCGGAGTTACCACCGGACTCTCAAAAGGGATATCAACGTAAGAAGGTGGTGAAGGTTGAAATGGTTGATACAAAGTGGATTGCGGAGTCCAACTGTTTCTCCTAGACGCGTCTATTCGATCTTTCAAAGAAATTTTGGGCATGGAGGGGTCGTCCGAAATTTGACCAAAACAATGCGGGTAGGAAGTAATGTCTGGTTGAGGGTACCAAAGCTCGGCAAGAGTTTTGCGAGGTGGGGTACCCATGATGTGATGAGAGAAAGGAAAAGAATGTGAATTTTTTTTTTCAATTTTTTTTAATTATTATTATTATTTATTGTTTGTTTTTGGAGTTTTGAAATTTTTTTGAAAGTGTTGAAAGAGTTTTTGCAAAAATTTGTACGGAACTACGACATAATTTCAAACAACCACAGTTTAAACATGCACAATCAAACCTAGAGTTAAGGTCTCCTAAGTCAACTAAACTGCTCCTAACTGTTCCAAAGTGACAAGTTGTGGGATATCCCTCAAATCGTCTCTTCACCGCCAATTGTGGCCAGGTAAGCACAAATGAAGAAAGGAGGGTTCCGCTCACGAATCACCGTGAGACGGGCCTTTTAATATTACCTTTCCCACTTGTCTAACCTAGACACTACAAAGTCAGGTTTAGATAAACGACCGATTGCCCACAACCTTCCTCTGTCCTAATGAGCGCGACAGTTCTTATTTGGCTGAGTCTAAATAATTTTTAATTAACTCGAAGGTTGATGCATATGCTTTTTATGATTTTTGGGGTCTTAGGAAGGGTAATGAAATCCCCACCCAATCTAGATTAGTGTTATAGCCCTTTAAAAGTCCGTATTAATTATGCAAAGCAGTTAACACACCAAAAATCTAAAACACTTTCAAAAATTTTTATTTTGCAGCGTAAAGAATCCTGCACAAAAACAATTTATTGGATAGCAGAAAGAGAATCTGTGCAAAGAATACCTGCAGGAAAATTTGTCAGTAGAGTTCAGGGAGTAGGAGAGAAGAAAAAAGATACTCACAAAAAAAAATGGGGTGCTGACGTCACAGGTTGACCGCGGTTCCGCGGTCAAATGTTTGAATCGGCCACGGTTCCGCGGTGGTTTAGTTGGTTTAGATCTCCAAAAATTTTCTCTGTGTTGTTTGGATTCTCCCCTATCTGTTCAGATCCTCTGTTTCTTAATTTGTTCACTGGGTTTGCTCCAGATCTGAAACAGAGTTTGCTCCAAGCCTGCACACTTGCACAAAAAACTTTCAAAAAGAACAAGATGATTTTTATTTTTATTTTATTTTATTATTTTTGTTTTAAAATTTTTCAATTTTTACAATTTTAAAATTTTTTATTTTATTTTTTTAACCCGAAATTACACAAAGAAAGAGACTACCGTCTCCCCGGCAACGACTCCATTGGATTGTTAGATCTTTGCGTACGCGTTTTTAAAAGATAGATCAAAAAGTTGAGAATATACCGCAATCAAGACGGTGTCACTTGGTAGCTAGTCGGTTGAGTACGAGTCGGTCCATAAGGAGATGAATTCCTTTTCTTTATGTTCTAACGAGTTAATCCGATCAAGTTGGGTTTTGTTTTACGATCTAAGAATGAGATTAAATTGATTAATAGTCTTGCTAGGGTTAGGATTAGGTTGGTTTGGAAAAGAGATTCTACCCACTGCTATCAATGCCCTAGTGAAGAATATAGGTGTTAGGGTAATAGTCAACAAAGGGGATTAGCACGACTAGGAAGAAACTTGGTTTCTTCCTTTTGGTCCTTGTCCGTCCTTTCTTAACTCTTAGCCCTAACCTCTATTTAAATCAACCACAACCGGTCTAACTAGGGAATCACCGCTATCTTGTAGGATAGGGTGCCGTAGTGAGCGCTGTGTGGTTAATTTAAATAGAGTCCTATTATAAAAATTATATGGGAAAAGAAAGGAGAGAGAGAGATTTACTTCTCTCAAACCTTCCCAATCCTAACCCTAACAAGTGAGGAATTACTTACTCATTAGGGAAGTTATGATAAGATTCATTTTTATAATTTTAAAAGACTATCTAAGTTGCAGATAATAAAAGACAGATAAAAATTCAGGAATTAAATTCAGATAAAAGAATGCACGATAAAAAAATACCTTTATTGATGACCTCTTGACGATTACAAGGAATTTAAAATTTAATCTAGAAATGTAAAAGAGGTATCTCAAAAGAAGCACCCAAAACAGGCACTCAACTTTCCTATTTATAGATAGGAGAAACCCTAGGGTTTACATCTGATCCATATAAGAAATTACAAAACAACCCCAAAGACCGAGTCAAAGCACCGACTTATCCACGGACACGTGCATTGCACGGCCGCGGAACCGCGGTAGAATAGCCTGTTTGGCCGCGGATCCACGGCCATTTGGTGGGCTCATGGGATCTTCTTTTCTGGGTTGCTTTATGTTGTTGTTTCCTTCTATTTTCTTCTCTTGGTTCTTCAGAATCTTTTCCACTTTCTTCCAGATTTCCAACAGTGCAGAATTTGTGGACTTTTACCGTAAGCTTCGCGTTGAAGTCTTGAATCTTTGTGCTGCCCTCGTACTTTGTGCAATCGAACTGTTCATTGATCTTTGTTTGTTCCTTAAACTGGTAGGTGGCATCTTACAGATTCATCTATTTGTTGGTCGTAGTCTCACATTTGTAACGTCTTTTCCTGAATTTCACTGTATTGTTCTGAGAACCTGTAACCTTCAACTATTTAGCAGACATGGATCAAAAGCACCTATTTATTTGCAATATGATTAAGAATGGGGAATATATTAATGCAAAATTCTGATATGAACAGTAGCTTGAGTAGAGTGACGTACCATACGTATGTTCCGCGGCATATTTAGGATACGATACTCTACTTAAGAAACCTTAGGATGTACATATTTTGAGATCTATGATTCTCTTCGTACCCATGATTATACATCCATTTGAGATCATCGATTCTATTAGTTTCTATGATCAGACTTTCATTGATGTCGTTCCTTCTTATAATCATGTATCCATTTTGGATCTGTCGCTTCCTTTCATGCCCTTGATCTGTTTTCTTCGATACACGCCTTAGGTTCCTGTCACCTTGGTTTGAGCGCAGATTGAGCTGCTGCTAGTGATGCGGTCAGGGCGAGCTCGTCTGGTATGAGGGCTGACCATTGTGTTTTCTGGTGACATGCGAACGTCTCGATTTAGTGTTGTGTTGTGACCTCCTGTTGAGGCGAGTGTTTGGTTTTGCACCGGATGATCGGGCCACTGTTAGAGGCTGCCAGTTGTGAGAGGACTGTTGATGTATAGCCTACCTCAGAGATTGTGATGTCGTCTATGTGTAGACAGATGACCCAGCTGTTGCTGAGGTTGATGGAATGTCGCTTCCAGAGTTTACGAGCTGAGATCGCTGGAGCTTCCAGGCAGAGATGTGACAGATGATAGCTAGTTTATCCCGAGTTGAGAGATGAAGGTGATTCGTCAGATTGATGCACCGACGCAGGCCCAGTTGAGTTGAAGATTTTCAGTGTGGAGAGTCTTACTCAGATCTAAAGCAGACCGATCCAGAGATGACCGTTGATGTATTGTCTTTCCTGGAGGATTGAGGCATTGTTTAGCATGCGGGCGAAGAGTATTCACATGTTGTATAGACGAAGCTAAAAAGTTCGAACGAGTGTCAGAAACCCATTTTTCCCAAGTTTAAAGTGTTCGGAGGTATATGCAAGTGATTCTGTGGACCCTCTAGAAGAATAAAACCCTAACTCGATATGATGACCATGGAACCGCTTTTGAATCTTAGGGTTTGCGGCAGTTTAGCGGTGCCATCAGTAAGGCTTGGGTTGCCCTTCTACGGCTGGTCCAGATGTACTGTGGTATGTACCAGATATTTTTAGACTGTGCTCAGGTGTTGAGCCTTCGGGAAATTTTGGGACCTTGATGACTCGATCGAAAAATTTTACGTCTTCCGGATATCATGTGATAGGAGACCAGTAAGCTAACCAGCTTCGGATAGAGGACCTCACCCAGATGCGTTGGGAGTTCCCGAGAACGTTTTCGGCAAGAGATCTTCTACAGAGTGATGAATATAACGAGTTCGTGATTTCGAGTCCGTGTGAGAGACTTCAGATTGACTGTAGCCGAGAACATTTGTAGTACGCAGATAGCGACGTGACGTCGAAGTGGACGATGATATAGACAAGTAGGACCAGAAGTTCATGCGAGATGCTGACGAGCTGTTGTTACTCCCCGTCGAGATTAGAGACCTGATACGTGTATAGAGGTGTTGGGATGCGGTCAGTTCCCGAGGAAATGCTGTGCTGAGAGTGCAGATGTCCAGAAAGCGAGAAAAGATTATGCAAGAGTACCAGCCTCCGAACAGTTCGGCATAGGCGAGATTGGAAGAGACCCTGAGAAGGTTCCTTCCAGGACACTGCTGCGATGAGATTTGCACCCAGGATCAATTGTGTCATGTGTATTCAGAGAGCCAGAGACGGAAGCCAGTGACGTGCTGCTTTACGAGTGGTCGTGATGATTGGCCGAGAGATGACTAAAGAAGTGCTAGAGCAGAATCGTTTCCTTTAGCACACCAGACAGGGCCGATGAGCCGATGGATTGCGAGATAGGTAAATCCACAGAAAAGATAAGGACCCAGAGACAGAGGACGCCAAACCGTGAGAAAGAGGCAAGCGGATGTTCTTGCTCTGCCAGTTCTGGGGCGCACCGACATTTTTCGACATCGCAGGAGGTGTATCTCAATGTCATTTTTCGACATTGTAGGAGGTTGATTTGATTTTGTACGTGTGGTACGCACTCGATTTGATTTTTGCACTCGGTATAGCTTATATGTGCTTGCAGTGCATTGATACGTGTTTTATGCACGCAGTTGCACGCGTTTATGATTTTATACACCCTGGTACACTCGGTGTTGCTTTTATACGCATTTGAGTTATGGATTTGTATTTCGTGCACTGGATACACTGTATTCGTATTTCGTGCACTGGATGCACTGTATTCGTATTTCGTGCACTGGATGCACTGTATTCGTATTTCGTGCACTGGATGCACCAGATTTGCAGTTCATGCATTTGTTGCACTAGATTTTCATTTCGTGTAATTGTCGCGCCATATTTATATTTTTGTGCATTTGCTGCACCAGATTTGTTTTTCGTACATTAGTTGCACTGGATTTGCATTTCTTGCATTTGTTGCGTCGGACGAGTATTTGTGTATTTGTCGCACTGGATTTATACTCCGTACCATGGTTGCACCCGATTTATGTCTTCGAGGATTTGTGTTACCAGATTTGTGTTTTCGTGCGCGTTGGCACTTGCCGTTCGTTTTCGTGCATGCTACTGCACTATATGCTTTTACGGACCTGGCGTGCTTTGGTTGGATTTTTGCGCATATTAGGCGCTTGATTTTGGATTTTTGTGCGCATCGGATGCACTTGAGTAAGATTTTACTCGTGCATGTTGGATGCATTTGATTTAGATTTCTTTCGTGCATGATGGATGCACTTGATTTGGATTTTCGCTCATGTTGGGCGCATGATATGAGATGTGGTTTTGTGCACACCGGATACACTCAATTGGGATTTCATTTGTGTATGTTAGTTGCACCGGATGCACTCGAGATGCACTTGATATTGTTGTCGTGCACACCCGTTGCACTAGACAGATGCTTTCGTGCACACCCGTTGCACCAAGTTTGCTTTTGTGCATATTGTGGCATTTGTATTTGGATTTGATTTCCATGCGCACCAGACACACGTGATTATTGGATACGCCTTTTGAGACTGATTTTGCATTTGAGCACCTTGTTTTCATGATGGACACTATGTTATGTAGTAGCCGA
Source organism: Agapanthus africanus (assembly GCA_030015575.1). Classification (NCBI taxonomy): domain Eukaryota; kingdom Viridiplantae; phylum Streptophyta; class Magnoliopsida; order Asparagales; family Amaryllidaceae; genus Agapanthus; species Agapanthus africanus. The sequence goes on from JASDDO010000018.1 coordinate 217,714,681, forward strand.
ACGGGACTGATCTGAGGACAGTACCCGAGTATTTTGCATGCATTAAAAGTTTACCAAGAGATTTTTGAAACAGAGCTATTGTCTCGCTATTTCCTACGTGTCCGTGAGCGACACAAACGTTTATAAAGGAAAACCTTTTGGGATATTTTGAAAACGACGGAACGTGTATTTTGGAAAACATATATAGACATATATTATTATTTTAAAATGAGCGTCCGTCACTTATGCCGTGAGTTACGCATTCACGCGGAAATTTAGAAAAGATTTTTGCATGAGTTTTATTTAGTTCTTGAAAGTTTTCCAAAGATGCGTACTATACACGTATTATAGTATTTGACTAGTGTATATTGGATTTCAGTAGTGCATTTCGAGATCTGTATCTCTATTGTAACTCCGAGGATATGCATGCAAATCTGAGCGTGATGCTTGACGGAGTTCGATTTTGAGTTTTGTACTCGTTTTCATGCGCACTTGACGCGCTGTGTTGTTTCTGCATCTTCCGTGATTTCGGAGCCCCGTTGATATGAGCTGATTATTGAAATGTTTTAGATTTTGGGGGTTTAAATTTAAATTCGGGGACCGAATTTATTTAAGGGGGGAAGACTGTAACATTTCAGAAAATATAAAATATTATTTTTGGAATTTAATATTAAAATAATATATTTCCCGAAAATTGCCCGATTTGCGAAATTGGGGTTTTCAAAAAGGGGTATAAATATATACCAATAATTGTGAAATAAAAGGAAATTAAAAAGATTTATTCATTTAAAAATATATTTAAAGGATTTGGCATTTTAAAAATTTATTATATGCAATTTGGATAAAAACCCGATTAGTGCGCTGCTAATCGCGATTAAGCCAAATCCGTGTTATTACAATTTTTCATGGTTAGTGCACCATGACATGTTACATATTATTTCATTTGTGTTGTTTTATTTGGGTGTATGTGTTTTTGGTGAGAAAAGAAAGGGAAAAAGGTGTAATGATGATTTGGAAAGAGAGAGGGGACAAAATGATGAGAATAAGCATGCTTGGAAAGAGAGAGAGTGTGAGAATAATTGAGAGAGAGATGTTAGTTGTATATATGCCCTAGAGGCCATTGTTGTACATATGATGTATATTATAGTGGATGCTTGGATATATATATTGAGGACTTTCTTGCTCGACATATTAGTATGCTTTTTGGTTTCACTTTATCTTAATATGTTGACTTGTATTGGTTTACTGTCTTGCTCTCACATGTTGATAAAGCCCTTGGGATATGTACTCGACTACTAGGACTATGATATAGATCATACTAGTGGGGCCAGGGTAGTCAAAGAGTACATCCTATAACTGTTCCTAGTCGAGGGAGTATCGAGACAGGGTATCGATACTCCAGAGTAGACTAACGTATACGCATCTTGACCTATATGATGGGCGATGGATGATCCCATATACATTGGTGTTTGACATCAAAGATAGTGTATGGGTGCTCAGTGGAGACTGGGTACACTGAACGGACTCGCCGATAACTCCTAGATGGTATTATACCCATCGTCAGATAGCAGTTCTCCAGTGACACTAGTACAGATTAGTCTGTAGAGCCGAGATCGTCATAGAGTCTTGTATGATTCCCACTGTGCTTTGATTTCCACCTTACCACGTACAAGAGGGCGTGCAAAACGGTGGCTTTTGGGTACAGTCCTGAATCACATGGAGGCAATGAGCGATAGAAGGGGTTTCGGCTCTCCCTGTATAAGGAGTTGATGTTGTGCTGTGTTCGATTGGTTATAACTGGAAGTCCCTAGCCAGGCTGATATGGAGTGCTACTGGTAAGAGTTATCAGTAGTTTATCGACCTGTTATGAGCTTCATATCGACACGACTTGTCGGTTACTGGGGTCTGACGTTTACCACCCCTAGACTGGATATGCGACATATCAGACAAAGAGACCGGACTGTATGGTAGTGTTACTAATTGGATTCATAGGAGAATGTACAGGCTTGCTTGTTGATCTTCTGATCGCTCAATACATGGGTGGCTGTTACGTTTAGCTGACCGCTTGCAGCTTGTAGGTGTTTGATATGATTATCACCTACTGCCGGCGTATTGACGATGCTTTAGAGTCCTACACAGAGGTTTCCTGGCTCAGGCAAAACGGAGTAAGGGAACATATGTGATATGTGCGGGACCGAGACTAATACGATATGAGATACCGTATTCTATTCTCGCGATATGTGATATCGGCCGGGTATATGTGATATAGCCGGGTCATCGGATCACTTGTTGATTCGATGAAATGGTACTTGTTATATTAGTCGGTTATATGTAATATACCAGGATTGTCGAATTAAGTGTTGATTCGATGATTTAATGTATAATTATATATGTGATATATTACGTTACATTAACTAATATAAGCTCGCTTAATTGATTCTTTTTCTCACTGGATAATACATTGATGTATATGCGATATATGTTAATTGTATTATTTTCTTTTGTTATATAATATATTATATATGTGATATATAATATCGTAATATGTTAGGGTTACAAATGCAACATGTATTTTGGGTTTAAACCAAGTAAGGGTTTGGATTAGGGTTAACTATTTGGATGAGGTTTGTGGAAGCTTCATGAAGCTTTGACTTTGTCATTTTTCTTTGATATTTTGTGAAGATATTTGTTAACCCAATCCAAACCCTCAACCCATGGTTTATTCTTTGCAAAGGTTAAGGATCTCATTCTTAACCCATGGTTGCAATTGTAACCACAACAATAATTCATTATTCATCACAAAAGGATTTCTTCTTCTTTTTCCTTGTGAAAAAGCTTCACTAGCTTTTTAGTTTGTGGTGATTAATAGTGAGAAATTGAAAACAAAAGAGTGTAAAATTCCTACTTCATAATCCTCATCTATTCTAGCCACTTAGATTAGGGTGTTCACTTCACAAATACTTCATTAGAGAAGTGAGAGCTTGGGTTGGAGATTCTTCAAGGTAAATCATCTTAGATCAAGAAGACTTCAAGCAAGATGCATCATTCACCTTATGGAGCCTCTCGAGAGTCGGAGTTCTTGATGATCGCAGCGAAGGGACATCAAAACGGAGCTTATGAAGCGAAGGAATGGACTACAAAGGTTGTAATCCTAAACTCTATGTGATAGATAGTTCTTTGTATGTGATACAAACTTTGTTACCTTAGAAATTCTGGTGAAGATTCATGGTTTGTTTGTTTTGCACCTCTCTAATTTTTAATGTGGCATGAGTGATGCTACCTAACCCTAGACTAGGTGTAAGGGAAACCCAACAGTGGTATCAAAGCCAAGCTAGAATTTTAGACACAGTGTTAAAACAATTACGAAAACGAAATCGACTCCGAAATTCGGTATTATGAAACCCTTATTCTGCTCTCTGTAAATTTTGTAGAAAGTCCTTTAAAAAATTTTCAAACAGGTGCAGAAAGATATATGGGAGATCCTAAGAACTTGGGTGAAATACGGAGAGAGGGGCTCGGATTTTGGCCGAGCCCCAGGCTAGGGATTCCAGCCTGGCCGGCCCCCTGCCTCCTCTGCTCCCCGTATTCCTCCTGTGCTCTGGTGTCTTCATTTTGTGGTTTCTAGTATTGTTTGCTTAGCCCAATTTTCATGTGATGATTATTTTGACTCGGGGCTAATTCGTAGTGTTTCGTAGTCGTATTATTTAACACTGTAATGGTAACCTTGACAATGTTTAGCAGTTCGAACGAACTTCAAACACCACATTTTGTACCCTGCTGAAATTTCCAAGTGTTGTAATTTTCCGAAGTTGATTATATTCATAAAATCGTGCAAGTACCCCTATGGACCCCATAGAAGACTATACTAACTTTAACTCGATTCTATTCCCACGAAACCGCGATCGAACACTAGGATTTACCGTAGTTCCGTGGTGTCATAGGAGAGGCATTGGTTAACTCCTTCTATGGCTGGTCCATAGACACTGTGGCACGGTTTTTGAGTGTTTTAACTTTGCTCAAGTGTTGAGCTCACGGGGGTAATTCGTGAGTATATGTTGATTCGATCGAAACGTTAAATATCGTCTTGATATTCTGTGAATATGATACAATATGTGGAATTCATATAGTTAGGCATGAAATCCGTAATATGTGATATTTCGGGTTTACGATGTCTAAGGTGTTTATGGATTCCAAATATTGTAGTTTTCCACTTTTCTTTTCTGCGACCGTAAGTGTAGTATGTGGTGTATCGCCAGCTTCGTTGCTATACATCAACGACAATCGGGATACGCATACTTGCTTACGTTGATGATATGAGATATTATGTATTGTTGTGATATGTTATATTGGATCGTCATGCTCTGAATAGCTGGAGGTTTTATGTGAGATGAGGGTTATTTTCATTCATGTAAAATTCAATGTATGTAATATTCTTTTATTGGGGCACTTCCGGGTTGAGGATGATGTCACCATTGTATATTATTTACTTTTCCGCATTAGGATAGACCCAAGGAGGGGATCATAAGTAACCGGGTTCTAGGGTCCAGTGGGAGGCTATTTCGAGGAGTCGAGACCGGGTCTCCTAACCCTAGAATTGGCAGTGTTACTTGCCGCTCTCGTAGGGGTCTAGGGATGTGGGTTTGGCTATTCATCACGACCGTGGAATCTGTGTTTTATACAGGCTAGAAATAAAACACGGACCTCCTAGTATATCCAATATTTTATATGTTTCTTCTGCTGTTGATATACTGTGATGTAATCATATTATATGCGTGAGACGAATACTTTATTATTGTATATATGATATATAATAAACGTTGCTTATGTTTTACACCCGTGCTAGTCCCGTCTCGGTATGCTGTTAGTTAAGTAACCTAACGGTGCATAACGGAAGATTGTGGCGAATGCGGATGGCATAAGCGTACGTTGTATTTTCGTTTCTTCTGTGATGCTTAGGAAGCATAAATGATGGGATTTATTAATGAGATTAATAAAAGAAAAGAAACCTAAAAGATGTTGTAGAATCAAATTTTCAAAAAGGGTAGCTATAGTTTTTTGCTTTGCATAGTGGTATATGTGATATACCCTGCACCTTATTCGATGAGAAAAGAGCCGAGATCCCAGCACCGGGAGTGACCTCTTTAGCAAAACTGGCAGATGCTACAAACTCACGGTTTAGTTTTTGATTGCTTCTATAGTTCTTGCTTTGCACCGCGGTATTTGTGAAATATCCTGCACCTTATTCGATAAGGGAAGAGCCGAGATCCCTTCACCGGGAGTGACCTCATTAGCGAAACTAGAAAAGTCTCAAAAATACTCCTTTTCAAAATCACTTGTTTTTACAACGATATCAAGTTCATTACGCAAAAGATTTTCTGAAAACCTATCATAACCCTCCGTCATTTTAGGAAATAGAGTACTTAGTATTCGTGCTGCGTTTGTTGACCATAGTTAACGCGCAGTGTATGGTACCTGAGTGATATTTTCTTATATAACATATGATGTGATTAATTAGGACAGTCATATGACTTTGTTGACCATAATTAAGGGTCATGTGGGTGGGTCTAATTAATCAAGAAATGACGGGTAGAACTTGACTAGTGCTTATGATTTGTTGACCATACTTAAGGTCATAAGTCACTAGGGGTAAAAGCATTATCGGGAATTTCAAGTGTTGAAATTTGCAATGAGATTGCATACCTTCTATGAGATAGTTGGATCCTGATACCCACTGCAAGTAAAAGTTACTCCTGAGAGAATTTTACACATGACAATTAGCCGATCAAGTTGGTGACTAGAAAGGTGTTAACGGGGTTATGCCTCTGGGAAAACGAGGTTTATTTTAATTAGGTCCGTGTGAAAGCACAGGGAACCTCCCTCAAAGTACCAACACCGGCCTGGCTGAATGATTGACGAACTTGTAAAGTATAATTAATCCCGGCTAGTCTTACCTTTTAGGATTTTAAGGAAGATTTGATAAAAAGCAGTGGGAGCCATCCTGATTAGATAAGATAATAACCAATCTAATCTTGCAAGTTACGCTAAAGTGTTTTCTTCTCTCTCTCTCCAGGTAGCGACCTTATCAGGCCTTAATCAAGATAATAATATGGATGTATTGACTGAACCCGCTTATTATACCGAGCAGGGGAACGTTGGTCCCGCTCCCACTTATAATTGTTATAAGTCCGAGCAGGGTATAGGAGAATATCTGGATTCTCACTCCATCCAAACAAAGAATAAGCATAATGATGCATCTTCTTCAGGTGTGTTAGTTATCGATAACTGTTTCTCAGTTCACTCTATGTCCTGGGTATTAGATACCGGATCAGGATCCCACATATGTAATATGTTACATGGGCTACGAAAAGATAGGGAACTGGGAGAGGGTGATCATTCCATAAGAGTAGGGAATGGTCCAAATGTTGCAGCCAAAGCAGTTGGCGAATATCACCTTGTATTACCAAATGGTAATACATTGATTCTGAACGAATGCTATTACATTCTGACCCTGATATGCAATCTTATATCAGTTTCTTTATTGAGTAAAGAAGGATATAATTTTGTAATACAAGATAATGTTATGAATATCTTCCCGAATCAATAGTTGATTGGATCAGGTTCGTTATTTAATGGCATATACATTCTCAATCAAACTACATTACTTAATGTACAAAATATACATAAGAGGAAGAGTTCAGAAATGAACGAATCCTTCTTATGGCATTGTAGACTTGGTCATATCAATGCAACATGACTAGCTAAGTTGCATAAGGATGGATATTTGAATCCGTTCGAATTTTCATCTTATGATACTTTCCAGTCATGTCTCAAAGGCAAAATGACCAAAACTCCGTTTAGTGGACACGGAGAAAGAGTTACTGAAGTCTTAAGGCTCATACATAGTGATGTATGTGGTCCCATGTCTACACATGCCAGGAACGGTTCCTCGTACTTCATTACATTCAATGACGATCTCTCAAGATACGGACATGTGTTTCTGTTGAAACACAAGTCTGAAACTTTTGAGAAATTCAGAGAATATAAGAACGAAGTGGAGAACCAAATGGGCAAAAGTATTAAGATCCTTCGATCAGATCGAGGAGGAGAATACTTGAGCAATGAGTTCCTTGACTATCTAAAAGAGAATGGGATTCTCTCTCAGCTTACTCCTACTTATACACCACAGCACAACGGTGTATCGGAGCGGAGGAATCGCACCCTATTAGATATGGTGTGCTCTATGATGAGCAACGCTGAGTTACCTATTTCCTTTTGGGGTTATGCGCTGGAGACGGCCGCATACCTATTGAATAGAGTTCAAACTAAATCAGTGCCTACCACTCCATATGAGATATGGAATGAAGAGACCATCTCTTAAACGGGTTAAGATATGGGGTTGTCCGGCCTATGTTAAAAAGCAAAATCCAGACAAGCTTGAGGCAAGATCAGGTCTATGTAAGTTTGTGGGATATCCAAAAGATTCCTATGGATATATTTTCTACCACGCAGAGGAACAAAAAGTGTTTGTTGTTAGGTTTACCTAGCACCCTATGTAGAGTTTGGAAGCATCACATGTCACAAAGATCAAATTTTTATGGTGCTAAGTAAGCATACAAAAGATCTATCCTAGAAAATTAGGGTTTCTAAACATTAAAGGCAACAAAGACTAGGGTTTCGAGAGTACAACCTTTGTAGCTCCCTTCGCTAGACACTTTGGCCTCTTGAGTGTTGGAGGAAGGTTCTCTTGAAGTCTTCTAGTGTCCACGACGATCCACCCGAAGCTCCTAGTCCAAGCTTGCAACTTCACTTTTCAAGAGAAGAAATGAAGATAACACTCTAAACAAGTGGGCTAAACTTGTGTAGAATGATGTTGTGGTGGCTTTTCTCACTTCAAAAACCTAACTTGATAAGTATATTTCTCACTACAAAAGTCTAGAGAGCAAATGGTGAAGGAGGAAGAAGATGATGGCTTTCTTTTAACAAGAGTAAAAAGATAACTCATGTGAAGAAAAAGAAAATATATGTATATATATTTTCTTATCCTCATTTCAAACCATGGTTAGATGATAAAGATATTATTTAATTTGAGTTTAAAACACAAAGAGAAGGTCAACCCATGGTTAGAAGTAGGTGAGCATGGTTAGGTTTAAGGAAGAGTGTAGAAACTAGCCATGAATTATCATTTTCTTCTTTTCTTTTGTTTTAACAAAAATTAAATAATAATCCATATATTTAAACCATGGTGTGAGTCTTATATTTCCACCATTTTCAATGTGTAATCAACCATGAAGGATGATGTATGTATGTATGTATGTATGTATGTATGCACATCCATATGTGCATGAAACTAAAAGAAAGAAAGCATACATGCATGCATACATCCATCATGTACAAGAAAAGATTTCAAGTGAGAAAACTAATGGTTAAATGATAAATCAACACTTGATTTATCAATCCGGCCATATCATATATGACCCCACCAAAAGCAAGCCACCCGATCAATATACGGTATCCTATACGCGCATTTTAATCGGGTCCATGCCCATATCGCATACGCGCACCACAACGTTTCGCCTGGACTAGGTAACTCCTTTGTGGGACTCTAAGACTCGTCAATACACAGGCAGTGGGTGATGATCATATCAAGCACCCCCAAGCCGCAAGCGGTCAGCTAAACGTAACGGCCACCCGGGTATTGAGCGATCAGAAGAAAACAAGCGAACCTGCTACAACTCCAGTCGAGCCAACCAGCAACACTACCGTACAGTCCGGTCTGTTCGTCAGATATGCTGCATATCGAGCCTAGGGATGGTCACGTCGACCCTAATAACTCAATAAGTCGTGCCGGTGAATGGTCTATAACAGATTGAGAAACTACTGATAACACTTATCAGCAAATCTCAGCAGTCCTGGCCAGGGACTTACTGATATAACCAGTCGGGCACAGCCCAGCATCAACTCCCAATACCGGGAGAAACGAAACCCCTCCTATCGCTCATCTCCTTCATGTGCCTCGGGGCTGTACCCAACGGCCACCTGTTTGCATGACTCAGTAGAGCCGTGGTAGGGTGGCAATCAAAGTATAGTGGGAGAACACACAAGGCTCTATGACGATCTCGGGTCTACAGACTAACTTGTACCAGTGTCACCTGAGAACTGCTATCCGACGATAGATATAATTCCATATAGGAGTTCTCGGTGAGTCCGTCCAGTGTACCCAGTCACCACTGAGCACCCGTATATGATCTTGATGTCAAACATCGATAAATGTGGGAACATTCATCACCCATCGTATGGGTCTAGTATCATATACGCTAGTCTACTCTGGTATATCAATGCCCCGTCTCGATATACCTACGACTAGGGACTTTCCAGGATATGCTTATAGACTACAGATGTCCCAATAGTATGATCTCCATCATAATCACAGTAGTCAAGCCGATATCCTCAGGGCTTTATCAGCATGTATGAATGAATAAAAGCATGATCAAATCAACATGTCAGATAAAGAAGAACCAGATAGCATACTATCATGCCTAGTAAGAATGTATACTGAATATATATACATGTACAAATACATACACTATCATATAATGGCCTCTAGGGCATACATATATCCAACAGTCTCCCACTTGCACTAAGGCCAGTTATTGGCGTATCTCATACCCAACATCTCAAAAAGTCGCTCATGCTGCGGCTGAGGGAGGGCCTTGGTGAATGGATCCGCGGCGTTATTCTTTGTGTCTACTTTCCTAATCTCGATCTCACGGTGATCTACAATCTCCTGGATCAAATGAAAATACCTCAGGATGTGTCTGGACCGCTGATGGGATCTGGGCTCCTTGGCTAACGCCATAGCCCCATTATTATCACAATACAAAGGTATTGGATCAATAATGGTTGGAACTACTCCTAGCTCCGAGGCGAACTTCTTCATCCAGACGGCTTCCATGGCGGCATCATTCGCAGCAATGTACTCAACTTCCATCGTAGAGTCTGCAACGGTATCCTGTTTGGAACTCTTCCAACTTACCGCCCCTCCATTGAGGGTAAATACAAACCCAGAGATAGATTTGTTGTCATCCTTATCGCTCTGGAAGCTCGAATCGGTAAAGGCCTCCATTTGGAGATCTCCATTACCATACACCAAGAACAATTCTTTAGTCCTGCGTAAGTACTTAAGAATGTTCTTTACAGCTGTTCAGTGATTCTCTCCTGGGTTGGATTGATACCTGCTTACAACACTAAGTGCATAAGCTACATCTGGGCGTGTACATAACATCGCATACATTATAGATCCTACTGCCGAAGCATAGGGTATAACACTCATGCGAGCTCTCTCTTCATCGGTCTTCGGACAAGAATCCTTGGAGAGAGTGACCCCATGGCAAGCGGGTAAGGCATCCCGCTTGGAGTCTTCCATACTAAACCTTTTTAGGATGGTGTTGATGTACCTGGTTTGGGACAATCCCAATAACTTTTTGGATCTATCCCTATAGATCCTTATGCCCAGGATGTATGTGGCATCACCCAGGTCCTTCATGGAGAACCTTAGTGATAAGAAAGATTTGACTGACTGTAGCATAGGAATATCATTTCCTATCAGAAGAATGTCGTCCACGTACAATACGAGAAATGTGATAGCTCTCCCTACAGCCTTCTTATAAACACAAGGTTCATCTGGATTCTTGATGAAATCAAATTCTTTGATGACATCATCGAAACAGATGTTCCAACTCTGTGATGCCTGCTTTAACCCATATATGGATTTAAGCAATTTACATGCTTTCCCGCTGCTCCCACTATCAATGAAGCCCTCTGGCTGATCCATATAAACGCATTCTTCTAAATTTCCATTTAGAAATACGGTTTTAACGTCCATCTGCCAGATTTCATAGTCGTAGTGAGCAGCAATAGCAAGTAGGATCCGAATGGATTTAAGCATGGCTACGGGAGAAAAAGTCTCGTCATAGTCCAAACCTGGTTTTTGACGAAAACCCTTTGCCACAAGTCTTGCCTTATAGGTCTCTACCTGCCCATCTACACCAATCTTTCTTTTAAAGATCCATTTGCACCCCACAGATTTTACCCCAGGGGGTACAACGTCCAAAGTGTAAGTGCACGGCGGCGCCCCGGCCGTCAATCCAACGGCCAAAAGCGGAAGCGGTGATAAACTTAAATTTTCTTGAACTGGCAAACCGCCGCGCACTAATACCCGGATCGAACCACTAACTAGTCCTAGCTATCAACAAGAAAGGGAAAGAGATATACCGACGATCCAAGTCCTCCGGTCTTCTCGTCATCGTCCCGATCTCCTGCAGAATGTCCCGTCTCCTCCTCGTCGCCGGAAGTGCACCACATCGCCTACTTCTTTTACGGGCTCCCACCTCAATGCCGAGGCAACTCGGGCACGAAGCCGGCTACTCGACGTGCCCAAGATTTGCTGTAGAATGTGTAGTAGAAGAAGTCTCATTTGGGGTTCATGGAGATGCCTTTGTGGTGGAAGAAAAAGAACTTGGAGAGAGGTGAAGAAAAATGTGATAACCAAAGAATGAGAGTGTCATTTTTCTCCCCACTACTAAAAAGAAGCATTTCCCTCATCCTCCTAAAATGGCCGGCCCACCCCTTTCCATGTGTGATTGGAGAGAGAAAGAACAAAGACAAGGGGGTGGGTGGAAAACAAGTGATGATGAAATAATCAAATGATCACAACAATTCCAACACTCCAAGGCAACCATCATCTCATGCATGATGGCTTCAAAAAGTCAAGCCATCATGAGAAGAAGAAGTCAAGTGATGGTGCTCATCATGAAAACCATCATGATACTACAAGATGCAAAGAACCCCCTCCACAATTGCCTATCTGCAACAATGCAAATAAACCCTCCTCCACCAATCTTCGGCCAAAGAACGGAACAATGGAAATTGGCCGAAACGGAAAGCAAACTGGCAACTCCAGAAAACTGGTCCCGTAATAAATTACAGGAAAACCCCGATACTGTGCATACACACCCGCATCTGTATTTCGACCGAAATACAAATGCAATGAGACAAAATCTCCACTGTACTATACTAGAATCCGGCTTATACCAAAACCGGCTAGTAATATCTGTTCGATCCTGATCCGTGCAATACCGCACGTATCTGATCGAACCCTGCCATATAAACATACGGCCTATAGTACAAACTGTCCGATCCTGATCCGTGCAATACCGCACGTATCTGATCGGACCTTGCCATATCTCCATACGGCCTCTACAACCTTTCGCCCAAAAGCTGAGTAACAGAATGTGGGGGACTCTAAAGACTCGTCAACACCTCGGTTGTGGATTTAACCACTAGCACGTCAGAGGTATAAGCCAATACGTAACGGGCTACCAAGTATTGACTAAAAGGGACGTCTGTGAGTGAACTCAGCCTGACAACCCTACTGAGCCTGTCAGTGACAATATCCGTACAGTCCGGTCCGTTCATCTATGAGTATCGCATGGCGGGCCTAGGGGGTTGGTAAAAGTCAGACCCCCAAAAGCGGTACAAGTCGTGTCGGAGTGTAGCCCAGAACACCCTGAGATACTACTGGAATACCTACCAGTAAATCTCCTTGCCTTGGCCAAGGACTTTGTGTAATGGCTCTCCTAGACACAGCACGACCTCACCCCCAATACCGGGAGAGACGAACCCCTGAAGATACGCTCACTGCCTCCATGTGGCTCGGGACTGTACCCAACTAAAACCTGTTTGCACGACTCCTTTGAGCCGTGGTAGGGTAGTAATCAAAGTACAGTGGGAACTCACACGAGACAAATGACGATACCCAGGTCGATGAACTAACCTGCACACATGTCACCAGGGAACTGCCATCTGACGTCTGGTATATGACCAACTAGCATGTTCCCGGCGAGTCCTGTCCGGTGTACTCATAACCCAATGAGCACCTGTATACATCTTAGGTGATCCAACTGACACCAGTGGCTTGTGAGACCGGCCACCGCCCCTCGTCGGGGTCTCGACTGTATACACTAGTCTACTATGGAGTATCGATGCCCTGTCTCGAAACTCTCACGACTAGGGACCATTTAAGGATATGCTTGTAGACCCCCAGCTCCCACTTATATGATCGCCCTCATACTGCTGGTGGTCAAGCAAGAATCCTAGGGGCTCTATCAACGTGTAATAGCGACGTGTCAGGTCACCTAAAGCAGTACACGATGATAAAGGTAAACCAGATAGCATACTATCATCTCGAGTAAGACTGTCCTACCGGGATAGGTCCTCCCTCAATCATTACAATCACGTACCTGTGACCTAATAATTGACTCTGAGGGCACTATCTCCAACACAAAGTCCATACTTTGTTGGTGTACATAGACTCCATTTCGGATCTCATGGCATCCAGCCACTTCACAGAGTCTCCACTCGTGATAGCTTGCTGAAAACTGGTAGGATCATCATCATCCATGATGCAGTCTTCTCCGTTACCATCAATGAGGAAACCGTAGTACCTCTCCGGTGGGCGAGAAGTCCTACCAGACCTACGGAGTGGCCGAGGTTCCTCAGTTTCTATTGCAACAGCCGGTTCAACCAAATCGTCATTTGTAGTTTGTGTTTCTAGAACCTCTTCTAGATCCACCACCTTGCCATCATCTTTATCTGTGAAAAACTCTTTTTCTAAGAATGTGGCATACTGAGAAACAAACACTTTTTGTTCCTCTTTGTGGTAGAATAGATATCTATAAGAATTCTTTGGATATCCCACAAAGTTACACATAACTGACCGTGTCTCGAGTTTGTCCGGATTCTGCTTTTTAACATAGGCCGGGCAACCCCAAATCTTAATTCTCTTAAGAGATGGTCTCTTCCCATGCCATATCTCATATGGCGTGGTAGACACGGTTTTGGTTGGAACCCTGTTTAGTAGAAACGCTGCAGTCTCCAATGCATGCCCCCAAAACGAGACTGGTAACTCAGCGTCACTCACCATGGACCGGACCATATCTAATAGGGTCCTATTCCGTTGTTCTGACACACCGTTGTGCTATGGTGTGTAAGGAGGAGCGAGCTGAGAGAGAATCCCATTCTCTTTTAGGAAGTTTGCAAATTCTGTACTGAGATACTCACCACCTCGATCTAATCGAAGCATCTTGATACTCAAGCCGGTTTGTTTTTCTACTTCTTGTTTATATTCAATGAATTTCTCGAAAGCTTCGGACTTGTGCTTTAATAAAAATACATGACCGAATCATGAGAAATCGTCAGTGAAAGTAATGAAGTAAGAAAAACCGCCTCTAGCCTGTGTAGACATTGGACCACATACATCACTATGTATGAGTCCTAGGAGCTCGGTAGCTCTTTCTCCGTATCCGGTAAACGGAGTTTTGGTCATTTTACCCTTGATACAAGACTGGCAAGTCGCATAAGATTTATATTCAAAAGAGTTTAAATATCCATCTTTGTGTAACTTATTTAGTCTTGTTTCGTTAATATGACCAAGTCTACAGTGCCAACGAAAAGCTTCATTTAATTCTGAAAGTTTTCTTTTCTTAGTGTGTTGTATACTGAAAACTGTGTGTTGATTTAGGACGTATATCCCGTTATTAAGTGTACCATACCCAACCAACATTTGATTCAGGTGAATGTTCATAACATTGTTCTGCAATATAAAGTTATATCCTTCATTGTCTAACAAAGAAACTGATATTATATTACATAGCATACTTGGTACAAAATAACATGGGTTCAAAACCAATATACATCCAGATGGCAACCCCAAGTGATACTCTCCCACTGCGACTGTATGTACATTGGAACCATTTCCAACGCGGAGAGTATGGTCACCTGTCTTCAAAACTTTGCTATTTCTCAGTCCCTGCATAGAATTGCAAATGTGAGAACCTGAACCGGATCTAATACCCAGGAAGCAGAGTTTATTGAAAAACAGTTTTCTGTCACAAACACACCTGAAGCGGAAGCATCCCCATGCTTCTTCTTGAGGTTCAAGTACTCCGTACAGTTGCGCTTCCAATGTCCTGTCTTATGGCAATGAAAACATTCACCTTTCCCCGAGTCTCCAGCTTTGGAATTTTCCTTTCCCTTCACCTTTTTAACTCCACCTTTAGGATTGGTGGGCTTCTTCTTTTTCTTTCCCTTGGCCTTAGCTTTCGGGCGAGAAGAGGAAGACTGTCCAACAGTCATAACGGGAGTTTTTACTGACTTCATAGTGCTCTCTGCACTCCTTAACATATTAAGGAGTTCAGGTAGCTCCTTCTCCATGCCATGCATGTTGAAGTTAACTATGAATTGAGCAAAGGTGGAGGGGAGGGACTGCAGAATAATATCTATATATTGTTCATTGTCCATAGTCCACCCAAGGTCCTCAAGCTCTTCTATAAGAGCTATCATCTTCAGTACATGGTCTCCTACTGGTGTGCCGGGGGCCATTCACATCTGAAACAATTTCTTTGATGCTTCGTATCGCAATACGCGGGATTGCTCTCCATACAACTCCTTTGTATGGAGAAATATGGTTTGAATGTCCATATTCTCTTGCTGCTTTTGATGTGTATTGTCCATCGATGCAAACGCGAGGCATTTGGTCGTGGCACAATCAGCGTCCCATGTCTTGCGGACTTCTTTGTCCGCAACTGAGGATTTTGGACCTGGGACGGGCGGGGCTGAAGCCGTGAGGACATATGATACTTTATCATAAGTCAAGGCTATTTTCAGATTCCTCAGCCATTTTTTATAATTGGTCCCATTCAGTTTGTTTTTATCTAGTAGAAGCTTGAGTCCAGTCATTGGTATCTGCCATTAAGAGAGAGAAAAGAATACACTCAGCGAAAGCTCTTGCATAGATCAGATTGGTTATTATCTTGTCTAATCGATGTCTCCCACTGCTTTAATCATGTTTTTCTTTCAAACCTTAAAAAGAAAACTAGCCAAGATTAATTACAGTCTACAACTTCGCTAACCGTTCAGCCAGGCCAGTGTCGGTACTTGAGGGAGGTTCCCCGTGCTTTCGCACGGACCTAATTAAAGTAAACCTCGTTTTCCCAGAGGCGTAGCCCCGTTAACACCTTTCTAGACACCTAATGAGTTAGCTAATTGTAAACTGCAAAACTCTCCTAGGAGCAACTATTGCCCACAGTGGGATCGGGATCCAACCATCATATGGAAGGTATGCAATCTCATTGCAAATCTCAACACTTGAAATTCCCGATGTGATTTTTACCCCTAGTACTTATGACCTTAACTATGGTCAACAAATCATAAGTACCAGTCAAGTTCTACCCGTCATTTCTTGATTAATTAGACCCACTCATATGACCCTTAACTATGATCAACGAAGTCATAAGAATGTCCTAATTAATCTGCATCATATGCAATGTAGGAAGACATCACTTAGCTACCGTACACTACGCCTTAACTATAGTCAACAAACGTAGCACGAATACTAAGTACTCTACTTCCTAAAATGACGGAGGGTTGCTGATGATTTTTAAGAAAATCTTTAACGCTTTGAACTTGATATCGTTGTAGAATCAAATGGTTTTCAAAAGGAGTGGCTTAAGCTCCGTAGTTTTGAAATATAGCTTTTTCATAAATAGCCGAGTGGTTTTCAAATCCGATTCTACAACATCTTTTTAGGTTTATTTTCTTTACATTAATCACATTAATGTGATCCCATCATTTAAGTCCTTAAGCCAATCACAGAAAAGAAACGAAAATAACACGTACGCTTATGCCATCCGCATTCGCCGCAATGTTCCGTTATGCACCGTTAGGTTACTTAACTAACGGCATACCGGGATGGGACTAGCGCGGGTGTAAAACATAAGCAACGTCTACTATATATCATATATATAATATGTCATTCGTCTCAAATATCACAGAACACAGGCAGCAGAAACATAGATATAATGTGGGATATACTAGGACGTCCGTATTTAGTATTTAGCCAGAATAGAAAATACGGATTCCACAGTCACGATGAATAGCCAAGCCCACACCATGGACCCCTACGAGAGCGGCAAGCGACCCTACCAATTCTGGAGTTTAGGAGACCCGGTCTCGACTTCTCGAGATGGCCTCCCACTGAACCCCAGAACCCGGTCACCTATGCTCCCCTCCTTGGGTCCATCCTAATGAGGAAAAGTAAATAATATACAACACTGGTGGCATCAACCTCAACCCGGAAGTGCCCCAAATAAAAGAATATTACATTACATTTGAATTTACATGAATGAAAATATAAAACTCTCATCTCACATAAAAAAAACCCCCGGCTATTCGATCGCGACAATCCAGCACATCATATCTCAGCAACACATAATATCATATATCATCAACGTAAGTAAGTATGCGTACCCTAATTGTCGTTGATGTATAGCAACGAAACCGGCGATATCAAACATACTACACTTACGGTCGCAGAAAAGAAAGTGTAAATCTACAATATTTGGAATCCACATTCTCTTTAGACATCATAAATGCGAAATATCACATACTTCGTATTTCATGCCTAAACTATATGAATTCCACATATTGTATCACATTCCAGATAATTAGACAGTATTAAAGTTTTCGAATGAATGATCAAATACCCAAAATTCCCTAAAGCTCAACATTTGAGCGGGGTTCAAAAACCCGGAGTGTGACACAGTAGTAGCGGTCCAGCCGTATAATGGTCAAGCCAACGCCTCACATGTGGCACGCCGTACTGCCCCAAATCCTAAGGTTCAAAGGGCAGTTCAAGACGGTCACATAATCGAGTTAAGGTTTGTTGTCTTCTAGAGGGTCCACCACAAAACTTGCACGTATCTCCAAAATATTTAAACCCCGTGAATAGTGAGCAAATGATACTCGTTCGAACACTTCAATACTTTCTAATTTACCCGGAAAAGCAACGAAATGAAAATTCCGATCGAATCGACGAGTCCAAAACCATCTCCAGAATATACAGTACTAGATTCAGATTAAACATACCTAAAACAATATACAAGCAGTTATAAGAATTACTGTGCAATAGGAATCAATGAAGCCTCTGTACGGCCGCGGAGCCGCGGCCTAAGCAAGGATTTGCCGCGGTTCCGCGGCGGTTTGTACGGATCATGGGTTCGTATTTCACAGTGTTTCTTAGTTTTTCCTGCTGTATTTTTTAAGTATTTTTAATTCTGAAAAATGACAGATTTTGAAAAATGTCCAGAGAGGGTCCCGAAATGTCGTATTTTGGTTCGATCGGAGTTTTTACTTCGTAAAAGTATCGCCTAATGTTCTAGGTCGGCTCTGATACCAATGTTAGGTTTACCTAGCACCCTATGTAGAGTTTGGAAGCATCACATGTCACAAAGATCAAATTTTTATGGTGCTAAGTAAGCATACAAAGGATCTATCCTAGAAAATTAGGGTTTCTAAACATTAAAGGCAACAAAGACTAGGGTTTCGAGAGTACAACCTTTGTAGCTCCCTTCGCTAGACTCATTGGCCTCTTGAGTGTTGGAGGAAGGTTCTCTTAAAGTCTTCTAGTGTCCACGACGATCCACCCGAAGCTCCTAGTCCAAGCTTGCAACTTCACTTTTCAAGAGAAGAAATGAAGATAACACTCTAAACAAGTGGGCTAAACTTGTGTAGAATGATGTTGTGGTGGCTTTTCTCACTTCAAAAGCCTAACTTGATAAGTATATTGCTCACTACAAAAGTCTAGAGAGCAAATGCTGAAGGAGGAAGAAGATGATGGCTTTCTTTTAACAAGAGTAAAAAGATAACTCATGTGAAGAAAAAGAAAATATATGTATATATATTTTCTTATCCTCATCTCAAACAATGGTTAGATGATAAAGATATTATTTAATTTGAGTTTAAAACACAAAGAGAAGGTCAACCCATGGTTAGAAGTAGGTGAGCACGGTTAGGTTTAAGGAAGAGTGTAGAAACTAGCCATGAATTATCATTTTCTTCTTTTCTTTTGTTTTAAGAAAAATTAAATAATAATCCATATATTTAAACCATGGTGTGAGTCTTATATTGCCACCATTTTCAATGTGTAATCAACCATGAAGGATGATGTATGTATGTATGTATGTATGTATGCACATCCATATGTGCATGAAACTAAAAGAAAGAAAGCATACATGCATGCATACATCCATCATGTACAAGAAAAGATTTCAAATGAGAAAACTAATGGTTAAATGATAAATCAACACTTGATTTATCAATCCGGCCATATCACATATGACCCCACCAAAAGCAAGCCGACCGATCAATATACGGTATCCTATACGCGCATTTTAATCGAGTCCATGCGCATATCGCATACGCGCACCACAACGTTTCGCCTGGACTAGGTAACTCCTTTGTGGGACTCTAAGACTCGTCAATACACCGGCTGTGGGTGATGATCATATCAAGCACCCCCAAACCGCAAGCGGTCAGCTAAACGTAACGGCCACCCGGGTATTGAGCGATCAGAAGAAAACAAGCGAACCTGCTACAACTCCCGTCGAGCCAACCGGCAACACTACTGTACAGTCCGGTCTCTTCATCAGATATGCTGCATATCGAGCCTAGGGATGGTCACGTCGACCCCAATAACTCAATAAGTCGTGCCGGTGAATGGTCTATAACAGATCGAGAAACTACTGATAACACTTATCAGCAAATCTCAGCAGCCCTGGCCAGGGACTTACTGATATAACCAGTCGGGCACAGCACAGCATCAACTCCCAATACCGGGAGAGACGAAACCCCTCCTATCGCTTATCGCCTTCATGTGCCTCGGGACTGTACCCAACGGCCACCTGTTTGCACGACTCAGTAGAGCCGTGGTAGGGTGGCAATCAAAGTACAGTGGGAGAACGCACAAGGTTCTATGACGATCTCGGGTCTACAGACTAACCTGTACCAGTGTCACCTGAGAACTGCTATCCGACGATCGATATAATTCCATATAGGAGTTCTCGGTGAGTCCGTCCAGTGTACCCAGTCACCACTGAGCACCCGTATATGATCTTGATGTCAAACATCGATGAATGTGGGAACATTCATCGCCCATCGTATGGGTCTAGTATCATGTACACTAGTCTACTCTGGTATATCAATGGCCCGTCTCGATATACCTACGACTAGGGACTTTCCAGGATATGCTTATAGACTACAGATGTCCCAATAGTATGATCTAAATCATAATCACAGTAGTCAAGCCGATATCCTCAGGGCTTTATCAGCATGTATGAATGAATAAAAGCATGATCAAATCAACATGTCAGATAAAGAAGAACCAGATAGCATACTATCATGTCGAGCAAGAATGTATACTGAATATATATACATGTACAAATACATCCACTATCATATAATCGCCTCTAGGGCATACATATATCCAACATTTGTTTCTCAATACACCGCCTTTTTAGAAAAGGAATTTCTTGTAAAAGAAATTAGTGGAGAAGAGGTAGAGCTGGAAGAAGTTCCAGTAGCACAAACTACGACTGATGATTTATTGGAACCAGAGGATTCAGTAGTTCCCGACGAACCTCAGCCGCTCCGCCGATCTAGTAGGGTTCCTCATCCATCTAAGAGATACTGCGGTTTTCTCATCGACGGTGGGAGTGAGGATTGCATCATGGAAGATGATGACCCAACTAGCTTCAAGCAGGCCATCATGAGTGGGGACTCTGCGAAGTGGCTGGATGCAATGCGATCTGAGATCGAATCCATGTACACCAACAAAGTATGGACATGGGAAGTTGCTCCTGAAGGGATAAAACCTATTGGGAGCAAGTGGATCTTTAAGAAGAAACTTGGTGTAGATGGAAAAGTTGAGACTTACAAAGCTAGACTTGTTGCAAAGGGTTTTCGTCAACGACCAGGTGTGGACTATGACGAAACCTTTTCTCCAGTGGCTATGCTTAAGTCCATCAAGATCCTGCTTGCCATTGCTACATACCATGACTATGAAATATGGCAAATGGATGTTAAGACCGCCTTTCTAAATGGTGATTTAGAGGAGTGTGTGTACATGACTCAGCCAGGGGGCTTCGTAGATAGTGGGAGCAATGGAAAGGTGTGCAAGCTGTTTAAATCCATCTACGGGTTAAAGTAGGCATCGCGGAGCTGGAACATCTGTTTTGATGTTGTAGTCAAAGAGTTTGACTTCATCAAGAACGTAGATGAACCTTGTATATACAAGAAGGTTGAAGAGAGTAAGGTCGTCTTCCTCGTATTGTACATGGATGACATACTCTTGATAGGAAATGATGTTCCTATAATGCGCTCGGTCAAGCTCTTCTTATCACATCAATTCTCAATGAAAGATCTAGGTTATGCCTCCTGCATTTTGGGAATCAAGATCTATAGAGATAGATCTAAACGGATACTGGGATTGTCCCAATCCAGGTACATTGACACCATACTAAAAAGGTTTAGTATGGAAGAACCGAAGCGTGGGAACCAACCCACAATCTCTGGACTCACTTTCTCTAAAGAGATGTCTCCCAAGACTGATTTGGAGAGAGCTCGCATGCAAGGGATACCCTATGCTTCGGTTGTAGGCTCTATCATGTACGCGATTCTATGTACCAGACCCGATGTAGCATACTCACTAAGTGTGGTGAGTAAGTATCAAGCTGATCCAAGAGAGAATCACTTGACAGCTGTGAAGAACATTCTCAAGTACTTAAGAAGGCCTAAGGAGATGTTCTTGGTGTATGGTAACGGAGAACTCCAAGTGGAGTCCTTTACCGATTCAAGCTTCCAAAGTGATAAGGAAGACTCTAAGTCGCACTCAGGATTTGTCTTTACCCTAAATGGAAGGGCGGTTTGTTGGAAGAGTTCCAAGCAAGAAACTGTGGCAGACTCGATGATGGAGGCTGAATACATCGCTGCCAATGATGCTGCCAAAGAGGCTGTCTGGATGAAGAAGTTCATCACTGAACTTGGTGTGGTTCCATCCATTGAACATCCAATACCTTTGTATTGTGATAACAATGGAGCTGTGGATTTGGCCAAGGAACCCAGGTCCCATTAGAAGCCAGACATATTCTGAGGCGGTATCACCTGATCCAGGAGATAGTTGATCGCCGAGAGATTGAGGTCAGGAGAGTTGACACGAAGGACAACACTGCGGATCCACTCACGAAGGCCATACCCCGGATAAAATTTGAGAGACTCTTCTGAATGTTGGGTATGAGATACTACAACAACTGGCCTTAGTGCAAGTGGGAGATTGTTAGTTGTATATATGCTCTAGAGGCCAATGGTGTACATATGATGTATATTATAGTGGATGCTTGGATATATATAGAGAGGACTTTCTTGCTCGACATGATAGTATGCTATTTGGTTTCACTTTATCTTAACATGTTGACTTGTATTAGTTTACTGTCTTGCTCTCACATGTTGATAAAGCCCTTAGGATATGTACTCGACTACTAGGACTATGATGCAAATCATACTAGTGGGGCCAGGGTAGTCAAAGAGTACATCATATAACTGTTCATAGTCGAGGGAGTATCGAGACAGGGCATCGATACTCCAGAGTAGACTAGCGTATACGCATCTTGACCTATATGATGGGCGATGGATGATCCCATATTCATTGGTGTTTAACATCAAAGATGGTGTACGAGTGCTCAGTGGAGACTGGGTACACTGAACGGACTCGCCGAGAACTCCTAGATGGTATTATACCTATCGTCAGATAGCATTTCTCTGGCGACACTAGTACAGGTTAGTCTGTAGACCCGAGATTGTCATAGAGTCTTGTGTGATTCCTACTGTACTTTGATTTCCACCTTACCACGTCCAAGAGGGCGTGCAAAACGGTGGCTTTTGGATACAGTCCCGAATCACATGGAGGCAATGAGCGATAGGAGGGGTTTCGTCTCTCCCGGTATAAGGAGTTGATGTTGTGTTGTGTTCGATTGGCTATAACTGGAAGTCCCTGGCCAGGGCTGATATGGAGTGCTACTGGTAAGAGTTATCAATAGTTTATCGACCTGTTATGAGCCTCACATCGATACGACTTATCGGTTACTGGGTCTGACGTTTACCACCCCTAAACTGGATATGCGACATATCAGACGAAGAGACCGGACTGTACGGTAGTGTTACTGATTGGATTCACAGGAGAATCTACATGCTTGCTTGTTGATCTTCTGATCGCTCAATACACGGGTGGCTGTTACGTTTAGCTGATCGCTTGCAGCTTGTAGGTGTTTGATATGATCATCACCTACTGCTGGCGTATTGACGATTCTTTAGAGTCCTACACAGAGGTTTCCTGGCTCAGGCAAAACGGTGTAGGGGCATATATGTGATATGTGCGGGACCGAGACTAATACGATATGAGATACCGTATTCTATTCTCACTATATGTGATATCGGCCGAGTATATGTGATATAGCCGGGTCATCGGATCATGTGTTGATTCGATGAAATGGTACTCGTTATATTAGTCGGTTATATGTAATATAGCCGGATTGTCGAATCAAGTGTTGATTCGATGATTTAATGTATAATTATATATGTGATATTTTATGTTACATTAACTAATATAAGCTCACTTTATTGATTCTTTTTCTCACTGGATAATATATTGATGTATATGCTATATATGTTAATTGTATTATTTTCTTTTGTTGCATAATATATTATATATGTGATATATAATATTGTAACATGTTAGGGTTACAAATGCAACATGTATTTTGGGTTTAAACCAAGTTAGGGTTTGGATTAGGGTTAACTATTTGGATGAGGTTTGTGGAAGCTTCATGAAGCTTTGACTTTGTCATTTTTCTTTGATATTTTGTGAAGATATTTGTTAACCCAACCTAAACCCTCAACCCATGGTTTATTCTCTACAAGGGTTAAGGATCTCATTCTTAACCCACGGTTGCAATTGTAACCACAACAATAATTCATTATTCATCACAAAAGCATTTCTTCTTCTTCCTTCTCTTGAAAAAGCTTCACTAGCTTTTTAGTTTGTGGTGATTAATAGTGAGAAATTGAAAACAAAAGAGTGTAAAATTCCTACTTCATCATCCTCATCTATTATAGCCACTTAGATTAGGATGTTCACTTCACTAATACTTCATTAGAGAAGTGAGAGCTTGGGTTGGAGATTCTTCAAGGTAGATCATCTTAGATCAAGAAGACTTCAAGCAAGATGCATCATTCACTTCATGGAGCCTCTCGAAAGTCAGAGTTCTTGATGATCGCAGCAAAGGGATCTCAACACGGAGCTTATGAAGCGAAGGAACGGACTACAAAGGTTGTAATCCTAAACTCTATGTGATAGATAGTTCTTTGTATGTGATACAAATTTTGTCACCCTAGAAATTCTGGTAAAGATTCATGGTTTGTTTGGTTTGCACCTCTCTAATTTTTAAAGTGGCATGAGTGATGCTACCTAATCCTATACTTGCTGCAAGGGAAACTCAACAAGAGAGAGAGGGGGGCTGCCTCATTATCCTTTCCCCTACCATTTTCATCTCCTTCTTCATCCTCCTCAAGCTCTCTTCCCTCCACCTACAACCCCAAAAATCACCTCCAAAACCTTGTCAAAACCCTATACCCCTTTCACAAAAAATGATCACCTCCTCACCCTCATCGCAATGGACCAAGCAAAGTGGGATTTTGACAACATTGGAACTTCTAGGGTTTGCTTAAGTGACATCCATGAGGTATAATCATTTCCATTTAGTTATTTTTAGTTTTCTTATATTTTAGATAGTTTAGAAGTTGAATTGGGTTGATGGTTGTGAAGATAGAAATCTTTAGAGAAGGGTTTAGGTGATTGTGGGAAATTAGTAAACTCTAGTGGCTGTTGAAAGACCTGGAATTTAGTATAGAAACCAAAATATGGTTTTAGGATTTTGTTCATGTCGATTTTGTGATTAAATAGGGTGTGCAGGGAAATCTGGAGCAACCCGGGGAATTTTTGAGGAAAGCAAACAACTCCAGGGACCAAATTAGAGTACTAGGAGACCACCTTGACGAGATGAAACCCAGAAGAGCCTAGGGGGCCGAGGAGACCAGATTTTGTGTGTAGGTGGCCGGCCACTTGGCGGCATGTGGTGTCGGGGGTTAGTCCAGTAGCTCATATACACCATGTACAACACCCTAGACTTGTTTGTGCAACTCCTTTTCGCCTGAGTCAAAATCTGGGAATACATTAGTGTGATTTTTGGATATGTTTTCCGTATTTTGAATGATGAGTTTCGATATTTGGGTTTGTATTTGGTTGTTGAATGTTTGTACATCAACGACTAGGGGTAATTTATTGGTTTTGCATATGTGGGCTATAGGTTTTAACCTATGATCGTGTCGTGTGCCGTATCGTTTTTCTGGATTCGATTTTAATAGCGATTGCGATTGTTTATTATTGTAGGTACCCTCGCATGGATTTCGAGGCAACGGAACATGGCGTCATCGACTTCGACAAGCAAGGATCAAGATGAGTAGATCTATATCTACGGGGAAAGTCAGGTAGATGGCGTATAGCACCCTCGCACACTTTAATGGAAACCGATTTATATATAGATTATGGTTAATGAAACCTTTAATAGAAAACTATAGATAGAGTAAAAAGGTAGTTAGAGAACCATATTAGAAACTAAGGATAGTTAGAAGTGATATGATACGACTAGTATGTGATGACGGGATTTGAGGATGATATCTGATGATATTTCCGTTTAGGGTACTATAGGACTAGATAGTCGACGTAGATATGTCATCCAAACCATACATATTTCCAAACTGAAGAATCATATGCATCTTTAAACAGATACCTTGAGGGACATTACGGAGTTTCAAATGATATATTTTCCTTAAAACACTGTAGCCCCTACTTTCAAAACTACGATTCGCATCTTTCAAAAACTGTTTGGGTGTGTATGTTAGATTAGATACCTATGCTTATAGTAAGATAGAATGTTTATGTAGAATTGATTCGATGTGAGAGATAAATGTGATGAAAAGAATGTATGATGCGATATGTTGACTTGGTGATATATTGGTATACGGATGCGAGTCGATTGAGGTGATTGAAACCTTGCCGGTCCCCTGATACGAGATTGTTATGGATGGGACCTGGGACATAGCTATATAGATATATATAGAATGTCGTGAATCATGTGTGATAGTCATACGAGACATTAGGTCCTTACCCTCCTCGTCTTATATGTTGATAGGATCCCAGATAGCTTAATGCCGCCGTATGACGATTTTCCGTACGTGATGAGTTTGACTTGAGGTTTGATCTATACCCTTGACTAGAGGATGCCGTACGATGGATTATACCGTACGTAATGTTGTGTGGCTAGAGGCCAATTGATAGATTCACTGACTCGGTCATGTTAGATACATATACCCGTCAGCATTTGCATATGATTTACCTTATGCTGCATTCATGTTATCCTCATTGCATTACATATACTTGTGCTAGAACACCTACACCATTATCGATGATGCGTATGTTACACTTACACAGATTGGCCGGCTCACACACTTCATCATCGATAATTGCTATGTCCCTACACAGTAGAACTGCTGCATCAGGATATGACTCCTTGCATGATATACTTGCTATAGCTACATATTGTACACTCATATATGCGTATATACCACTTGTACATCCATACTTGCGCACATACATATTGTACACTCATTCTTGCGCATATACCCACTTGTACATCCATATTGGCGCACAAACATATTGTACACTCATACTTGCGTATATACCCACTTGTACATCCATATTAGCACACATACATATTGTACACTCATACTTGCGTATATACCCACTTGTACATCCATATTGGTGCACATATATATCTTGTGCATTCATGCCTATGTACATACACATTTGTACAGACATAGATGATGCTAGCTTTGATTTTGGAGATTTGGGGACCGCATGTTATATTTTGAAAACTGGATCCATTTAAAAGAGCGGTTTTTCTTTAATATGTCATATCACTGTTCCATGTTGCATGATATTCGGATATGCTTACATTTCTGTTATATATCGCATACATCAGCTTTATGATTACACGCATTAAGATATGTTGTTTTCATGAGATTTCTGGATTTGAGAACCATGGCTATTTCAAAAGAAAGCATGTACTTTTTTAAAAACCCGGTTTCTTTTGATATGATATTTCAGTGCGTCCACCATGCGTTTTCTCGGTTCTAAGACGTATGATATGCGAAACCCGATTCGTGGAGCGGTAGGCACCGTCTGCGGGTACATGGTGTACCCGGTGAGGTACCCCGTGGTAAGAAGATTCGTATTGTTAGACGGTGAGCCTGGCAGGGGAGCACTAGATAGTATTTGGACCCGTCGGTTATCCGGAGGATACCGACCGGAGTCATGAGATGGATATGAGGGCCGACCAGGGTAGGCGGCGCCTGAGACGAGATATTGAGGGCCGATCTGAGGATGCGGCGCCTGAGATATGAGGATTTATGTGTCGATGCTGGACACGGGTTTTCATGATGTTTCGAGTGTCGATGCTGGACACTCAGTTTCCATGATTTTGATGTGTCGCGAGGGACACACGTTTATTTATATCCTCATACCTTCATGCATATGCTTTTATGATATTTACATGCATGATGCTGTGTCATTAATTGACACGTGGACGAGATCCGCATGCATACATATATTGATTATATGGTGGACGAGATCCATATGCATACATACATTGATCATATTGTTGGATGATATCCACATGCTGATTGACATTGATAGTAGTGTTGGCACATATACAGATACGGTCACCCTAGATATCATAGTATTACCTTTATGATATAGTTGACCTAGGAGTCGTTGTTTATTCGATTTCTACCTGTTGATGTTTTTCTATTCACTAGTTGGCAACTCACCCCCGTTGTGCCATAGTTCTTGCAAATTGACCGCTTGGATCAGTAGCGGCTTTGCTGGCACATAGCTTCATTTGGGTGTTTTGCAGTGGTAGGTCGGACATTTGTATCGTACCCACTCTTGTATTTATTATTCATATTGTATCTAGTCAACTCCATCAAATCAAACTAGTATTTGTATAAGTAACGAGACTTAGCAAGACTTGTAGTTCCGAGACTTGAGCGATGGGTTTTATGTTCGCTTTTGGGGATTTATGTCGTGCTTTTCTTTTATCTTTTGTGGTGATCTTCGCCATTGGGCGTCGTATACTTATATATACTGTCTTGCATGGTTGTGATCTGCCGTTTGGCGAAGAGCTAGCTCCCGCTTGGGGATGCCTTTATTATCATTATGTATTTGTGGTTTTGGATCAAAATATACAAAGGTGGTGCTGCCCAAATTTTTTTAAAAGACGAAACACGTTTTCAAACTAGTAAATTTCACTTGCATTTTCATGTTCCTTTTCTATGCATTAAGAAAACTTGATTTCATTATATTTTTATTTCAAAACTTCACCTCCTTTATTTTCTTAAAAAGGTTTAGATTTCTGGGTTTCAGCTTACTTGAATTACGTACGCCTTTAGACGTTGCGTGATTTAAGTGCTGGTCACAAGCTAATATTTCGAGTCGTGACAGGGATTCTTGGCTTTCATTCGTGATACCGGAGCCACAGTTGATTCGTTGGACTGGGTTCCTATCGTGCGAGAGTTTCCCAACGTATTTCCCGATGAGTTACCTGAATTGCCGCCAGAGCATGAGATTGAGTTTCGCATTGATCTGATCCCCGGCACGGGGCCTATTTCTATACCGCCTTACCGGATGGCCTCGGCGGAGCTTAAAGAGCTTAAGGATCAGCTGTAAGAGTTTCTTGATAGGGGACTTGTACGTCCGAGTGTTTCTCCTTAAGGAGCTCCTGTCCTGTTCGTCAAGAAGGACGACAGTTTGAGGTTGTGCATTGATTATCGTCAATTGAACCGGATTACGGTGCGGAATAGGTATCCTTTACCTCGCATTGACGAATTGTTTGATCAGCTCCAGGGTGCAGGACATTTTTCTAAGATTGATTTGAGATCAGGTTATCATCAGTTGCGGGTTTGGAATGATGACGTTCCGAAGACTGCTTTTCATACGCACTACGGGCATTATGAGTTTTTGGTAATGTCGTTCGGACTCACCAATGCCCCAGCGGCGTTCATGGATTTGATAAACCGGATTTTCAGGCCGTTCCTCGACCAGTTTATTATTGTGTTTATTGATGACATTCTATTTTATTCCAAGAGTCGAAGGTAGCATGAGCAGCACTTGAGGATTGCTTTGCAGACATTAAGAGAGCAACGGCTGTTTGCTAAATTCTCGAAGTGTGCCTTCTGGCTTGATAGTGTAGACTTCCTAGGTCATGTGGTTATGGGAGACGGTATTCGTATGGACCCGAGGAAGATCGAGGCTATACAGTTTTGGCCCAGACCTGTATTAGTGACAGAGGTCCGCAGCTTTTTGGGCTTAGCCGGTTATTACCGTCGTTTCATGCAGGACTTCTCGAGTATCGCTGCACCGCTGACCGGACTGACCAGGAACGGAGATTCTTTTCTTTGGACTGAGGCATGCGAGCAGAGTTTTCAGCAGTTGAAGACTCGATTGACGACTGCACCAGTTTTATCTTTGCCTTCTGGATCGGGCGGCTTTGTCATTTACTGTGATGCTTCTCGAGTGGGGCTCGGTTGTGTATTGATGCAGCATGATAGAGTTATCGCTTATGCTTCCCGGCAGTTGAAGAAGCACGAGCAGAATTATCTCACTCATGATCTTGAGATGGCCGCGGTACTCTTTGCGCTTAAGATTTGGAGACACTACTTGTACGGGGAGTCGTGTCATATTTTCATGGACCACCAGAGCTTAAAGTACATCTTCTAGCAGTGGGATCTGAATTTGAGGCAGCGCCGTTGGATAGAGCTTGTGAAGGATTATGATTGTGAGATCCTTTATCATCCGGGCAAGGTGAATGTAGTAGCCGATGCTTCGAGTCGTAGGCCCGGGGGTAGCTTGTCCCAGTTGAGCGCAGTTCAGAGATGGTCTTCTGCAGATTGGCAGATCTTGTGCGCCAGCAGAGTACAGTTTGAGTTCACTTCCACTGGGGGACAGCTTGCTCATGTCTGTGCCCGTCCACTTCTACTTGATCGTATTCGTGAGGCACAGCCCGCCGATGCCCATTTGTCTAAGATTCGTGAGCATGTTCGGCAGGGTAGAGATTCGGAGTTCTTGATTGATGACCAGGGTGTGCTGCATTTTGGGACTCGTTTGTGTGTACCTGATACCGATGGGTTGAGACGCGAGATCCTAGAGCAGACACATCAGTCAGCTTTTAGTGTTCACCCAGCTTCCACCAAGATGTACCGTGACTTGAGAGATATCTACTAGTGGCAGGGATGAAGAGTGACGTTTCGGATTTCGTTTCGAGGTGCTTGACTTGTCAGCAAGTCAAGGCTGAGCATCATAGACTGGCAGGAGAGTTGCAGCCTTTACCCATTCCGGAGTGGAAATAGGAGCAGATTTCCATGGACTTCGTTGTGGGTCTACCCAGGTCTAGTCGAGGGTATGACTCCATTTGGGTGATTGTTGACCAGTTGACGAAAATGGCTCACTTCCTTCCAGTGAAGACCACTTTCGATTATGCTCGGTATGCTCAGTTATACATTGATGAGATATGCATTTGCACGGCGTTCCCACATGCATCGTATCCGACAGGGGCACCCAGTTCACTAGCCGTCTTTGGAAGAAGCTTCAGGAAGCCTTGGGTACCCGTTTGAGCTTTAGCACTGCTTTCCATCCGCAGACCGATGGTCCGTCAGAGCGGACTATACAGACTCTGGAGGATATGCTTCGTGCGTGCGTGCTTGATTTTGGTGGCAGTTGGGATCGTCACTTGCCATTGATAGAGTTCTCCTACAATAACAGTTATCAGGAGAAGATTTAGATGGCACCTTTTGAGGCTTTGTATGGTAGGAAGTGTCGATCGCCAGTCTGTTGGACCGAACTCATCGAGAGTAGGATTTTGGGACACCAGCTAGTCCAAGAGACTACGGAGAAAATTCAGTTGATTCAAGATAGGATGAGAGCAGCCCAGTGCCGAAAGAAGTCTTTTGCTGACCGTCGTCGTTGCAGGCTCGAGTTCGCAATGGGGGATCATGTATTCCTACGGATTTCTCCGATGAAGGGCGTGATGAGATTTGGTAAGAGAGGAAAGCTTAGTCCCAGATTTGTAGGTCCTTTTGAGATCCTTGAGCGAGTTAGTACCGTTGCCAATCGTTTGGCACTTCCACCCAATTTTCCGGATGTTCACCCCGTATTTTATATATCGATGCTTCGCAAATACCTTCATGACCCTTCTCACATGATTCAGCACCAGACCGTTCAGCTAGAGCGCGATCTTTCGTTCACCGAGCAGCCGGTAGTTATATTGGTGTTCATATCAGATTTTTGCATTTTTATACCGCACAATTTTTATCACATTGCATATCGGTAGGTACTCTTGAGCCGTGTTTGCTAGTCAATTGCAGGATACAGGTTCTCGGCTCTAAACGGTGAAATCCATGGAAAAACACGACAAAATCCGGGTTCCTGCCAACCACAGATAAAACACGGGTCTCCGCTCTTTATCCGTCTGTTGCCACACACCAGTTAGGAGACAAAATGGCAAATCGATTGTACCTTCATGCACAAGGCTCAATGGCAACACCAAAACCAAGAAATCTACGCGGTGCTCAAGAAAATCATGACAAAAGATCCACCTTTTGATCAAAAGAAATTCTGGAAAAATCGTGAAGACAATTTGAGAAAAAACATATACCAGAATGAAGTACACAGCAAACCAGGGAAGTACCAAAAAGCCCATGCCCCAACTCCACAATAGTGCGGCGGATCCGCGGCATAAGGAGGCTTAGGCCGCGGATCCGCGGCCGTACTGGCGGCTCATCTGATGGGATTTCAGGGGTATTTTGGTCTTTTGATGGGGAGGCAGATGGTTGCCCTAGATTTCCAGTTTCCTGCCTATAAATAGTCCAGATCTTGCCAATGCAAAGGGTCCATAATCTTGTATTTTCTTTTCTAGGTTTAGTTGTGTTTCTTCTTCCTCTTCTCATCTCTTCTCCATTAAAACTTGTAGTGAGCTTTGTGAGTGAAGAATGATGAATAAAGAAGACTCTTTTGCTATTATATCTTGTCTTGTTCTTTTATAATTGCTTGTAATTTTAATTTGTTAACTAGTTGTTGTTATTTCTTGTTGTTTCTTTCTTTTCTCTTTTCCTTTATCATTAAAACAACCATGATGCTTACGCTTGATCCTTGCTAAGGTGAGGTCGCAAATAGCTAGTTGTTCTCTTTTAATCTCTTCTTTCTATCTTCCTCTTTTGTTTTGTTTTCTTTCATTATGATGTGTGAGTAGTTTCATACTTGTTAGGGTAGGATAAGGGAAGTTTGAGAGAAGGAAATCTCTCTCACTCTTTCCTTGCCCAACAACTTAATTCGACTCCCGTTAATTGAACCACAATCCGCTCCTTACGGCACCCTATCCTACATGATAGCGGTGATTCCGTAGTGAGACCGGTTGTGGTTGAATTAACCGGAGGTTATGGCTAAGAGCCAAGAACGGACGGACAAGCACCAAAAGGAAGAATTTATGCGTTGGAAAGCCTAGCTTATACTCGCAAGTTCCTTCCTAGTCGTGCTAATCCCCGTTGTTGCCGATTACCGTAACACCGATATTAAGAGGGGCAACGAAAGATATGGGAGACTCCTAACTCAAACTAACCTAAACCTAACCCTAACAAGCTCTCTTTACATATCATTTTACCACTTAATTAATCACAACAAAATCTGGAAAACTGGACTTAACTCGTTAAAGCACATAGAAAAAGATTCCCATCTCCCTGCGGACGACCCGTACTCAACCGGCTAGCTACAAGCGAAACCATCTTGATTGCGGTATTTAACTAAAACTTGAACACGCAGAATCGCTAACAATCAAATGGCGCCGTTGCCGGGGAGACGGTAGTTTATTTCCTTGTGTAATTCCGGGTTAATTTGTAATAATAAATATAACCAAAAAACGAAAAAAATATATATACAATTGGATCAGCAGGTGAAGAAACTTCGGTCAAAGGTCTTGCCATCTGTGAATCTTTGGCGTAGCCCGAATAGTGAAGAGGTCGCTTGGGAGGCCGAGAGCGAGATGCGGAAGAAATTCCCTCATTTCTTTGAAAGTATGCATAATAAGATTTTTAAATTCGGGGACGAATTTCTTTAAGGGGGAAGATTGTAACACCTTAGAATGCGATTAGTGTTAATTAAGCGATAATACGGGTTTTTAATAAAAAAAAGTTTACCAAAATAGTTTTCAAATATTTTATAAAAATTAATTAGTATTTTATTAATATTTATTTTGGGCTTGCACACACATGTGCATGTTGATCTAGGGTTAATTAGGGTTAGCCATGCTTAAGTAGCCATGGCACCCTAACCCAATGTCATGCCAATTGTTTTATATAATTATCTAGATTAATTAGTTTTCAAATTATAAATAAAAAGGTTTGATTATTTGGTTGACTTGAGAGAGAGAGAGAGGGTAGTATGCATCATGAGGCATGGGGCAAGCATGCTATGCATTAAATGAAGAGAGAGAAGGGCATGGCTCTCTCTAAACTCACCCCTCATTCCCTCATCCTTCACCCTCACTCATACACCCTCACACTCACCTCATTCTCTCATTCTCATTTTTTCTGCATCTCATTTTAATCCTCACCTCCTTTAAACTAAAACCCTAGCCCAACCCTCACAAACCAAAGCGTAAATCCTCACTACTCTTCACAAAACTCACTAAACCCTTCATTAAACTTGATCTAAAGCCTATGGAGATCACTTGGAGCATGGAAAGATAGGGTTTTGAGCAAGTGTGGATAGGTAATGACTCTAAACTATTAATTAGGAGTTTATAACGTTGTGTGGCTTAGTAGTTGTTAATTAGAACCCTAAAGATAAGGTTTTGGTGTAATATCGTATTTTTAGTGTCATATTTGGTTCTCTGTGATCTGCTTTGACCACGAGTTTTTACTGGAGAAACTAGCAGTGTAGTATTGTTTTACTCGAGACCCTGGGTGTTCACCTGAAACACGAACCCCACCTGACACTGTTCGACCGGCGACATGGGGGCTTTTTTCGGCAAGCTCGGCCGAGGAAGGGACCGGGGTGCTGTGTTTTTGTGGGTAGCTGTCTGCAGATGTTTTATGGTGTTTGGTACTACTGAATTTTTAAGTATTGACAGTATGTAAAATCTGGGATCGATTAGCTAGTTTTTAATGTTTCGACGACGCGCGTTACGATCGATCCGACGTAGTTTTAGTGTTTCAGGTAGCTTGCTGTCGTGGGTCTGTTTTGGTGATGTCGACACACATGTTAGCCGCTAAGCGACCCCTTTTGTAGCTTAAGGGAACCGATTCATTAAATTGGCGTTATGTTCGTTATTATTGCGTAGTTTGCTAAATCTACGCGTTATTGTGTTTTGTGTTAATAGGATCGCAGGAAGGAACTTCGGACGCTGCGAAGAAAGGGAAGCAGGTGGTCAGATTTACTTAGCTCGAGATCACCGGTGAGTAGATTTAACATCTACAGGGAAATCGCCCATATGGCGTTATGCGTCAGGGCTTGATAAGATATTATAGCCGCATGTTCATATTCATATATGTTGATTGTGCATGAGCATCATTACATACCCTTTACTTATTGTGCCTTGACTTAGTATCTAATGGATACTGCACCATTACTGATGGTTCATGTTGCACGAACACTAAATTGTATGCTACACCCACATCGTCGCTAATTGCCATGACACGCACAACCTATACATATATGCGGTATTGTATTGTTATTGATATTGATACATTGATTCTTGTTCTATTGCGCTTATGAAATGCATCGTGCATACATAGTTACATGTACACCCTTATATGATGTTGCATTTGATTTTGGAGAAAATGGGAACCGCATGATATATTTAAAAACGGGATTCATTTAAAAGAGCGGTTTTCCCTTGATATGCTTATATTACGGTTTTATGTTGCATATATCATATTTCATGGATTTACGCATTGAGATACAGATTTCATGTGATTTATAGATTTTAGAACCGTGGTATTATTTCAAGAAAGTATGCATTGTTTTGAAAACCCGGTTTCTCTTGATATGATATTTCAGTGCGTCCACCATGCGTTTTCTCGGTTTTGGGACGTGTGATAGAAACCCGATTCGAGGAGCTGGATGATCCGTTTGCGGGTTCATGGTGGACCCGATATGGTACCTCGGGGCGAGAATGGAAGGTTGTGTAGTAGACGATGAGCCTGGCAGAGGGACTACTACCTACCGGTGATTGGTTGGACCTAGCGGTTATCCGGAGGATACCGACCGGAGTCGAGAGATGGATATAGGCCGATCCGGACTGACGGAGCCTGATATATGTGGATTTGCGTGTCGATGCTGGACACGAGTATTTCATGATATTTTCGAGTGCCGATGTTGGGCACTCAGGTTCCATGAGATTTCTAGATATGAGGGCCGATCAGAGTGACGGCGCCTGAGGTATTAGGGTTTGGGGTGTCGTTGATGGACACCGGTTTTTCCACAATAATGATTCATTAATGATGACATGTTTTATCTCATACTCAGCATTCATTGATATGCATTGCTTCATGTATTTGCAGTACCTGATAGAGTACCTTTCATGATTGTTGCATATCCATATTAGTCTATTGATACTATCAGATTTCATGTGATAGAGTATCGTAGTACGTGCATACCTGCGATTACCTGTATGCTTACTATTCACGAGTTGGCAACTCACCCCCGTTGTGCCACAGTGTTTTACAGGTTGACCCTCAGAGTAGTCGCGACAGCGCTCCTTCTTATTGTATCTTTTCGCAGCGGATACCGCTATGGTTGGTTGTGAGCCACTTTACTATAGGTAGGTTTTGTGGTTATCTGTTTATGTTCATTGTATATCTCATTATATCTAGTACTCTCCATTTACCATTTCATGTATTGACTTAGAGACGTGTTGTGAGGACGATATTATATATTTTGTGATTTTGGGTGTCGAGCTCGTGTGAGCCGAATTTTATTATGCAGTTTTATCTTTTTATGTTGTTTTTCACTTATACTGTCTATTGCTTCGCTACGGCGTCGTATATATGCTTGTGGTGGTTGTTTCCGCCTTTGGGTGTGATTTGCTCCCGTTTGGGGATGCTTTATTTATATCATATGTTGCTTTACTTATATCTTATGTCTGTACCTGTTTCGGGGCTAGTTTTTACAAAGGAGGTGCTGCCGAAATTTTTAAGAAAATAAATTTAAGTTTAAAAGATTTTTACTTGAGATTTCCAGATGTTTTTATCACTTACTACTTTTGACGGTTTAGATTTCTGGGTTTTCGGCTTACTTAAATTGCGTTACGCCTTTGGACGTCACGTGGTTTAAGTGCCGGTCACGTACCTAAATTTTGGGTCTTGACATGTATATATATATAATATATCATCAGAATGGTTTATGCAAGTATTCTTTTTCTTTACTTGATATCTTTGGATATGATGAGTTGATGTCCACCATGAGTTGTTTTTATGTTTTGATTTACTCCGAACCAAGTGGGGGGCTATACGGTTACGGATTTCTATGATATCCAGACTGGGTGGGGAGGATATACAGTCGGATACATGGTGGACCCGGTCGAGACCGAGGGGCAGGAAAGCCGCATTAGAGGCGAGGAGCCTAGCGAGGACACTCGATACTGGAGTTGGATATGAGCACGGCAGATATCCAGGGGATACTGGCCGGAGCTAGAGATGAGCACGGCGGATATCCAGGGGATACTGACCGAGGCCTGGGATATCGAGGGGCAATCATCTGTTAAGATGGTATCGACGATATCTGCATTTGTGTGTCGGTGATGGACACGAAAGATTTGAGGATTTGCTTGTCGGTGATGGACACGAGGGATTTCTTATTTCGGGTGTCGATGCTGGAATCCATATATTGATATGTTGCTATCATACGAGGTATACATTTATGTTGTGCGTTATTGTAGCCGATCAGGACCGATCCGGGGGACAGTACCTGAATACCTTTTTACCAGTTGGTGCATATAAAAAGGATTTCTAAAACGAGCTATAGTCTCATTATTTTGAAATGTCTAGTATGACACTGGGATCTTTTAAACCGTAAACCTCTTATCACTCTTTACTAAAACAACAAGACGTATATCTTAAATAAGATACCTATTATACTTCATACTATCATATCATATATTTATATATATATATATTAGTACAGGATATGATAGTACTATACTTATGACCTAGGTATCGTTGTGCATTTTGATTTCTACCTTGTGATGTACTTTTATTCACTGAGTTGGAAACTCACCCCCGTTGTGCCCCAGTTTCTTGCAGGTTAAACCGCTCGGATTATCGGCGGATTGCGGCACACACTTCTTCTCGGTGATTGCTTTGGTAGATGGGCTACTTTTGTTCATACCCACACTAGTATATTTATATAATCTTGTATCTAGTAAAACTCCATCGACTTAGAACTTGTATATAGTGGACTTAGAAGCGAGACTTAGAGTTTGTGAGTTGTTGGGCGTCGCACTCTTTGGAGTCGACCTTTTTATATATTTTTGATCTTGTTTCGCTTTTCTTTTCTTCGCTATGGTGCGTCGTATATTGTCTGCTTGGTTGCTCCGCCGTTTGGGTATGGAAGCTAGCTCCCGTTGCGATGCTCTTTTTATTATTATGTTGTTTTAGGTTTTATTCAAAAGTTATAAAGGAGGTGCTGTCGAATTTCAAAACATCATAGATACTTTTTCAAACATACTTAGTTAGACTTAAATGTTTATTTTAAACTGATTCCATATGATGACTATTTTAAACCCCACCTCCAATATTTTCAAAATGGGTTTAGATTCTGGATTTCGGCTTACTTGGACATGTTCCCGCCAAAAATTTCTGTGCAAAAGAGCCTAAGGTATCAAATGGCAGCGATACGCTTAAGAAAATACGAACTAGTATTTTTTGGGCTGCATTTTGACAAACTCCCGAATAAGAAACATCTAAATTCTGATTGTATCGAAAGTGTCTCGAAAAATCCTTCGATTTGATATATTATTATGGGCCTCATAATTCATCCGGGATCACACGTGACCGGGCATCACGTGCCCACACGTGACCAGGCATCATGTACAGACACGTGACCATTTACAGGCAAAGCCTGTAGGTACTGAATAAAATAAATAATTGGAAATGCCTAATCAGTGGGATCACGTGCCGACACGTGATCCCACTGATTAGGCATTTCCAATTATTTATTTTATTCAGTACCTACAGGCTTTGCCTGTTGCCGACACGTGATAGGCTCTTAAACCCACTGAAACAATAGAATTAAATTCTAATTAATAATTAATCAGTGGGGTCACATGCCAACACGTGATGGGTTCCTGAGCCCTCTAAACCAATAGAATTAAATTCTAATCAATAGAATTAAATTGCTTAATCAGTGAGGTCACGTGCTAACACATGATAGACTCTTAAACCATCTGAACTAATAGAATTAAATTTCAATTAAGGAAAATCAATAACCCTAGTTGGAAAAATATTTCCCTATATCTTTCTAAACAAAAAGATTGTGCTATGTAAAGCGGAGTACCGTTGGATTAAAAATCCAATGGTGATTAAAACTCACCAAATTATAGAAAGATTCTATACAAGGAAAGATTTCCCTGAAATTTTCCAGGAATAACAGACAAACTATCTATTGGATTAAAATTCCAATGATGAATAAAATTCACTGAGTGATCTAAAAGATCATGTTGGTTACAAAATCAATTAAAATCTTTCAATGAAAGATTGACTAAACAAACTGATTCTTTTCTTTCTCCTATAAATAGGAGCCAAGGAGAGAACAAAAAGAGAGGATACAACAACAGAGAGAGAGTACAAAAGAAAAGAGAATTTAATTCTCCAGAGAGAAAAGAAGATTTCCTCAGAAGAGAAAGAAACCCTACGTGAGAAAGTGAAAGAGATCATAAGCTCCACAAAACAAAAAGAGAATTTAATTCTCAAACTAAGAGTTTAACTCTTCTAAATAAGAACTTAGTTTTTCCTTTGTTGAAGATCTGCAGAAGAAGATCTCCACACAAGTTGAGAATTTAATTCTCATCGGGGAGATTCTGCCATGCAGATCCAAAACTTAGAGGGAGAATTGAGTTTAGGGAATTTGATTCCTCCAAATACTTAGGAATTTAATTCCTCCAACAGAAACAGGGTTTAACTCTTAAAACAAGAACTTAGTTCTTCGTCATGGTCGAAAATCTGCAGAAGCAGATTTCCCCATAAGTTGAGAATTTAATTCTCATCGGGGAGATTCTGCCATATAGATCCAAACTTAGAGAGAGAGTTGGGTTTAAAGAATTTAATTCTTCTATATACATAGGAATTTAATTCCTCCAAACAAATTAGGGTTTAACCATATCAAAGAATTTAATTCTTAAATAAGAGACTTAATACTCTCCATGCACGTAAAGAAGTCAGTAACCAACCTGATCACGTAGAAACACGTGACCTTCCCTTCAATGATCAGAAAAGAATGAATGAGATCGGGTCACGTGCTCCCACAAGACCCGTGAACAAACTTCTCAAAAATAAAGGCAGAATAGACTTTGGGCGCCCTCACGTGTCCCCACATGACCCCTGACAAACACCTCTTTAAAAAAGAGAAGATGGAAAGAACTGAAGGATTAAAATCCAATGTATGGGCGCCCTCATGTGTCCCCACATGACCCCTAGCAAATCCCTTTAATATCTAGAGCATGGATGCCCATCATGTGCCCACACATGATGGCCTGGAAGATTGAAAGTGTTTAACACTTATTTAAATATTCTGAGAATAAAATAAAGGAAGCTTAGCCCAATCCTAGGGCGCCTCACGTGTCCATACGTGAGCGCTTCATCTTTTTAGTGTTTAACACTATTTTAAGCACTGCATCCTTAGTGTTTAACACAATTTTATGTGCATCACGTGGGAACACGTGACGGCCAGATATGTGCTAGTGTTTAACCAGTCTTAGCCTAAATTGGGTAAATCTTCCAGAGGCAGTACCTATTTCTTTTGACTGAGCCTCAAACACACTTTTGTCTTCCTCATATGAGTGCTCAGTACTCAATAAAAAACAAAATATGGTCAGAACCCAGACCCATGCTTAGCATTGCTAAATAATGGGGGGCCTGAGCCAAGACAAATGTTCAACAGTCCAAACAAAGGTCCAACATTTCAAACCTAATTGGACTTAGCCCAAGTTGGCCATAAGTCCTCAATTCTGATTTAACTGAGCCCATTTGCTCATAATCCAATTAATTGATTTTAGTCCCAAATTGGACTACAGATTTCCCAATCAACATTGGTTCAAGGGTACATCTCTTCACTCCTTAGATATTTGTCGTTGTAATCCTTCAACGTCTTCAGAGAGGTGACGGGTCCCGACAACCAATCATTCCACGGACTATGGGGTCCTTAAGCCCATGGACTATGATGTCCTTAACCTCGGACTGTGGAGTCCTTAAGCCCATGGACTATGATGTCCTTAACCTCGGACTGTGGGGTCCTTAAGCCTATGGACTATGATGTCATTAACCTTTACAGACTATGATGACTTTAAACTGGACCACCATGTCCTTAAACTGGTAATCGACCGCAAGGTCCCTAAACTAAACAATTGAGTCCAAATGCTCTTTTGTTGGATCTAAATGATCCCGTTAAGTTGTTCTTAGTCTAAAATTAGACTAACGTATCCTTAACAAACGTTTAAGTTGATCTTAGTCTCAAATGAGACTAACGTATCCTTAAACCCAACCCCAAACCCAAATCTAAGAAAATATGGATTTGGACTAATCCACGCCCTATGGACGACAACATACATTAGTCTCCGTATACAATCCACGGGCAACCAAAAACAAAACAAACATCCACGACACGAAGTGACCACCTGGAGAAGGAGAAAGTGGTTACCGTGATGCGGTAGCGTAATTAACTGCAGGGGCTTGCGCCTGCAGGGAAGAGCGTCCCCACAATTAAAAACCCCTCAATGATGGGGAATCTGACGAAGTCTGCCACATCGGCCGCATCCGTTTAAACCTTCGATACATGGTGTCATAAATCAACTTGGTATCTTCGGAGAGGTAGACGGATAGCACCAATTAGCATCTGCCCCCAAATTTAGGAAAGACGAACCTACGTGGTTGCGTCTCTGTGTTTTGGAGGAAAACAGATTCTGGCACGCCCGGTAGGACCTTTTCCTCTTTCTACTCGACACTTCGTGTGTCGTGTTCGTGAACGAATCGCGGTTTGATATGGTTGCCCTTGGGTTCGAGGTACTAAGATTTGGTGTCTTGCTTCGTGCAGAAAACAGAAGATCAATGGCTTCAAACTGTACTAACTGCAACTCTCGCTTCGTCTCATCTGGAGGAGTAACCTACGGGCCCCAAGCGGCCTCCCTGTTCAAGATTCCAGTGGAGCAGGTAACTCAGGCCACCACTGGGTTATTCTTCATGACCATGCTCCCACCGATGAGCTTCAACGCCCCTGTACCATTGCAAGAAGCGCAGAAGAAGTCGGTCTTTGATCGG
Organism: Agapanthus africanus; assembly: GCA_030015575.1. Taxonomy (NCBI): domain Eukaryota; kingdom Viridiplantae; phylum Streptophyta; class Magnoliopsida; order Asparagales; family Amaryllidaceae; genus Agapanthus; species Agapanthus africanus. The sequence goes on from JASDDO010000018.1 coordinate 217,756,300, forward strand.
CTTACCACTACTGCGGCCCCTCTCAACGGGTCGCCCAAGTCCACTGTTTCAATTTTCAGCAGACTGGGCCAAAGCTCCAACGGGCCCATGAAGAAGCCCACAATTCCTGAAGGTGTTATCCCTAAGCGGTTAGCCATTCCTACTCCTGAAGTCCACAAGGCGGCTTTTCCTGCTAAGGGGTTGGTCTTCATAAGATTGGCCGTTTTAGCTCCCACTCCGGGTGAAGTAACCAAGGCCGTTTCCCCTGCACGAAAATCGGCCTTTTCAAGATTGGCCATTCCCTCTCAGCGAGCATCTGTCTTTAACAGGCTAGCTCCAACAGCAGACTCTCATCCAAACAGGGAGCATAGAAAAGATGATCCAACAGCGGAGGTGATCCCGGACGCATGACATGCTCGACGTCGCTACTGGCACCGAGTGAGGTAAGCCGGGGGCAATTCCCCTTCTGGACTGACTCCGCCAGCTCCAATGGTAGAAGTTGATGCTGTTGTTCCAATTGGAAACAGCTTTGAACCACTCAGGAGGGTCCGCAAGAACTCTCCGACTGCTGTGCTGAAAAGGTCTCCTCTACCTATGGAGAATGCCCCAAAGGCGAAGCTATAGCAACCCCCTCAGCGGCTGTCTTCTAAAATTTATAAAGTTTGGCGACAGTTCCAAGACTCCGTGGTAGATCAAGACTATCCCCGCCGACAGGAAAAGATGAAAGTTCGGCGAAAGGGGATCACCCTGTCAAGCCACAGAAGGTGTCATCTGTTTGGGTGCCCGCTGCAACGGCTCCCTCAACTTCGACCGCTCATAAGAGGAGAAAGCTGGAGAAAATTCCGGCATCTGCGATGGATCGCAAGAACGCTGAATCTAAACGCCCCAAGTCTGGGGGCATGGTGGTGCACACCATTTATATGGCATCCGGAAAAGAGGATAGCCGTATCTCTACAGGTCATCGACCGCTTACGCGATCAGTGACTAGGGCTCAGCAGCAACAACAACAAAAGCTCTAAGAAATGCTAACAGCTATAGCTGCACTTACGGGACTGAAAGCAAGCTCGGAGACATCGTCATAGCAGCGTCATGAACAAGAAACCGTCATGAACAAGAAACTGATGCAGCTCCTCCGCAGAATCCTCGAAAAGAAAGACAGAGAGGCCGCGGAACAAGCGGCTAACATAAAACGCATGGCACTTTTATTCCAGGATATGGTCGGCATGATGATCCAGCCGGACCCTCCAGCCGAAGACCCAACCGTAATAATTGAAGATGATAGAGGAAAGACAACAAACCCTCTACCGGCTCTATCATCAGCCAAGGAGGAGACCATCTCAAAAGCCGCCCTGGATGATTACATTGCTCAACAGATACGAGTTCATCAGGCGAATGAAGGGGCTGGGCAAATTGTTAAAACTAGACGACCCTATCCGGGTTGGTATGACCAAATAAAGTACCGCCGGGATACACGATCCCCAAATTCTACGTGTACAATGGGACATGCAATCCCCATCAACATGTCACTCAGTTCAGAGCTCTCTGCGGCAACACTAGAGGGGATGATAAGCTACTACTTCGCCAATTCGTTGGCAGCTTGGCGGAAACGGCGTTCAAATGGTATTCGGAGCTTCCCAACGACTCCGTCAAAAATTTTACGGAGATGGAATTGCTGTTCACCTAACGTTTCGCAAGCACTAGCGAGCGCACCCCGATCACCGCATTAATTAACGCCAGAGTGAAGCCAGGCGAAACTGTTGGAGATAGTGCCCTCAGAGTCAATTATTGGGTCACAGGCACGTGATTGCAATGATTGAGGGGAGGACCTATCCCGGTAGGACAGTCTTACTCGAGATGATAGTATGCTATCTGGTTTATCTTTATCATCGTGTACTGCTTTAGGTGACCTTACGAGTCGCTATTACACGTTGATAAAGCCCCTAGGATTCTTGCTTGACTTCCAGCAGTATGAGGGCGATCATATAAGTGGGAGCTGGGGTCTATAAGCACATCCTTAAAAGGTCCCTAGTCGTGGGAGATTCGAGACAGGGCATCGTTTCTCCAGAGTAGACTAGTGTATACAGTCGAGACCCCGACGAGGGGCGGTGGCCGGTCTCACAAGCCACTGGTGTCAGTTGATTCACCTAAGATGTATACAGGTGCTCATTGGGTTATGAGTACACCGGACAGGACTCGCCGGGAACCTGCTAGTTGGGATATACCAGACGTCAGATAGCAGTTCCCAGGTGACATGTGTACAGGTTAGTTCATTGACCTGGGATCGTCATTTGTCTCGTGTGAGTTCCCACTGTACTTTGATTACTACCCTACCACGGCTCAAAGGAGTCGTGCAAACAGGTTTTAGTTGGGTACAGTCCCGAGCCACATGGAGGCAGTGAGCGGATCTGCAGGGGTTCGTCTCTCCCGGTATTGGGGGTGAGGTCGTGCTGTGTCTAGGAGAGCCAGAACATGAAAAGTCCTTGGCCAAGGCAGGAGATTTGCTGGTAGGTATTCCAGTAGTATCTCAGGGTGTTCTGGGCTACACTCCGACACGACTTGTACCGCTTTTGGGGGTCTGACTTTTACCAACCCCCTAGGCCCGCCATGCGATACTCATAGACGAACGGACCGGACTGTACGGATATTGTCACTGACAGGCTCAGTTGGGTGTCGGGGTGAGCTTCCTCATCGACGTCCCATTTGGTCAATACCTGGTGGCCCGTCACGTATTGGCTTATACCTCTGACGTGCTAGTGGTTAAATCCACAGCCAAGGTATTGACGAGTCTTTAGAGTCCACCACAGACAGTTACTCAAGTTTCGGGCGAAACGCTGTAGAGGCCGTATGGAGATATGGCAGGGTTCGATCAGATACGTGCGGTATTGCACGGATCGTGATCGGACGGTTTTTACTAGCCGGCTTTGGCTTAAGCCGGATTCTAGTATTTGATAGTGTAGTTTTGTCTCTTTGCATTTGTGTTCAGCGCGAATACAAATGCGGGCATGTATTTGCAGTAGCGGGGTTTTCCTGTAATTTATTACGGGATCGGTTTTCTGGGGTTGCCAGTTTGCATTCCGTTCCGGCCGGTTTTCTCTTTTTTCTTCCCGGTCGGACTTTTCGTTGGAGGGTGTTAATTGCAAGTTTGCAATTAACATTTTGTGAGGGGTTTCTTTGTATATGTGGCTTCATAATCATGAGATTCCCTTTTGGTCATTTCACTTGCTTATCTTGTGAGTGGACTTTGATGAGAATGAAGTGTGACCCTTTTTACATGCTTATCTCTCATTTTCCTTTTCTTCATATTGTTTTATGCCATTCTCTTTTCTCTCTCCAATCTAATTTGATGGAGAGGGGGCCGGCCACATCTTGTAGAAAGAGAGAGAGAGAGGTTGATTGGATATAGATATATTCTTCATCTCATTTCATGTTTTTATGCTTGCAATAATCCCAAGCTTCATTCATTCATTCTCCTCCTCAAATCCCTCCATCAAGGCAACTTCCATAAACCCCAAAGAGATAACCTTCTACACTATTTCTATAGCAAGCCTTGGACGCGTCGGCTAGCCAACTTCGCGCCCGAGTTGCCTCGGTCAAGAGGCGGGAGCCCGTAAAAGATTCCGGCTACGTGGTGCCCCTTTCCGACGAGCGAGGAAGTGACGGAGATTCCGCAGGAGATCGGAGCGGAGACGAAGACCGAAGGACACGGATCGTTTGGTATAGCATCTCTACTCTTTTCTTTTTGCTAGCTAGCTAGGTTAATGGCCCGATCCGGGTAAAAAGTCCGCGGTGGTGCCGGTTGCAAAGTTCGCAAAGTTTTTGTTTTCCGCGTTTTCCGGCGTCGGATCGACGGCCGGGGCGCCCCCGCGGGCTTACAATGGTATCAGAGCCACGCCGTTAACCTTCCCTAGCTTGCTCTAGCACGTTTAGAACCCGATCGAACAAAATCCCCAAAAACCGTATTTTTGTGCACATGTGTTCTCTGTTGAAATTTTTTGAGCTCCTAAAATTTTTCAGGTTGTTGCAGAGGCATGTACAAGCAATTATAAGAAATCTGGGAAAATACGATCCACTAATTCCTCAGTTCCACCGCGGAAGCGCGGCCAAAACCCTGGTTTGGCCGCGCTTGCGCGGCGGATAAGAGGAATTGTGGCACCAAATTTTCCCAGTAAGCTTGTGGTATAGAAATAGGGCTTTTGGGATATTTTATTTGGGCCCAGGTTTTCTGTAATTGCTACAGTTCTTTTTGGGGGCCCACTTTGATAAATTTGTTCGATCGGATATTTTAAACATGCTAGTTCACAGTATTTACTTTATATCTGCGACCATGAATGTCACTTGATCGGTAAATCCCGTCTAACAGCTATAGCCCGGTTAGACGGATTTGCGAACGTGACTTTCACGTTGATGTTCTGTGATTGTACTGTGTTGTTGCGGATCGGTCGTGGGGATAGCCTGGATGCAATGTTAGTACAGTTTTGTTGTATTATGTACATTTGATATTGCGGGGCGAGCGTCCGACATGTGGACTGCCGTCACTGCCAGTTTGTATTATTATTTTGGGGCACGACCTGGTTGCGGTTGATGTACCCGTTGTATGTATATTTTACTTTCTGTACTAGGATTACCCCGCGGAGGGGTGCACGGGTAGCCGGGTTCTGGAGGGCAACAAGCCCGCATCTCATGGCGTTGAGACGGAGGGGGCTTCACTCTAGAATTGGCGGGCTATTCGCCGCACTCGTAGGGGGTATAGGGTTGACCCAGGAGGGGTGCCCAAGTTACCGGATTCCATGAAGTGCTGGGTGGTCCATTCACGTTGCTGAAAGGGGCTGCCTCGCTTCAGGTTTTGGCGGGTAACTTGCCGCGCCCGTAGGGGTCTAGGATTTCATTGCACAGGCTATCCACACGACCAGGGGAACGTCGGGTTTCAGCGGCTCTGTGAAACCTGGGGATCCCAGATATCTGTATTGATCTGTGTTGCTATACATTTCTGTGTTGCATTTTATCACGCCTTGAGCGAAAATTATATTTTATATATATACTAGTAGATGTTGTATATGTTTTGCATCCGCGCTAGTCCAGTCCCCGCTCTGTCGTTAGTGAGCTAACCTAACGGGTGATGACGGGACCCAGTGGCGAATGCGGATGGCATATACGTACATCAGTATATTTTCGTTCTTTGTGGTGTGATCAATTGATGGGACTGCATTGATTCGGATCAATGCAAGTTAAACAAACCTAATCTGATGTTGTTGGAACATTTTTCAAAAGCTGTTATTGCAAGGACATTCATTTTTTTGTTTTGCATCGTGGTATTCATTTGGAATATCCTGCTCCTCAGTCGACGAGGCAAGGGCCGAGATCCCTTCACCGGGAGTGACCCCTTGGACAAAAGTTTGCGTCAGGGCATTAACTTCACTATAGCCGATTGCTTTTGCTTTGCATCGTGGTATTCAGTTGGAATATCCTGCACCTCATTCTACGGGGAAAGAGCCGAGATCCCTTCACCGGGAGTGACCTCTTTAGCAAAGGTTGTCGTCACTATATTTTTATAAAGCTATCAGTTCCTTCAACGATATCAAGTTCATTACGTTAAAGGTTTTCGCCAGAAACCATTCGTAGCCCTCCGTCGTTTCAGACGGGTAGCACGTAGTATTCATGCTATGTTTGTTGGCCTTCGTCAAGGCATAGTGTATGGTAGCTGCTTGTTGCCTTTCTGCAGCATAGATAGATGCGTTGGTTTGGGACAGTCGTATAGCCTTGTTGGCCTTCGTCAAGGGCTTGTGCGGGTGGGTTCAAATCAACCTGGAGAATGACGGGTAGAACTTGACATGTGACTTATGATTTGTTGGCCTTCGTCAAGGTCATAAGAGCATGGGGCAGAAATCACATCGGGAGTTTCAAAAGTACTGAAACTTGCCAGATATGCGCATACCTTCTGGAGTGTGATAACGTGAGCGGATTCCGTCATGTTATCATGCGATGAGAGTTGGATCCCGATTCCCACTGATGAGTTGGTTTACTCCTCGGGTTATCCCGGCTAATTCTTCTTTCAGGTTTGGAGAAGAATTTGACGTTACAGTGGGAGGTTTCTAGATTAGATAAATTAGTAACCATTCTGATCTAGGTTAGAGTGCACGCTGAGTGTTTCTTTTCTCTCTCTCTCTGGCAGCGACCATTGACCCGACCCTAGACTATGACTCAGTGACTAAGTTGACCGAACCTTCTTAACACTGGCTTTTGGATTGTCAGAGTTGCAGACCTCTTTGCCACTCCTACTTTTACCCTTTTCTCCGGGACACCCCGTATTACTACGAACGTCCACTTCCATTGGACAAAACCATCGTATGGTTATATACGAACTCGAAGGACTTCGAGGATGGTTTCTGGTTCTGGAGAAAAAGGAATAAAGTACATTCAGTTGTCTCTTCTTTTCACCTTCTCTCAGGTTGCGAGTACTCCTTGGTTTAGGAGTAGTACACCTATTACGCAAATTGGATAGTCTTCTTCCAAACCTTAGGCTGGTGCCGAACGGTAGGGAATGAAGAAAGCCGATTAGCCTAAACGGTGTATAGAAGGTATTAAGTTCAGACAAAGTAAGGGATTAGTAAGAGGGCAAAGTAAATTGCGACTGCTATTCACGACCAAACCATGTACTTCTTTGTCAATCCTAAATCACCTAAGAATTAAGTACATTCGGTTGTCTTTTATCCTCACCTTCTCTCGCATTGCGAGTACTCCTCGGATTAGGACAGTACACCCATTATGCTTTTTGGATAGTCTTCTTCCAAACCATAGGCTGGTGCCGAACGGTAGGGAAGGAAGAAAACCATTTGGCCTAAAGGGGTGTACAGAAGGTAATGACTAAAGACATATAAAGGGATTTGGAGAGGTGGCAAAGAATTACACAGTTATAGTTGTGAATCTGGATAATGGAAGAGGCATTACTAAGAATACCAGCATACCCCATCGAAACATTTCAATGTTTCAGTTTCACTGTGTACTGTTAAAAGAAAACTGATTTCCCAATTAGACACTTGCTCCAGGGTATGTATTTGCCAGGTATGATTCTCACATCTGTATGGTCTTACAGATGATGAGTGGGAGTAAGTTATTGGGAATTAGGTGACCATCCTCATTATATCAGGATTCGTTGTAATTGGTGATATTTGAGAAAGTCACCTGGGTTGTTTGCCGGTCGGCAAATATTTGGTTTTGAATATCCGTTGTTGTGCACCAATTTCAAATTGATATATCTGTACGTCTATTTTTATAGAGTGAGACATATCTTTTTGAAATTATGTCTATCACATTTACCTATACCAGTGGATGGTTAGGTAAGGAGCATTGAACAGCGGTGTAATTCTTCTTAACCAAAAGTACAGTTTTCAACCTACGACACACAGCGAATGAGTCACAAGACTCAAGGGACTTATACAGAGTATTGTATATTGTCCAGTGTCCATCAGGACAGAGGGGTTGGTCCTCGTACTATATTCTGTTTACTTTTAACTTCTCTAGTTCTTAGACATGTGTTTCGTAGAAACACAGGGTCTAAGTTTTGAGGAGTTATAGGTATAAGAATACAGTAGAGAACCAGGTATTGCAAGTATCGGGATTCTTCAAGGTGATCGAAGATGTAGATACTTGTGAATGGTATTCAGTTGATAGTAATGATTAAGAGAACTGACTTCTCTTTCAGTTTACTCATAATTGGAAGTGCTCCTAAGTTGAGTAATGCTGATCGGCCTCTCTTCCATTTACTTGACATGCACTGGAGACAGCTGCATGATTTGAATCTGGTTCAATTAAATCAGTGCCTCTGTTTCTTGAATATAGAACAGTTCATATCTTGACTTTGTTAAGATACGGGGAGTTGTCCGGCTTATGCTTAAAACCAGACTCTGGACAACTCAAGGCACGTTTCAGTAGTGGCTGTTTGTGGGTTGACCCGGGCTATGACGAGGGTTGATTTTCTACCATCTGGAAGATCAATAGTGATATTGTTCTTGACTCGCCACAGTTTTATCAAAAATGGATTTTTTCAGAAAACAGTAGTGGGAGTATGGTAGAACTGGAAGTGATTCCAGAACCACAAACGATTACTGAAGATTTAATAAGAACCTAAAGATTCAATCTGGTTTGACATTCCATTGGCCACTCCGCAGATAAAGTGGGTAACCTCAGGCACCCGAGAGGTACTTCGGTATGCTCAAGGACGGTGGCAGGGAGGTTCTTGTTTACCCAGACTTGCCATTGCTGTTGTTCCAGGCTGCGAGACCCGGCGGGAGGATGAGTATAGCGTCGTTCTAAACTTGCTTTAGAAGCGTACGTGTATATGACTCTGCCAGAGGGTTGTCGTAGTCAGTGGGAGCAGCGGAAGCATTGGTGGATATCAGGCTTATGTCTATTTATAGACTTAAGCAGATATAGCGGAGATAGATCATCTATTTCTGATATGACAGTCAGAGGTTTGACTTCATCAGAATAAGGGATGGATCTGTTAAAAAGGTAGTAGGGTGTGATGTCCTGGTGTTTGATGACATACACAGAGTAGGAAGTGATATTCCTATACTACGATCGGTTATACTTTGGTCGTCACACGGTGGTTTCTCCACATAGGACTTGGATATTATATCAGACATTCTGGTTACCAGATTTATGGTTTTAGATCTAGATTTGGGTGGTTTCCCAATCTGGGTACTTTGACAGCATTCTATGAGTATTTAGAATGGACGACTCCTGGCATGGTGGTGAACCTGCAGGTAATGGAGTCACCCTCTCTAAAGGTATCTTACAGACTAAAGGGGAGAGGGATACGCATGATTGACAGATCACTTGCTTAGGCAATTGAGTCAATCATGAGATGTCAAGTACCACACCAGATGTTGTTCTTGCAGTAGGTGCAATAAGTTGATATTGATCCAATCCTGGAGAAACAGTCGGAAGCAGTTTTAGAACATAAGTTGATGTTCTAGGGAATTGATAACGGCAGCCTCCTTTACGAGACGGTTATCATTCCAGGCTTCCAAGGTGACCTGGATGGCAGAGTGGCTGTCAGAGTTATAGTTTTCCCTCTGACGAGGGGCAGTATTTTGGACAGTTGGTCCAGGTGGATACTGAGGGAAGGCATGGCGCAGGATACTGATTAAGTTCAGTTGACGATACAGTCTAAGAAGTTTGGATTTGGAGTTCATTTATGAGCTGGGTCCCATCAGACATCCAGACATTCTAAGACAGGTATTGCTCATTTCGGGAGATAGCTTTCTCTGCGAACTTGAGATATAGAGAGACATAGAAAGAAACATCAAAGCGGATCCACTCACTGAGGCTATTCCTCGAACGCAATAGTTTCGCAAATGAGCTTTGTGAGACTGACTAGTAGAGGAGTTGGGTGTTCGGTATCACATGGGCTGTGAGTATGCGACATCGCAATAATTAGCCTCGAGTGCAAGTGGGAGATTGTTGGAGATAGTGCCCTCAGAGTCAATTATTGGGTCACAGGCACGTGATTGCAATGATTGAGGGGAGGACCTATCCCGGTAGGACAGTCTTACTCGAGATGATAGTATGCTATCTGGTTTATCTTTATCATCGTGTACTGCTTTAGGTGACCTTACGAGTCGCTATTACACGTTGATAAAGCCCCTAGGATTCTTGCTTGACTTCCAGCAGTATGAGGGCGATCATATAAGTGGGAGCTGGGGTCTATAAGCACATCCTTAAAAGGTCCCTAGTCGTGGGAGATTCGAGACAGGGCATCGTTTCTCCAGAGTAGACTAGTGTATACAGTCGAGACCCCGACGAGGGGCGGTGGCCGGTCTCACAAGCCACTGGTGTCAGTTGATTCACCTAAGATGTATACAGGTGCTCATTGGGTTATGAGTACACCGGACAGGACTCGCCGGGAACCTGCTAGTTGGGATATACCAGACGTCAGATAGCAGTTCCCAGGTGACATGTGTACAGGTTAGTTCATTGACCTGGGATCGTCATTTGTCTCGTGTGAGTTCCCACTGTACTTTGATTACTACCCTACCACGGCTCAAAGGAGTCGTGCAAACAGGTTTTAGTTGGGTACAGTCCCGAGCCACATGGAGGCAGTGAGCGGATCTGCAGGGGTTCGTCTCTCCCGGTATTGGGGGTGAGGTCGTGCTGTGTCTAGGAGAGCCAGAACATGAAAAGTCCTTGGCCAAGGCAGGAGATTTGCTGGTAGGTATTCCAGTAGTATCTCAGGGTGTTCTGGGCTACACTCCGACACGACTTGTACCGCTTTTGGGGGTCTGACTTTTACCAACCCCCTAGGCCCGCCATGCGATACTCATAGACGAACGGACCGGACTGTACGGATATTGTCACTGACAGGCTCAGTTGGGTGTCGGGGTGAGCTTCCTCATCGACGTCCCATTTGGTCAATACCTGGTGGCCCGTCACGTATTGGCTTATACCTCTGACGTGCTAGTGGTTAAATCCACAGCCAAGGTATTGACGAGTCTTTAGAGTCCACCACAGACAGTTACTCAAGTTTCGGGCGAAACGCTGTAGAGGCCGTATGGAGATATGGCAGGGTTCGATCAGATACGTGCGGTATTGCACGGATCGTGATCGGACGGTTTTTACTAGCCGGCTTTGGCTTAAGCCGGATTCTAGTATTTGATAGTGTAGTTTTGTCTCTTTGCATTTGTGTTCAGCGCGAATACAAATGCGGGCATGTATTTGCAGTAGCGGGGTTTTCCTGTAATTTATTACGGGATCGGTTTTCTGGGGTTGCCAGTTTGCATTCCGTTCCGGCCGGTTTTCTCTTTTTTCTTCCCGGTCGGACTTTTCGTTGGAGGGTGTTAATTGCAAGTTTGCAATTAACATTTTGTGAGGGGTTTCTTTGTATATGTGGCTTCATAATCATGAGATTCCCTTTTGGTCATTTCACTTGCTTATCTTGTGAGTGGACTTTGATGAGAATGAAGTGTGACCCTTTTTACATGCTTATCTCTCATTTTCCTTTTCTTCATATTGTTTTATGCCATTCTCTTTTCTCTCTCCAATCTAATTTGATGGAGAGGGGGCCGGCCACATCTTGTAGAAAGAGAGAGAGAGAGGTTGATTGGATATAGATATATTCTTCATCTCATTTCATGTTTTTATGCTTGCAATAATCCCAAGCTTCATTCATTCATTCTCCTCCTCAAATCCCTCCATCAAGGCAACTTCCATAAACCCCGAAGAGATAACCTTCTACACTATTTCTATAGCAAGCCTTGGACGCGTCGGCTAGCCAACTTCGCGCCCGAGTTGCCTCGGTCAAGAGGCGGGAGCCCGTAAAAGATTCCGGCTACGTGGTGCCCCTTTCCGACGAGCGAGGAAGTGACGGAGATTCCGCAGGAGATCGGAGCGGAGACGAAGACCGAAGGACACGGATCGTTTGGTATAGCATCTCTACTCTTTTCTTTTTGCTAGCTAGCTAGGTTAATGGCCCGATCCGGGTAAAAAGTCCGCGGTGGTGCCGGTTGCAAAGTTCGCAAAGTTTTTGTTTTCCGCGTTTTCCGGCGTCGGATCGACGGCCGGGGCGCCCCCGCGGGCTTACAGAAACATGGGTGCAATACGCGATACGATGGAAGTATCTATGGTCGAAGTGTGAATAGCGCATTGAAGAAGCGCCTGCGGTTGGCATGTTCGTAGGGACCCTTGACCCTCAGGCGACCATTTCACAATTCTTGATGTTTTTCAAGCCGACTACCTTCCAGGCCTTGATTGACAAGCTAGCCCAAATGGACCAAATGGGCCATAGGCCTTCCCCTTCAAAGTCGGAGCCTCGGAATGAAAAGGGCAAAGGAAAAGTAATCTTCTTCGCAAACGCTCAACAATAACCGAGTGTCCCGAGACCGGTTGTTCGCCAAAGCAACAAGCGGCAGTCCCTCGATGAGAAATTGAGACGTCCTTACTCATTTTCCCGGGATAAAACAAGGAAACTGTTTGAACTGGCAGTGCGCAATAGGCTCATTACTCTACCGGAGTCGAGACACCCACCGCAACCGGACAACGTCAACGATCCCAATTACTGCCCCTACCACCGAGTATCGGGACATCCGATCGAAGACTGCTACATCTTCAAAAATTTGGTTGAAGACGAGTATCAACAGGGCAAGTTCGCGCTGTCCGAAAACTGGAACGTAAATCCGCCACAACCACATGATCCGAAAAAAATGGACATGCCGGAGGCATCGTGCTCATTCATAAAGGAAGCTCCATGGGAAGTTGTTCTTTCGGCAAAAACTAAAAGAATGCTTAGATCTTCAAACATGTCCGGCGATCAGGTGGAAAAGCCCGCAAGAGCCGGAGAACATCGATGGAATGCTGAAACTACGCCCAACATCAGGAATTAATAGCGATAATCAAAACGTTCAGGCCCAGACATCCCAACGTCCCGGTCGCGTCTTTCGGTGGAGAACAGATTCTGGCACGCCGTCAAAGTCTTCGAAGAAGAAGAAGAAGACCCAAAAGCCCGTGAAGCTTGATGACAAGCGCACGGATCTGCAAAAGCATATTGACGCGCTGGAGGAATATAACCAGAAGGCCCGAACCCCGGTCACACTTCAAGAATTTCTCAACAATATCCTTGAGAGTGGAGTTAACGACAATAACGACGGGGATGACTCGTCAGAAGAATCTGAGGACTATGTGGAAAGTTGCCATATGATCTCTCATTCGGCGTTAACTAACGAAGAAGCTCACTCGGCGATAGAAGACAGCATAAAAGAGCTGGGGGCAGGATCGAAGCCAAAACCCTTAGAACCGTCTGACGAGATGATCGACTTGCTACTGAATGAAGCCCGTCAGAAAAGCAAAGCCAATCGAGAGCGCGAACTGGCTATATTCGAAAAAGCCAAACGCCGACGACTGGATGAAAAGGTCGAGGCACCCTAACCTTATCGAAGTATCCGTATCACCAGCAAAAGCAAGCTTAAAGTAAGGAAATAATTCGCTAGGGCCCTGTCAATAGGAATGAAGTTGCCATTTTCAGAGGAAATTCTCCTGGCGATATATATCTTGATGAAGCGGACATACATCCTAACTTCTGCTTATACCATCAGAGGATTACACACCCTACCAAGGAGTGCATAGCCTTTAAAAACTTGTGGCAGGGATATGTTACCCACCGACAAAACGTTCAACGAGTGAAGCGCAAGGCTCGTCGGGAACAGAAAAGTACGACAGATGAGCGTAAAAGAGCCGGTGGCAACTGTCACATAGTCGACACCAAGGGATCGCAAGTTATCACCTTGGGAAGCAACTCTGACGAAGAAATCTCCCTCAGCCCTCTCTTCAAGGAATCCACCTTCGACACAAAAGATGCGATGATTTACGAGAAAATCTAGCTGCGTAATCGTACGTTGCCCCAAAAATCTCGGACCTATGATCGAAACGTCTTTAAACTACTACAAACCCACGGCATCCCCAGGCTGACATGGTAAAAAAAAAGGTACGTCTAAAAGCGAAATGGGCACGGATGAAAACCCGAAAGGGCTCCGTGAGTAAAAACAGCGGGACTACCGGCGAGTTTTGTGAAAACCCAAAAGGGTGCAATCTCGTCAAAAGACATTTATAAGGTCCTCTCGACCCTGTAAGGAGAAACCACCTGCGTGAGATCCTTACGACTCACAAAGGAGAAACACACTTAAGGATCCCCACGATTCCTAAGGAGAAATTACACTTGTGAGATCCTCACGACTCGTAAGGAGAACCCTCTTATGAGACCCTCATGGCTCATAAGATTCAAAATACTTAAGCTACAGCGATCTGAACCCGTTCTTAAGCAGTCATACCCCCCGATTTTGCCCTACAAGCGGTTCAATATTGACCTTTGTATACAATCCACGGGCACGAATGAACATTTCCCTAACAGAGTCCCACCAGCGACTAGGGATATGCTCATACGGTGAACGACTCTTGTAAGTCCTCTCGATTTACAAGGAGAAAACACTCTTGCAAGGTCCTTAGGACTTACAAGAGAACATACACTTAGGAATCCTCACGATTCATAAGGAGAAATGACACCTATGAGATCCTCACAACTCGTAGGGAGAAACACCTTTATGAGACCCTTACGGCTCATGATGTCAAAAGCCTTAGTCGACAGGATCCTAACCATGTTTGCTAAGCCACCTTTGTTCGACATCGATAAGAGGTAAATGATGATTCGTTCCTTGCGATATCCCAGTTGTAGCGATATTGATGCCTAAATCAGTATCAAATTCCAAGAACTTTCATGGAAAATGTTGATTCGCTCCTGGCAATATTCCAGTCGCAGCGATGCTGATGCTAAGATTGGCATCAGATTCCAAGTTCCATACTCGTGGCAAGAAGTCAACGAGCCAAAAATGCATATGAAAAAGCCGAAATGATGGGGCAACTTGCAACGAAATCAGCAAGTAAAAATGTATGCATACAAAATAGCCGAAATGGTTGGGCAACTCGCAATAAAAAGCAGCGAGTAAATAAAACAAATAGCCGAAATGATTGGGCACCGCGAAAAATAGCCGAAATGATTGGGCAATCGCGACTTGCGCGATACAAAAAGCTGAAATGACAGAGCATCGTGGAAAGAAAACAAAAAATGTACATATGAAATGAAACTTTTGCCCTACAGGTGAGATTACATCGATCCCTATATATAATCCAGGGGTGCAAAAAAAGAGGGAACAATATCATCCCAGCAGGCTCCATCAGAAAGAGAGCCAAGTCTTGATGGCAACATCTACATCTCGAAAGAACAACAACAACGTTCCTCCTCATTCCAGCAGGATTCGGACACGACATCAACAAAGCGGAGCCACGGCAAATTCCTAGTTCCAAGACTCTACGGTCCACAGACAACCTAGAGTCAACCAATGACTTCCCCGCCGGATGAACGCTCCGTCTCGGAAACAAGTCAACCAATGACCTCCCCGCCGGATCAACGCTCCGTCTTGGAAACAAGTCAACCGACCCCAGGGAAATCAGTGTCTTTGGCAAAACCTCGATTCAGGGAAATCAGCGTCTTTGACGAGAGCATCTCGATTCGCGTCGACCCGCAGAGAAATCAGTGTCTTTGCAGGAATACCTCGATTCGTTTTGACCTCCAGGGAAATCAGTGTCCTTGGTAAAACCCCGATTTAGGGAAATCAGCGTTCTTGACGAGAGCATCTCGATTCATGTCGACCCGCAAGGAAATCAGCGTCTTTGCAGGAATACCTCGATTCGTCTCAACTCTGAGGAAATCAGCGTCCTTGGCAAAAACCTTGATTCAGGGAAATCAGCGTCCTTGACGAGAGCATCTCGACTCGCGTAGACCCGTAAGGAAATCGGCGTCTTTGCAGGAATAGCTTGATTCATCTCAACCCTAGGGAAATCTGTGTCCTTAGCAAAAACCTCGATTCAGGGAAATCAGTGTCCTTGACGAGAGCATCTCGATTCGCATCGACCCGCGGAGAAATCAGCGTCTTTGCAGGAATACCTTGATTCGTGTCAACTCCGTGGAAATCAACGTCCTTGGCAAAAACCTCGATTCAGGGAAATCAGCATCCTTGACGAGAGCATCTCGATTCGCATCGACCCGCAGAGAAATCGACATCTTTGCAGGAATACCTCGATTCGTCTCAACTCCGAGGAAATCAGCGTCCTTGGCAAAAACCTCGATTCAGGGAAATCAGCGTCCTTGACGAGAGCATCTCGATTCGCGTCGACCCGCAAGGAAATCAGCGTCTTTGCAGGAATATCTCGATTCGTCTCAACTCCGAGAAAATTAGCTTCCTTGGCAAAAACCTCGATTCAGGGAAATCAGCGTCCTTAACGATAGCATCTCGATTCACATCGACCCGCAGAGAAATCAGCGTCTTTGCAGGAATACCTTGATTCGTCTCAACTCCGAGGAAATCACCGTCCTTGGCAAAAACCTTGATTCAGGGAAATCAGCGTCCTTGACGAGAGCATCTCGATTCGCGTTGACCCGTAAGGAAATCAACGTCTTTGCCGGAATACCTCGATTCATCTCAACTCCGAGGAAATCAGCGTCCTTGGCAAAAACCTCGATTCAGGGAAATCAGCGTCCTTGACGAGAGCAGCTCGATTCATATCGACCCGCAGAGAAATCAGCGTCTTTACAGGAATACCTCGATTCGTCTCAACCCCAGGGAAATCGATGTCCTTGGCAAAAACCTCGATTCAGGGAAATCATCGTCCTTAATGAGAGCATCTCGATTCGCATCGACCCGTAGAGAAATCAGCGTCTTTGCAGGAATACCTCGATTCGTCTTAACTCCGAGGAAATCAGTGTCCTTGGCAAAAACCTCGATTCAGGGAAATCAGCGTCCTTGACGAGAGTATCTTGATTCGCGTCGACCAGTAAGGAAATCAGCGTCTTTGCAGGAATACGTCGATTCGTATCAACTCCGAGGAAATCAGCGTCCTTGGCAAAAACCTTGATTCAGGGAAATCAGCGTCCTTGACAAGAGCATCTCGATTCGCATCGAGCCGCAGAGAAATCAGCATCTTTGCAGGAATACCTCGATTCGTCTCAACTCCGAGGAAATCAGCGTCCTTGGCAAAAACCTCGATTCAAGGAAATCAGCGTCTTTGACGAGAGCATCTCGATTCGCGTCGACCCATAAGGAAATCAGCGTCTTTGCAGGAATACCTCGATTCGTCTCAACTCCGAGGAAATCAGCGTCCTTGGCAAAAACCTCGATTCAGGGAAATCAGCGTCCTTGACGAGAGCATCCCGATTTGCATCGACCCGCTGAGAAATCAACGTCTTTGCGGGAATATCTCGATTCGTCCCAACTTCGAGGAAATCAGTGTCTTTGGCAAAAACCTCGATTCAGGGAAATCAACGTCCTTGACGAGAGCATCTCGATTCGCGTCAACCCACAGAGAAATCAGTGTCTCTGCAGGAATATACGACGTCAGCAAAACGGAGCCATGGCAGAGTCCCTAGTTCTAAGTCTCGACAGCCAAGTCGACAGCCTGGAGACCCACAACAGCGTTCCTCCTCATTCCAACAGGATTCAGACGCGACAATTAACCTTGGAGCTATGGCAAAGTCCCTGTTCCAAACCTCGACGGTTCACAGACAACCGAGAGAGAAAATCCTGGTCCTGTAGAACACGGCTAATGTCAATCCTGACCCCGTGGGAAGGCCCAGAGCAAATACTGACACCGTGAAATACGGATAAAGTCAACCCTCGACTTCCCCGTCAAAGCAATTCTTTGATTCGGGACCAAGTCAACTCATCAATCACTTACAGGTCCTCTCGACCTGTAAGGAGAAAATTCTCTTGTGAGATCCTTACGACTCTCAAGAGAAAACGCACTTAGGAATCCTCACGATTCCTAAGGAGAAAATACATCTACGGGATCCTCTCGGCCTGTAGGGAGAAAATTCTTTATGAGACCCTCACGGCTCATGAAGATGAAAAAGTCTTAGGCTACAAGGACCTAAACTTGTCTCCTAAACCCTCAATTCTATGGCCATGCATAACTCTGCACTACTTCACCCACGTACATACTTACGTGGACAAAGTAGTGGGGGGAATTTATTCCCGCCAAAAATTTCTGCGCAAAAGAGCCTAAGGTATCAAATGGCAGCGATACGCTTAAGAAAATGCGAACCAGTATTTTCCGGGCTGCATTTTGACAAACTCCCGAATGAGAAACAACTAAATTCTGATGGTATCGAAAGTGTCTTGAAAAATCCTTCGATTTGATATATTATGGGCCTCATAATTCATCCGGGATCAAAAGTTATGAGGTACACGTGACCTGGCATCACGTGCCCACACGTGACCGGGCATCACGTGCAGACACGTGACCATTCACAGGCAAAGCCTGTAGGTACTGAATAAAATAAATAATTGGAAATGCTTAATCAATGGGGTCACGTGCCAACACGTGATAGGCTCTTAAACCCTCTAAAACAATAGAATTAAATTCTAATTAAATAATTAATCGGTAGGGTCACGTGCCAACTCGTGATGGGTTCCTGAGCCCTCTAAACCAATAGAATTAAATTCTAATTAATTGCATAATCAGTGAGGTCACGTGCTAACACGTGATAGACTCTTAAACATTCTGAACTAATAGAATTAAATTCTAATTAAAGGAAATCAAAAACCCTAGTTGGAAAAATATTTCCCTAGATCTTTCTAAACAAAAAGATTGTGCTCTGTAAAGCGGAGCACCGTTGGATTAAAAATCCAATAGTGATTTAAACTCACCAAATTACAGAAAGATTCTATACAAGGAAAGATTTCCCTAAAATTTTCCAGGAATAACAGACAAAATAGCTTTTGGATTAAAAATCCAATGGTGAATAAAATTCACTGAGTGATCTAAAAGATCATGTTGGTTACAAAATCAATTAAAATCTTTCAATGAAAAATTGACTAAACAAACTGATTCTTTTCTTTCTCCTATAAATAGGAGCCAAGGAGAGAACAAAAAAGAGAGGATACAACAACAGACAGAGAGTACAAAAGAAAAGAGAATTTAATTCTCCAGAGAGAAAAGAAGATTTCCTCAGAAGAGAAAGAAACCCTACGTGAGAAAGGGAAAGAGATCATAAGCTCCACAAAACAAAAAGAGAATTTAATTCTCAAACTAAGAGTTTAACTCTTCTGAATAAAAACTTAGTTCTTCTTTTGGTTGAAAATCTGCAGAAGCAGATCTCCCCACAAGTTGAGAATTTAATTCTCATCGGGGAGATTCTGCCATGCAGATCCAAAATTTAGAGGGAGAATTGAGTTTAGGGAATTTGATTCCCCCAAATACTTAGGAATTTAATTCCTCCAACAGAAACAGGGTTTAACCCTTAAAATAAGAACTTAGTTCTTCTTCATGGTCGAAGATCTGCAGAGGCAGATCTCCCCATAAGTTGAGAATTTAATTCTCATCGGGGAGATTCTGCCATATAGATCCAAACTTAGAGGGAGAGTTGGGTTTAAAGAACTTAATTCTTCTATATACATAGGAATTTAATTCCTCTAAAAAAATTAGGGTTTAACCCTATCAAAGAATTTAATTCTTAAACAAGGGACTTAATACTCTCCGTGCGCGAAAAGAAGTCAGTATCCAACCTGATCACGTGGCAACATGTAACCTTCTCTTCAATGATCAGAAAAGAATGAATGAGATCGGGTCGCGTGCTCCCATGTGACCCCTGAACAAACTTCTCAAAAATAAAGGCAGAATAGACTTTGGGCGCCCTCACGTGTCCCCACGTGACCCCTGACAAACACCTCTTTAAAAAAGAGAAGATGGAAAGAACTGAAGGATTAAAATCCAATGTATAGGCGCCCTCACCTGTCCCCACATGACCCCTAGCAAATCCATTAATATCCAGTGCATGGATGCCCATCACGTGCCCATACGTGATGGCCTGGAAGATTAAAAGTGTTTAACACTTATTTAAATATTCTGAGAATAAAATAAAGGAAGCTTAGCCCAATCCTAGGGCGCCTCACGTGTCCTCACATGAGCGCTTCATCTTTTTAGTGTTTAACACTATTTTAAGCACTGCATCCTTAGTGTTTAACACTATTTTATGTGCATCATGTGGGAACACGTGACCGCCAGATATACGCTAGTGTTTAACCAGTCTTAGCCTGAATTGGCTAAATCTTCCAGAGGCAGTACCCATTTCTTTTGACTGAGCCTCAAACACACTTTTGTCTTCCAAAATTGATCATCTCATATGAATGCTCAGCACTCAATAAAAGACAAAATATGGTTAGAACCCAGACCCATGCTTAGCATTGCTAAATAATGGGAGGCTGAACCCAGACAAATGTTCAACAGTCCAAACAAAGGTCCAACATTTCAAACCTAATTGGACTTAGCCCAAGTTAGCCATGATTCCTCAATTCAGATTTAAATGAGCCCATGTTCTCATAATCCAATTAATTGATCTTAGTCCGAAATTGGACTACAGATTTCCCAATCAACATTGGTTCAAGGGTACATCTCTTCACTCCTTTGATATTTGTCGTTGTAATCCTTCAACGTCTTCAGAGAGGTGACGGGTCCCGATAACCAATCATTCCACGGACTGTAGGGTCCTTATGCCCATGGACTATGATGTCCTTAACCTCGGACTGTAGGATCCTTAAGCCCATAGACTATGATGTCCTTAACCTTTACAGACTATGATGCCTTTAAACTGGACCACCATGACCTTAAACTGGTAATCGACCGCAATGTCCCTAAACTAAACAATAGAGTCCAAATGCTCTTTTGTTGTATCTAAACGATCCCGTTAAGTTGATCTTAGTCTAAAATTAGACTAACGTATCCTTAACAAACGTTTAAGTTGATCTAAAATGAGACTAACATATTCTTAAACCCAACCCCAAACCCAAATCTAAGAAAATACGGATTTGGACTAATCCACGCCCTACGGGCGATAACATAAATTAGTCTCTGTATACAATCCACGGGCAACCAAAAACAAAACAAACATCCACGACATGAAGTGACCACCTGGAGAAGGAGAAAGTGGTTACCGTGATGCGGTAGCTTAATTAACTGCAGGGGCTTGCGCCTGCAGGGAAGAGCGTCCCCACAATCAAAAACCCCTCAATGAAGGGGAATCTGACGAAGTATGCTACATCGGCCGCATCCGTTTAAACCTTCGATACATGGTGTCATAAATCAACTTGGCATCTTCGGAGAGGTGGACGGATAGCACCAATTAACATCTGCGCCCAAATTCAGGCAAGATGAACCTACGCGGTCGTGTTTCTGTGTTTCGGAGGAGAACAGGACAGTGTCAACGTCTTTAGATATAATGTGATTTAAGTGCCGGTCACGTGCCACATTCGGTTCATGACATTTAAAATCTAGCCACACATACCTTCAAGTGATGGGAAAATTTCTTCAGCATCTTATCCTCGGCTTCCCAGGTGACCTCTTCGCTGTTCGGGCCACACCAAAGAACCTTTATAGATGGTTAGACCTTCGACCTTAGTTTCTTCACCTGCCGGTCTAGGATAACTACCAGCTGCTCGGTGAAAGAAAGGTCGCTCTCCAGCTGGATCGTCTGGTGCTGAATCGCGTGAGAAGGGTCATGAAGGTACTTGCGAAATATCGATACATGAAATGCAGGGTGAACATCCGGAAAACTGGGCGGAAGAGCCAAACGATAAGCAACTGCACCGACTCGCTCGAGAATCACGAAGGGACCCACATATCTGGGACTAAGCTTCCGTTTCTTTCCGAACCTCATCACGCCCTTTGTTGGGAATTCACCCGTGCGCGCAAACGCGTATGTTTTGGAAAAATATATGATTTTAAGGAAATGGAATGCACAAGCGAGATTGTTCTCATTTTAAAATTTATAAACCGCATGCACACGGCGTGTTGTAGCAAGATGGCAAGTACGGGTCGATCCGCAGGGAATTGTGTATTAGGTCTTGTTGTTTAAGGTTCAACAAATAACGAGTTGGTTGGTTTGTCACTAAAAATAAAAAGAATACGAAATAAAGAAAAGCAAGCAAAGAAGGAAGTGGTTGTGGCTTTGGCTCGGAAGGTCGAATCGCGACGATTCCTTCGACTCTCCCTTGATCATGAGTCGCCCGTCCTTATGTCTATCCCAGCATGAAGCATGACTTGTTAAAGCGGTTGCGAAGCACAAATCATCAAATTTTGATTTTCAATGTAAATACGAAATGATTCCGTTATGTTCGCTTACCGTTTATATTTCCAAGCTTGGGGTATCAACACTAAACACAAGGGTTAGCAAGCATACCACAACATCAAAAACACAAATTAGTGAGTGAGAGCAAATGATTTCAGTGTTAATTGTGCTAAGTGTTTGTGATGGTATATGGTATATGAAACCAAGAGATTTGTTAAGTCACTTAGTCACAAAATACCACATCCAAACTTAGCAAACTTAACACCAAATTGATTCTAACCTTAGGCTTGAAAGATGGGGTTTGTGGGGAGAATATGGTATGTGATGAGGTTACAAAGTAACCATAGAATCAACATACCATATCAACCCATCCAAGTTACAATACTAAGTTTGTAATCACATTAAAGCACATTAAATATTAACAAGAGGAGGAGGAGGCAAAGCCTTTCATCTCACTTCCTTACCATTACCACAACCAAAAAAGATTAGTTACACATCATAAAAAGAAAAGAAAGTAAAGAAAAGAAAGCGTGTAAACAAAGAAACACGAATATTATTAATACTTGAAGAAGTTTAGATACAAGATATTGGTAAATTATTCAACCTTCATAATGAAGCTATCCAAAGAAAGCTTCAAGAGGGAAGAAGAAGAAGAAACCAAGTTGAAGCTCACTCAACTCTCAAGCAAAACCAAAACCAAAACCAAAACTAAACAAAACTAAAGAATATGTGCATGGTATGTGAGATATGAGAGAGCCCTTCCCTTGCTCACTGATCTGGCATTTATAGGCACCAAAAAAGATTAAATAAGTAATAAAAATGAGGTGATATGACTGCAGGGGAGGGACAGAAGAAAGATGGGGACAAATGGGGCAAGGGGGGCCGGCGAGCTCGGATATTTAGAAGGTGAGGCCGGCCAAAATCCGAGCAATGAGGCTCGTATTGATGTGGTGTACTTGTGTGCTCTCTACAATCATTCGGATGTTGTTTGATTTATCTGTTTAAACCTGGTTTGCATTCAGAGACAAGGAGGGAAACTTGATGCCAATATCACATCAAAACTTTTTGCATTTATTACCCATCACACCACTTATGTGCTCATTTGCATGAATTGTGCAAGGGCAGCCCCACCATGGTCCATGTACCAAAAAGCTAGTGTCACACATATATTGTGTTGGACCAAAAATTGTGTGCACGCTTGTTTTTTGCAAAACAGCTCTTTGGATATCGGTCGGTTCTTTGTTCTAATTGCAGTGTCGGCTCCCAAATGCTATATCCGTGATATTGAGTGTGTTTCCGGTGTTGTATCATGAATACCTGTAATCTGTAATCACTGAGCAGACACTGGATAATAGCACCGATATATAAAAAAATAGATAATGAATGAGCGGTATTAAAATGCAGTTTTCTCAGATGAACAAATACCCCCAAACTTATCTTTTGCTCGTCCCGAGCAAAACAAAAATCCTAGCCTCACTTTCGCAGGGAACGCGATTGCACTGAGCATGTGCAACAAGTCGTTAAACTTCTAAGTATCCCTAGTAGAAGGAGTGTTGTCTCCTGAGGGTTTTCAGCGGATTACACCCACTAAATCCAGTCACTTTAGCGTTGTGGAGAAACTGTTGATTCTAATCTTTAGGTTAAGAATCAAAGCTAGAAGTTTTATTATCCAAGTTAGAAACGTCAAACCCCTATTTTTCACTCCTCACAATTTGTTTAACATAAGCTTATATGCGTCTTTACGTGAGTGTACGGATAGTGTCCATAAGTTTTTAAGAGCTTTGATTAGGGTCATCATGTCATAATTACGGACCAGGATAGACTTCTAAAGGATCACACGAGTTTGAAAGGAGTTACGATTTTCTCAGGTTTCATTCTCCAGTTAGGTTTCAAGTCAGAATTTTAAATCATTTTTAACAGAGAACCTAAGTCTGAGGCTTCACTCCTACCTTTTACCTGTTGTTGTTCATACACACCTTTCATTATCGTGCAAAACGTCTTTATAAATACAAACCTTCATATCTCTGCGAAAAAACTGTTTTTAATAGAAAACTCGTCTCCGCCAAGATTAGTCTCCCATAAAGAACCGTGAGGACTTTTAACTCGGTGAGAACACTTGCATGGCTTGTTTTATTTAGCGATTAGAAATTTAGCGAGCTTTGGGTCAACGACTCCCAAACCAGATGGTTTTAGGGCATTAGGTGTGGAGACACCCCAAGGACTTAATTATCCAAGTTACCAAGGCCACAAAACAAAAGACTCGTTTTATTTAAAATATCTGAATTTTAGTGAAAATGGAGATATAGCCAGCTTTTCTTTTAAATCCGAAGACGTTACATGTGGATAAGGTGTGTAATTACTCCAACAAGGTTTCAGATGGGTTATTTTTCAGACTTATAGCTTCTATTAAAACATCAATAAAATTCTTCATACCTACTTCACTGTATGAACTATTCTTGATATTGCTTAACTCAGAACAAACCTGTTTGATCCTAAAGATATTTATCAATTTTTAAAAAGTTTTTCAGACATGTCAGACTTTCATCAAATTCTCAAACACATAAGACACGTGTAAGTGATATAAAAGACGTATATTAGCAATAGTTAAACCAAAGGAGGGTTATCCTTCGGGTCGTCAATCTCACAAAAAGGATTTAGTTATTTCTATCTTATTAACCGAACCGTCAGACTTCGAGTCTAAGTTTCCCTACTGGTTAACATGACAATAAGTTTTTATGTTTTGAAGATTTTTTTTTCAATTTTTAAAAGTTTTTTAATACAATGCAATACAAAAGCAGATATGAAATGCGGCTACATGCAAAAGAAAAGAAAAATACATAATGTAAGTGCTGAAATGCAGGAAATATGCACATGCAAACTATATACTGATACAAAATGCAACCAAAACAGATCTACCCCCAAACTGAATATGACGATGTCCTCATCGTCGCTTGGCTTTGCCCTTGGCTCTGCTGCTCCCGCTTGCTTTCTCTTGGTTTGCTAAGATTTAGCTGAGTTGTTCTTTTATTTCCTTGTTCTGCCTGATCAAAGTTTTGATGCCACGGACCTCCATCCTGTGTAATTCATAGGGATCTGTCGGAACGTCCTCTCCCAAGTAAATCTCTGAGGAAGTCTGCGGTGCCGCATGCTCGCTGAGGTCAGTGAGTGACCAAATCTGCTGCTCACTCCTGTCGTATGTATAGCCTGGTGAGATCCACTCTATCTCCACTGGGACAGTGTCATACATCGTGATGTAGGACGCGAAATCATTGTTCTCTATATAGTAGCGACAAATTTGGGTGACGAGGATGGGAAGTAAAGATTTGCGCAAGCGACACTTTCCTTGACTGTGGCAAATAGCATGCTCGCCATGCAAAATTGATAATCTTTGGTCATTAAACAATGAACAATGTGCCCCACAATCGCTGGAAATGAGGAAACTCGAGCGATCTCCCTGACGTTACGGTACACCCAGCGGCAAGTCGTATAGAAGTTTCTATAAATCTGCTGGGCATTTAGCCCAGCATCTCGTAACTTGCACGTGTCCCACATAATCGTCCTATACTGGGCCAGTTCTAATGGTTTTTGAAAACCAGGTCGGATAGGGATGTTGGTGACATTGGATATCGCATCAGCTGAAAATACCCTCCGTCTACCCTGAAAGTGAAATCTAATGCAATCCTGGAGTATTTCACCATTTCTAAGCGCATCGTAGAACTCGTCTACTAAATGTTCATAAGCATATAACCCCTCTTCCCTATACAACAAAAACTGCCACCCCAACTATCGGATAACATCATGGAAATAACTCCCAAACACCTCGTGGGTGAATACATCGACAAAATTTCGCTCTAATTGAAAATAGGCCATGATCTATGGGTTGGTGAAGTTTGCAGAAAATTTAAACAGTGCAGGAGAGGGGGGAAGAGAAAATCTTATGGCTCTGACAAAGAAAAATGACGATCAGAGGCAGTACGGCCGGCCTCGCCGGATTTTCAATGGGACTCGCCGGTCGGATTCCGAGGAGAGGGGCTAGGGTTTTGGAGGAAGGTGCGGGGAAAGCAAAGAAGATTTCTAGATCTGTTTGAGTAGTGAGGAGAAAGGGTCAGGGTCATGGGTCTGCTGATTTATAAAGGGTATTTTACAAAAAAAACCAACAAAAAGAAAACCCCACTTTTTTTTACAATTTTACTCAAATAAAAAGTTAAATCATTGCTGTCCCCAAAAATTTAGCATTCACCCCCTAACGGGTGAGATCTTATTTTCAAAAAAAACTAAGAATAACAAAGATTAATTATAGTATTCACAAGTTAAACGACATTGTTAGTCCAGAAGTTAATACCAGCCACCCGAAAAATTTGTCGATATAATGTAGAGGCTGGTAAAAGAATAAGTATATGAAAAAGAAAAAGAAAAAGAATATGTTAGTTTTTAGTGAAGGGCATGGGTGTGTATGAGTAGGGATCGGAAGACGTTGAAAGTGAAAATGAAATTTTGAAGAGGTCAAAGAATTGTTGCTCGGATGAATTGAATGTTCAAAAAGCACATGTCGAGTTTCGGAGTCAATCTCGTTTAAAAACTGAATTTCATCCGTAAAAAATTTGGAAAAGGAAAGGTTCATGGGATGTTCCCTAATTGATCCTGACTCAAACTCACCGAGGATATCAAGTTCATCCGTAAATAATTCTTCAAAACTCTGTATGAAAGACTGTTTTTCAAGGCTGTCTTCCTCCCTATAATTCTGCACAATCCTATACTCACTGCTATTGTTCACAATTCCCAAAATACGTTCTTCTTTAGCACATTCATATCTGGGTAGGTTCATGTCATTTAAAAAGGTAGGTTCCCAACCTAACGTTTCTTCCGAAATAATATCACTAGGTGATACAAAAATTTTGGATTCCTGATCATTGATCCCTTCTATCAATCTATCCAAACCATACCCGTCAAAATCACAAGATTCCTCCTCTAAAATTGGAATGCAAAAATCAGTCTGTAGTTTTTCTTGTGTGCCCTGATGACACTTAGTCAATTCAATTGCATCGTCATCTATGAAATCATCAAAATTCAATTGATCGTTTATCTTACTTGGGTGACTTCCTAGATGACAAATATTAACACTATGTGGCTCTAATTGACTGTGTTCACTCTTTAGAATCACTACAGCTACATGGTCTTCAATTCTAGCCAAAGATTGAGCTTGAGTGTGAAACAATTGCTCAAACTGCTGTATACACAAGGCTAGCGTAGCAGCTGTTTGATTCTCAACCGCAATCATCACTTCAATACCCTTCTCTAAAGCGGTCAACCTAGCATCCATCTCACCATCATTCCCTAAGGATGGGTCAGTTGTTTCAGGTAAGGAGGGTTGTGATTGTGGTGATGCTAAAACAGTCAATATGTCGACCTCTTTCTCTAAATCATCAATCATTAGGTCTCTAATTGAAGTGGGACGGGTTCAAGAGTGTTAGGTGGGTGGCCGTTAGCAAAACTCTGGGACGGTTGGTCACCTCCTAAAAAAGGACAGTTTTCATGAATGTGGGAAGAATCGTGGCAATTTGAACAAATGAATTAGGGCTGAGTATAAACAAAAGAATAAGAATCGTGAAAAATTGAATTAAATCGTGTATCACCCATATTAACAAGAATTCACAAATATCACAAAAACAAAGAATATCACACCCCTGACAATCTATGTTATGCTAAGTCAACTAGACCTGCTCAAGAACCTGATTGTCGAAGTAAATTTGTGTCGAGAAACGGGCTCAAGATATACGGATCACGAAGCTAGGTAAGTGTAAGAGATAAAGGGAGGTTGTCCAACGCTTTCGCGAAGTTCCTTAATTAGATAACCCTTTCTCTTGAACACTTGCTTAGACAACCTGTGAACGATATACCGTTAAGCGGTGTTCTAAACACAGTTAACTTCTCCTAATGATCGCGAAGTCCTCAGAGTCAAAGTTCTAGTTGATTTTAAATTACTGTGGGTATGCAAGATGCAGTTTTGTGATTTGTGGGCTACGGAAAAAGGTGATGAAATCCTTTACCGCATCTTGTTTTGTCTTTTTGCCCTTAAATCAATATTAAGATACACATGCGCATTCAATAAAAGAATTCAAGAATTCAATCAAATAAAGCAATTCTTTTTCTATTTTAGGCTTAAGCGCTGCAACAAATACGAGTTAGTTCTCTGTGCAATTGGAAGAATCCTGCAGAAGATAGAATAGTGGAATGCGTCGGATTCAAGAGGAATGTGTTAGGAAATACGTACCGATGTGATTTGGTTAAGAAAACCCCTTTTGAAGTGATCCGAGTTTTTGATAGTCCGCTTGCGCCGGTCAAACTACCCAGATCTTTGGCACTATACTTCACTAATGTCTTGAAATTGAGTTTGAGCCTCGTTCCGCACGATCGCTGATCGTAATTCCGTAAAAAAAACATCTGAAATGTCGAAAAATACGATATTTAGTGTCAAAAGCGATATATATGCCCCAATTCCTGCATACTCAAAATTATAAAAATCAAACAATACCACTAGAGTACCGACAAGACACTGGAGATCATACAAAAAGAAAAAATCAAAATCACCCTGAATGGGCCGGCGAGATCGGATATTTCATCAATGTCGCCAGCCAAATTTAGAGTATTTGTGCTCGAATTCTGCGTGGCTTTTCCAGGCTAAATTAGTAGTCTACTAGTATACTTTGATTTTTTAATTTAAGTTCAGGGTGATTGCAGGTTTTCAGGAAAGAGAACAAGTTAGAAAAAATTTTGTTTTGTTAGTTTTCAGAAATCTCATGAATACGGAAATCTCGAGGAAGAATCACAATAGATGCATATATCGATAATGATGAATGTCCATGATATCAATATGATGCAATGAGATGAGTGATTTGAAACCACATATCAATAGTGATGCAATGCTCAAATACCGATTTTTAAACAAGTTCTATAGTATTTGTGACATAGCAATTACCAATGGCGTGTGTGTTCGCATATAGTAATGTACGTGCGGCATGAACCATTGGTAAGGTGCAAGTGTCCTAGGTGATAATATCAATGTGCATAATGATGCAATGCTCCAGGAATATAATATACGCATATGAATACAAGAATTATAAATAAATCCTAACTATCGGGAGCTTTACGCCATCCAAGCGATTCCCCCATAGTTATGTACATCTACTCACTGGAATGCCTCGGCTAATCGAATCCGACCACCGCCTTTCCTTTCCTTGCCGCGTCCGACGTCTCCACAACCGACCCTAGAATTGCACAATATCATTACATAAGGCTAAACATCCAATATAACGTGAAGACAAAACGATACGAAGGAACTAACGCTCACAAGTTAAACACGTGTGCACTTGGTGCACAAATCATGCGTGACATCATCACAAACCATACTTAGGGGCTATTATACACAGAAAATGCCAAATCAAGGATCGAAACGTACCTATCGCATATTAATCAAACGCTCACATAAAAGGAAAATGGTCACAGATTTTATCTACAGATAAACTAGGAAAAACAAATAATACCAAATACCCTAAAATATCCACAGAGGCCTATAAAAACCCAACACCTAAATCTACAGGAAGGCCGGCGACGCCGGGAATATTGCAAATCTCGCCGGTCGAAGAGGGTGGTTTTGGGTCTGGGTTTCTAGGGTAAACTCAGGGCTCTAATACCATACTACTGTATTATTTGATTAAATTATAGAACAGTGAAACGATACCAAATCACAGATAACACTAAACTTACTAAAACCCGTATTTAAACACTAATTTAAAACAATTTGGTGTTTTAGTGCAAACTTGGAGGATTAGTAAGATTATTAGATGTTAAACTAAACTTAGCTACTCTAATAAGTCATTAAAACCATAAACTTATCCTAACCCTTTCTTTAAAATCTAAACTTGCATTAAAACTACCTAAACACCTAATTAAGATAAGATTAAAGCAAGGATTTTGCAAGACAAACTAAGATTTGGTTTCATACCTTAAGAATTAGTAGAAAGAGACCCTACAAGAGAAGATTTTCCATCCAAAATGAAGACTTTCCTCAAGAACTCATAAAGAGGTTTGAAATTTGGATTTTTGAAGTGATTTGTATAAGGATTAGTGTTGATTTTTTGGAGGGTTATTGTGAGGTAGTAAGAGGTTTAGCAAGGTAAAAAGGAGAAGAAGAAAAAGAAGAAGAATATAGAGAGTTTGATAAAGAGAGAGAACTAGCCATGGCTTGCATTTAATGCACCATGCCTCAATAGTATAATTCTCATTTTTAATTTATCTTTTTATCAAAATTCTAGAACCATCTACAAATTGAATGAAAAGAGCATGCAACGAAATGTGCTTATGTAGCCATGGTTGCCTAAATAAGATTAACCTCTTGTTAACCTAGGATTAACACTAGATTAGTGTGTGCGCGCATGCTAAAATATTTTTTTTAATAATTAATAAATAAGAAAAATAATTAAGTGAACAAGTAATTAAATAAATAATTAATAAATACCAATAAAATAAGCAAGTACGTAAGTAAAATGGGTATATTTATGTCTATGTGGAAAAATAATTATAACATGTTTTATAGCAAAACACATGTTATAACTCTAATTATCATATAATTATCCTAAACGATTTCTAAAGCATTACAGAGAGGGTGAGAGTGAGCCATGCCTTCTTTCTCTCTTCCTTAAATGCTCTCCATGCTTTGTCCCCCCCCCCACTACATGCCTCATCATTCCCTCTCTTTCTCTTTCTTTTATTTTTTCAAAACAAAACCCTTTTATAATTAAAATAGATATAAAATATATAGCATTTATATATATAACATGACATGGAAAATGGTTAAGTTTGCTCTGGCTAGAAAGCATGGTTAACACCTTCTTAACCCAAGATTTTTATACTTGCACACACATGGTTAAGAAGGTGTTAACCATGCTTTCTAGCCAGAGCACACCTAACCATCACATGTGTGTGCAAGTATAAAAATAATTAAATAAAATATTAATTAATAATAATAAAATATGTGAAAACAATTATTGGTTAAATTTTATTTTAAAAACCCACATTAAAATGCTTAATTAACTGTAATCGCATTTTAACGTGTTATAATAGTATGGACGTGGTTACGAAAGATGGTATACGAGTGGATCCGAAAAAGATCGAGACAGTACAGCATTGAACCAGACCTGTTTCAGTAACAGAGGTTCGCAGCTTCTTGGGCTTAGCCGGTTATTACCGTCGTTTCATACAGGATTTCTCTCGTATCGCTGCACCAATGACCGGGCTGACTCGGAAGGGAGTTCCGTTTCTTTGGACCGAGGCATGTGAGCAGGGTTTCCAACAGTTCAAGACTCGTTTGACGACTGCACCGGTTCTATCTTTGCCTTCAGGCTTAGGCGGTTATGTTGTTTTTTGTGATGCCTCTCGAGTGGGTCTAAGTTGCGTGCTGATGCAGCACGGCAGAGTTATCGCTTATGCTTCTTGGCAGTTGAAGAAGCACGAGCAAAACTATCCCACTCACAATCTAGAGATGGCCGTGGTGGTCTTTGCACTCAAGATTTGGAGACATTACTTGTACGGCGAGTCGTGTCAGATCTTTACGGACCATAAAAGCCTGAAGTACATCTTCCAGTAGAGGGATCTGAATTTAAGGCAGTGTCGTTGGATGGAGCTCATAAAGGACTGTGATTGTGAGATTCTTTATCATCCGAGCATGGTAAATGTTGTAGCCGTTGCTTTAAGTCGGAGTCCCGGAGGTAGTTTGTCTTATTTGAGTGCAGTTCAGAGACAGTCTTCTATGGATTGGCAGGTTTTATGCGATAGCGGAGTACGGTTTGAGTTCACTTCTACAGGAGGACGGGTTGCTCATGTCCACGCTTGTCCACTTTTACTTGATCGCATCAGGGAGGCACAGTCCAATGATGCCCGTTTGTCTGAGATTGTGGAGCAGGTTCGGTAGGGGAAAGATTCAGAGTTTACGATCGATAGCAAAGGAGTGATACAGTTTGGGACTCGTCTATGTGTACCCGATTCTGAAGGGCTGAGATGTGAGATCTTAGAGGAGGCACATCAGTCAATGTACAGCTTTCATCTAGGTTCCACCAAGATGTATCATGATTTGAGAGATGTCTACTGGTGGGAAGGGATGAAGAGAGATATTTCTGATTTTTTTTTGAGATGCCTAACTTACTAGCAAGTCAAGGATGAGTATCAGAGGCCGGCGGGAGAATTACAGCCTTTGCCGATTCCGGAGTGGAAATGGGAACAGATCTCTATGGACTTCATTGTGGGTCTACCTAGGTATAGTCGAGAGTATGACTCCTTTTGGATGATCGTAGATCGGTTGACGAAAGCGGTTCACTTCCTCCCAGTGAAGACCACTTTTGGGTTTGCTCGGTATGCTCAGCTCAACATTGATGAGATTATGCGGCTGCACGGTGTTCTGACATGCATTGTTTCCGATAGAGACATTCAGTTTACTAACCGTCTCTGGAAGAAACTCCAGGATGCATTGGGTACTCGTTTGAGTTTCAGTACCGCTTTCCACCCGTAGACCGATGGATTATCAGAGCGGACTATTCAGACTCTCGAGGATATGCTCCGAGCGTGTGCACTAGATTTCGGTGGCAGTTGGAATCGTCACTTACCCTTGATCGAGTTCTCCTACAATAACAGTTTTCAGGAAATGATTCAGATGGCACCTTTCGAGGCTTTGTACGGGAGAAAGTGTCGATCACTAGTCTGTTGGACCAAGCCCAGCAAGAGCAGTATTTTGGGACCGCGGTAAGTCCAGGTGACTACGAAGAAGATCCAGTTGATCCAGGATAGGATGAGAGCAGCCCAGAGTAGGCAGAAGTCATATGCTGATCGTCGTCGCCGCAGGCTTGTGTTTGCTGTGGGTGACATTGTTTTCTTACGGGTCACTCCGAAGAAGGGTGTGATGAGGTTTGGAAGGAAGGGAAAGCTTAGTCCCAGATATGTGGGTCCCTTCGAGATTCTTGAGCGAGTCGGTACCGTTGCCTATCGTTTAGCAGTTCCGCCCAGTTTCCCGGATGTACACCCTGTATTTCACATATCTATGCTTCGCAAGTACCATCATGACCTTTCTTACGTGATTTAGGATCAGACAATCTAGCTGGAGCGCGATCTTTTTTTCACCGAGCAGCCGGTAGTCATCCTGAACCGGCAGGTGGAGAAATTACGGTCAAAGGTATTATTGTCCATGAAGGTTCTGTGGCGTGGCTCGAATATCTAAAGGTCACATGGCAAGTCGAAAGTGAGATGCGGAAGAAATTTCCCCATCACTTTGAAGGTACGCGTGGTTAGATTTTAAATTCGGGGACAGAATTTCTTTATGGGGGAAAGATTATAACATCTTAAAAATTTATTAGAGTTAATTATAATTTAATTAGCAATAAACATGGGTTTTCAATAAAACTTAGTTAATAATTATTTTCACATATACTTATTTATTTATTTATTTCTAAAATACACACACACAGAGACACACACACACACACACGTATATATATTAATCTAAAATTAGCACTAGGTTAGTTTAGGCTAAAACTCAAGTTAGTAGTCATGACAATTAAA
Source organism: Agapanthus africanus (assembly GCA_030015575.1). Classification (NCBI taxonomy): domain Eukaryota; kingdom Viridiplantae; phylum Streptophyta; class Magnoliopsida; order Asparagales; family Amaryllidaceae; genus Agapanthus; species Agapanthus africanus. The sequence continues at coordinate 217,789,544 of JASDDO010000018.1, forward strand.
CCTATAATTTCTTATCAACCATTTAGCAAATTATTTAGTTTTAGAATAGAAAAAAACAAAAGAAAAGAAAGAAAATAATGATGGGGGGCACTGAGATGATGGTGCATTAAATGAGAGGAATATTTGATTTCATGGCTATTATGAGCCATCCTTTCTTTCATTTCTCCTTTCTCTCCTTCTCTTCCACATTTCTTCTTCCTCTTTTCTTCACTCCCTTCATAAATCCTTCTCTACCACTCAAAGCAAATCCAACAATTAATCTCATCATCACAAAAATCCATCATAAATCATCACAAAAATCATGCTTTTTGTCACTTCAAGAGTTTTATTGAAGCCAAATCCCTAATCTAGAGGCCACCTTACAAGTTTAGGACCTCCATCAAGTTAATCTAGAGGTAATGACTAAACTTTTAAGCATGCTTTACTAAACTCTTGCTTTTGCAAATAATAATTTAGATTAAAGTTTTTGTTTTGTGAAGTTTTAAGTTTTAAAGTGAAGTTTTGAGACGGTATTGGGGTTGTGAAAATTCCTAGGGTAACCATTGAAAGTGTCTTAGCACCACCACTAAGTTTATACAAGCATCAAGTATGCAATTTTAAAAAATCTAGAGTTCTAAGCTATACTAACCTAAAATCTAACTAGAGTATTAGGGTTTAGTAAGCATGAAAACAAGTTCTATACTAAGTGAAGAGGGTTACAACCTTTGTAGACCAAGTCCTTCACTTCAATAGATCCAACTAGTAGTCCCTAAGCTCCAAGTAGTAGTCCCTAGAACTTTTCTTAGCTCCACTTGAAGAAAAGAACGAACTTGCTATATGATCTTCGAAGCCGAAGATGATCCATTTTGAAGCCTCTCTAAGTCAAGCTAACTCTTCACTAATCAAGGTATTAGTGAAGCAAACAATATAAACTAAAGTGCTAGGATAGTGTATGTTGATGAAGTAAGAGTTTAGCTCACTATAGAAATATTTTCCTCTCTTTTTTATCAACTCAAGAAAAACCCTAGATAGGTTTCATGAAGAAGAAGAAGAACTTGGGTGTGTGAGAAAAAATCAAATCTCAAGTGAGAGAATGATCTATGGGTTAAAGATAAGGGTGAGATGAAAAAATATCTAAGGATAAGACAAAATGAGAGGATGGGTCATAGCTTCTCAATGCTTCTACAAGTATCCAAGCCATGACTCATTTTCCACCCATTTTAATTTTCTTTCAAATATAAATCATCACATTAATATTTAACTCATGTGTGAGTCTCATAACCCATATTCAATGTATCATCAAACATGATACAATAATCCCCCCCCCACATATATATTAATACATATATCAAATATATATATATATATATCAATATATATAAAGAGAAGAAAAACATTAGTGAGCTAATATTAGTTAATATATATAAATATATCAAATATATTAATATACATTAAACTATTAAATCAACACTTGATTCAATAATTCGGTTATATGATATATAACCGACTAATTTCATTTATATGTATATCATATTATCAAATAAACACTTGATTCAATAACCCGGTTATATCGCATATAACCGACAATATTCAATATTCAATATCAAATCAACACTTGATTCAATAATCCGGTTATATCATATATAACCGGCCAATATCAAATATATATACATATAACAAATCATTGAATCAACACATGATTCAATAATCCGTTTATATCTCATATAACCTAACCGATATCAAATATGACGAGATTAGAATACGGTATCACGTACTCGTATTTAATCAAGCTCCCGCACATATCGACATATGTGCCTTACTTCGTTTCGCTTGAGCTAGGAAACCTCTGTGTGGGACTCTAAAGACTCGTCAATACACCAGCAGTAGGTAATGATCACATCAGTTACCCACAAGCCGTCAGCGGTACTACCTGGACGTAAAGGCTACTCAGGTATTGAGCGAATAGAAAATCAATAATAAAGCTTGTCCAAACTCCCGCAAAGCCTATAAGCAACACTTACCATACAGTCTGGTCTCTTCGTCTGATATGTCTCATATCGAGTCTAAAGGTGGAATTGTCAGACCCCGGTAACTTGATAAGTCATGCCGATGTGTGGCCTATAACCGTTCACGAAACTGCTGATAACACTTACCAGTAAATCTCATCAGCCTTGGCCAGGGACTTGCTGTTATAGCCAATCGAGCATAGCGCAACATCAACTCCCTAAACCGGGAGAGACGAAACCCCTCCTATCCATCATTGCCTTTATGTGACTCGGGACTGTACCCAAAATCCACCTATTTGCACGACTCCTTTGAGCCATGTATGACGATCTCGGGTCTACAGACTAACCTATACAAGTGTCACCAGAGAACTGCTATCTGACGATAGGTATAGTACCATCTAGGAGTTCTCGGCGAGTCATGTTCGGTGTACCCATTCTCTAATGAGCACCTATGTACAATCTTTGATGTTAAACACCAATGGATGTGGGATCAACCATCGCCCCATACAGGATCAAGAAACGTACACACTAGTCTACTCTGGAATATCAATGCCCTATCTCGATATTCCCTCGACTAGGAAATGTTAAAGGATGTGCTTGCGGACTACACAAGCCCCACTAGTATGATTTGCATCATAGTCCTGGTAGTCAAGCTAACATCCTAAGGGCTTTATCAACATGTATCAGAGAGATAGTATAATAATACTAGTGTACATGTTAAGATAAAGAGCAACCAGATAACATACTATCATGTCGAGCAAGAAAGTCCTCTATATATATGTCCAAGCATCCATTATATCATACAATAATGGCCTCTAGAGCATACATTTTCCTAACAATCTCCCACTTGCACTAAGGCCAGTTGTTGTAGTATCTCATACCCAACATCCCAAAAAGTCTCTCAAAGTGTGTCTGAAGGAGGGCCTTCGTGAGTGAATTCGCTGTGTTATCCTTTGTGTCAACTCTCCTGACCTCGATCTCCCGGCGATCCACCATCTCTCGGATCAGGTGATACCGCCTAAGAATATGTCTGGATCGCTGATGGGACCTCGGTTCCTTGGCTAAAGCCACAGCTGCATTGTTATCACAATACAAGGGTATTGGATCCTCAATAGATGGAACCACACCAAGTTCAGAAATGAACTTCTTCATCTAGACAGCTTCTTTGGCAGCATCCTTGGCAGCGATGTATTCAGCCTCCATCGCTAAGTCTGCTACGGTATCTTTCTTGGAACTCTTCCAACATACCGCCCCTCCATTTTGGGTGAAGACAAAACCCGAGACCGACTTACTGTCGTACTTATCACTCTAGAAGCTCGAATCGGTAAATGACTCCACCTGGAGTTCTTCGTTACCATACACCAAGAACATCTCTTTAGTCTTTCTCAAGTACTTAAGAATGTTCTTCACAGCTGTCCGATGCTTCCCCCTAGGATCTGATTGATACCTACTTACTACACTAAGTGCGTAAGCCACATCCAGTCGGGTGCATAACATCGCGTACATGATTGACTGAACTGCAGAAGCATAGGGTATCCCTTGCATGCGAGCCCTCTTCAAATCAGTCTTGGGAGACATCTCTTTAGAGAGAGTGATTCCTGAGCAAGCGGGTAAATTACCACACTTAGAATCTTCCATACTAAACCTGTTTAGTATGGTGTTAATGTACCTGGATTGGAACAATCCCAACATCCTCTTAGATCTATCTCTATAGATCTTTATCCTTAGGATGTAGGAGGTATCACCTAGATCTTTCATGGAGAACTTTTGTGATAAGAAGAGCTTGATCGAGTGTAGTATAGGAACATCATTTCTTATCAAGAGTATGTCATCCACATACAATACGAGGAAGACAATCTTACTCTCTACAACCTTTTTGTATATATAAGGTTCATCTATATTTTTGATGAAGTCAAACTCTTTGACTGCCATATCAAAACAGATGTTCTAACTCTGTGATGCCTGCTTTAATCCGTAGATTGATTTAAGCAGCTTGCATACCATTCCGCTGCTCCCACTGTCTACGAAGCCCTCTGGATGTGTCATGTACACGCTCTCTTCTAAATCACCATTTAGAAAAGCAGTCTTGACGTCCATCTGCCAGATTTCGTAGTCATGGTATGCAGCAATGAAAAGTAGGATCCTGATAGACTTAAGTATAGCCACTGGAGAAAAGGTTTCATCATAGTCGACACCTAGTCGTTGATGAAATACTTTTTCTACAAGTCTAGCTTTGAAGGTCTCAACCTTTCCATCTACACCAATTTTCTTCTTAAAAATCCACTTGCTCCCGATGGCTTTTACCCTTTCAGGAGCAACTTCTAAAGTCCATACTTTGTTGGTGTACATGGATTCCATCTTAGGTCGCATTGCATCCATCCATTTCACAGAGTCTCCACTTGTGATGGCCTGCTCGAAACTAATTGGGTCATCATCTTCCATGATTCAATCCTCTCTCCCACCATCCAGGAGAAAACCGTAGTATGTCTCAGGTGGATGAGAAACTCTACTAGATCTGCGGAGTGGTGATTGTTATAGATTTAGTGCTTATGCGCTTTCAAAAGATGAATCAAAGAATATTTATCAACCGCAATCAAGAACGGCGTCGTTGGGTAGCTAACCGATGAGGACGGGTCGGTCCACAGGGATTTTGTGTATTCTCAAATTGTTCTAACGAGTTAATTCCGATTGTTGTCGGATTGATTAAATCTAAAAACTAAGTTGATCTTAAACTAAAATCTTGCTAGGGTTAGGTTTAGGTTAGATTTGGAAAGTCAATATTCCTCACCGCTTTCTATACCCAAATTAAGATCTATTAGGTGTTATGATAATAATTAATAAAGTGGATTAGTATCATCGGGAAGAAACGATGTTTCTTCCTCTAGGTTCTTGTCTTTCCTTGCTTAATTCTTACCCTAACCTCCATGGAAAACACGCTCAACCGGTCGTTTATACTACGGTATCACCCCTATCTCGTGGGATAGGGTGCCGTAGGGAGCGGTGTGCGCATGTATGCATGGAGTCCTATAAAAACGTATGATGGGCAAGAAAGGGGTGGGAGATCTTCATCTCTCAAGTGTTTCCCAAATCTAACCCTAACAAGTGAGGAGACTACTCACTCATTAGGGAATTAAAAGACATTTTCTAAACTATCTAACTAGGGCAGAGAATAAAGATCTATACTAAGGCAAGAAAGAAATTACCTAGGGCATGGAAATAAAATTGAACTAGGGCAATGAAAAGAAAACTTACTCCTAATTTTTATTTGATGCTCTCTTCCTTCTTTACAGAAATTTACAGATCTGAATTTAGATAGATGAAATGAGGCACAAGAAGAGGCATAACCTAAAAGAGGTTTTAGGGCTTCTATTGATAGATTCATAGAAACCCTAGGTTTACAATCGACGCATATCTGCAATTACAAGTTTACCCCCAAAGAAAGACTAGTCAACGCACCACCAGCGACCACAGGATTTTAGCTTCGATACGGTCGACACATGGTCGCGGATCCGTGGCTAAGAGCATGGTTTGGCCGCGGTTCCGCAGCCAAGTAGTGGGCTTGTGGGCTCTGTTTTTCCTGGTTGCTTCAGGTTACATTCTGCTTCTGTTTTCTTTACTTTTTTCTTCAGAATATCCTCTGGTTCTCTTTCAGGTTTCCACAGTGAATAATGTAGTGGACGTTTACCGTTGCTTCGTGTTGAAGTCTTGAATCTTGCTCTGCCTTTGTGCTTTATAAAATTGTCCATTGATCTTCGTTTAGTCTTCAAACTGTAGGCTTGATCTAGATTCTTCCATTTGTTAGTCGTAGTCTCACTTTATATCATCTTTTTCATCAATTTCACCGTTTTTGTTCCGAGAACCTGTAACCTGCAACTATGTAGCAGACATGGGTCAAAAGCACCTGTTTATTTGTAAACTGAATAAGAATGGGGAATAAAATAATGCAAAATTATGATATGAACAAATACCCCCAAACTTATGTTTTGCCCGTCCTCGAGCAAACCTAGTTTTAGTCTCAATAAAATCCTAACCTCACTTTTGCAGGGAAACGCGATTGCACTGAGCTCGTGCAACAAGCCGTTAAACCTCTAGGTGTCCCTAGTAGGAGGAGTGTTGTCTTCTGAGGGTTTTCAGCGGATACTACCCACAAAATCCTATCAATTTGTCCTATTGACTTTTATTCTCCAATTAGCTTTTCTAACGAGGAAGTCTATTATCTTCGACTCATAAATTATCCACCCGTATTTTTCACGCCTCCTTATCATTTAACTTAAGATTAGATATGTTCTGTAGGCTTACTTAGCTTTCGGCATCTTTTAAGTTTTCCTTCTAGGGTTCTATCTCAACTTAGGAATTTTTATCATCTCTATTAAAGATACAAGTCTTATTTTTCATTCCTATCTCTCATCTAAATCCCAATCACATACCCCCACGTGTGTGTATATATCACCCCTATACTTGGAAATTCAAATCAAGCCATCATACTCTTATCCGTCGTCCAAAGCACTTCTTAATTGGTGAATTTTTAGATGAAATTTGCTCACACATCCTTCATGCGACCATTAATACTTCTTGAGGTACCAACGACCAATTACAAAATGTGTTTGCACATTAAAGCGTAATTCCTAGTCTTGTAACACCTAAGGCTTTAGCAGTGACTCCCAAACCAGTTGGTCTAAGGCACTAGGTGATAAAGCACCCTCGCTAAATATTTTTTTCTATTAATGCAGTCTTAAGTAATTACAAAAACCAGTGTTCATTTTTTTTTATCTCTTTTTTCACACTTGTATTTTTATTTTATTTTCCTTTATACTAAGGACTTTAGACAAGAGCAATTCAAGGTCTCTTCTATTAATCTAAGTTTCACGGTTCGTGTTTGTGCAATTTGTAGGGTATATATTTTCAGAATTTAGACTTGAGCTTAAGAATTATTTTTCAGACTTATACTTTAATAAAAATATCAATACTCTTTCTTTATCTTGACTTAGCCCAAGAAGTGAACTCAAAATTTGCCTATTTCTAAATAAACTACAAAGACATATACTTTCTACCATTAAATTTTAAGAAAGGTTATTTTTAGAGTTTTTAATTTACTAAGTATAAGATCTAGTTGTTCCTAGCTAGTTAACTTTTTTGTCAAACTCAAGTCAATTATGGCCAAAATCGAATACTTTAATTTTTATAATTTTTGAAATTTTCAGTTTTTATGAGTTTTAAAATAAGTATGCAAATGCAAAAATATACATATGAATGTGAAGGAAGAAGGCTTACCGAGCATACCCCCAAACTTAAACTTGACAGTGTCCTCACTGTCGGGCTATACCAAGAGAGTCAAAATTGTCGGCACTCCCCTGTTTATTTATTATAAAAAAAATTTATTGTTAAAAGAAAAAAGAAAAAATATATATACAACAAGGTCCCCCCAAACTTAAGTGAGACAGTGTTTCCACTGTTTTAAGCGTTAAAGTTCAGAGTTAGGGAGGAGAAAAATCAAACTATACAAGGCCTTACACAGACCAAAGGTTAGCACCAACCATTCAAAAATTCTATCGTGATAATAGTAGGGCTGGTGGAAGAATGGAGTGTAGAGAAAGGAGTTGAGAAACACACGAGACCGTATGGGAAGAAGGGTAGAATATGGTCTCGGTGGAAGAGAAGAATGGCGGAAAAGAGAAAGAAATGTAGTACGAACTTGAGGGTGTAAATCGAGTGAATAAATTAGCGCAATTTGTGATGACCGATGTGTTAAAAGCGATTGTGCTAATCTATCAACCCGTCGAGAAATGGGGTCAAATCCCTCAAGATTCGCAAGAAAACATGGGTACGTTGAATTTGGTAAACTATCCATTGAAAATGGAAACGCGATGGATTCTTGTGCGGTCGAAACGATAGGAAGGACGAAAGGGAGTGATTTAGGGATAGTCTTATTCCCACCTAAGTAATCTTTCTCGAACTTGAAGGATTCCATCAATGGTTCAAAATGACTGTAAGTAACCGAGTCTGATGGTTCAACTAACTCATCTGAAAATTCAAAGGACTCAAACTCGGGCGGTAAGTCTTCAAAATCGTCCGAAAAAGTGAAACACTCGTAATCGTTATCGGCTGTGAGAACTGTGTCAGATTCAAAGAGGTACGCACTAGTGGCGTCCAAACTGCTGTGATCGAAGAGAAATCTTTCAAGCTCACAGTCCTTCTGCGTGATCTTTTGCGTGGTCGGAATGATAGAAAGGAGGGAGGTTGATTTAGGAAGTATAACAGATAAAGGTTCAGGAGGATGACTTGGAAAATCCGACTCATCAAACAAAAATGGTTCAATCCTCAATACTATCCTCATAATTCTCCGCAAAAGTTATCTCATCCATGCAATTATCATCAAAATCAAGACGCATATGAAGTTTGGGAGAAACATTTAATAACTCGGGATGATGAATTGGAGATAAAATTTCAGTCAAATCTACGGGTTCATCATCCAAAATATTCCCAGCGTCAATATCCTCAATCAAGTGAAAATCCATTTTTTTAGACACCTCATCAAAGGCATGGATATTTAACAATTCTGGTTCTAGATTGGAGTTGTAGAGGTTAAAAGGATTGGTGATGGTTTCACTTGAAAAGGGCTCTTCACAATCTGGCAAATCAAGCACTACAAAGTCGCACAACTCATTAAATGTTTTGTTTTTAACTGGTGAATCATTTAGGACACTTGATAGACATTCAAAACCAGAGTTGTAGGATTCAATTGGTGATGGGTAGGTTTGATTTGGAAAGGTGTATAGCTCACTTTCTCCACTCAAATTATCGATCTGTCCAACTGCCGCATTATACATTGGAATTTTCGGAGCTAGTTTGAAACTAGCTACCGGTTCACTAGGTTGTATAAGGGTGGCCATGGACGCATCCACATTTCTCATCATTTGGTTTGTCGCTACCATATACGCTTCCAACGACTATTCTAGACTAGACATGGGTTGTGAAGGGGTTTCAGTAAAAGATTCAAAATTGTTTGGATTTTGGAAACTCCCAAATGGTTGTGTAAAAGCAATGTCTATGGAAGGTGTGAAAGTTGGGTAGGACTGGTAGGAATTGAATGGTTGGACAGGAGTAGGATCAACATTTGGATAAAAAGGTGAATGGACTCGTTGATCCCAAGAACTAGAAGTGTTGAAAGGAGTGAAAGGTCGGTTACAAGATTGTTCAATATGTTCAGCGATAGACATGGGTTTCGGAGTTACAACAGGACTCGAAAAAGTAGTATCAACATAAGAAAGCGGTGAAGGTTGAAATGGTTGATACAAAGTGGATTGTGGAGTCGAACTGTTTCTCCTAGACGCTTCTATTCAATCTTTCAAAGAAATTTTGGGCATGGAGGGGTCGTCCGTAATTCGACCAAAACAATTCGCGTATGAAGCAATGTTTGGATGAGGGTACCAAAGTTCTGTAAGAGTTTTGAGAGGTGGGGTACCCATGATGTAAAAAGGAGAAGAAAAAGAATGTGGGTGCAAGGATTTCTTAGCGACAAGTTGCAAGTTTTTGAAAAAAAAAATTCTTTTTTTTCTTTTTGTGTTTTTTTATGTGGAGCTTTTTGCAAAAAAAGATATTCAATAAAAGGCTTAGACACACGTTCGATCAGCCACAAATGCACAATCAGGCATAAATCTAGGGTCACCTAGGTCAGTTAGACAGCTCCTAACTGTTCCAAAGGGAAAGAAGTAGGACCTCAAACCACCTCTTCACCGCCAATTGTGGCCAGGTAAGCACAAGTAGAGAGAGGAGGGATCCGCTCACGAATCACCGTGAGACGGGCCTTTTAAAGTTAGCTCTCTCTACCAGTCTAGCCTAGGCACCACAAAGTCAGGTTAGGATCAACGGTCGATGCCTACAACTATTCCTTTGTCCTATTGAGCGCGAAGTCCTTAGGGATGAGTCTAATCTTTTTTTAATTAATTGAAGATCAATGCTATATGCCTTATGTGATTTTTGGTGTCCTGGGAAGGGTAATGAAATCCCCACCCAATCTGGATTGGTGTAAAAGCCCCTTAAAGTCAGTTTTAAAATATGCAAAGCAGCAAACACAATCACTTGCAAACAAATTTTTTTTTAAGCGCGGCGCAAAGATTCCTGCACAAGATCAATTATTGGAAGGGGGAGAAATTTTTTTAGCGCAAAGAATCCTGCAGGCAAATTTACAGAGGAGATATCAGGGGGTTCAGAGGAGGAGAGAGAAAGACTTACAGTGATTTTTCAAGCGCTGACGTCACCAGAGGACCGTGGAAGCGCGGCAAGAAGCGGGTTTCGGTGGCGGAAACGCGGCGGCGGCGGCGGCGGTTCTGTTCCCGAGATTTCTTCTGCTCGTCTGGTCTGATTTTTCTCTGCTTTTCAGATCTGCCGTTTTCTGTTTTACTTTCTGGATTTTTCCAAATCCGATCTCGTTCGTCGATTCTGCAAAATTCAAACGAAAATACCCTTCACAATATAACAAGATGATAGATTTTTATATATTTTTTTATTTTTCAGTTTTTATGGTTTTTTCAATTTATATTAATCCGAAATTACAAAAAGAAAATAACACGCCATCCCCGGCAACGGCGCCATTTGATTGTTATAGATTTAGTGCTTATGCGCTTTCAAAACATGAATCAAAGAATATTTATTAACCGCAATTAAGAACGGCATCGCTTGGTAGCTAGCCGGTGAGTACGGGTCGGTCTACAGAGATTTTGTGTATTCTCAAATTGTTCTAACGAGTTAATTCCGATTGTTGTCGGATTGATTAAATCTAAAAACTAAGTTGATCTTAAACTAAAATCTTGCTAGAGTTAGGTTTAGGTTAGGTTTGGAAAGTCAATATTCCTCACCGCTTTATATACCCAAATTAAGATCTATTAGGTGTTATGGTAATAATTAATAAAGTGGATTAGTACCATCGGGAAGAAACGATGTTTCTTCCTCTAGGTTCTTGTCCTTCCTTTCTTAATTCTTACCCTAACCTCCATGGAAAACACGCTCAACCGGTCGTTTATACTACGGTATCACCGCTACCTCGTGGGATAGGATGCCGTAGGGAGCGGTGTGTGCATGTATGCATGGAGTCCTATAAAAACGTGTGATGGGTAAGAAAGGGGTGAGAGATCTTCATCTCTCAAGCCTTCCCCAAATCTAACACTAACAAGCGAGGAGACTACTCACTCATTATGGAATTAAAAGACATTTTCTAAACTATCAAACTAGGGCAGAGAATAAAGATCTATACTAGGGCAAGAAAGAAATTACCTAGGGCATGGAAATAAAATTGAACTAGGGCAATGAAAAGAAAACTTACTCCTAATTTTTATTTGATGCTCTCTTCCTTCTTTACAGAAATTTACAGATCTGAATTTAGATAGATGAAATGAGGCACAAGAAGAGGCATAACCTAAAAGAGGTTTTAGGGCTTCTATTTATAGATTCATAGAAACCCTATGTTTACAATCGACGCATATCTGCAATTACAAGTTTACCCCCTAAGAAAGACTAGTCAACGCACCGCCAGCGACCACAGGATTTTTGCTTCGATACGGGCGACACGTGGCCGCGGATCCGCGGCCAAGAGCATGGTTTGGCCACGGTTCCGCGGCCAAGTATTGGGCTTGTGGGCTCTGTTTTTCCTGGTTGCTTCAGGTAACATTCTGCTTCTGTTTTCTTTACTTTTTTCTTCAGAATATCCTCTGGTTCTCTTCCAGGTTTCCACAGTGAATAATGTATTGGACTTTTACCGTTGCTTCGTGTTGAAGTCTTGAATCTTGCTCTGCCTTTGTGCTTTATGAAATTGTCCATTGATCTTCGTTTAGTCTTCAAACTGTAGGCTTGATCTAGATTCTTCCATTTGTTGGTCGTAGTCTTACTTTATATCATCTTTTTCATCAATTTCACTGTTTTTGTTCCGAGAACCTGTAACCTGCAACTATATAGCAGACATGGGTCAAAAGCACCTGTTTATTTGTAAACTTAAAAAGAATGGGGAATAAAATAATGCAAAATTATGGTATGAACAAGTGGCGGAGGTTCGTCAGGAACTATTGAATCCTCCGGTTCTACCAAATCATGAGTTATAGTTTGTGCAGCTGGAACTTCTTCCAGTTCTACCTCATTACCACTAATTTCTTTCACAAGAAATTCCTTTTCTAAAAAGGTGGCATATTGAGAAACAAACACTTTTTGTTCCTCATTGTGGTAAAAGATATATCCATATGAATTCTTTGGATATCCCACAAAACTTGCACAAAACAGACCTTGCCTCGAGCTTGTCCTGATTTTGCTTTTTAACATAGGCCGGACAACCCCATATCTTAACCCGTTTAAGAGATGGTCTCTTCCCATACCATATCTTATATGGAGTGATAGGCATGGATTTGGTCGGAACCCTATTCAATTGGTATGCAACTGTCTCAAGTGCATAATCCCAAAAGAAAATAGGTAACTCAGCAACACTAATTATAGAGCGCACCATATCTAATAGGATGCGATTCCTCCGCTCCAATATTTCATTGTGCTGTGGTGTATACGGAGGAGTAAGCTGAGAGAGAATCTCATTCTCTTTTAAGTAGTCCCAGAATACCGTGCTCAAGTATTCTCCTCCCCGATCAGATCATAGGACTTTAATACTTTTACCCATCTGGTTCTCAACTTCGTACTTATATTCCTTGAATTTCTCAAAAGCTTTAGATTTGTGTTTCATCAGGAACACATGTCAGAATCTTGAGAGATCATCTGTGAATGTAATAAAGTACGGAAAACCATTCCTGGCATGTGTAGACATAGGACTACATACATCACTATGTATCAGTCCCAAGAGTTCAGTAGCTCTTTCTCCGTGTCCCGTAAACGGAGTTTTGGTTATCTTGCCTTTTAGACATGACTAGCAAGTTTCATAAGATGTAAATTCAAAAGGATTCAAATATCCATCTTTATGCAACTTTTCTAGTCTTGTCGCATTGATATAACCAAGTCTATAATGCCACAAGAAGGATTCGTTCATTTTTAAACTTTTCCTCTTGTGTATGTTCTGTATGTTTAGAACTGTAGTTTGATTTAGAACGTATATACTGTTATACAACGTATCAAACCCAATCAACACTTGATTTAAGAAAATGTTCATAACATTTTTCTCTAATACAAAGTTATATCCTTCTTTATCTAATAAAGAAATTGATATTATATTGCACATCATTTTTTGTACGAAAGAACAGTCGTTCAGAATTAATGTATTACCATTTGATAATACAAGGTGATATTCTCCAACTGCTTTGGCTGCAACAATTGCACTATTCCCTGCTATGAGAGACTTATCACCTTTCTCAGTTCTCTACTTCTTCTTAACATATGTAACAAATTACAAACGTGGGATCCCGATCCGGTATCCAGTACCCAGGATGTAGAGCATACTAAGAAACAGTTCTCGGTAACGAACACACCCAAAGAAGATGCATCATCATGCGCTTTCTTCATTCGGGTTGCGAGGGAATCCTGATATTCCCCTTTTCCTTGCTCAGACTTGTGACAATCATAAGAAAAAGCGGAACCAATGTTCCCCAGCTCAGTATAATAAGCGGGTTCGGTCAATACATCCATATTATTATCTTGATTAAGGCGTGTCATGGTCGCTACCTGGAGAGAGAGAAGAAAACACTTTAAATTGCGCTCTTGCAAGATTAGATTGTTATTATCTTATCTAATCAGGATGGCTCCCACGGTTTTTATCAAATCTTCCTTCAAACCCTAAAAGATAAGATTAGCTGGGATTAATTACATCCTACAAGTTCACCAATCGGTCAGCCAGGCAGGTATTGGTACTCCGAGGGAGTCTCCCCATGCTTTCGCATTGAACTAATTAAATAACCTCATTTCCGCAAGGGCATAAACCCGTTAACACCTTTCTTAGACACCTACTGGATCAGCTAATTGTAAAGTGGAAAACTCTCCTAGGAGTAACACTTATTCGCAGTGGGTATCGGGATCCAACTATCTCATAGAAGGTATGCAATCTCATTGCAAATTTCAATACTTGAAATTCCCAATATATGTTTTTACCCCTAATGTCTTATGACCTTGACGGAGGACAACAAACCATAGGCTGCTAGTCAAGTTGTACCCGTCATTTTTTGATTGAATTAAACCCACCCACACGACCTTTGACGGAGGCCAACAAAGTCGTACAACTACCCTAATCCAATCGCATCATATGCGGCAGATAAGCACTAATCAACTACCGCACACTACACCTTAACGAAGGCCAACAAACGCAGCACGAATATTGAATAGTCGTTATCTGAAATGACGGAGGGCTACGACTGATTTTGAATAAAACCTTTAACGTAATGAACTTGATATCGTTGTAGAATCCAGTGATTTGAAAAGGAGTGGTTTAATCTCCACTTTTTAAAATCGAAAAGTTTTCAAAACAAATCGAGTGGGTTGTAGCATTTGCTTGTACTGCTAAAGAAGTCACTCTCAGTAAAGGGATCTAGGCTCTTTCCTAATCGAATGAGGTGCTGGATATTCATAAAAGAATGTTAGTTATATGTATGCCCTATAGGCCATTATTGTACATGATTGTATATTATAATGGATGCTTGGACATATATAGGGAGGACTTTCTTGCTCGACATGATAGTATGTTATCTGGTTGCTCTTTATCTTAACATATAAACTAATATTGTGATACTGTCTTGCTCTCACATGTTGGTAAAGCCCTTAGGATGTACTTTACTACCAGGATTATGATGCAGATCATACTAGTGGGGCCAGGGTAGTCCACAGTTCATCTTTTAATTGTTCCTAGTCGTGGGTGTATCGAGACGGAGCATCGATATTCCGGAATAGACTAGCGTATACGTTTCTTGATCCATATGATGGGCGATGGATGATCCCATATCCATTAGTTTTTGAAATCAAAGATTATATATAGGTGCTTAGTGGAGACTGGGTACACTGAACAGGACTCGCCGAGAACTCCTAGATGGTATTATACCTATCGTCAGATAGCAGTTCTCTGGTGACACTGGTACAGGTTAGTCTGTAGACCCGAGATCGTCATGGAATCTTGTGTGATTCCCACTATGCTTTTATTTCCACCATACCACATTCAAGAGAGCATGCAAAACGATGGTTTTTGGGTACAATCCCGAATCACATGGAGGCAATGACCGATAGGAGGGGTTTCGTCTCTCCCGGTATTGGGGGTTGATGTTGTGCTGTGCTCGATTGGCTATAACAGGAAGTCCCTGAGCAGGGCTGATGATGAGAATTGCTGGTAAGTGTTATTAGTATTTTCTCGACCCTCACATCGACATGACTTGTCAAGTTATTGGGGTCTGACGTTTACCACCCCCAGACTAGATATGCGACATATCAGACGAAGAGACCGGACTGTACGGTAGTGTTACTTATTGGATTCACGGAAATATGCACAAGCTTGCTTGTTGATCTTCTGGTCGCTGAATACCCGGGTAGCCAATACGTCCAGCTAGTACCGTTGACGGCTTGTGGGTAACTGATATGATCATTACCTACTGCTGGCGTATTGACAAGTCTTTAGAGTCCTACACAGAGGTTTCCTAGCTCATGCGAAATGAAGTAGGGCACATATATGATATGTACGGGACCGAGATTAATACGTGTATGTGATACCGTATTCTAATCTCGCGATATAGGTTATATGTGATATAACCGGATTATTGAATCAAGTGTTGATTCAATAATTTATTAAATGATATTAGTCGGTTGTATGCGATACAGCCGGGTTATTAAATCAAGTGTTGATTTAATGATTTAATGTATAATTATTTATTTGATATATTAACATACATTAACTAATATTAGCTCACTTAAGAAAATGTTTTCTCCAAATACATTTGAATATATATATGATATATATTAATGTATTTATTTTTTGTCATGCTAGATGATACATTTGACTTGAGTGTATAAGACTCATACCATACTTAAGATAATGTGGGGATTTAATTATTAAGGGGAAAACAAAATTAGGTGAAAATTATCATGGTTGAAGATGCTTGTAGAAGCATATGGAAACCTTGACTTAGTCCACTAATTTTGTTTTACTCTAGATTTATTAACCTAACCATTATCTTTAGCCTTGGTTAAATCTCTACATGAGTTATATATGATATTTTCTCACCCATGGTTCATACTTGATCATAAGAATTTTCTTCTTCATCTCCATTATTGCTCTCTAGCTCTCAAGAGTGAAGAAAAAGAAAAAGAGAAAAAATAATTCTAAAGTGAGAAAAATTCTCACTTCACCAATCTATACTAAACTAGCTATTTAGTATAGGTTGTTTCTTCATTAGTTCATCAATTAGTGAAGAGGTAGCTTGAATTAGCGATTCTTCGACGCAGATCATCTTCGGCTTCGAAGATCTTTGAGCAAGCTCGTTCTTTTCGCTTAGTGGAGCCTAACGAGAGTCCGGGAGACCACTACTTGGAGCTAAGGGACTACTACACGGAGCTTTAGAAGTGAAGGACCGGTCTACAAAGGTTGCATTCCTTGTTCACTTAGAGTAAAGTTGTTTACTTGCTTAGTTAAACCATAATTCTCTAGTCAGATCCTTGGTTCGGGCTCGCTCGGCACCCTAAATTTTTAAAATAGCATACTTGATGCTTGCTGAAACCATGTCGGGGTGCTAAGCGAACCCAGCAGTGGTATCAGAGCCTTGCTCATTAGGAGTAGTCTAGGCGAAGTTAAAGTGTTCGATCGACTTTTCGAAACCCGGAATTCCCATTCTCTGAAAAAAATTTCAAAAGTTGTTATTTTTTCAATTAAAAATATTCAGAAAATTATGCAGGGTTTTGAATGGACCCACAAGAAAAAAGATGGCATAACTCGACCAAACGGCCGCGGAAGCGCGGCCAAAGCATGCCTTTATGGAGGTTCTGCGGCGCCATTGGTGAGGCAGGGAGCGTGCCTTCTTGTGTAGGTCCGTAGGTGCTTGGGGTACTGTCTTGGTATTTTTAACTGTAACTCAAGTGTTGAGGTCTCTGGGAATTTTGGGTGTTTGATAAATCGATCAAAATGTTTAACATCGTCTAGATATCTATGATTTGTGATACAATATTTGGAATCCACAATAATTAGTTTTGTGAAAACTAATTAGTGCTTTGTAAATCTTGCAATTTAGTCTCTTTTGATCGGTTGCCGTGGGGTTTTGATTTGGATCAAAACTCTGTCGCAATCACGTATAGTACGCGAACACTCGCCGGGTAACTCTATAAGATAGCCATGCCCTATAACCCTGACCAAGTGACTGTAGGAGAACCCCGTAGCCAAAAGCATCCGTTCGGGTGCTCGCGGCAGTGGTGTTCCGCCTAAGTGCACTTCATCGACGGCATTGGGGGTACGGCCGTCTACTAATGTTTCCAATAAGCATTCGATCAAGTTGTCGGGAATCTTGTTGAATTACCCGACTGGTTATTGAAAAGTGTTTTCAATATTGAGACTAAAATGTGGGGTTTATAAGGTTAAGCATGTAATTTGGAATATGTGATATTCCGGGTTTATGATGTTTAAGGAATTTATATGGTTAGGCAGGAAATCCGAAATATATGATATTTCAGGTTTATGAAGTCTAAGGACGTTGTGGATTCCAATCGTTGTAGTTTTCACTTTCTTTTCTGCGACCGTAAGTGTAATATGTGGTGTATTGCCGGTTTCGTTGCTATACGTCAACGACAATTGGGATACACATATTTACTTACGTTGATGGCATGTGATGTTATGTGTTGCTGTGGTATGTTATATTGGATCGTCGTGTTTGAATAGCCGGGGGGTTTTGGGTGAGATGAGAGTTTTTCATTTTCATTCATGTAAAAACTTGTTTGTAATATTCTATTATCGGGACACTTCCGGGTTGAGAATGATGTTGTTGGCTATAGTGCCCTCAAGTCAATTATTGGACCGCAGGCACGCGATTGCGATGATTGAAAGAGGACCTATACCGGTAGAATAGTCTTACTCGAGATGATAGTATGCTATCTGGTTTGTCTTTATCATCATATACTTTCTTTAGGTGGCTTTACAGATCACTATTACATGTTAATAGAGCCCATAGGATTCTTGCTTGACTACAAGCAGTATGATGGTGATCATATACGTGGGAGCTGGGGTCTATAAGCACATACTTAAATGTTCCTAGTCGTGGGAGTTTCGAGACTGGGCATCGATATTCTAGAGTAGACTAGTGTATACTGATCGAGACCCCGACGAGGGACGATGGCCGGTCTCACAAGCCATTGGTGTTAGTTTGTTCACCTAAGATGTATACAGGTGCTCATTGGGTTATGAGTACACCGGATGAACTCGCCAGGAACATGCTTGTTGGTATTATACCTATTGTCAGATAGCAGTTCCCAGGTGACATGTGTACAGGTTAATCTATCGACCTAAGATCGTCATTTGTCTCGTGTGAGTTCCCACTGTGCTTTGATTACTACCCTACCACGGCTTAAAGGAGTCGTGCAAACAGGTTTTAGTTGGGTACAATCCTGAGCCACATGGAGGCAGTGAGCGGATCGTCAGGGGATTTGTCTCTCCCGGTATTGGGGGTTGATGTCGTGTTGTGCACGGGTGGCCATCACCAGAAATCCTTGGCCATAGTAGTCAGGAATTACTGATATAGGATCGGTAGTTTCTCAGGCGGTGATGGGTTTTATATCGACACAAAATGTCAAGTTATTAGAGGTCTGACTTTATCCACCCACCTGACTCGATATGCGATACTCGGAGACGAACGGACCGGACTGTACGGATATTATCACTGTCAGGCTCAGTAGGGTTTTAAGGATGAGTTTTCTCGTCGGCCACACTTTCGCTCAATACCTAGGTAGTCGTTACGTACAACTAGTGCCGCTGACGTGCTTGTGGTTAAATCCACTGCCAGCGTCTTGACGAGTCTTTAGAGTCCCACACAGAGGGTTTCCCTGTTTCGGGCGAAACGATGTAGAGGCTGTATGGTTTTACGGCAGGGTTCGATCATATACGTGCACTTATGCACGGATCATGACTCGGACGGATAATACTAGTGGGCTTTGGTTTAAGCCGGATCCTATTATTATATTGTTGGATTATTTTTGTCTCGATGTATTCGTATTCTTTCGGAATACGGATACGGGTATGTATATACGGATAAGGGGTATTCTTGTAACTTATTACAATATTACTTTAGTAGTTGCCATTTCATATTGGATTAAAACATTAAGGGTTAAATGTTTTATATTGAGTGGAGAGTGTGACTCATTGTTTGCATTGATTCATGCATGTGCACTTGGTGACTCATGGTGATGAGTCATGGTGGCAGATAAATGTTTTTGTAGTATTGTGAGATATTTGTAGCGAGCAAAGGTGAAGGAAGAGATTTTTGATTTCGTGAGTTGCTCAATTGCTCACAACAAAGAACTCACAATAACACTTGAGCCTATTTTTTTCTTTAGTTGCCAAAAAAATGCTTCACACTCTTCTCTCCAATGGCATCTTCTTCTACCTCCACCCTACATATCTCATGTGTTGTGAAACCAAGGGGTGTATTGAGACAAAGTAATCCTACACACTCTCTACTTCATCTTGGCTATCTAGTGTTGCGAACTAGGTACTCGAGTTGCCTTGGATTTGAGGTTGGAGCTCGGACTACATACTCTCGGGTGGATCGTCTTTGATGGGGAGACCGGAGATCAGACTTGATCAAGGAAGCTGCGAGGAGCTTGGGATAGAGGTTGAAGACCGAAGGACATGGATCATTCGGTATAATCACTCTAACCCTATGCATGTTTTGTTATCTATGGCTTATGGGTTGATCCGTAGACTAGGGTTCCGTTAGCACCGGTTTTTATTAAATTTTCGTTCCACATTTGGCCACGGATTGATGGCCGGGGTGCTGGCGTAACCCAACATGGTATCAGATCCACTCCATAAGCTTTAGTTAACTCATTACGACATTAGAAATCCGCAATTTTTGTCGTGCAAAAACTGCCGACAAAAACAGTTCCGAAAACTGAAAGTTTGAGAAGTTTCCACACCCAGCGGGCTCACGGTTTGAACTGAGAAGCCGGAGGGTAGTGCATAGGCACCCCGGGGAAACCCCGAGGGGACCGAATGGCTGGGGACACTCCCCAAGACCACCACAAGGTGGTCTTGGCGGTGGGGACCCGAAACTGCCCCACCTTGGGCAGTTTCGGGTCTGCCTCGCCCCCTGGCCAAGTCATGGTGGCCTAAGGGGTGGGGTACCCCTTTAGGCCCCCCGACTCAAAGTTATTTTCGTGCTCTCACTTCCCGCGAAGGTTCGGGCACGTTTCGTTTTAATTCGGACTTCCGAATTGGCCTTAAACAGTCGGTTTTTGGAACTTTAGCTCACTGTTTTTTCATGGTTTTGGAAATTGGTTTAGTTTGCTAATTGCATGCGGAATTCTAATGTTGTAGTTTATAGTACATACATTACTATCTGCGACCGTGAATGTCATTAGAGTGGTACAACTTGTCTAATTGCTATATGGCTTTTAGACGAGTTTGCGAACGTGACATTCACGTTGATGTTCTGTGTTGTACTGTGGTTGTGGCGGAATCGTCGTGGTGGATAGCTTAAGTGCAATGATAGTACAGTTTAGTTTCATTTGTACAATTGATATCGCGGGGTAAGCGTACGACAAGTGGACTGCCGTCATTGCCTGCTTGTATGTTATTTATTTGAGGCACGACCGGGTTGAGGTCGATGTCACTGTTGTACATATTTTTCTTTTCTGTACTAAGATTATCCCGCTGTGGAGTGCACGAATAGCCGGGTTCTAGAGGGAAATAGACCCGCATCTCATGGCGTTGAGAAGGAGGGGGCCTCACTCTAGAATTGGCGGGCTATTCGCCGCACGCGTAGGGGGTACAGGTTGACCTAAGGAGGGGTGCTCAAGTTACCGAATTCCGTGAAGTGTCGGGTTTCCCATTCACTTTGATGAAGGGGGTTGCTTCACTTCTGGTTTTGGCGGGTAACTTCCCGCACTCGTAGGGGTCTAGGTTTTCATTCCATAGACTATCCACATGACCAGGGGAACGTCAGGTTTCACTTGCGGCTCAAAGGAAACCCGGGGCTCCCAAATTATCAGTATTGTTCTGTGATGCTTATCGCTATTCTGTGATGTTGCATATATCATGCCTGGAACGATTATTATATATTTATATATATACTAGTATATGTTGTATATGTTTTGCACCTGTGCTAGTCCAGCCCCCGCTCTGTCGTTAGTTAAGTAACCTAACGGGTGATGACGGGGCTCAGTGGCGAATGCGGATGGCATATACGTACATCATATTTTCGTTCTTTTCTGGTGTGATTAATTGATGGGACTGCGTTGATTCTGATCAATGTAAGGAAAACAGACCTATTCGATGTTGTTGGAACAATTTTCAAAAGCTGTTATACAAGGACGTTTTATTTTGTTTTTCACAGAGGTATTCGGTTATGAATATCCAGTACCTCATTCCACGAGGCAAGGGCCAAGATCCCTTCACCGGGAGTGTCCCCTTGGGCAGAAGTTTGTGTCAGGGTAATAACATCACTATAGTCGATTACTTTTTTTCTTTGCATCGTGGTATTCAGTTGGGAATATTTTGCACCTCATTCCACGAGGGAAGAGCCAAGATCCCTTCACCGGGAGTGACCTCTTTAGCAAAGGTTTTTGCCACATATATTTGTAAAGCTATCTGGTTTCTTCAACGATATCAAGTTCATTACGTTAAAGATTTTTCGCCAAAAACCTTTCGTAGCCTTCCATCATTTCAGACGGGTAGCACTTAGTATTCATTCTATATTTGTTGGCCTTCGTCAAGGAATAGTGTATGGTAGCTATTTGTTACTTTTCTGTTGCATAAATAGATGCTTTGGTTTGGGACAGTCGTACAGCCTTGTTGGCTTTCGTCAAGGGCGAGTACGGGTGGGTTCAAATTAACCTGGACAATGACGGGTAGAACTTGACATGTGACTTATGATTTGTTAGCCTTCATCAAGGTCATAAGAGCATTGGGGTAAAAATCATATCGGGAGTTTCAAACATACAGGAACTTGCCAGGCATGCGCATACCTTCTGGAGTGTGATAACTTGAGTGGATTCCATCAAGTTATCATGCGATGATAGTTGGATCCCGATCCCTACTGATGAGTTGGTTTGCTCCTCGGGTGATTTTAGATGATCCCGACTAATTCTTCTTTCGGGTTTGGAGAAGAATTTGATGATACAGTGGGAGACATCCTGACTAGATAAAGTGATTAACCATTCTGATACAGGTTAGAGTGCATGCTGAGTGTTTCTTTTCTCTCTCTCTTTGGCAGCGACCATGGCCCGACCCTAGACTAAAACTCATGGACCAAGTTAACCGAACCTTCTTAAATCACATTGGCTTTTGGATTGTCAAAGTTGCATATATCATTGCCACTCTTACTTTTACCCTTTGCATTTCTCCGGAACATTCCGTATTACTACGAAGATCCCCTTTTATTGGATATGACCATCGTATAGTTACATACGAACTCGAAGAAACTTGTTTCAGATTCGATGATGGTTTCCGGTTCTGGAGAAATTGAATAGGATTATTTGGTTGTCTTTTCCTTTTACCTTCACTCAGGTTGCGAGGGCTCCTGGTATTAGGAGAGTACACCTATTACGCTTATTAGATAGTCATCTTCCAAAGCATAGGCAGGTGCCGAGCGGTAGGGAAGGAAGAAAACCAATTAGCCTATGTGTAGGGTACAGAAGGTAATAAGTAAAAACAAATAAAGGGATTAGAAAGATGGCTAAGTAAATTGCGACTGCTATCATTCACGACAAAGCCGCGTATATCATCGCCACTCATACCTCACCTTTGCATTTCTCCGATTCAGGAGAAATTGAATAGGATTATTCAGGTTTTCTTTTATCATTACCTTCTCTCAGGTTGCGAGGGCTCCTGGTTTTTAGGAGAGTACGGCTATTATGCTTATTGGATAATCTTCTTCCGAACCTTTGGATGGTGCCAAAAGGTATGGAAGGAGAAAACTATTTAGCCTAAGTGCGGTGTACAGAAGGTATAAGTAAATACATATAAAGGGATTGGAGAGATGGAAAAGAAATATATGGTAATAGTCATGAATCTGGATAGTGGAAGAGGCATTACTAGGAATACCCGGATACCCCTTCGAAACATTTTCATGTTTCAGTTTCCCTATGCAATGTTAATTGAAAACTGATTTCCCAATTAGATCTTTACTCCAGGATATGTATTTACCAGATTTGATTCTCACATCTGTATAGTATTACAGATGATGAGTGGGAGTAAGATATTGGGAATTGGGTGATTATATCCTTATTATATCGGAATTCGTTGTAATTGGTCATATTTGAGGAAATCACCTGGGTTTTTGCCTAGCGGCAAATATTTGGTTTTGAATATCCGTAGTTATGCACCAATTTCAAACTGATATATCTGTACATTTATTTTATAAAGTGAGATATAACTTTTTGAAATTATGTCTATGACATTTACCTATATCAGTTGGTGATGGGGTAAGGAGCATTCAACAGCGGTATAATTCTTCTTAACCATAGTACAGTTTTCAACCTACGATGCATAGAGTATGAGTTATTAAACTCAGGGGACTTATACAAAGTATTGTATGTTATCTAGTGTCCATTAGGACAAAGGGGTTGGTGCTCGTACTATATTCTGTTTACTTGTGACTTCTCTAATTTTAGACAAGTATTTCGTTGAAATACAAGGTCCAAGTTTTGAGAAGTTATAGGTATATGAATAAAGTAGAGAACCATATGTTGCAAAGTATCAGGATTCTTCAAGGTGATCGAAGATGTAGATACTTATGCTAGGTATTCCATTAGTAGTAATGGTTTTGAGAACATGCTTCTCTTTCAGGTTACTCATATGTGGATGCACTCCTAGATGAGTAATGTTGCTTGGCCTCATTCCACTTAGTTGACATGCACTGGAGACAGCTGCATGATTTGAATCTGGTTCCAATTAAATTAGTGCCTCTGTTTCTATATTGTATATAGAATGGTTCATATTTTAACGATGTTAAGGTATATGGAGTTGTCCGACTTATGCTTAAAACCAGATTTTGGATAAACTCAAGGCACGTTTCAGTAATGGCTGTTTGTGGGTTATCCCGAGCTATGTCGAGAGTTAACTTTCTACCATCTGGAAGGTCAATAGTGATATTGTTCTTGACTCGCCACAGTTTTAGTAAATTGGACTTTTTCAGAAAACAGTAGTGGGAGTATGGTAGAACTAGAAGCGATTCCAGAACCACAAACGATTACTGAAATTTTAATAGAACCTAAAGATTCAATCGGTTTTGACATTCCATTAGCCACTCCGCAGATATGGTAGGTAACCTTAGGCGCCCGAGTGGTACTTCGGTATCCTCAAAGACGTGATAGGGAGGTTCTTGTTTATCCAAACTTGCCATCACTACTGTTCTAGACTATGAGACCCGGCAGGATGATGAGTATAGCGTCGTTCTAAACTAGCTTTAGAAGTGCACGTGTATATGACTCTGCCAGAGGGTTGTTATAATCAGTGGAAGCAGCGGAAGCATAGTGGATAAGTAGCTTGTGTCTATTTATAGAGTAAAGCAAGTATAGCGGAGCTAGATCATCTATTTTTGATGTGACAGTCATAGGTTTTGACTTCATCAGAATAGGAGATGGATATATTAAGAAGGTAATAGGGTATGATATCCTGGTATTTGGATGACATACACTTTGTAGGAAGTGAAATTCCTACACTACGATCGGTTATACTGTGGTTGTCACACAGTTGTTTTTCCACATAGGATATGGATATAATATCAGGCATTCTGGTTACTAGATCTATGGTTTTAGATCTAGATTTAGGTAGTTTCCCAATCTGGGTACTTTGACACTATTCTAAAGGTGTTTTAGAATGGACGACTCCTGGCATGGTGGTATACCTGCAGGTGATGGAGTCACCCTCTCTAAAGGTGTCTTACAGACTAAACGGGAGAGGGACGTGGATGATTGGTATATCACTTGCTTAGGCAATTGAGTCAATCATGAGATGTCAAGTACCATACCAGATGTTGTTTTTGCACTAGCTGCAATAAGTTTATATATATATTAATCCAATCCTCAAGAAACGTTCGGAAGCAGTTTATAAACATAAGTGGATGTTCTAGGGATATGGTAACGGCTGCCTCCTTCAGGAGACAGTTATCATTCCAGGCTTCCAAAGTGACCTTGATGACAGAGCGACTGTCAGAGTCATAGTTTTCCCTCTTTTGAAGGGCAGTTGTTTGGATAGGTGGTCCAAGCGGATACTGAGAGAGGTATGGCACAGGATACTAATTAAATTCAGTGAACGATACAGTCTAAGAAGTTTTGCTAGATTTGGAGTTCATTTGTGAACTGGGTTCCATCAGATATCCAAATATATTCTAAGACCGGTATTGCTCATTTCGGGAGATGGCTTTCTCCACGAACCTGAAATAAAGAGAGATATAGAAAGAAACATTAGAGCAGATCCACTCACTGAAGCTATTTCTCGAATGCAATAGTTTCACAAAAGAGATTTGTGAAACTGATTAGTAGAGAAGTTGGGTGTTCGGTATCTCACGAGCTGTGAGTATGTGACACTGCAATAATTAGCCTTAAGTGCAAGTGGGAGATTGTTGGCTATAGTGCCCTCAAGTCAATTATTGGATCGGAGGCATGCGATTGCGATGATTGAAGGAGGACCAATACCGGTAGAACAGTCTTACTCGAGATGATAGTATGCTATCTGGTTTGTCTTCATCATCATGTACTTGCTTTAGGTGGTTTTACAGATCACTATTACATGTTGATAGAGCCCATAGGATTCTTGCTCGACTACCAGCAGTATGATGGCGATCATATATATGGGAGCTGGGGTCTATAAGCACATCCTTAAATGTCCCTAGTCATGGGAGTTTCGAGATTGGGCATCGATACTCTAGAGTAGACTAGTGTATACTGATCAATGTTGGATATGTATGCCCTAGAGTCCATTATTGTATATGTATACATATGGATGCTTGAACATATATATGTACAAGACAGTCTTGCTCAATATGATAGTATACTATCTGGTTTGTCTTTATCTTAACATATGCATGTTTTTACTTGCTATTACATATCTCTTATACATGTTGATAAAACCCGTAGGATCATTACTAGACTACCTACGTTGTGATGGCGATCATACTTGTGGGAGCTGGGTAGTCGGTACACACATCCTTAAATGGTCCCTAGTCGTGGGATTATCGAGACTGGACATCGATATTCCAGAGTAGACTAGTGTATACGTTTCTAGACCCCGACGAGGGGCGATGGTTTGTGTAAGTCCACGTTACCCGTCCCCGGTTCTTTGGGGTTGCGGAAATGGTGAAAAACGATTTTTTCTTTGGGGGTAACATGGACTCAAAAACGGATCTTTGTTAAACTAACTATCTAACAACCTAACTAAGAGTTTTACCTACTCGGTTAGGGGGTTATACCTTAACTTGAACTCCTTCTCTTCGACTCCTTGCGATGGTCGGATGGTTCTCTCCTCGTCGTCTCCTTATGCCGAAGATGGATCCACCCGAAAGCTTCTACCTTTGGCTCCAACCTCAATCTAGAGGAAACTAGAATACTTGGTTTGCTAGACCTTGTGTACTAGGATGAGTAGAGAAGTGTTTTGGGTTTTATCTCCAAGGAAAATGGTTCTCAACACATGAGAGGTTTTTGCCTTGAACTAGAGAAAGAGGGAGAGCAAGAGGAAGAGGAGAGCTTTTGCATGAGAGAGAATGCAAATGATAGAATGAGCAAGGCCTTTTCAACCATCCTCTTCATAATCCAAAATAATCATAACAAATAATAATAATTGAGTATTATTTGATGGTTCTTACCATATCAAATGGAAATATCATTTCATACATTAAATGCAATTTGTGAACAAACAAGCAAGCAAAAGTCTTTGCCAGGAAATGATAGCCATTGTAATGATGATGGTCAACAAGTCCAACCTAGTCAACCGGTCAACAAGTCAACAAAGTCAACCTTTCAACCCAACCATGGCACAATAATACTTAATTAATATTATCATTAATCATATTTCTTATTCTCATTAGGGTTTAGCAAAAGTCAACAGTCAACAACCCTAATGAGAATCCTCTGCCTCTGTCTCGGTCAACCGTGCATACACACCCGCATCCGCATTCCGGGGAACACGAATACAAACGAGATAAAACCAATCCCAAAACGTATACTAGGATCTGGCTTAACCCAAAGCCCGCTAGTAATAACTGCCCGGACACTAAACGTGCACAAGTGCACGGATGTGACCGAACCCTGTCGCAAAACCATGCGACCTCTACTCTTTTTGCCCAAAGGCGAATAGCTCTCTGTGTGGGACTCTAAAGACTCGATACTACGCTGGCAGTGGGTTTAACCACAGACCGCAAGCGGCACTATCTATGCATAACGGCCCCCAGGTAGATGCCGATAAGAAGACTGACGAGGTGAAACCCATCTGAACTCCTACTGAGCCTGAATGTGACGGTTTCCGTACAGTCCGGTCTGTTCATCTAAGAATATCGCATGGAGGGCCTAGGGGGCGATAAACGTCAGTCCCCTAATAGCGGTACAAGTCGTGTCGGAGTGGAGCCCAGAACACCCTGAGATAACACTGGAAGCCTACCAGTGTATCTCGCTTGCCCTGGCCAGGGACGACTGTGTGTAATGGCTCTCCTTGACACAGCGCGATATCAACTCCCAATACCGGGAGAGACGAATCCTGTCTAACCTGTTAGTTATATGTATTCCCTAGAGGCCATTACTGTACATGAGATGTATATTGTAGTTGATGCGGGGACATATATAGGTAGGACTTTCTTGCTTGACATGTATACTTACTGTCTCTCTGTTACATGTTGATAAAGTCGTTAGGATATGTACTCGACTTCCAGGACTATGATACAGATCATACTAGTGGGGCCTGGGTAGTCCATGAGTACATCCTTCAATGTTCCTAGTCGTGGGAATATCGAAACGGGGCATCGATATTCCAGAGTAGACTAGCGTATATCTTCTCGACCCATATGATGGGCGATGTATGATCCCATATCCATTGGTTTGACATCAGAGATGGTATGCGGGTGTTCAGTGGTGACTGGGTACACTGAACGGACTCGCCGAGAACTCCCAGATGGTATTATACCTTACGTCAGATGGCAGTTCTCTGGTGACACTGGTACAGCTTAGTCTGTTGACCCGAGATCGTCATAGAGTCTTGTGTGTCTCCCACTGTGCTTTGATTTCCACCCTACCACGGCTCTACTGAGTCATGCAAACTGGTGGTTTTTGGGTACAGTCCCGATTCACATGGAGGCAATGAGCGATAGGAGGGGATTCGTCTCTCCCGGTATTGGGGGTTGATGTTGCGCTATGCTAGACTGGCCATAACTGGAAATCCCTGGCCAGGGTTGCACTGATTTACTGGTAAGTGTTATCAGTAGTTTCATGCTTGTTATGGACCTTACATCGGCATGACTTATCAAGCTGCTGGGGTCAGACGTTTAACACCCCTAGGCGAGATATGCGACATTTCAGACGAACAGACCGGACTGTGAGGTAAGTGTTACTGATTGGATTCGCAGGAGTGTGAGCATGCTTGCTCGTTGATCTTCTGATCGCTCAATACCCGGGTGGCCGTTACGTTTAACAGACCGCTTGCGGCTTGTGGGTGTTTGATATGATCATCACCTACTGCCGGCGTATTGACGAGTCTTTAGAGTCCTACACATGAGTTTCCTGGCTCAAGCGAAATGGAGTAGGAGCACATATGTGATATGTGCGGGACCGAGATTAATACGTTATGAGATACCGTATTTTATTCTCGCGATTCGTGACATTGATCGGTTGTATGCGATATAGCCGGGTTATCGGATCAAGTGTTGATTCGATAAGTTGTTACACATGATATTAGTCGGTTATAGCCGGGTTATTAAATCAAGAGTTGATTTAATAATTTAATGTATAATTATATATTTGATATATTACATTACATTAACTAGTATTAGCTCACTTATGATTTATTTTCTCACTAGATTGTGTACATTTTTTATATGTGATATATGCAAGTGTACATATTTGTATCATGCTTGATGATACATACAAGATGGGTGTATGAGACTTATATCAAATTTAGGTTAAATTAGGGTTTACTTATTTCCTTAAGAATAACAAAAGAGAGGAGACTTTAGTCAATGTTATCAAGCTTGTAGAAGCTTGTATGCAACATTGACAAAGTCAACTCTTTTGTCTTTCCTTAGGATATTAGTTAACCCAACCCTTAACCTCATACTTTGGTTAATTCTCTACATGAGTTAAGCATCAGGGCTTAACTCAACCATGGTGCAATAATTCAAAGGATAAGTTTTCATTTGGATGGATTATTCACTTCTTCTTCTTCCTTCAACAAAAGCTTTCTAGCTTCAATGGAGCTTGAGGAAAAATGTGAGAAAAACAATTCTAAAGTGAGCCCATCTCCTACATCTTCATCCTCTACTACTTGCCATGTAGTATAGGGTGTTCTCTTCACAAAGTTCATGACCAAGTGAAGGAATAGCTTTAGTTTGAGTCTCCCCGACGTAGATCATCTTCGGCCTCGAAGTCAACGACCTAGCCCGTTCATTTCTCCGAAAAAACCATCGCTAGAGTCCGGGATCCCGATGATCGCAGCGAAGGGACGTCAACACGGAGCTTTAGAAGTGAAGGACCGGATCTACAAAGGTTGTAATCCTTTTCACTTGTAGTTAAAATGTTTAACTTGCTAGTTTTCGCATAATCTCTAGTATACGATCTTGGTTAGGGTTGTTCGGCACGGCTATTTTTTTTGAATCGGGCATGGTTGATGCCTTATAGAACCTTGTTAGAGTGCCTAGGAACCCTACAGTGGTATCAGAGCTAAGCTAGAGCTTTAGGCGAAGTGTAGACGAAGTTAGAAGTCCAATCGAACCCGTAAACCCCGACGAATACCCTTCTCTGGACAATTTTCAAAACTGTGATTTTTTATGAATTAAAAATGCCCAGAAAATTAATCAGGAAAAACTAAGAATTTCTATGAAGTACGGCCCACTGATTCGCCTATTTGACCGCGGAACCGCGGCCAAACTAAGGGTTTGGCGGCGGTTCCGCGGCCCAAATTATGACTTAGTCCTTCATACTTCATATATTTATTCTTAGGTCCTTTCTTGTCAATTTTTTCTAGGAATTTTTAATTCCACTCAAGTGTTGAGTTTTCTTAGGGTTTTATTGGGGACTCGTTGATTCGATCGGATAATTTAACTTTGTTTAGTTTTTCCGGTTAATTTTAGAACATGTTAAAAAGTTCGACCGGATATCAATAACTCACTTTTTCCCGACCCGGAAAATTTCCCAGCGTTGGATTTTTCCGTAGTTTAAAAACTTTCTAAATCGTGCAAGTTACGCGATGGACCCTCTAGAAGACAACAAACGTTAACTCGATTATTTGACCGTCTTGAACTGCCTTTTGAATCTTAGGGTTTGGGGCGGTACGGCGTGCCACATGTGAGGCATTGGCTTGACCCTTCTACGGCTGGACCGTTGGTACTGTGGCATGAAATGGATGTTTTTAAACTTGTTTCAAGTGTTGGGCTATATGGGAAAACTTGGGTGTTTGATTATTCGATCGGAAAGTTTAACATTGTCTGTTTATCTGGAATGTGATATAATATTTGGAATCCACAAGTAGTTATGAGATAACTAATTTGAATGTTATAAATCTAGCACTTTAGTCTCATTTGATCGGTTGCCACGGGATTTTGATATGATCAAAAGTCCGTCGCAATCACGTAGCGTACGCGGATACTCGCCAGGTAAACTTAATAGACAGCCACGCCCCATAACCCCGACCAAGTGATTGTAGGAGAACCCCGTCGCCAAAAGCATCCGTTCGGGTGCTCGCGGCAGCGGTGTTCCGCCTTAGTGCACTTCGTCGACGGCATCCGGGGGTGCGGCCGTCTACTAAAGTTTGTAGCGAGCATTCGATCAAGATGTCGGGAATCTTGTTGAATTGCCCGACTTGATATTGAAAAGAGTTTTCGATAATGAGACTGAAATGCGAGGTTTATAATTGTTAGGCATGAGATGTCTAAGGAATTCATTTGGTTAGGCATGAGATGTCTAAGGAGGTTGCGGATTCTAACTGTTGTAGTTTTACACTTTCTTTTCTGCGACCGTAAGTGTAATATGTGATATCACCGGTTTCGTTGCTATATGTCAACGACAATTGGGATGGGCATATTTACTTACGTTGATGACATGTGATGTTATGTGTTGTTGGACATGTTATATTGGATCGTCGTGTTTGAATAGCCGGGGGTTTTTATGTGAGATGAGAGTTTTTCTTTTTCATTCATGTAAAATTCATTGTGTGTAATATTCTTTTATTGGGGCACTTCCGGGCTGAGGATGATGTCACCATTGTATATTATTTACTTTTCCGCATTAGGATAGACCCAAGGAGGGGAGCACAAGTAACCGGGTTCTAGGGTCCAGTGGGAGACCATCTCGAGGAGTCGAGTCCGGGTCTCCTAACTCTAGAATTGGTAGGGTTGCTTGCCGCTCTCGTAGGGGTCTAGGGGTGTGGGATTGGCTATTCATCACGACCGTGGAATCCGTGTTTTATATAGGCTCAAAATAAAACACGGACGTCCTAGTATATCCAATATTTTCATATGATATTTTCTGCTGCGTTATCTGTGATGTGATCATGTGATATGTTCAGATAGATACTGTATATAGTATATATGATATATTATATAGACGTTGCTTATGTTTTACACCTGCGGTAGCCCTGCCCCGCTCTGCCGTTAGTTACCTAACCTAACGGTGCAGACGGGACATCGAGGCGAATGCGGATGGCATAAGTGTACGTTGTGTTTATCTGTGATGTTTAGGTGGACTTAAATGATGGGACATTCACTAATGAGATTAATGAAAGAAAATAAACCTAAAAGATGTTGTAGAATCAAATTTCAAAAATAAGGTAGCTCTAGTTATTGCTTTGCATAGCGGTTGTCACGTCCCGAAAGTACGGAACATGACCGGCACTTAAACTACGAAACGTCTCGAGGCGTACGTAATCTAAGTAAACCGAAAACCCAGAAATCCAAACCAAGAAAAGAAGTAGAGTGAAGGAAAAACCAATTTAAAACAAGTAGTTTTAATAGCATAAGCCGAATTATGCGGTTTTTAAGAACATCAAAAATTACTGAAAATTTCGGCAGAGTCTCCTTTGTAAATACTGGCTCCCAAACGGGATACAACATGAATAGTATACGAAATCAATAAAAAGGCATCCCCAAGCGGGAGCTAGCTCTTCGTCAATCGACGGTCACAACCACACAAGCAATATAATATACAACACCAACGGCGAGGATCAAAATTCAATAGGAAACTCAAATCCACAAGAAAACCGCAGAAAAATAACGCGCGACTCTAAGGTCGAAGGAATAACATCACTGGTCTCTATCTCAAAATAAATACATGTTTGGTTGATGGAATTTACTAGATACAACGGAATAATATTATACAAGGTAATATGATGGGTACGATACAAGAAAAACCCACCTACTAGCAAGTCACCCGAATGAAACTGAGCCCGCAAAGCCGTAATAAAACCTGTACGGCAAAACCTGCAAGAAACTGGGGCACAACGGGGGTGAGTTGCCAACTCGTGAATAGAAAAACATCTACGAATAGAAATCGCATGTATGACGCAATCCTAGGTCATACGATCAATATACATCCTCAGATATATATAACCAGCAGCCTATAACAAGGCTAGGGTAAATATCTAACCCGAGTGTAATCTCATGTACCCGTGTCAGTGCCCAAGGGTAGCAATATATCATATGAATGAGGTATGAATGCATGAAAACAGAATACATGTAAATGAAGAACTGTTTCCATAATTTAGTGAGATTTCCTTTGTATTTTTAAAATGAGGTATCATAATGAAATCAGCATAAAACAGTGCCTAGCATCGGCACAAAACGTAATCCCAATATCTCGATATCTCTGTATCACAGTTTCTGTACCTCAATATCTCGAAATCTCAATGTCTCAATCACAATATCTAGGGCGCCGTCAGTCCAGACCGGCCCCTACCATCCATCTCAAGACCATGACGGTATCTTCTGGATATCCAACGCGTCGGGTAAAATCACCGGTAGTTAGTGCTCCCCTGCCAGGCTCACATTGTCATCATCACGCGCTTCTTGCCTCGGGGTACCTTACCGGGTCCACCATGTACCCGAAACGGTTCATCCGCCTCCTCGAATCGGGTCTCGAAATCCATCAGCAAACTCATGGTGGACGACTCATACAGCATGGGAAAACCGCACTTTTTATTTTAAAGAGAGAAAGAAGCTTATATAAGTTTTGCGGTTTTCCCCCAAAACCAGAAAATCTCATAGAAATCCGAATCCAATCCTCAATAGCATGTAAACAGTGCATATCGGCATAAAAATCCATGAATGCGGCATAACAATGAATATTAACATGCATGAAGTAACAAGTAATATCTACAATGTCTAATCTAGCATATAAGGCGAGTACACTAATATCATGTCTAAATTATTAGCTAACAACCTATGTCAATGCAATAGTATTTCTAAAGTGTACGTGGCATGACAATTACCGATGAAGATGTGTGTGAGCCGGCAAGTAAGTGTACGTGGTACATACGCATCATCGGTAATGGTGCTGGTGTCCTAACAGCATGATATCAATAATGTATTACGAAACATAATATAAGCATGCGATGCGAAGCGAACCACAATAATGAGCGGAAGCTGAAAACTAGACGCAACTATAACTAATCTGCATTAATCTAATATAAGTCCTACAAATGGTGCCTTTTGAAATAACACGAATCATGGGGTTTTGAAAATAGGGGTTACGGTGTTTTTATGAAAAGATACGTCTTTTGAAATCTCCGTAGGATCGCTTGGGCTGTCTTTTAAAATACCCACGATTCGTTATTTTTTGAATTAGGTAAGAATCGAATCTAATCTAACAACTAAACTAAAGTAAAGGGCTAAGCTAACCAGCTGGACTACAGGTAAGGAAACCGCCTAACATCTGAGTCGATGTATATACATACCTTTATATATATTAGTCGGTGATCCCGCCTCAATAATATCATATCCGATACCATATCTATAATCAGACATCCCAAGTCAAGAGTGTGGATCAATCATCAATATATAGCTCGTACGTAAATCCGTCGTACGGCATCCCCAAATCTGGGTACGGGTCAAAGTCACATCAATCACACTATTCATTTGGTATCTTCTTTATCAAATATCATGATCCGGAATAATGTCCCACGTCTAGTACAATATTGATGCCATCTATGTATGCATGCGGGGGTAAGAATTACTACGTCAGAAGACCCGCTAAAACATCATGTCGTATCTCAATACGAACCAAATCACATCACCGATCTCCTGGCCTCAAGCCCAATCTCATCGACTCATCTCAAATTCCAAATACTATCCTCAAATCCAGTATATGAACACATAGTCCCATACCCATGTGAACACATAAATATATATTCCCATACACGCATATATGAAATAAGGAATGTATGCAAGTATGTAAATGTGTGTATGTGTAAGTGTAGTGCACCCACTACCTAAGGTTTCGTAACCATGCACCAATCCAACACCAATATCCATCTAAAATCATCAATAATAAATCCTAACAACATATCATAAATTGTTGGTGTGTATACGCATCCGTATACATCACCACGGACTGCGGGGGTGCTATACGCCATCCACCCGACTTCTCCCCGTAGATATAAATCTACTCACCTGGTCCTCGCTAGCCGATGCCGATGTCGCCACGCGCTTGCTTGTCGTCTCGAAGTCCACATGGGGGTTCCTACATATCATAACGCACCATATCGCATTAAAACTAAATTCGAAATCGAAACGGCATACGAAAATCAAATCGGCACGCGTATCACGCATAAGTCCAAACCCATCGTCTACGCATGCAAGAATAGTCAAACCAACCCTCGATGTCGATGTACAAACGTCAAACCACCGAGAATAATCCAATCACACTCATTTGCACATTCACGAACACTAATTTTAATATGAACTAGGTTAAAACTCACAAAAACCCCAATTTCACTTAAAAAGTCATTTTTCCGAAAATCTAGTAAGCACAATTCGCCGTTTTTGTACAAAACATGATGTTTAAATGAATGTAGCGGCCAATATACTTATTAAATATCTTAAATAAGTCATAGAAACAATTTCCGGAATTTAATCTCATTAAATTCCAAAAACCCTAATATTCTAGTTTACAAAATACCCTTTTTAACAATTTCATAGCAAAAATGCACAAACTACAATTTAGGTTGGATTTTCATGAACTAAAGTGTTAAACTACACTTAATAAAGTTAATAATATGATAAAAACCCTAACCATATTTTTAATCTCATATTTCGAATTAAATCAAAAAAACTAGTTTGCAACAAAAAGCTTAATTTGGACATTTTTCAAGTAACAACTTGTAATTAACAACTAGATTAGTTTTCTACAAAACTAAATATGTTAATACACCTCACTAAACCATACACAATCAAACACAACTCATTTCCACAACAAACCCTAACTTGAAATCTTTAATCATGCAATTAAACTCACATAAACCAAATTAACACTTAATTAAATTAGCTTTAAGAAATTAGTAACAAATTAAGCAAAAATGTTTTAGAATTATACCCAAAAACATTTGAGGATCCACAAGCATCCATGGCCTCCCAAAATGCTCTCTTTTCACAAAGATCCATGCTATACGGGCTAAGCTAAAATGGGTAGGAGTCGGATTTGGGTTTTGGGATTTTTTTGATGGATTTTGGGGCAATTTTTGATGAAGTTTTGAAGAGAAAAGAGAAGGGAAATGGGGGGGGCTGTTGCTGCAGTAGGAGAGGGGGGGTCGGCTAGAATGGGAGGGGGAGAGGAGAGAGAGGGAGGTAGAGAAAGTGGGGGGAGAAGTCAAAGTCAATTCAAGGTCAAAGGTCCACCTCATTTCTCCATTTTCTTTTCTTTTCTTTCATTTCTTTTCCTTTGAAATTCAAGTGGGGAAAAAGATGGGGGCTACTGAATTCAGCCAAGGGGAGAAGTGAATGGGGGTGTGTGGGTGTGGGTACGGGTGTGGGGTGATGAAAAATGATAAATACAATACCCCAAACATTCATTTACGCTAAAATAAAACCTTTTTTCTTCAATAATTTCTAAACCGTTTTGGCAAATGATTTCGTTCCAAAAATCACATGATAAAATTTTATTTAATGTTTTATGATGCACAAAATTTGTTTCAACTCATTCCAATTTGTAATTTTCCCTAATCAAATGTATTAGTGACGGCTTAAAATAATAATAAAATAATATTTTTTTCAGAAAATTTGAAATTTCACCAGCGGCTCAATAAACACCAAATAATAGCAATTACATAGCTAGAATATGTATATTTAATTTTTATAATAAGATATTTTTATTTTGACTTTTTAGAGAAAACCCCCTTATTTTACCGATTTTTTCGAAATTTCACCGAACCGATTTTCAAAACGTTACAATCTTCCCCCCTTAAAGAAATTCGGTCCCCGAATTTAAATTCAAACTCCCCCAAATACTAAAACATCTAAGAAAAACCATCAAGTCGTCGGGGCTCCGAAATTGTAACTACATAAAACAAATCGTAGCGCAGCGCATGCGCTTGAAAAATGAGCATATAACTCAAATCAAAACTCCGTCAAGCATCCCGCAATCATCGGAGTCATGGAGAAGACATCAATGCCAAATCCAAATCAAAACCAATATGACATAACTCGAAACTATACATGTAAATATCGAATCTATATCTGTAAGTATCTGAAGGAAATGCATGCCAAATCTCTTTAAGTCGCTGTGCAACGCGTATAACACTGCACAGTGGCGGACGTCTATCATAAGAAAATAACTATATACATATATACCTTTGTTTGAAATGTACGTTCCGCCGTTTTGGAAACAATTTAGAAGGGTCTCCTTGTTTTAAACATTTCGTGTCATATCAGACACGTAGGTAAATACTGAGGCTATAGCTCGCTTTATGGAAATCCCTTCAATAACTATCAATGCATGCAAAAATATATTCAGGTACTGTCCTCTGACTAGTCCTGCTCAGTACGAAAACACATAGCAATATCATAAAAACGTACTGCTCTATACGAAATCAATCCCAAAATATGCACATGAATGCTACGTGCGTCTGGTGCGCACGGAAATCAAAATCCATGAATGTGCCATACATGCGCACAGAAACAACATCTAAGTGCATCGGGTGTGCACGAAACATCTGTCGTAGGCAACATGTGTGCCTGACAGCAAAATCAGGTCCACCTGACATGCACGAAAAATTCCTAATTTAGTGCCTCTGGTGTGCACCAAAATCACCCTTCAAAACATGCGCCCAACATGCGCGAAAATCCAAATCAGGTGCATCCATCGTGCACGAAATCATGAAATCCAGAATCAAGCGCCGAACGTGCGCAAAATCAATCAGGTGCACAAGGTGCACAAAACAAATATCGAGTATCACAATCGAAATCGAAGTCCAGTGCACACTGCAAGCATATAATAACTATACAGAGTGCAGGAACCAATTCGTGTGCATGCATACGCACAAAACCAACTCAACTGTTTAAAACCGTAAAATCACAAACATGTGAAACTAAAGCACGAAAACGATATCAAGTGCAACACTGTGCAAAGATCGTAAATCCTCAATCATCAAAATCAAATCATACGAATAAATCACCCAAAACATCGAAATCAATAATGGCGGAACAGTACCGCTCAAGTGCATCCTCTAAGAATCTCGGGCCAACTGTCGCGGTCACTAGTAGGACGTCTCGTCGATGATCATGAACTCTGGCCTGCTGGTGTGCGTAACATGACCACTCCTGGGTCCAAGTCTTCTCCGTGGATTACCAATCTCACAATCCATCGGCTCATCGGCCCTGTCAAGGCAGCATATCACTGGCGTCGGCCTCTGGCTCTCTGAATACACGTGACACATCTGATCCTGGGTGCAAATATCATTGCATCAGTGGCCTGGAAGGAATCCTGCTCACGGTCTATTCCATGCCTCGTCTCTGCCAACTGTCCGGAAGTCGTTGTCCTTTCCTATATCTGCATCTTGCTCTGGAACGACTGCATACTCATCGCGACTCCTTCTGGAAGGTAAGTCCAAGTACCATTCCTCGGCATGCGCATCGCATCTCTGATGTCGGCGGAGTGGAACACCATCTTATCTAGATCTGGTACGAACCTCTTACTCCACTTTTCTCTAATGTCGTCTGCTTCGGACTCGTCTCATCGTGGCTGCATGGACTGAGCTCCAACGGCTATCCTCGTATCTGGAGTCTCCTAAGAATGCATCTCACCACCTAGCATCCGAATTAAGTCGAGCCATCCAATCGATTCGTCAAAACCTCATAATCCCCCAAGAGCTCAACATCTTGGGTACAGTTTAATAGTATCGAGTACATACCACAGCATCGGTGGTCCAGCCGTAGAAGGGCAAACCCAAGCCTCACTAATGGCGCCGCAGAACTGCCGCAAACCCTAAGGTTCAAAGGCTTTCATACGGTCATTAAGTCGAGTTAGGGTTTCATTCTTCTAGAGGGACCATAGAATTGCCTGCATGTCTTTCCGACTACCTTAAACTTGGAATAATAGGTTTCTGACATTCGATCGTCTCTGTCGACTTCCAACGTCTCCGCGTGAAGTCGTCTCTAGCTGGAATCAATCTATCTGATGACCTCGCATCGGGGTAGGCG
The DNA here is from genome assembly GCA_030015575.1 of Agapanthus africanus. Taxonomy (NCBI): domain Eukaryota; kingdom Viridiplantae; phylum Streptophyta; class Magnoliopsida; order Asparagales; family Amaryllidaceae; genus Agapanthus; species Agapanthus africanus. Next base: position 217,828,503 of record JASDDO010000018.1, read on the forward strand.
AACGATCCACATGTCCTAGTCATTCATCCTCGATGACTAGCGACCTTCTATCATCTCTTAGTACAACTTATACTGCAATAGCTCCAACATCTGGGGCGATATCTCGTCGTTCGCAGCAATAACTGGCTCACTCGTCTGCATGCTAAACCGTGCCTCAATCATCAGGAGTAAGCAACACACCAACGGTCATCAAAATCTGGCTGGCCTCCATCATTGGCTCAATTCTCTAGTGTCGATCAGCACCTCCGAGTAACCTCATAAAGGCGATCCGCCAAACGCTCGTGGCGCGGAAACACAGTAAAAAGACACATCTCTGCAATTGGGTGTCACCGGAATCACGCCCTGGTCAGTCCTCGTTTGTGACGAGCTCCTGTTGACCGCAACTCTAGCCGTAGCTCTCCCTGCCCGAAATCGTGGCAGCAAAACCAAACTGGTAACGATGAGGCTAGATCAGGAAGGAATATAATACTGAACAAGGAAATGTATATCCTAAGGCTTCTTAAGTGGAGTGGCATGTCGTAAATATGCCGCGGAACATACCAACGGTACGTCATTCTACTTTAGTCACCTATTCCATCAACCAAGGGTCATCCTACGCTCCGAAGGTTAAAACCTAACGCTCTGATACCAACTTTGTCACGTCCCGAAAGTACGGAACATGACCGGCACTTAAACTACGAAACGTCTCGAGGCGTACGTAATCTAAGTAAACCGAAAACCCAGAAATCCAAACCAAGAAAAGAAGTAGAGTGAAGGAAAAACCAATTTAAAACAAGTAGTTTTAATAGCATAAGCCGAATTATGCGGTTTTTAAGAACATCAAAATTTACTGAAAATTTCGGCAAAGTCTCCTTTGTAAATACTGGCTCCCAAACGGGATACAACATGAATAGTATACGAAATCAATAAAAAGGCATCCCCAAGCGGGAGCTAGCTCTTCGTCAATCGACAGTCACAACCACACAAGCAATATAATATACAACGCCAACGGCGAGGATCAAAATTCAATAGGAAACTCAAATCCACAAGAAAACCGCAGAAAAATAACGCACGACTCTAAGGTCGAAGGAATAACATCACTGGTCTCTATCTCAAAATAAATACATGTTTGGTTGATGGAATTTACTAGATACAACGGAATAATATTATACAAGGTAATATGATGGGTACGATACAAGAAAAACCCACCTACTAGCAAGTCACCCGAATGAAACTGAGCCCGCAAAGCCGTAATTAAACCTGTACGGCAAAACCTGCAAGAAACTGGGGCACAACGGGGGTGAGTTGCCAACTCGTGAATAGAAAAACATCTACGAATAGAAATCGCATGTATGACGCAATCCTAGGTCATACGATCAATATACATCCTCAAATATATATAACCAGCAGCCTATAACAAGGCTAGGGTAAATATCTAACCCGAGTGTAATCTCATGTACCCATGTCAGTGCCCAAGGGTTGCAATATATCATATGAATGAGGTATGAATGCATGAAAACAGAATACATGTAAATGAAGAACCGTTTCCATAATTTAGTGAGATTTCCTTTGTATTTTTAAAATGAGGTATCATAATGAAATCAGCATAAAACAGTGCTTAGCATCGGCACAAAACGTAATCCCAATATCTCGATATCTCTGTATCACAGTCTCTGTACCTCAATATCTCGAAATCTCAATGTCTCAATCACAATATCTAGGGCGCCGTCAGTCCAGACCGGCCCCTACCATCCATCTCAAGACCACGACGGTATCCTCCGGATATCCGACGCGTCGGGTAAAATCACCGGTAGGTAGTGCTCCCCTGCCAGGCTCACATCGTCGTCATCACGCGCTTCTTGCCCCGGGGTACCTTACCGGGTCCACCATGTACCCGAAACGGTTCATCCGCCTCCTCGAATCGGGTCTCGAAATCCATCAGCAAACTCATGGTGGACGACTCATACAGCATGGGAAAACCGCACTTTTTATTTTAAAGAGAGAAAGAAGCTTATATAAGTTTTGCGGTTTTCCCCCAAAACCAGAAAATCTCATAGAAATCCGAATCCAATCCTCAATAGCATGTAAACAGTGCATATCGGCATAAAAATCCATGAATGCGGCATAACAATGAATATTAACATGCATGAAGTAACAAGTAATATCTACAATGTCTAATCTAGCATATAAGGCGAGTACACTAATATCATGTCTAAATTATTAGCTAACAACCTATGTCAATGCAATAGTATTTCTAAAGTGTACGTGGCATGACAATTACTAATGAAGATGTGTGTGAGCCGGCAAGTAAGTGTACGTGGTACATACGCATCATCGGTAATGGTGCTGGTGTCCTAACAGCATGATATCAATAATGTAGTACGAAACATAATATAAGCATGCGAAGCGAAGCGAACCACAATAATGAGCGGAAGCTGAAAACTAGACGCAACAATAACTAATCTGCATTAATCTAATATAAGTCCTACAAATGTGCCTTTTGAAATAACACGAATCATGGGGTTTTGAAAATAGGGGCTACGGTGTTTTTATGAAAAGATACGTCTTTTGAAATCTCCGTAGGATCCCTTGGGCTGTCTTTTAAAATACCCACGATTCGTTAGTTTTTGAAATAGGTAAGAATTGAATCTAATCTAACAACTAAACTAAACTAAAGGGCTAAGCTAACCAGCTGGACTACAGGTAAGGAAACCGCCTAACATCTGAGTCGATGTATATACATTCCTGTATATATATTAGTCGGTGATCCCGCCTCAATAATATCATATCCGATACCATATCTATAATCAGACATCCCAAGTCAAGAGTGCGGATCAATCATCAATATATAGCACGTACGTAAATCCGTCGTACGGCATCCCCAAATCTGGGTACGGGTCAAAGTCACATCAATCACACTATTCATTTGGTATCTTCTTTATCAAATATCATGATCCGGAATAATGTCCCACGTCTAGTACAATATTGATGCCATCTATGTATGCATGCGGGGGTAAGAATTACTACGTCAGAAGACCCGCTAAAACATCATGTCGTATCTCAATACGAACCAAATCACATCACCGATCTCCTGGCCTCAAGCCCAATCTCATCGACTCATCTCAAACTCCAAATACTATTCTCAAATCCAGTATATGAACACATACTCCCATACCCATGTGAACACATAAATATATATTCCCATACACGCACATATGAAATAAGGAATGTATGCAAGTATGTATATGTGTGTATGTGTAAGTGTAGTGCACCCACTACCTAAGGTTTCGTAACCATGCACCAATCCAACACCAATATCCATCTAAAATCATCAATAATAAATCCTAACAACATATCATAAATTGTTGGTGTGTATACGCATCCGTATACATCACCACGGACTGCGGGGGTGCTATACGCCATCCACCCGACTTCTCCCCGTAGATATAAATCTACTCACCTGGTCCTCGCTAGCCGGTGCCGATATCGCCACGCGCTTGCTTGTCGTCTCGAAGTCCACATGGGGGTACCTACATATCATAACGCACCATATCGCATTAAAAATAAATTCGAAATCGAAACGGCATACGAAAATCAAATCGGCACGCGTATCACGCATAGGTCCAAACCCATCGCCTACGCATGCAAGAATAGTCAAACCAACCCTCGATGTCGATGTACAAACGTCAAACCACCGAGAAAAATCCAATCACACTCATTTGCACATTCACGAACACTAATTTTAATATGAACTAGGTTAAAACTCACAAAAACCCCAATTTCACTTAAAAAGTCATTTTTCCGAAAATCTAGCATGCACAATTCGCCGTTTTTGTACAAAACATGATGTTTAAATGAATATAGCGGCCAATATACTTATTAAATATCTTAAATAAGTCATAGAAACAATTTCCGGAATTTAATCTCATTAAATTCCAAAAACCCTAATATTCTAGTTTACAAAATACCCTTTTTAACAATTTCATAGCAAAAATGCACAAACTACAATTTAGGTTGGATTTCCATGAACTAAAGTGTTAAACTACACTTAATAAAGTTAATAATATGATAAAAACCCTAACCATATTTTTAATCTCATATTTCGAATTAAATCAAAAAAACTAGTTTGCAACAAAAAGCTTAATTTGGACATTTTTCAAGTAACAACTTGTAATTAACAACTAGATTAGTTTTCTACAAAACTAAATATGTTAATACACCTCACTAAACCATACACAATCAAACACAACTCATTTCCACAACAAACCCTAACTTGAAATCTTTAATCATGCAATTAAACTCACATAAACCAAATTAACACTTAATTAAATTAGCTTTAAGAAATTAGTAACAAATTAAGCAAAAATGTTTTAGAATTATACCCAAAAACATTTGAGGATCCACAAGCATCCATGGCCTCCCAAAATGCTCTCTTTTCACAAAGATCCATGCTATACGGGCTAAGCTAAAATGGGTAGGAGTCGGATTTGGGTTTTGTGATTTTTTTGATGGATTTTGGGGCAATTTTTGATGAAGTTTTGAAGAGAAAAGAGAAGGGAAATGGGGGGGGGGCTGTTGCTGCAGTAGGAGAGGGAGGGTCGGCTGGAATGGGAGGGGGAGAGGAGAGAGACGGAGGTAGAGAAAGTGGGGGGAGAAGTCAAAGTCAATTCAGGGTCAAAGGTCCACCTCATTTCTCCATTTTCTTTTCTTTTCTTTCATTTCTTTTCCTTTGAAATTCAAGTGGGGAAAAAGATGGGGGCTGCTGAATTCAGCCAAGGGGAGAAGTGAATGGGGGTGTGTGGGTGTGGGTACGGGTGTGGGGTGATGAAAAATGATAAATATAATACCCCAAACATCCATTTACGCTAAAACAAAGCCTTTTTTCTTCAATAATTTCTAAACCGTTTTGGCAAATGATTTCTTTCCAAAAATCACATGATAAAATTTTATTTAATGTTTTATGATGCACAAAATTTGTTTCAACTCATTCCAATTTGTAATTTTCCCTAATCAAATGTATTAGTGACGGCATAAAATAATAATAAAATAATATTTTTTTCAGAAAATTTGAAATTTCACCAGCGGCTCAATAAACACCAAATAATAGTAATTACATAGTTAGAATATGTATATTTAATTTTTATAATAAGATATTTGTATTTTGACTTTTTACAGAAACCCGCTTATTTTACCGATTTTTTCGAAATTTCACCGAAACGATTTTCAAAACGTTACAATCTTCCCACCTTAAAGAAATTCGGTCCCCGAATTTAAATTCAAACTCCCCCAAATACTAAAACATCTAAGAAAAACCATCAAGTCGTCGGGGCTCCGAAATTGTAACTACATAAAACAAATCGTAGCGCAGCGCATGCGCTTGAAAAATGAGCATATAACTCAAATCAAAACTCTGTCAAGCATCCCGCAATCATCGGAGTCATGGAGAAGACATCAATGCCAAATCCAAATCAAAACCAATATGACATAATCGAAACTATACATGTAAATATCGAATCTATATCTGTAAGTATCTGAAGGAAATGCATGCCAAATCTCTTTAAGTCGCTGTGCAACGCGTATAACACTGCACAGTGGCGGACGTCTATCATAAGAAAATAACTATATACATATATACCTTTGTTTGAAATGTACGTTCCGCCGTTTTGGAAACTATTTAGAAGGGTCTCATTGTTTTAAACATTTCGTATCATATCAGACACGTAGGTAAATACTGAGGCTATAGTTCGCTTTTTGGAAATCCCTTCAATAACTATCAATGCATGCAAAAATATTTTCAGGTACTGTCCTCTGACTAGTCCTGCTCAGTACGAAAACACATAGCAATATCATAAAAACGTACTGCTCTATACGAAATCAATCCCAAAATATGCACATGAATGCTACGTGCGTCTGATACGCACGGAAATCAAAATCTATGAATGTGCCATACATGCGCACAGAAACAACATCTAAGTGCATCGGGTGTGCACGAAACATCTGTCGTAGGCAACATGTGTGCCTGACAGCAAAATCAGGTGCACCTGATATGCACGAAAAATTCTTAATTTAGTGCCTCTGGTGTGCACCAAAATCACCCTTCAAAACATGCGCCCAACATGCGCAAAAATCCAAATCAGGTGCATCCATCGTGCACGAAATCATGAAATCCAATATCAAGCGCCGAACGTGCGCAAAATCAATCAGGTGCACAAGGTGCACAAAACAAATATCGAGTATCACAATCGAAATCGAAGTCCAGTGCACACTGCAAGCATATAATAACTATACAGAGTGCAGGAACCAATTCGTGTGCATGCATACGCACAAAACCAACTCAACTGTTTAAAACCGTAAAATCATAAACATGTGAAACTAAAGCACGAAAACGATATCATGTGCAACACTGTGCAAAGATCGTAAATCCTCAATCATCAAAATCAAATCATACGAATAAATCACCCAAAACATCGAAATCAATAATGGCGGAACAGTACCGCTCAAGTGCATCCTCTGAGAATCTCGGGCCAACTGTCGCTGTCACTAGTGGGACGTCTCGTCGATGATCATGAACTCTGGCCTGCTGGTGTGCGTAACATGACCACTCCTGGGTCCAAGTCTTCTCCGTGGATTACCAATCTCACAATCCATCGGCTCATCGGCCCTGTCAAGGCAGCATATCACTGGCGTCGGCCTCTGGCTCTCTGAATGCACGTGACACATCTGATCCTGGGTGCAAATATCATTGCATCAGTGGCCTGGAAGGAATCCTGCTCACGGTCTATTCCATGCCTCGTCTCTGCCAACTGTCCGGAAGTCGTTGTCCTTTCCTATATCTGCATCTTGCTCTGGAACGACTGCATACTCATCGCGACTCCTTCTAGAAGGTAAGTCCAAGTACCATGCCTCGGCATGCGCATCGCATCTCTGATGTTGGCGGAGTGGAACGCCATCTCATCTAGATCTGGTACGAACCTCTTACTCCACTTTTCTCTAATGTCGTCTGCTTCGGACTCGTCTCGTCGTGGCTGCATGGACTGAGCTCCAACGGCTATACTCGTATCTGGAGTCTCCTAAGAATGCATCTCACGACCTAGCATCCGAATTAAGTCGAGCCATCCAATCGATTCGTCAAAATCTCATAATCCCCCAAGAGCTCAACATCTTGGGTACAGTTTAATAGTATCGAGTACATACCACAGCATCGGTGGTCCAGCCGTAGAAGGGCAAACCCAAGCCTCACTAATGGCGCCGCAGAACTGCCGCAAACCCTAAGGTTCAAAGGCTTTCACACGGTCATTAAGTCGAGTTAGGGTTTCATTCTTCTAGAGGGACCATAGAATTGCCTGCATGTCTTTCCGACTACCTTAAACTTGGAATAATAGGTTTCTGACATTCGATCGTCTCTGTCGACTCCCAACGTCTCCGCGTGAAGTCGTCTCTAGCTGGAATCAATCTATCTGATGACCTTGCATCGGGGTAGGCGAACGATCCACATGTCCTAGTCATTCATCCTCGATGACTAGCGACCTTCTATCATCTCTTAGTACAACTTATACTGCAATAGCTCCAACATCTGGGGCGATATCTCGTCGTTCGCAGCAATAACTGGCTCACACGTCTGCATGCTGAACCGTGCCTCAATCATCAGGAGTAAGCAACACACCAACGGTCATCAAAATCTGGCTGGCCTCCATCATTGGCTCAATTCTCTAGTGTCGATCAGCACCTCCGAGTAACCTCATAAAGGCGATCCGCCAAACGCTCGTGGCGCAGAAACACAGTAAAAAGACACATCTCTGCAATTGGGTGTCGCCGGAATCACGCCCTGGTCAGTCCTCGTTTGTGACGAGCTCCTGTTGACCGCAACTCTAGCCGTAGCTCTCCCTGCCCGAAATCGTGGCAGCAAAAAAAAACTGGTAACGATGAGGCTAGATCAGGAAGGAATATAATACTGAACAAGGAAATGTACATCCTAAGGCTTCTTAAGTGGAGTGGTGTGTCGTAAATATGCCGCGGAACATACCAACGGTACGTCATTCTACTTTAGTCACATATTCCATCAACCAAGGGTCATCCTACGCTCCGAAGGTTAAAACCTAACGCTCTGATACCAACTTTGTCACGTCCCGAAAGTACGGAACATGACCGGCACTTAAACTACGAAAAGTCTCGAGGCGTACGTAATCTAAGTAAACCGAAAACCCAGAAATCCAAACCAAGAAAAGAAGTAGAGTGAAGGAAAACCAATTTAAAACAAGTAGTTTTAATAGCATAAGCCGAATTATGCGGTTTTTAAGAACATCAAAATTTACTGAAAATTTCGGTAGAGTCTCCTTTGTAAATACTGGCTCCCAAACGGGATACAACATGAATAGTATACGAAATCAATAAAAAGGCATCCCCAAGCGAGAGCTAGCTCTTCGTCAATCGACGGTCACAACCACACAAGCAATATAATATACAACGCCAACGGCGAGGATCAAAATTCAATAGGAAACTCAAATCCACAAGAAAACCGCAGAAAAATAACGCACGACTCTAAGGTCGAAGGAATAACATCACTGGTCTCTATCTCAAAATAAATACATGTTTGGTTGATGGAATTTACTAGATACAACGGAATAATATTATACAAGGTAATATGATGGGTACGATACAAGAAAAACCCACCTACTAGCAAGTCACCCGAATGAAACTGAGCCCGCAAAGCCGTAATTAAACCTGTACGGAAAAACCTGCAAGAAACTGAGGCACAACGGGGGTGAGTTGCTAACTCGTGAATAGAAAAACATCTACGAATAGAAATCGCATGTATGACGCAATCCTAGGTCATACGATCAATATACATCCTCAAATATATATAACCAGCAGCCTATAACAAGGCTAGGGTAAATATCTAACCCGAGTGTAATCTCATGTACCCGTGTCAGTGCCCAAGGGTAGCAATATATCATATGAATGAGGTATGAATGCATGAAAACAGAATACATGTAAATGAAGAACTGTTTCCATAATTTAGTGAGATTTCCTTTGTATTTTTAAAATGAGGTATCATAATGAAATCAGCATAAAACAGTGCCTAGCATCGGCACAAAACATAATCCCAATATCTCGATATCTCTGTATCACAGTCTCTGTACCTCAATATCTCGAAATCTCAATGTCTCAATCACAATATCTAGGGCGCCGTCAGTCCAGACCGGCCCCTACCATCCATCTCAAGACCACGACGGTATCCTCCGGATATCCGACGCGTCGAGTAAAATCACCGGTAGGTAGTGCTCCCCTGCCAGGCTCACATCGTCATCATCAAGCGCTTCTTGCCCCGGGGTACCATACCGGGTCCATCATGTACCCGAAACGGTTCATCCGCCTCCTCGAATCGGGTCTCGAAATCCATCAGCAAACTCATGGTGGACGACTCATACAGCATGGGAAAACCGCACTTTTTATTTTAAAGAGAGAAAGAAGCTTATATAAGTTTTGCGGTTTCCCCCAAAACCAGAAAATCTTATTGAAATCTGAATCCAATCCTCAATAGCATGTAAACAGTGCATATCGGCATAAAAATCCATGAATGCGGCATAACAATGAATATTAACATTCATGAAGTAACAAGTAATATCTACAATGTCTAATCTAGCATATAAGGCGAGTACACTAATATCATGTCTAAATTATTAGCTAACAACCTATGTCAATGCAATAGTATTTCTAAAGTGTGCGTGGCATGACAATTACCGATGAAGATGTGTGTGAGCCGGCAAGTAAGTATACGTGGTACATACGCATCATCGGTAATGGTGCTGGTGTCCTAACAGCATGATATCAATAATGTAGTACGAAACATAATATAAGCATGCGATGCGAAGCGAACCACAATAATGAGCGGAAGCTGAAAACTAGACGCAACTATAACTAATCTGCATTAATCTAATATAAGTCCTACAATTGGTGCCTTTTGAAATAACACGAATCATGGGGTTTTGAAAATAGGGGCTACGGTGTTTTTATGAAAAGATACGTCTTTTGAAATCTCCGTAGGATCCCTTGGGCTGTCTTTTAAAATACCCACGATTCGTTAGTTTTTGAAATAGGTAAGAATCGAATCTAATCTAACAACTAAACTAAACTAAAGGGCTAAGCTAACCAGCTGGACTACAGGTAAGGAAACCGCCTAACATCTGAGTCGATGTATATACATACCTGTATATATATTAGTCGGTTATCCCGCCTCAATAATATCATATCCGATACCATATCTATAATCAGACATCCCAAGTCAAGAGTGCGGATCAATCATCAATATATAGCTCGTAAATTCCGTCGTACGGCATCCCCAAATCTGGGTACGGGTCAAAGTCACATCAATCACACTATTCATTTGGTATCTTCTTTATCAAATATCATGATCCGGAATAATGTCCCACGTCTAGTACAATATGGATGCCATCTATGTATGCATGTGGGGGTAAGAATTACTACGTCAGAAGACCCGCAAAAACATCATGTCGTATCTCAATACGAACCAAATCACATCACCGATCTCCTGGCCTCAAGCCCAATCTCATCGACTCATCTCAAATTCCAAATACTATCCTCAAATCCAGTATATGAACACATAGTCCCATACCCATGTGAACACATAAATATATATTCCCATACACGCACATATGAAATAAGGAATGTATGCAAGTATGTATATGTGTGTATGTGTAAGTGTAGTGCACCCACTCCTAAGATTTCGTAACCATGCACCAATCCAACACCAATATCCATCTAAAATCATCAATAATAAATCCTAACAACATATCATAAATTGTTGGTGTGTATACGCATCCGTATACATCACCACGGACTGCGGGGGTGCTATACGCCATCCACCCGACTTCTCCCCGTAGATATAAATCTACTCACCTGGTCCTCGCTAGCCGGTGCCGATGTCGCCACGCGCTTGCTTGTCGTCTCGAAGTCCACATGGGGTTACCTACATATCATAACGCACCATATCGCATTAAAACTAAATTCGAAATCGAAACGGCATACGAAAATCAAATCGGCACGCGTATCACGCATAGGTCCAAACCCATCGCCTACGCATGCAAGAATAGTCAAACCAACCCTCGATGTCGATGTACAAACGTCAAACCACCGAGAAAAATCCAATCACACTCATTTGCACATTCACGAACACTAATTTTAATATGAACTAGGTTAAAACTCACAAAAACCCCAATTTCACTTAAAAAGTCATTTTTCCGAAAATCTAGCAAGCACAATTCACCGTTTTTGTACAAAACATGATGTTTAAATGAATGTAGCGGCCAATATACTTATTAAATATCTTAAATAAGTCATAGAAACAATTTCCGGAATTTAATCTCATTAAATTCCAAAAACCCTAATATTCTAGTTTACAAAATACCCTTTTTAACAATTTCATAGTAAAAATGCACAAACTACAATTTAGGTTGGATTTACATGAACTAAAGTGTTAAACTACACTTAATAAAGTTAATAATATGATAAAAACCCTAACCATATTTTTAATCTCATATTTCGAATTAAATAAAAAAAACTAGTTTGCAACAAAAAGCTTAATTTGGACATTTTTCAAGTAACAACTTGTAATTAACAACTAGATTAGTTTTCTACAAAACTAAATATGTTAATACACCTCACTAAACCATACACAATCAAACACAACTCATTTCCACAACAAACCCTAACTTGAAATCTTTAATCATGCAATTAAACTCACATAAACCAAATTAACACTTAATTAAATTAGCTTTAAGAAATTAGTAACAAATTAAGCAAAAATGTTTTAGAATTATACCCAAAAACATTTGAGGATCCACAAGCATCCATGGCCTCCCAAAATGCTCTCTTTTCACAAAGATCCATGCTATACGGCCTAAGCTAAAATGGGTAGGAGTCGGATTTGGGTTTTGGGATTTTTTTGATGGATTTTGGAGCAATTTTTGATGAAGTTTTGAAGAGAAAAGAGAAGGGAAATGGGGGGGGCTGTTGCTGCAGTAGGAGAGGGGGGTCGGCTGGAATGGGAGGGGGAGAGGAGAGAGAGGGAGGTAGAGAAAGTGGGGGGAGAAGTCAAAGTCAATTCAAGGTCAAAGGTCCACCTCATTTCTCCATTTTCTTTTCTTTTCTTTCATTTCTTTTCCTTTGAAATTCAAGTGGCGAAAAAGATGGGGGCTGCTGAATTCAACCAAGGGGAGAAGTGAATGGGGGTGTGTGGGTGTGGGTACGGGTGTGGGATGATGAAAAATGATAAATACAATACCCCAAACATCCATTTACGCTAAAAAAAAGCCTTTTTTCTTCAATAATTTCTAAACCATTTTGGCAAATGATTTCGTTCCAAAAACTACATGATAAAATTTTATTTAATGTTTTATGTTGCACAAAATTTGTTTCAACTCATTCCAATTTGTAATTTTCCCTAATTAAATGTATTAGTGACGGCTTAAAATAATAATAAAATAATATTTTTTTCAGAAAATTTGAAATTTCACCAGCGGCTCAATAAACACCAAATAATAGCAATTACATAGCTAAAATATGTATATTTAATTTTTATAATAAGATATTTATATTTTGACTTTTTACAGAAAACCCTCTTATTTTACCGATTTTTTCGAAATTTCACCGAAACGATTTTCAAAACGTTACAGCGGTGTTCCTTGTAGAACATCCAGCACATCATTCGACGAGGAAAGAGCCGAAATCCCTTCACCGGGAGTGACCTCTTTAGCAATAACTAGCAGATGCTACAACCTTCGGTTTGTCTTTTGATTGCTTTTCTAGTTCTTGCTTTGCATAGTGGTATTGTGAATATCCTGCACCTCATTCGACGAGGAAAGAGCTGAGATCCCTTCACCGGGAGTGACCTCTTTAGCGAAACTAGCAAAAGCCTCAAAAACACTCCATTTAAAACCATTTGATTCCGCAACGAGATCAAGTTCAAAGCGTTAAAGGTTTTCTTAAAAACCATCCGCAACCCTCCGTCATTTTAGGAAGTAGAGTACTTAGTATTCGTGCTGTGTTTGTTGACCATAGTCAAGGCACAGTGTACGGTAGCTAAGTGATGTCTTCCTACACCGCATATGATGCGATTAGTTAGGACAATCGCGTAACTTTGTTGACCTTAGTTAAGGGTCATGTGGGTGGGTCTAATTAATCATGAAATGACGGGTAGAGCTTGACTAGTGCTTATGATTTGTTGACCATAGTTAAGGTCATAAGTGCTAGGGGTAAAAACATTTATCGGGAGTTTCAAGTGTTGAAATTTGCAATGAGATTGCATACCTTCTATGAGATAGTTGGATCCCGATACCCACTGGGAGTAATTGTTACTCCTGGGAGAGTTTTGCACTTTACAATTAGCCGATCAAGTAGGTGTCTAGAAAGGTATCAACGGGGTTACGCCCCTGGGAAAACAAGGTTTATTTTAATTAGGTCCGTGCGAAAGCACGGGGAACCTCCCTCAAAGCACTGGCACTGGCCTGGCTGAAAGATTGGCGAACTTGTAGAGTGTAATTAATCCCGGCTAGTCTTTCCTTTTAGGGTTTGAAGGAGGATTTGATAAAAACAGTGGGAGCCATCCTGATTAGATAAAATATATAACCAATCTAATCTTACAAGAGCACACGCAGAGTGTTTTCTTCTCTCTCTCTCCAGGTAGCGACCATGTCACGCCTTAATCAAGATAATAATATGGATGTATTGACCGAACCCGCTTGTTATACTGAGCTGGGGAACGTTGGTCCCGTTCCAACTTATAATTGTTATAAGACCGAGCAAGAAATTGGGGAATACCACATTTCCCATGCCGCCCAAACGAAGAAAGTGCATGATGATGCATCTTCTTCGGGTGTGTTCATTACAGAGAACTGTTTCTCAGTATCCTTTACGTCCTGAGTATGAGATACCGGATCAGGATCCCGCAAATGTAATCTGTTACATGGGCTACAGAAAGGTAGAGAACTGAGAACGGGTGATAAGTTTCATGAGACAGAAAACGATGCAAGTGTTGCAGCCAAGTCTGTTGGTCACTATCACCCTGTATTACCAGAATACATTGATTCTGAACGAATGTTATTAGATACCGAACCTGATATACAACATCATATCAGTCTCTTTTTATTAAAGAAGGATATAATTTTGTATTGTTGGATAATGTTTTGAACATTTCCTATATCAAAAGTTGATCCGTTCAGGCACGTTATCTAAAAGCATAAACGTTCTAAATCAAACCACAGTTCTTAATGTACAGAACACACACAAGAGGAAGAGTTCAGAAATGAACGAATTCTTCTTGAGGCATTGTAGACTAGGTCATATCAATGTGACCCGACTAGCCGAAGTTACATTTAGATGCATATTTAATTTAGTTTGAATTTACATCTTATGAAACTTGCCAGTCATGTCACAAAGATAAGATGACCATAGCTCCGTTTACTGGAAACAGAGAAAGAGTTAGTGAACTCTTGGGACTGATACATAGTGATGTATGAAGGTCCCCAGTCTACATATGCCAGGACCGGTTCTTTGTACTTCATTACATTCATTGATGATCTCTCTAGATTCAGACATATGTTCCTGTTGAAACACAAGTCCGAAACTTTTGAGATAATCACCGAATATAAGTTAGAAGTAGAGAACCAAAAACGGATATAAGTATTATGTCCTTTGATGTGATCAGGGAGGAGAATACTTGAGCACGGGATTCCTGGACTATTCTAAAGGAGAATGAGATTCTCTCTCAGTGTAACTCCTCTGAATACACCACAGCACAACGGTGTATCGGGGCGAAGCAATCACACCCTATGTGATATGGTGCGCTCTATGATGAGTACTACTGAGTTTCCTATTTCCTTTTAGGAGTTATGCACTTGAGAAGCTGCATACCTATTGAATAGGGTTCCAATCAAATCCATTGCCTACCACTTCATATGTGATATGGAATGGGAAGAGCCCATATCTTAAGTTTGTTAAGATTTGGGGTTGTCCGGCGTATGTCTAAAAGCAAAATCCGGACAAGCTCGAGGCAAAGTCAGTTCTGTAGAAATTTGTTGGATATCCCAAGCAATCACAAGGGAATATCTTCTACCTAACAGAGAAACAAAATATGTTTTGTTTCTCAACATACCACCTTAGTGAAAGGGAATTTCTTATGAAGAAATTAGTGGTTATGAGGTAGAACTAGAAGGAGTTCCATCTATACAAACTACAGCAGAAGATTTGGTAGAACCAAAGGATACAATAGGTTCCGACGAACCTCAGCCTCTCCGCCGATCTAGCAGGGTTCCTCATCCGCCTGAGAGATACTTCGGTTTCTCGATGACAGTGGGAGCGAGGATTGCATCATGAGATGATGACCCAACTAGTTTCGAGCAGGCCATCAAGAGTGGGACTCTATAAGAATAGCTGGATGCTTAGTGATCTGAGATGGAATCCATGTACACCAACAAAGTATGGACTTTGGATGCTATATCTGAAGGATTAAATCCCCATCAGGAGCAAGTATATCTTGAGAAGATAACTTGGTGTAGATGGAAAAGTTGAGACTTTCAAAACTAGACTTGTTAAAGGTTTTCGACATCGACCAGGCGTGGATAATGATGAAACCTTTTCCAGTGGCTGTGCTTAAGTCCATCCGGATCCTACTTGCCATTGCTACATACCATGATTAAGATATTTGGTGGTTGGGTGTCATGACTGCTTTTCTAAATATTGATTTAGAAGAGAGCGTCTATAAGAACACAGCCAGAGGGCTTCGTAAACTGTGGGAGCAGCGGAAACGTGTGCAAGATGCTTTGTGTGATAAAGCAGGCATTGCGGAGTTGGAACATCTGTTTTGATGTGGTAGTCAAAGAGTTTGACTTCATCAAAGTGGTAGATGAACCTTGTATATACAAAAAGGTAGTAGAGAGTAAGGTGGTGATCCTCGTAGAGTACGTGGATGACATACTCTTGATAGGGAAAGAGTTTCCTATGCTACGCTCGGTCAATCTCCGCTTATCACAAGGTTTATCCAAATAAGATCAAAGTGATACCTCCTAAATCCTGGGTAATGGATTTATGCGATAGATCTAAATGGATATTAGGATTCTCACTAGGTGTAGTGAGATGGTATCAGTTGATCCTGGGGAGAATCACTGGAAAAGTTCCAGGGTGATAAGGACGACTGAATGTTAGTCGCAGGCATTGTCTTTACCCTCAGTGGAGGGACGGTATGTTGGCAGAGTTCCAAGTTAGATACCGTGGCAAACTAGACGATAAAGGCTGGTGATATCGCTATCAATGATACTACCAAAGAGGCAGTTTGAGTGTATATTAGTTCATGAGATGAACTAGGTTCCTACCATTGTATGACAATGGAGGTGAGGCTTTGGCCCAGGAACCACGGTCCCATCAGTGACCCAGACATATTCCAAGGTAGTATCACCTGATCATCGAGAAAGTTGATCTCCAGGGTGATCGAGGTTAGGAGAGTAGACTCAGAGGACAACACGGCGGATCCACTCACAAAGGCTTTTTCCCAAAGAGAGACTTATATGGGATAGTTGAGTATGGGATACTGCAACCACTGCTACAGATGGCCCTAGTGTAAGTGGGAGATTGTTAGTTATATGTATGCCCTAGAGTCCATTACTGTACATGAGATGTATATTGTAGTGGATGCTGGGACATATATAGGTAGGACTTTCTTGCTCGACATGATAGTACGGTATCTGGTTGCTCTTTATCTTAACATGTATACTTACTGTCTCCCTGTTACATGTTGATAAAGCCCTTAGGATGTGTACTCGACTTCCAGGACTATGATACAGATCATACTAGTGGGGCCTGGGTAGTCCATGAGTACATCCTTCAATGTTCCTAGTCATGGGAATATCGAGACGGGGCATCGATATTCCAGAGTAGACTAGCGTATATCTTCTCGACCCATGTGATGGGCGATGGATGATCCCATATCCTTTGGTGTTTGACATCAGAGATGGTATGCGGGTGCTCAGTGGTGACTGGGTACACTGAACGGACTCGCCGAGAACTCCTAGATAGTATTATACCTTACGTCAGATGGCAGTTCTCTGGTGACACTGGTACAGCTTAGTCTGTTGACCCGAGATCGTCATAGAGTCTTGTGTGTCTCCCACTGTGCTTTGATTTCCACCCTACCACAGCTTTTCTGAGTTATGCAAACAGGTGGTTTTTGGGTACAGTTCCGATTCACATGGAGGCAATGAGCGATAGGAGGGGATTCGTCTCTCCCGGTATTGGGGGTTGATGTTGCGCTATGCTCGACTGGCCATAACTGGAAATCCCTGGCCAAGGTTGCACTGATTTACTGGTAAGTGTTATCAGTAGTTTCATGCTTGTTATGAACCTTACATCGGCATGACTTATCAAGCTGCTGGGGTCTGACGTTTACCACCCCTAGGCGAGATATGCGACATATCAGACGAACAGACCAGACTGTGCGGTAAGTGTTACTGATTGGATTCGCAGGAGTGTGAGCAGGCTTTCTTGTTGATCTTCTGATCGCTCAATACCCGGGTGGCCGTTACGTTTAGCAGACCGCTTGCGGCTTGTGGGTGTTTGATACGATCATCACCTACTGCCGGCGTATTGACGAGTCTTTAGAGTCCTACACAGGGGTTTCCTGGCTCAAGCGAAACGGAGTAGGAGCATATATGTGATATGTGCGGGACCGAGATTAATACGATATGAGATACCGTATTTTATTCTCGTGATTTGTGACATTGATCGGTTGTATGCGATATAGCCGGGTTATCGGATCAAGTGTTGATTCGATAAATTGTTACACATGATATTAGTCGGTTATAGCTGGGTTATTAAATCAAGAGTTGATTTAATAATTTAATGTATAATTATATATTTGATATATTACATTACATTAACTAGTATTAGCTCACTTATGATTTATTTTCTCACTAGATTGTGTATATTGTTTATATGTGATATATGCAAGTGTACATGTTTGTATCATGCTTGATGGTACATACAAGATGGGTGTATGAGACTTATATCAAGTTTAGGTTAAATTAGGGTTTACTTATTTCCTTAAGAATAACAAAAGAGAGGAGATTTTAGTCAATGTTATCAAGCTTGTAGAAGCTTGTATGCAACATTGACAAAGTCAACTCTTTTGTCATTCCTTAGGATATTAGTTAACCCAACCCTTAACCTCATACTTTGGTTAATTCTCTACATGAGTTAAGCATCAGGGCTTAACTCAACCATGGTGCAATAATTCAAAGGATAAGTTTTCATTTGGATGGATTATTCACTTCTTCTTCTTCTTCCTTCAACAAAAGCTGTCTAGCTTCAATGGAGCTTGAGGAAAAATGTGAGAAAAACAATTCTAAACTGAGCCCACCTCCTACTTCTTCATCCTCTACTACTTGCCATGTAGTATAGGTTGTTCTCTTCACAAAGTTCATGACCAAGTGAAGGAATAGCTTGAGTTTGAGTCTCCCCGACGTAGATCGTCTTCGGCCTCGAAGTCAACGACCTAGCCCGTTCATTTCTCCGAAGAAACCATCGCTAGAGTCCGGGATCCCGATGATCGCAGCGAAGGGACGTCAACACGGAGCTTTAGAAGTGAAGGAACGGATCTACAAAGGTTGTAATCCCTTTCACTTGTAGTTAAAATGTTTAACTTGCTAGTTTTCGCATAATCTCTAGTATACGATCTTGGTTAGGGTTGTTCGGCACGGCTATTTTTTTTTGAATCGGGCATGGTCGATGCCTTGTAGAACCTTGTTAGAGTGCCTAGGAACCCTACATAACCGTCACTGCCTCCAAGTGCTTCGGGACTGCACCCAACTACTACCTGTTTGCATGACTCCTTTGAGGTGTGGTAGGGTAGTAATCAAAGTACAGTGGGAACACACTCGAGGCGAAGTGATAGTGTCAAGTCAGCGGACTAAGCTGTACTCATGTCACCTAGGAACTGATAACTGACGATAGGTATAGTACCCACCAATCAGTTCCCGACGAGTCCTGTCAAGTGTACTCGTAACCTAACGAGCACCCGCAAACTATCTCAAGTACGACGTACTGACGGCTGTGGGACAGACCGTCTCCCCTGCTGGGATGAGAAGCGCATACGCTAGTCTACTCCGGAGTATCGATGCCCTGTCTCGATAGTCCTACGACTAGGGACCTGTATAAGGATGTGCTTGTGGATTACCCAGTCCCCATGAGTGTGACTGCCATCACAATGCTGGTAATCAAGCAAAGATCCTAAGGGCTCCACTAATGTGTGTAGGTGATATACTAAAAGAAACACATGTACACATTAAAGTAGAAACAAACCAAGTAGCATACTACCATTTTGAGCAAGATTGTCTATACAACTGTGAATATCCCAAGCTTCCATTAAGTAATATATAAACTAGTATCATACAGTAATGGCCTCTAGGGCATATACACCAACAATCTCCCACTTTCACTAAGGCCATGTACTGGCGTATCGAAGACCTATCATCTCGATCAGCCGCTCGAACTGAGTCTGGGGTAAGGCCTTCGTGAGTGGATCAGCAGTGTTATCTTCCATAGCAACCCTCCGAACCTCGATCTCGTGGCGATCCACGATCTCCCTGATCAGGTGATACCCCCTCAAGATGTGTCTAGGCTTTTGATGGGACCTGGGTTCCTTCGCTAAAGCTATAGCCCCGTTGTTGTCGCAATACAGAGGTTTTGGATCAACAATGGACAGAACCACCTGAAGTTTTGTCAAGAACTTTCTCATCCAGACGGCTTCTTTTGCGGCATCAGCAGCAGCGATGTATTCCGCTTCCATCGTCGAGTCAGCAATGGTTTCCTGTTTGGAACTCTTCCAACACACCGCCCCTCCATTGAGGGTAAAGACAAAACCCGATATGGACTTGGAATCATCCTTGTCACTTTGGAAGCTGGAGTTAGCAAAGGCCTCAATCTGGAGGTCTTTTCCGCCATACACCAAGAACATCTCCTTAGTCCTTCTCAGGTACTTGAGAATGTTCTTTACCGCTATCTAGTGTTTCTCCCCAGGGTTTGACAGATACCGGCTTACCACACTCAGTGCATAAGCTACATCCGGTCTGGTACACAACATCGCATACATTATAGAGCCTACCGCAGAAGCGTATGGTATAATAGACATGCGATCCCTTTCCAAATCATTCTTGGGAGACATCTCTTTGGAGAGGGTGATCCCGTGACAAGACGGTAGATTACCGCGCTTGGAATCTTCCATACTGAATCTTTTCAGTATGGTGTCGATGTACCTGGACTGCAAAAGTCTTAACATCCTCTTGGATCTATCACGATGGATCCGTATCCCCAAAATGTAAGTGGCATCACCCAGGTCTTTCATGGAGAATCTGTGTGACAAGAACCCTTTGACAGATTGTAGCATAGGAATGTCATTTCCTATCAAGAGAATGTCATCCACGTATAAAACGAGGAACACGACAGTTCTTGCTACAAATCTACTATAGATGGATGGTTCATCTGGAATTTTGATAAAGCCAAATTCTTTGACTGTCTCATCAAAGCAGATGTTCCAATTCCGCGATGCCTGCTTTAGTCCATAGATGGACTTAAGCAACATGCACACCTTTCCGCTGCTCCCACTCTGAATGAACCCTCTGGCTGGTCCATATAGACACACTCCTCTAAATTTCCATTTAGAAAAGCGGTCTTTATGTCCATCTGCCAAATCTCATAATCGTGGAAGGCAACGATGGCAAGAAGGATCCGAATGGATTTCAGCATAGCCACTGGAGAAAAGGTCTCGTCATAGTCCAAACCAGGTCTTTAACGAAAACCCTTTGCAACAAATCTAGCCTTATAGGTCTCAACCTGTCCATCCACATCAATCTTCTTCTTGAAGATCCACTTGCATCCTACGGGTTTTACTCCATCTGGAGCAATGTCCAAAGTCCATACTTTGTTGGTATACGTGGACTCCATTTCGATCCGCATTGCATCCAGCCATTTTACTGAGTCAATGCTCTGAATGGCCTGCTGGAAGCTAGTAGGCTCATCACTATCAATGATGCAATCCTCTCTATCCCCGTCTATAAGAAAACCATAGTATCTCTCAGGCGGGTGAGACTGCCTACTACTCCTACGGAGCGGCGTAGTAATGTCCTGCCTACTAGATTACATTATACTGCAACCATATCATTTAAAATATATATCGTCGTAATATTTATTATTATTATCTTTAATTAGTTTATAATCTTCATTTTATAATGTTATACATTTGAAAATCTTATAGTTTACACATGAAACGTCGTTGAAAAATCGGATATGACAAATCTGAAATTTACTGTACACCTTATTTTATAAAATTCATTATAAATCATAGAAAAATCATTAGTATACGTTATTTAGTTCGTTACGAAGCTAACTCATAATACTATAACTCTATAAAATATTTAATTGCAAAATAAATTGTTTAAATAACGTAAAATGCAAATGAAATTGTCTCCAAACTACTGTCCAGGGAAATTCCAGCAGCAAACTTTCAACTTCGAATGTTCATAACTTTTTGTAGGGACAACCTGAGATGCTTATACTTATAAAAATGAAAACCTTATTGAATTATCTTTGTTTTGGTATAAGACACGTTCCTTTTGGAGAACGTTTGTTATTTTTAAGCTATTTTACAAATTAGGGTGACGCTGAATTTCTGAACGGAACTTTCTTGTGCATGGTTAATCAATACCACTTTTATAGTTATTAATCGCTTTGAATATGCTATCCAGATTAATATTATTATATCAATATTTATATCACATATTGCTTAGTTGTACATCCCACATTACCATTTTTTAGTTTTATAACTTTTCGGATACCCGTTTGCATCCATCGCATTTAAGATACATATAATTGCATCCATAGATCACATTACTACATAATAGTGTGATATTAACACTCTATGTTTAATAAATTGCATCATAATTAATATTGGAACTATAAATGTAACCCTAATCGATAACTGTGCATCCATATCCTTGAAATTATATCCATTTGCATATCATATTACATGTTCCAGTTTATTGTTCTGATAGTACTCATGCTTGTTTATTTATACACATGCTTATGTTAGTTGATTATGAGCACCCACATGACATCTTGTGCTTCCTGACATGACCTGTTACACTTCCTACTTGACATGACATGGTACCGTACACTCTTGACATGACATGACACCTTTATACATTACCTGGCTTGACCTGATGTATCATGGCTTTACCTGTTACCTAATCTTGTGTCTAATGCCAACAAACATAACATGTTGTCCTCATGGACCGTTCCTGTTGTCTATCCAGACAAACCTGTTTACCTGATCCTGTGTTGGCATTAGTTTCTTGATTACTGAATACCTGACCTGACATATATAACTTGGGGGTATGGGGAAATCAAAAGTGTAAACTAAAGTGTAACTTAAAAGGGTATTACTTGATCCGTGGTCCCGGGGGGTAACGGGACAGAGCCATTCGTGACTCTTACATTTTCTTGATCCGTGGTCCCGGGGGGTAACGGGACAGAGCCATTCGTGACTCTTACATATTCCTGATCCGTGGTCCCGGGGGGTAACGGGACATATCCCTTGAGTTACATAGAGGATTACTCAATTTGATTTCAAAGACTTTAGAATAGAAAACCTGATAGAACAGTTTAGTTACCCATTGCACATTACCCTGTACTGCTTGTTTCACATTATTGCTTTATTCATGCTTATTTTGCATTGCCTGTTACATTTTCATATTATATTACTGGTTGACATGACGCGCTGACGTCTGGGTTTCGCATGGCCCAGATTCTGTACCACTGTCACAGTCCGAGCAGGAGTACTTCAGCCAGCAGGCTGAGTTTTGAGTCCTGTAGTGGTTAGTTTTATTTCCTGCATTTATTTCCAGATTTGAGCCCGCATTATGGGACTTACTTTTCAGTTATTGTATTGGATCATTTGCTTCCGTATTCATTTATCATTGACTCCTGTTATTCTAGATTATGGACATGTTTTTAGATAGTTTTATCTTGTTCTTGATATCTCTACAGCCGTAATGTGACTGTGGAGGGATACTTCCTACCCACAGGTAGCATGGTTGGCTATGTCACGTGCCCAATCTAGCGTACTCTGGGAAGCGGGGTGTGACATGGTTCTTTTGGTATCAGAG
This sequence comes from Agapanthus africanus, assembly GCA_030015575.1. Classification (NCBI taxonomy): domain Eukaryota; kingdom Viridiplantae; phylum Streptophyta; class Magnoliopsida; order Asparagales; family Amaryllidaceae; genus Agapanthus; species Agapanthus africanus. Next base: position 217,851,707 of record JASDDO010000018.1, read on the forward strand.
CCATAGGATAGTCGGGTTGATTCTTTTGTAGTTGGGTATTGTACCCAATACACGAATCAGAATACCCGTGTTTAGGAAACATGTTCTGCCACCTTGACCGTTTTACCATTCTTGAATCACATTCTTCTTGATTATATCTTTTACGATGTGCAACCTTCCTTTGCATATCGATTCGAAAACTTGATTCCTTGTTATCTCTAGGACTTAGGCGACTTGGATGGAGTTATGTAATTATGGCTATGATACCGCGGCATAGTTACAATGCGGTACTCTATTTAAGTATCTTGGAGTTCTAGCCTTGATCTATATTCAAAATCTATCATCATGCTAATGTTGGGTATTTTGAGTTTAGGAATATGGCCGGTAAGAAATTGAAGACATACCAGAGGCGTGTGGACAAAGCCGCCATGCTTGGAGTGATAAGAGGAATGCTGGAGAATCAAAGAAATAGACCGAGCTGATCCAGCAGCAAGCGGACTCGTTTCGGGAAGGTTTGTAGATCGTTCAGCAGTCTGTGAACAATGTTGGAGCTAGACCAGTTGACCGAGTAGGGACCGTAGCAGATTTCAGGCGGTTGGGTCCGTCTACATTTACTGGTTTAAAGGAGCCGTTGCCAATGGAACAGTGGCTAGTTGACACAGAGAACTTGCTTTTTACGGCACAGATTCTAGATGACAAAAAAGTTGTTGCGGTACGCATTCAGCTAGTGGATTACGCCCGAGAATGGTGGCTTGTAGAAGAGAACCGTTTGCCCAAGCCGATCAAGTGGGCGGATTTTTCGAAGAGTTTCCTGGAGAAGTTCTTCCCGCGGACTACACGGGAGGAAATGGAAGAGAAGTTCATTGGACTAAAGCAGAATGGAGCACCCGTAGATGTGCATGTAGCAGAACGGACGAGACTCGGTAATTTCGCTGGACCTTTAGTTGCCAACGATGCAGATAGGGCACGGAGGTTCATGCGCAGACTGGACGTGGACATCCAGAGGCAGATTGTCTCCCTGGGTTTGACCACTTTCTCACAAATACTTGCAGCAGCCAAGAGCAGCAGAGTTTATCTGGGATGAAAGGGAGTTTGCAGCAGACAGCAGTTGCGTTAAGGAAGCAGTTCTGTCGGGCCAGTCAAGTTTAGGGCTAGGCCGACAAATAATATTCTTGCATCAATGGAAGTGATGAAAGTGAAGAGCCGGCTGTTGTTCGTAATTTTATGGACGTGTTTGAAGATATATCGGGTTTACCGCCGAAGTGAGATGTGGAGTTCGCAATTGATCTTATTCCTGGTGCAGCGCCAGTATCTGAAGCGTATTATCCAATGGCACCAATAGAGTTGGAAGAAGTTAAGAAATAGGTTGCTGAATTGCTTGAGAAGGGTTAGATTCGAAGCAGCAACTCGCCTTGGGAAGCTCCAGTTCTTCTAGTAAAGAAGAAGGATGGCACGAGAAGGATGTGCATCGACTATCGGGAATTAAACCGGGTGACTGTTAAGAACAAGTACCCGATCCCTCGCATTGGAGAACTTTTGAGCAGCTTAGTGGCGCGAGGGTATTCTCGAAGTTGGATTTACGATCCAGATATCATCAGGTCCGAGTGAAAACAGAAGATATTTGCAAGACGGCGTTCCGAACTCGGTATGGACATTACGAGTACTTAGTGATGCCCTTCGGAGTAACGAATGCGCCGGCAGTATTTATGGACTTGATGAACCAAATCTTTTCACCGTTCTTGGATCAGTTCATTGTGGTATTCATTGACGATATTCTGGTTTACTCGAAGAGTTTTGAAGAGCATGCTGAGCATTTGAAGATCGCACTGCAGACGTTGAGACGGGAGAAATTGTATGCGAAGATGAGTAAGTGCGAGTTTTGGCTGGAGGAAGTAAGGTTTTTGGGGCATGTTGTGTCTGGCGATGGCCGATCCAGAAAAGATTGCAGCAGTTTGAGATTGGCCTATTCCAAAGAATGTTGCTGAGATAAGAAGTTTCCTTGGATTAGCCGGATACTACAGGAGATTTGTGGAGAACTTTGCTCGTCTGGCAGAGCCGTTGACCAAGCTTACGCGCAAGGAGGTACCTTTTGTATGGGCGGATAAGTGTGTGTTAGCTTTCGAGACGTTGAAGCAGAAGTTGATAACCGCCCCTATTCTGACCGTGCCAGACAATTCCGAGGGATTGGTGATTCACAGCGACGCATCTGGGAAAGGATTGGGATGTGTTTTGATGCAGCATGGGAAGGTTGTAGCATACGCATCGAGACAGTTGAAGACCCATGAGAAGAATTATCCAACTCATGACTTGGAGCTTGCGGCTGTGATTTTCGCTTTGAATATTTGGAGACACTACCTTTTGGGCGAAAGAGTCAAAGTTTTTACAGATCATAAGAGCTTGAAGTATGTGTTCACACAGAAGGAGCTTAACATGAGGAAGCGTAGATGGTTGGAGCTGATGGCTGACTACGATCTTGATCTTAAGTACCATCCGGGGAAGGTTAATGTTGTGCCGGATGCGCTTAGTCGGTTACCAGTAATTCAGGTGTTAACTACGCAGAAGGAGATCGTCGCAGATTTTCGAAGATTTGACTTGGAGGTTATGCTACCGCGTTCTACGGGACAGTTGTTGCAGCTGCAAGTACATTCGTCTTTGATCGAGAATATTAAAGCAGCTCAATCATAGGATCCTAGACTGCAAAAGTTTCGAGAGCAGGTTGAAGCCGGGCTACGAACAGATTTATTGATCCACGAAGATGGTTCGTTGAGGTATGGTAGCCGTTTGTGTATGCCAAAGGGTGATGTTCGTGAAGAGCTTATGAAGGAGGCACACAGCTCAGCTTATTCTGTACATCCAGGAGGCACAAAGATGTACCGAGATATTCGACAGCATTTCTGGTGGGAGGGCATGAAGCGGGAGATTGCTCGCTTTGTGGCAAAGTGCTTGGTGTGTCAGCAAGTTAAGGCTGAACATCAAAGGGTTGCTGGTTTATTGCAACCACTTCCGATTCCTCAGTGGAAGTGGGAACATATAACCATGGATTTCGTGACGGCTTTACCGCGAAGTCCAAAAGGCAACAATGCAGTATGGGTAATTGTTGACCGACTGACCAAGGCAGCTCACTTTATTCCTTTTCGGGTTGGTCAATCAACAGAGAGTTTGGCAGAGCGGTACATGCAGGAGATTGTAAGATTGCATGGAGTACCGGTGAGCATCGTGTCCGATCGGGACACTCGGTTCTTATCACACTTCTGGAGGAGTTTACAGGAAAGTTTGGGGGGCTCGATTGAAGTTTAGCACAGCTTATCATCCTCAAACTGATGGTCAGTCGGAGAGAACGATCCAAACTCTTGAGGATATGTTGAGAGCATGCATGTTGGACTTCAAGGGGTCTTGAGAGGATCATCTACTTTTGGTGGAGTTGTCTTACAACAACAGTTTTCAGGCGACTATTCAGATGGCTCCATTTGAAGCTTTGTATGGTCGTAAATGCCGTTCACCTGTTTGTTGGGACGATGTCGGTGAACGAAGATTATTGGGACCAGATTTGGTTGTGCAGACAGTTGAGAAGGTTAACCCTATCAGAAATCATATGAAGGCAGCACAGGACCGACAGAAGAGTTGGGCAGATACGTCAAGAAGACCTCTAGAATTCACCGTGGGTGATTTGGTATTCTTGAAGACATCACCGACTAGAGGAGTGATTCGTTTTGGAAGTCGAGGAAAGCTTGGTCCTCGATTCGTTGGACCCTTGAGATCGTGGAGCGTGTTGGTGAGGTAGCATATCGTTTGGCGTTACCGCAGTCCTTGGCAAATGTGCACGATGTGTTTCACGTATCTCAACTCCGTAAGTATGTTCGAGATGAAACACACGCTTTGGATCATTCGGAGCTAACAGTACGAGAAGACTTGACTTTTGAGGAGCGACCGATTGAAATCGTGGATCGAAGGGAAAAGGTTCTCAAAAACAAGGTTTTTCCCCTTGTGCTTGTTTCTTGGGGAAATCGATCGCATGGAGAGTCCACTTGGGAACGAGAAAATGAGATCCGGCAGAATTTTCCTCACCTTTTCTTGTAGTTATCTATCTTTGTATTCTTGGAATTTCGAGGACGAAATTCTTTTTGTAGTTGGGTATAATGTAACACCCAAGCCCAATGCTACTATTTTCAGTTACTGTTTGAGCATAATGTGGTACTCATTTCATTTAACTTGCTTGTTTGTTGCTTACTGCAAAATTTACCCGGCAAAGTCATTTCTATATATAACAAATTTTGGCATCTAAAATAAAATTGAAAATATTCATCTTGGCCTACTTGACACCCCTAGCCTCGTGGTAGCGTCCGTGCATTGTGTTCTCGTCCCGTTCCGTGAAACGGGCGAGTTTGGACGGCTACGTGCACGTACGTGTATCCGTTTTGGGGGTATGCTTTTTGATCATAAAACACTTAATTTTAAAATTTGGATCCCGCTTAAAATCCTATTATTTCAATTTCAAATTTTTGGACCCGACCCGGGCGCGATTTGGAAATGTTTTATTTGGCGCCAAAATCCTAAATTTTAATATTATTAAAACCATCGCATATATTTTTCTAACTAACCTGATATCTTACTGTTCATTACCTATCTTTTAAATCTTTAAATTAACCTATATATATATCCTACTGTTCCTTAAAATGCTTTGAATTTTTAATTAATATTTATCCCTAACTAACGATTCCCCTTTAGCCAATCGCGTTCCTTTTAATTCCGTAGGCTCCCACCTGCAGCTCTCTCTCTCTCTCTCTCCACTTTCTCTCTCTCTCTCTCTCTCTCATATATTCTCTCGTACTTCTCTTTATCATTCTTTCTCTTCTTGCTTCATGTCTCGTTTCTCATTTTTTTTAACTGTTCTTTTGTTGCCGGAATTCCGTCATGCCGGTGACACTTCTCGACATTCCAGCGAGGTACCCTGACCCGTGTGGTTGCTTTGTTCGTCATTTGGGTTCATTCCGTGAACCGTGCGCCCGTCGCGAGTTTTCCCCGCCGACGGTTAACGTTCCGTTTTCCCGATTCGTGACCCATCGAGGCAAGTTAATCTTGCTACATGCTATATAATTAATTTTATACCTATTTAAATAAATACCATACCTATAGTTTAAATCTAGTGCCCCATGTTTAATTTTATAACGTTTCGATGATCCGTTTGCATCCGTTTATATCATATTAAATCTAGATCATGAAAACTTATCTTGTGACATACTAGATTACATTATACTGCAACCATATCATTTAAAATATATATCATCGTAATATTTATTATTATTATCTTTAATTAGTTTATAATCTTCATTTTATAATGTTATACATTTGAAAATCTTATAGTTTACACATGAAACGTCGTTGAAAAATCGGATATGACAAATCTGAAATTTACTGTACACCTTATCTTATAAAATTCATTATAAATCATAGAAAAATCATTAGTATACGTTCTTTAGTTCGTTACGAAGATAACTCAGAATACTATAACTCTATAAAATATTTACTTGCAAAATAAATTGTTTAAATAACGTAAAATGCAAATGAAATTGTCTCCAAACTGCTGTCCAGGGAAATTCCAGCAGCAAACTTTCAACTTCGAATGTTCATAACTTTTTGTAGGGACAACCTGAGATGCTTATACTTATAAAAATGAAAACCTTATTGAATTATCTTTGTTTTGGTATAAGACACGTTCCTTTTGGAGAACGTTTGTTATTTTTAAGCTATTTTACAAATTAGGGTGACGCTGAATTTCTGAACGGAACTTTCTTATGCATGGTTAATCAATACCACTTTTATAGTTATTAATCGCTTTGAATATGCTATCCATATTAATATTATTATATCAATATTTATATCACATATTGCTTAGTTGTACATCCCACATTACCATTTTATAGTTTTATAACTTTTCGGATACCCGTTTGCATCCATCGCATTTAAGATACATATAATTGCATCCATAGATCACATTACTATATAATAGTGTGATATTAACACTCCATATTTAATAAATTGCATCGTAACTAATATTGGAACTATAAATGTAACCCTAATCGATAACTGTGCATCCATATCCTTGAAATTATATCTATTTGCATATCATATTACATGTTCCAGTTTATTGTTCTGATAGTACTCATGCTTGTTTATTTATATACATGCTTATGTTAGTTGATTATGAGCACCCACATGACATCTTGTGCTTCCTGACATGACCTGTTACACTTCCTACTTGACATGACATGGTACAGTACACTCTTGACATGACATGACACCTTTATACATTACCTGGTTTGACCTGATGTATCATGGCTTTACCTGTTACCTAATCTTGTGTCTAATGCCAACAAACATAACATGTAGTCCTCATGGACCGTTCCTGTTGTCTATCCAGACAAACCTGTTTACCTGATCCTGTGTTGGCATTAGTTTCTTGATTACTGAATACCTGACCTGACATATATAACTTGGGGGTATGGGGAAATCAAAAGTGTAAACTAAAGTGTAACTTAAAAGGGTATTACTTGATCCGTGGTCCCGGGGGGTAACGGGACAGAGCCATTCGTGACTCTTACATTTTCTTGATCCGTGGTCCCGGGGGGTAACGGGACAGAGCCATTCGTGACTCTTACATATTCCTGATCCGTGGTCCCGGGGGGTAACGGGACATATCCCTTGAGTTACATGGAGGATTACTCAATTTGATTTCAAAGACTTTAGAATAGAAAACCTGATAGAACAGTTTAGTTACCCACTGCACATTACCCTGTACTGCTTGTTTCACATTATTGCTTTATTCATGCTCATTTTGCATTGCCTGTTACATTTTCATATTATATTACTGGTTGACATGACGCGCTGACGTCTGGGTTTTGCATGGCCCAGATTCTGTACCACTGTCGCAGTCCGAGCAGGAGTACTTCAGCCAGCAGGCTGAGTTGTGAGTCCTGTAGTGGTTAGTTTTATTTCCTGCATTTATTTCCAGATTTGAGCCCGCATTATGGGACTTACTTTTCAGTTATTGTATTGGATCATTTGCTTCCGCATTCATTTATCATTGATTCCTGTTATTCTGGATTATGGACATGTTTTTAGATAGTTTTATCTTGTTCTTGATATCTCTACAGCCGTAATGTGACTGTGGAGGGATACTTCCTACCCACAGGTAGCATGGTTGGCTATGTCACGTGCCCAATCTAGCGTACTCTGGGAAGCGGGGCGTGACAACATCCCCATGTCTTAATGTGCTTAAGATAGGGTTTCTTCCCATACCACATCTGATATGGTGTGGTAGGCACAGTCTTAGTTGGAACTCGGTTCAAAAGATATGCAGCTGATTCTAGTGCATATCCCCAGAATGATCGCGGTAACTCAGCGTTACTCATCATGGAACGTACCATATCCAATAGGGTCCGGTTCCGTCTCTCCGATACACCGTTATGATGCGGAGTGTATGGAGGAGTAAGCTGAGCGAGAATTCCATTCTCTTTTAGGTAATCCAGGAACTCAGCACTCAAGTACTCACCACCTCGATCAGATCTCAGTGTCTTGATACTTTTGCCGGTTTTTTTTTCTACTTCATTCTTATATTCCTGGAATTTTCCAAAGGCTTCGGATTTATGTTTCATTAAGAAGACATATCCGTACCTTGAAAAGTCATCCGTAAAAGTAATGAAGTAAGAATAACCGCTTTGCGCATGCGTAGACATTGGACCGCACACGTCGCTGTGTACGAGTCCCAAGAGCTCGTTCGCTCTTACTCCGTGTCCAGTGAACGGAGTCTTTGTCATCTTTCCTTTGAGACAGGATTGACAAGTTGCATATGATTAATATTCGAACGGATCCAAATATCCTTCTGTATGTAACTTCATCAGCCTTCTCTCATTGATGTGACCCAGTCTACAATGCCATAAGAAAGCCTGATTTGTTTTCGGAGACTTTCTTTTGTGTGTATTCTGGACATTGAAAATCTGTGGTTGGTTTAATACGTATATACCATTGCTTAATGTATCTAACTCAATCAAAACTTGATTAAGGTGAATGTTTACAAGATTGCTTACAAATGCAAATTCATAACCTTCTTTAGATAATAAAGATACAGATATGAAATTAAAAGTTGTATTGGGTACAAAATAACAATCACGCAAAACCAAAACATGTCGATCTGACATTCCCAAGTGATAGTCCCCCACGGACTCAGCATCCATGCTAGCTCCGTTTGCAACTATGAGGGTCATATCACCTTTCTTCAAAACCCTACGCTTTCTCAGTACCTGCATGGAATTACAGATATGAGATCCTGATCCGGTATCCAATACCCAGGAAGTAGAGTTTATTGATAAACGGTTTTCAATAACATACACACCTGAAGCCGAAGCCGCAACTTGCTTCGGATCCTGGTTCTTGGCCTTCCAAGACCTGCAATCCTTTTTCCAGTGTCCTTTCTTATGATAATAGAAGCACTCTTCCTTTCCCACAAGCTGCCCCGCTATCTTTGTTGCCTTTGCTTTTCCCTTCATTTCCACTTTACTAACACCGCCCCTTGGTTTGGCAGGGGCTTTCTTCTTCTTTCCCTTGGCTTTCGCCTTGGACTTAGAAGAGGAAGATCCTCCTACAAACAAAGTGGATGTTTCCCTATCTTTCTGTAGGGTGCCCTCTGCACTCCTCAGCTTGTTGAGGAGCTCCGGAAGTTCAACTTCTTTTCCTTGCAAGTTGAAGTTCAGGATAAACTGGGCGTAAGTGGAAGGAAGGGACTGGAGAATCAAGTCTGTATAGAGCTCATTCTCTAACGTGGTCCCAAGGTCCGTGAGCTCTTCAATGAATCCAATCATCTTAAGCACGTGTTCCGCTACCGATGATCCGATGTCCTTTCTTAAGATGGATGTTACACTATCTTTTTAACGAGACTTCGTATCTAGCGATACGAGATTGCTCCCCATACAAATCCTTAGTATGTAGAAATATAGATTCTGGGTCCATATTCTCATGCCTCCTCTGATGTTCATTGTCCATACAGGCAAGCACGAGGCACTTGGCCTTCGCGCAATCGATCTCCCAAGTCTTACGGATTTCCTTATCCGCGACGCTGGAGGTGGGACCTGGGACAGGGGGAGCTTTGGTGATAAGGAGATACCCCAGCTTGTCGTAAGTGATTGCCATTTTGACATTCCTGAGCCAATCTTTGTAGTTTGGCCCTGCCAGTATAATTTTATCTAGAAGTAACTTAAGTCCGGTCATAACGATTGGTCACTGCGATTAGGAGAGAGAGAAGAAACACTCAGCATGATGCTCTTGCAAGTTTAGAGTGGTTTTTAATTTGTCTAAACAGGATGGCTCCCACTGTTTCTCGAATCCCTCCTCAAACCAAAAAGGAAGAATTAGTCGGGATCAATCTCACCGTACAATACTTGCTTAACCGTTCAGCCAGGCCAGTGTCGGTACTTCGAGGGAGGTTTTCCAACGTTTTCGCGATGTTCCTTAATTAAATAACCTCTTTTTCCTGGGGGCGTAGCCCCGCTAACACCTTTCTAGACACCTACTTGGTTTATAGCATTGATCGTTAAGTGAGAAATTTCCCGAGGAGTAGCATATACTCACAGTAGGATCGGGATCCGAATATCATCGTGTGATAAAACTGAAGGAATCCTACCAGAATCATCACACTCCAAATGGTATGCAGCGCTAGCAAGTTTCTGGTTCTTTAGAAACTCCCGATGTTGATTTTTGCCCCCATGCTCTTATTACCTTGACTTTGGCCAACAAATCATAAGTCACATGTCAAGTTCTACCCGTCATTCTCCAGGTTAATTTGAACCCACCCGTACCTACCCTTGACTTTGGCCAACAAGGCAGTACGACTGTCCCAAACCAACGCATCTATCTATGCTGCATATGAATACCCAATAGCTACCAAACACTGTGCCTTGACTTTGGCTAACAAACACAGCTTGAGTACTATTGACTATCCATATGAAACGACGGAGGGCTACAAATGGTTTTGGCGAAACCGTGAACGTAGTGAACATGATATAATCGATGGAATGAGATAGCTTTTAAAGGGAGTGGTTCAAGCTCCGCGTTTAAAAGTTGGTTTTTGAAAAGAACCGAGTAGTTTTGAAAGTGTTCCAACGACTTTACTTTGGTTTATTTTCTTGCATTAATTTTAATGTGTCCCATCATTTAATCCTACCATTGCAGAAAACAACAAAAATATGACGTACGCTTATGCCATCCGCATTCGCCACGGGGCCCCGTCATTACCCGTTAGGTTACTTAACTAACGACAGAGCGAGGGCCTAGCGCGGATGCAAAACATAAGCAACGCCTAAATAGATATCATATATAGATATATACATTCATCAGATGCAATGATAGCCATTCCAGATCATAGATGAACACATTGGATATACTAGGAATCCGCATTCCGTACGAGCCTGTATCGAAAAGCGGATTACACGATCGTGGTGAATAGCCAATACCCCACCCTAGATCCCTACGGGTTCGGCAAACTACCCGCCAAATACCCGAAGTGAAGCAAGCTCCCTCAACAATGTAGGTAGGCCACTCGGCACTTCGAGGTACCCGGTAGTTTGTGCACCCCTCTATGGGTCTATCTTAGGAGCAAAAACAGTAAAAGAAATTATACAATGACGGCTACAACCTCATCCCGGTTGTGCGGCCATATAAATAATATTACATCAATTACAAGTTACATGAATTGAAAAGATAAAGAAAACTCTCATCTCACAACCCCCCCGGCTATTCACCCGCGACAATCCAATGAATTCATATACACATACCATCAACATTACAGATCACAGATATGTATAACCCCTACTAATCGACGTATAGCGATTAGCAGACGTTCAATACATATATCACATCACAGATATAACCCGTTAGCTTAAGTCTTAGAAGTTCGATCAAAATACGGATTTTTAACCACCCCAGAAACAAATTTTGCTTTCTAGAAAATCTGGGCAGAAAAATCATATTCCAAAAATCCTAAAATACCCCAGTAAATACACTGAAGGAAAAATTGGCCACGGCCGAGTCAACTCGGCCGCGGATCCGCGGCGGGAGCATGCTCCCGCCGCGGTTCCGCGGCGTTTTGACCGAGTCGCTGGACCATTTTTCTTGGGTGTGCTATAAAAACCCTAAGCCGATTTTTAGTGTATGATTTATTAATTTTTGAACAGAAAACAAAATCGCCAGAAAGTTGATATTTCGGGCATGTTTTGTGATTTTTTCTCCAATCGAACTTCTAGTTACTTTGCTAACATGTTAGATAGTGTTTAACTAGGCTCTGATACCACTGTAAGTCCACGTTACCCATCTCTGGTTCTTTGGGGTTGCGGAAATAGTGAAAAACGATTTTTTCTTTGGGGGTAACATGGACTCAAAAACGGATCTTTGTTAAACTAACTATCTAACAACCTAACTTAGAGTTTTACCTACTCGGTTAGGGGGTTATACCTTAACTTGAACTCCTTCTCTTCGACACCTTGCGGTGGTCGGATGGTTCTCTCCTCGTCGTCTCCTTATGCCGAAGATGGATCCACCCGAAAGCTTCTACCTTTGGCTCCAACCTCAATCTAGAGGAAACTAGAACACTTGGTTTGCTAGACCATGTATACTAGGATGAGTAGAGAAGTGTTTTGGGTTTTATCTCCAAGGCAAATGGTTCTCAACACATGAGAGGTTTTTGCCTTGAACTAGAGAAAGAGGGAGAGCAAGAGGAAGAGGAGAGCTTTTGCATGAGAGAGAATGCAAATGATAGAATGAGCAAGACCTTTTCAACCATCCTCTTCATAATCCAAAATAATCATAACAAATAATAATAATTGAGTATTATGTGATGGTTCTTATCATATCAAATGGCAATATCATTTCATGCATGAAATGCAATTTGTGAACAAACAAGCAAGCAAAAGTCTTTGCCATGAAATGATAGCCATTGTAATGATGATGGTCAACAAGTCCAACCTAGTCAACCGGTCAACAAAGTCAACAAAGTCAACCTTTCAACCCAACCATGGCACAATAATACTTAATTAATATTATCATTAATCATATTTCTTATTCTCATTAGGGTTTAGCAAAAGTCAACAGTCAACAACCCTAATGAGAATCCTCTGCCTCTGTCTCGGTCAACCGTGCATACACACCCGCATCCGCGTTCCGGGAAACACGAATACAAACGAGATAAAACCAATCCCAAAATGTATACTAGGATCTGGCTTAACCCAAAGCCCGCTAGTAATAACTGCCCGGACACTAAACGTGCACAAGTGCACGGATGTGACCGAACCCTGTCGCAAAACCATGCGACCTCTACTCTTTTTGCTCAAAGGCGAATAGCTCTCTGTATGGGACTCTAAAGACTCGACACTACGCAGGCAGTGGGTTTAACCACAGACCGCAAGCGGCACTAGCTGTGCGTAACGGCTCCCGGGTAGATGCCGATAAGAAGACTGACGAGGTGAAACCCATCTGAACTCCTACTGAGCCTGAATATGACGGTCTCTGTACAGTCCAGTCTGTTCGTCTGAGAATATCGCATGGCGGGCCTAGGGGGCGATAAATGTCAGTCCCCTAATAGCGGTACAAGTCGTGTTGGAGTGTAGCCCAGAACACCCTGAGATAACACTGGAAGCCTACCAGTGTATCTCGCTTGCCCTGGCCAGGGACGACTGTGTGTAATGGCTCTCCTTGACACAGCGTGATATCAACTCCCAATACCGGGAGAGACGAATCCTGTCTAACCGTCACTTCCTCTAAGTGCTTCGGGACTGCACCCAACTACTACCTATTTGCACGACTCTTTTGAGCCGTGGTAGGGTAGTAATCAAAGTACAATGGGAACAAACTCGAGGCGAAGTGACAGTGTCAAGTCAGCGGACTAAGCTGTACTCATGTCACCTGGGAACTGATAACTGACGATAGGTATAGTACCAACCAAACAGTTCCCGACGAGTCCTGTCCAGTGTACTCGTAACCCAACGAGCACCCGCATACTATCTCAAGTACGACGTACTGACGGCTGTGGGACAGACCGTCTCCCCTGCTGGGATGAGAAGCGCATATGCTAGTCTACTCCGGAGTATCGATGCCTTGTCTCGATAGTCCTACGACTAGGGACCTGTATAAGGATGTGCTTGTGGATTACCTAGCCTGCACGAGTGTGACTGCCATCATAACGCTGGTAATCAAGTAAAGATCCTAAGGGCTCCACTAATGTGTATAGGTGATATACTAAAAGAAACACATGTACACATTAAAGTATAAACAAACCAAGTAGCATACTACCATTTTGAGCAAGATTGTCTATACAACTGTGAATATCACAAGCTTCCATTAAGTAATATACAAACTAGTATGATACAGTAATGGCCTCTAGGGCATATACACTAACAGTTTGGTCCCACAACCATTGGTCTTTAGACCTAAGATCGTATACAGGTGCTCACTGGGGGTGACACCTGACGGGCTCGTCGAGAACTTCCAGATGGTACTATACTTATCGTCAGGTGGAAGTTCACAAGTGACGTGAGTACAGGTTAGTCTTTAGACCTGAGATCGGCATTTGTCTCGTGTGAGTTCCCACTGTGCTTTGATCACTACCCTACCACGGCTCTACATAGTCGTGCAAACAGGTTTTGGTTGGGTACAGTCCCGAGCCATATGGAGTCAGTGAGCGATTATCGGGGATTCATCTCTCCTGGTATAGGGAGTCGATATCGCACTGTGTTCGATTGGTCAGGACCATAAGACCTTGGCCAAGGTAGTTGGGATTTACTGATAGGCTGATCAGTAGTTTCACGGATTAGTCCTGAGCCACATCAGCACGAATTACCGGGTTATTAGGGTCTGACGTTTACCACCCCCAGACCCGGTATGTGATACTCTCAGACGAAGAGACCGGACTGTACGGAGATTGTCAAAGATAGGCTCAGTAGGGATCCGGATGAGTTTGCTCGTCGGCCTTCCTTTTCGACAAGTACCCGGGTAGCCGTTACGTACAGCTAGTGCCGCTGACGTGCTTGTGGTTATGGATTCATCCAGTAACTCACTGTCGGCGTACTATCGAGTCTTTAGAGTCCCAAACAGAGGGTTTCCTTGGTTCAGGCGAAATGATGTAGTAGCCGTATTGGATATGTGCAGGGTCTCGATCGATTGATGTACTTTGTACTCGGACTTTCGATCGGACAGTTGGTAATACTAGCTGGCTCGGGTTTAAGCCGGATTATTAAATCAGGTATTGATTTAATAGTTTACATATATGTATTTCGATATGTATTTTCTAGTATTACGTTCTTCGTGTTATTCTATCTCTTTAGGCATTTGTGTTTTTATCCGAATGCAGGTATGTATATACAACAGACTGTAATCCGTATTTTATTATAGATTACCATCTAGAAGGTCGACACCTCATCATGGACTTTTCCATTTATTAATAAATGGAAATAAGGTGGAAATTAAAAAGAGGGAGGCATGGTGAGTGGCATGGCTTCAATAGTTCACAAATGAATTCTTTATTTATTTGTGGTTACTATTGAAGCATGGCTACACTTGTTTATTGAAAGAAATTGATACACAAAACCTTTGTGTTGACTTTCTCTCACTTGGATGCTTCATTATTTTCTTGAGCTCCCATTTTTCTTCATATCCTCCCTCCTCTTGTGTTTCCTCCACCTTCATCATTTTCCTCTTCATTGCCCTTCTCATGAGGTGAGAAACAAGTGAAGAGGTAAGAAAGAGATAGCAAACAGTTAGATCTTCACACTACATCCTAGACTACTTGGTTTAACAACCTAAGTTCTCTAGTTGCTCCACTTGACATATTGTGAGGAGCTAGAGCCATGGATCATATCCCTCAGATGGATCATCTACGAAAAAAGAGGACCGAAGAACAAGCTCGATCCCGGAGAACCGATGGAGCGGGAAAAGAAGATCAAGCATGTTTAAGATGGCCACTTAGAGCTAAAGATGAGGAAAGAAGACCGAAGGAGTTAGTTCGTTTGGTGAGATTTCTTCATCATAGTAGATAGCTCTCTTTATTTAGCTATTTAGGTTTATGGTAAGATACGGGTTAAAAGTTATTCTAGTGCCATGTTCTAATCGTTAGAAAAACTTTTGTTCCACATTTGGTCACGGTAGTTAATCGGGGCACTAGCGTAACCTTTCATGGTATCAGAGCTAGGCCCATAAACCCTACACCAGCAAGTTTAAACAATATTAAAACAACAAAACCGAAACAACTCCGTAATATTGAAACCAAACCTCAAGTTTCTGTCGATTTTTCAGAGGCTTCGAAATTTTTTTTAAGCAAGTGCAGAGTGATCCTTTGACTGTGAGATGAACCCTGAACAAAAACGAATCAATTCTACCATGTTATGGCCGTCCACACCTTCAAAAATTCTGGCCTCACCGGTTTTATAGTGGAGAAATGGGTCGAGTTTTGTTCTGGGTTCTTATCTCGTGGAGTTTGGGTTTCAGGTATTGTTTATTTTTGCCCAGGTTGTATATACTGTTGTCTTTATGTTTGGGGCAATTCGGAGTGTTTTGAAGTCGTTATATTTGACACTGTTTAATATTTATCAGTACATTCATTTTTATCTGCGACCGTGAATGTCATTCGATCGGTATGACTCGTCTAATTGCTATATGTTCTTTTAGATGAGTCTGCGAACATGACATTCACGTTGATGTTCTGTACTTGTGCTGTGATTATGGTTGGATAGTCGTGGTGGATAGCATGTGGTGCAATGTTAGCAGTATAGTTTATATTCATTGGTACATTTTTTATTACGGGGCGAGCGTCCGACATGTAGACTGTCGTCATTGCCGGGTTGTATATTATTTGTTTGGGGCACGACCGGGTTGAGGTCGATGTCACCATTTATACATATTATTTTCATTTTCTGTACTAGGATTGCCCCACGGTGGAGTGCACGAATAGGCGGGTTTTAGAAGGCAAAAAGCCCGCATCTCATGGCGTTGAGACAGAGGGGGCTTCATTCTAGAATTTGCAGGCTATTCGCCGCACTCGTAGGTGGTATAGGATGACCCACGGAGGGGCGCCCAAGTTACCAGATTTCGTGAAGTGCTGGGTGGCCCATTCACTTTGTTGAAGGGGGTTGCCTCACTTCTGGGATTGGCGGGTAACTTGCCGCGCTCGTAGCGGTCTAGGTTTTCATTGCACAGGCTATCCACACGACCGGGAACATCGGGTTTTATTTGCGGCTCAAATGAAACCCCGGACTCTAAGATTATCTTATTTGCGGCTCAAATGAAACCCGGGGATCTAAGATTATCCACCTTTCTGTATTATTGACTGAGATTCTGTGATGTTGCTTATTATCATGCCTGGGATGAATGTTATATATATTTATATATATACTACTAGAGTTGTATATGTTTTGCACCCGTGCTAGTCCAGCCCCCGCTCTGTCGTTAGTTAAGTAACTTAACGGGTGATGATGGCCCCGTGGCGAATGCGGATGGCATATATGTACATTGTATTTTCGTTCTTTTTGTAGTGTGATAGGATTAACTGATAGGACCGCATTAATTTTGATTAATGCAAGATAAGAAAACCTAAAAGATGTTGTTGGAATAAATTTCGAAAAACTATAGTTATATTCTTTCGCTTTGCATAGTGGTATTCGATCATGAATATCCAGCACCTCATTCCAGGAGGCAAGTGCAGAGATCCCTTCGCGGGGAGTGACCACTTGAGCAAAAGTCTATACTGTAGATTACTCGATTTTTTCAAAACCACAAATTTTCAAAAGCGAAGCCTAAACCACTCCTTTTCAAAACTACTCAGGTTCCTTCAACGATATCAAGTTCATTACGTTAACGGGTTTTTCGCCAAAAACCCAGCCGTCGCCCTCTGTCATTTCTTATAAGTTATACTCAATATTCGTGCTGCGTTTGTTGACTGTGTCAAGGCGCAGTGAACGGTAGCTGAGTATTACTTATTTGTATCATACGATGCGATTGGTTAGGACAGTCATATAACCTTATTGACTGTGTCAAGTGTTATGCCGGTGGGTTTAATGCAATCATGATAATGACGGGTTGAACTTGACTAGGACTCTTTGATTTGTTGACTGTGTCAAGGTCACTTGGGTCCTAGGATCAAAAACCACATCGGGGGTTTCAAATATACAGGAAACTTGCTAGTGCTACATACCTTCTGGAGTGTGGTGACTAGAGTGGCTTCCATCTAGTTTATCACGCAATGATAGTTGGATCCAGATCCCACTGATGAGTAGGATTACTCCTAGGAAGTTATTTCACTTAACAATCAATGCTATAAACCAAGTAGGTGTCAAGAACGATGCTAGCGGGGCAACGCCTCCAGGGAAAAGAGGTTATATAATTAAGGAACTTCGTAAAAGCATTGGAAAACCTCCCTCGAAGTACCGGCACCAGTCTGGCTGAAAAGTTAAGCAAGTATTGTGACGTGCGATTAATCCCAACTAATTCTTCTTTTAAGGTTTGAAGAAGAAATCGAGAAAACAGTGGGAGCCATCCTGATTAGATAAAATAATAACCAATCTAATCTTGCAAGAGCGCACGCTGAGTGTTTCTTTTCTCTCTCTCCAGGTAGCAACCGTTTCATGCCCTAATCAAGATTATAAAATGTATCGCTTGACCGATCCGAATTCTTATTCGGGGCTGGGGAACGTCGGTTCGGCTCTAACTTATGACAACATTCATGAGTGTGAGCAAGGGAAAGAGGATTGTTTGAATTACTTGATGACCCAATCGAAGAAGAAACATACTATTGTGTCTTCTTCAGGTGTTCTCTTTATTGAGAACTATTTTTCGATTAGTCCTATCTCTTGGGTACTAGATACCGAATCAGGATCTCACATCTGTAATTTATTGCAGGGACTGAGAAAAAGTAGGATAGTTGGACCAGGTGATATGTCTCTCAGAGTAGCGATTAGAGCACAAATTGATGTTGCTGCCATCGGTGAATATCACCTAGCATTGCCAAATGGCAATACTATAATTTTGAACAATTGCTACTATGTACCTTCTATGGTTTGCAACATCATATCAATTTTTTTACTTGATAAAGATGGATATAAGTTTGTTCTTGATAGAAACATCATGAACATTTACCTTATCAGGTAATGGTTGCAGAAGTTACACTGTGTAATGGTATCTATGTTCTTAATCAAAACACAGTTCTCAGTATACAAAACACACGCAAGAAGAAGAGTTCAGATATGAGCGAATCCTACTTGTGGCATTGTAGAGTTGGTCATATCGGAGAGAAAAGACTGGGTAAGTTGCATAGAGATGGACTTTTGGATACGTTCGAATTTTCATCTTATGAAACTTGTCAATCTTGTCTCAAAGGAAAGATGACCAAATCTCCATCCACCAGACACGTAGAAATAGCAGCAGGGCTTTTGGAACTCATACACAGTGATGTATGTGGTCCAATGTCTATACATGCAAGGGTAGGTTCTCATACTTCATCACATTCACTGACGATCTCTTTAGGTTCGGATATGTATATCTTTTGAAACACAAATCTGAAGCTTTTGAGAAATTAAAAAAAATACAGAAATGAAGTAGAAAACCAGACTGGCAAAAGTATCAAGATCCTCCGATCTGATAGAGGAGGAGAGTACTTAAGCACGGAATTCCTAGAATACTTAAAAGAGAATGGAATTCTCTTTCAAATTACTCCTCCGTATACACCATAGAACAACGGTGTATCGGAGCGGAGGAATCGTACCCTATTGGATATGGTTCGCTCCATGATGAGTAGTGCTGAGTTGCCTCTTTCATTCTGGGGATATGCACTTCAAAACAGCGGAACATCTTTTGAATCAAGTTTCATCCAAATCCGTGCCTAAAAATCCGTATGAAATATAGAGTGGTAAGAGTTTGTTTCTTAAACATGTTAAGATTTGGGGTTGCCCTGCTTATGTCAAAAAGCAGAACTCGAAAAAACTTGAGGCACGATCAATTTTGTGTAAGTTTGTGGGATACCCAAAGGATTCTAATGGGTATCTATTCTACCATGCAGAGGAACAAAAGATTATTGTTTCTAGGAACGACACATTTTTGGAAAATGAATTTCTTGTTAAAAATATTGGTGGCACACGGTAGAACTGGATGAAATTCCAGAAACACAAACTATAACTGAAAATTTGGTGGAACCGCTAGATTCAGTTATACCCGATGAACCTTAGCCACTCCACAGATCTGGTAGGATTTCTCATCCGCCCGAGAGATACTACGGTTTTCTCATAGACGGGGATCGAGAGGATTGCATCTTGGAAGAAGATGATCCTACTAGTTTCAGGCAGGCCATTATCAGTAGGGACTCTGATAAATGGCTGGATGCTATGCGATCCGAAATGGAGTCCATGTACACCAATAAAGTGTGGACCTTGGAAATTGCTCCATCTGGGATAAAACCTGTTGGATGCAAATGGATCTACAAAAGGAAACTTGGTGTAGATGGGCAGGTTGAAACCTATAAGGCTAGACTCTTTGCAAAAGGTTTTCGTCAAAGACCAGTAGTGGACTATGACGAAACTTTTTCTACAGTGGCTATGCTCAAATCCATTCGGATCCTACTTTCCATTGCTGCCTTCCATGACTGTGAGATCTGGATGATGGATGTAAAAACGGCTTTTCTAAACGGCAATTTGGAAGAGTGCGTTTATATGGATCAGCCAGATGGTTTTGTATACAGTGGAAGCAGCGGGAAGGTGTGCAAGTTGCTCAAATCCATTTATGGATTGAAGCAGGCATCGCGGAGCTGGAACATCTGTTTTGATAAAACAGTCAAGGAATTTGACTTCATCAAGAATGAGGATGAGCCTTGTATTTATAAGAAGATTGTAGGACGAACCGTCGTGTTCCTAGTCCTGTACGTGGACGACATTCTTTTGATAGGAAATGACATTCTTATGCTAGAATCGGTCAAGCTATTCTTATCACAAAGGACTTGGGAGATCCCACGTACATTCTAAGGATTAAGATCTACAGAGAAGGATCTAAGAGATTACTCGGACTCTCGCAGTCCAGGTACATAGAGACCGTACTAAAGAGATTTAGTATGGAAGATTCCAAGCGCGGTAACATACCTGCATTGCATGGAATCACCCTCTCCAAGGAGATGTCTCCCAAGACTGATGAGGAGAGGGTTCGCATAAGCATTATACCCTCCGCTTTGGCGGTAGGATCTATGTACAAGGCCAGATGTAGCTTATGCGCTAAGCGTGGTGAGCCGGTATCAGTCGAACCCAGGTGAGGACCACTGGATAGCAGTAAAGAACATTATCAAATACCTAAGAAGGACTAAGGAGATGTTCTTGGTTTATGGTAATGGAGACCTAAAGGTCGAGTCCTTTGCCGATTCAAGCTTCCAGGGTGACAAGGATGACAGTAAGTCTGTCTCGGGTTTTGTATTTCCCTCAACAGAGGGGCAGTGTGTTGGAAGAGCTCCAAACAGGATACCGTTGCAGACTCGACGATGAAGGCTGAATACATTGCTGCAATTGATGCCGCAAAAGAGGCGGTCTGGATGAAGAAGTTCATTAATGAACTTCAGGTCGTTCCATCCATTGTTGACCCAATACCTTTGTATTGCGATAACAATGGGGCTATAGTTTTCGCGAAGGAACCACGGTCCCATCAAAAATCCAGGCACATCTTAAGGCGGTATCACCTGATCAAGGAGATCGTAGATCGCCAGGAGATCGAGGTCCGGAGAGTGGATACAAAAGACAACACTGTGGATCCATTCACCAAGGCCCTTCCTCAAGCACAGTTCGAGATACTTTTTGATGTTGGGTATGCGGTACGCCAACAGTTGGCCCTAGAGCAGACGTTTGATACTTGGTATGCCAATATATATGGCCTTAGTGTAAGTGGGACATTGTTAGAAATGTATGCCCTAGAGGCCATTGTTGTATATGTATACATATGGATGCTTGAACATGGATAGTCTTGCTCAATATGATAGTATGCTATCTGGTTTGTCTTTATCTTAACATATGCATGTTTTTACTTGCTAATACATATCTCTTATACATGTTGATAAAGCCTGTAGGATCATTGCTAGACTACCTGCGTTGTGATGGCGATCATACTTGTGGGAGCTGGGTAGTCGGTACGCACATCTTTAAATGGTCCCTAGTCGTAGGAGTATCGAGACTGGGCATCGATAATCCAGAGTAGACTAGTGTATACGTTTCTAGACCCCGACGAGGGGCGATGGTTTGGTCCCGCAACCATTGGTCTTTAGACCTAAGATCGTATACAGGTGCTCACTGGAGGTGAGTACACAGGACGGACGTGCCGAGAACTTCCAGATTGTACTATACCTATCGTTAAGTAGAAGTTCTCAGGTGACATGAGTACAGGTTAGTCTTTAGACCTGAGATCAGCATTTGTCTCTTGTGAGTTCCCACTGTGCTTTGATCACTACCCTACCACGGCTCTCCTGAGTCGTGCAAACAGGTTTTGGTTGGGTACAGTCCCGAGCCACATGGAGGCAGTGAGCGATTGCCGGGGATTCGTCTCTCCCGGTATAAGGAGTCAATATCGCACTGTGTTCGATTGGTCAGGACTATAAGACCTTGGCCAAGGCAGTTGGGATTTACTGATAGGCTGATCAGTAGTTTCCCGGATTGGTCCTGAGCCACATGAGCACGAATTACCGGGTTATAAGGGTTTGACGTTTACCACCCCCAGACCCGGTATATGATACTCTCAGACGAAGAGACGGGACTGTACGGAGATTGTCACAGATAGGCTCAGTAGGGATCCAGATAAGTTTGCCCATCGGCCTCCTTTTCTACAGGTACCCGGGTAGCTGTTACGTACTGCTAGTGCCTCTGACGTACTTGTGATTATGGATTCATCCAGTAACTCACTGCCGGCGTACTGTCGAGTCTTTAGAGTCCCACACAAAGGGTTTCCCTGGTTCAGGCGAAATGATGTAGTAGCCGTATTGGATACGTACAGGGTCTCGATCGATTGATGTACTTTGTACTCGGACTTTCGATCGGACAGTTGGTAATACTAGCCGGCTCGGGTTTGAGCCGGATTATTAAATCAGGTATGTAAGTCCACGTTACCCTTCCCCGGTTCTTTGGGGTTGCGGAAATGGTGAAAAATGATTTTTTCTAGGGTGGTAACATGGACTCAAAATACAGAATTTGTTAAACAACTACCTAACAACCTAACTGGGAGTTTAACCTACTCGGTTAGGGGGTTATACCTTACTTGAACTCCTTCGTCTTCAA